>OX411771.1:38536377-39235060 GCA_948252455.1 Acleris cristana
AGCCTACTTCCCAAGCAAACCGTTTCCCTATCCCCTCGCGGAAGGAATTTAATTACTATTCTAACTGTGAAAACGCGTCTTCCTAACACTACCAAAGCAATACGTGATCCTATTTAAAGCCAGTAAGACAACAGTTAGCTAATGAGTCACACGAAATTAAGCCCTACATATCTTATACCTCCCTACTAGCTCTAAAGACAAAACTAACGTTAACTATACAACCGATGTAACTGTGTCACTTTAAAAGATCGCAAATGTTAAACCGAATACTACGTAGTTTAAATTTTACTGTAAGACTAGCACTGAATCAAGAATTTAACCGCGAACGCGTCGTACTCCTATTTCACTATAAAACCCGTAATAAGCCGAAATTTACACAAAATATAGCAAATAAACGAGCGTAGCACGATATAAAAACCAAACGAAGTTAACGCGACAAGGTAACTACGAACCGTAAGTGAATTTTACGCAAGGCGCTCCCCAGTAAACGAGCCTATCCCCTTTGAATAACGAAAATAAAGCCAAAATATAAACGTTCCGCGATGAATGCCCAGAAAATAATAATCATCTTCCTTTTGAAATCTCTATATATAAGTTCAACTGGCGGCCATCGCGCTTGAACGACTCGAACCACTTGTACCACTCATGCCAGTCAAGCCACTCTTGCCACTCGAGCCAGTCATGCAATTCCTTCAAAATTATCCCTTACTATAAATAACATAAGGTATACTTTCAATCCCTATTTCAATCGCTTAAGTCATTTTTATCATTACAAACCTACATCACCTGATTCGTAATTAGAATCTACACTGATAATTGAAACTAATCCTTATGCTATTCAATACACAGTACATTTTTCCATTTTTCCCAGTACTACCGTTTTTAATAACTACTTGAATCCGTATTCAGATGGCGTCTATCTCCGTCACTGTCGTATTCTACCAATTCGAACATGACAGACTCTGCCTGTTTGTACCACCAAAAATCATAATAAGGCGCCACCTACTCGGTGATGTTCGTTTACGTAATCGGCTTGGTCCGATTCTAGCGAGTCAACCTATATAGTTCCTTCCTTCTCTCTCTCGTGTTCATTACTCAAGAATTATAACATTCCCATTTCTTTTATATAACCATTGTTTTTTTGAAGAAATAAATAAGATTTACAATTCTAAAGTTTGTATTAAACAAATATTTAATTAATTAAGATTATAAAACTAACACATGACTAGATTTAAAGCTTACTAAAATGGTGAGTGTCCTTCTAGATTCTTATTGCATTACTCTTGTTTTGATGTAATATTGCGGACTATTTTTAACAGGCGCTTAAATTTGTTGCATTCGCATTTTGTCATTTATTATTGTTTTCATACATGAATACGTATAATATCTATTAATAATGTTATTTTATTAAAAATAGATTTTGCATATTAATCAGCTCTCGCTAGAGCCTGAACTAACTCTAATTATATTTGTGAATTTGAACGGGCATATCTGGACCGTTACAAACCCCCAAAATTTACACAGGTGACAAATTGTTTAACCGGAGTAAATTTTCTAATCTCTCTTTAATTCGCAAATATATTCTACTTATTTGTTAACACTTTCTCTCAACTGTAAAAGCCATTACAATAATGGTGTGATGTGTATTGAAACCAAAATAATAGAAATCGATCTTAGAATGCAACCCTCAGCCTGTCGATATGCCAACCATGAACTATCATCACTCTTCGCAAGGAACACAAGGTCTCAGCAAGAGAAACCTGGGTTGTGAATCCAAATCTACTCTAGTAGTAAGGTCTTGCCCCTTCACAACGATTCGGCGACCACATTGCCCGGTCTATGAATCTGACTTACATTGCCCAAGCCAAAAGTGATTCTGGCAAAACCCCCCCTCTAGGAACCAAATGCCTTTGATAGCTAAAATGCTAACAATCCAATAGTTTTTATATCCAAATTAAGAAATTCCACCCCACTATCAATCTCTATGTACTTTGGAACATGTGAAGTTGACGAAAAAATATGACAATAGCCACTGTGGGCTGCCGGTAGAGTATGAGTTTTCTATGGAAGCAGACTTAGAACCTGCACTCTGATCTAACCTAACACCTATTCCATAGTTAACTCATTGTTAGTGTAGTGCCTTGAAACATTGTGTCAACAAACCGATCTCCATTTCTATAGAATCCATTGAATTATTAGGGCCCATGACACTTTCCTTTTTTTTTTGTGCGGAAATAGCGTTCATCTACCTAATACCTTCCCCATTCTCACTTCCATACGCCCCTAACAAAACACTAGGCTCAACTAGAATGGAAATCTTATAAAAATAAACTATTTATTAACTATAATGTACAGAAAATACCTCCGGTCAATCAACCAATTCACTTATGAAGTAACTATGCATTGAATCTACAACCCCCCTTTCTTATAACGACATTGGCAAGGCTTCCAAAGTATTTTGTGGGCCAATCTAAAAAAAAAAGTAGTTTTCTACAACTATAAAACTTTTTTTTTATCTAGTTTATATTAAAAAAGTTTCTTTTTTTTATCTCTTTTATCTCTTGTATTATTTTTTTAACCCCCTCATTAACGTTGATGATAACCAAAATAGAACCAAGCGTAATGATTAATATACCTTTTATAAGTATGCTTAAAGTAATCATAATATATAATAATTAAAGTATCAATCCCGCCACCATAATTTTAACTAAACTTAACCTCAACCCTTAAACATTAAATTGATAATTCCGTTACGTTAAAATTGTTTTTGAATTAATTATTTCACGTTTGTAATTGATTTGAATCTTAATATCTACATATTTTGTGCTCAGTAAATCACCATATAACTGTAAAATCCCAACCCCCAAACCTCAGACTTGTACAATCTAATCTCTATTGCTTATCCTACCCAAACCGAATAATTTTTTCAATTTTTTTCAAAATCAATTTGCAATGCTTAAGTACGAACACCAAAACCGTCTTAGTATACCATACCACCACCGTTCCCTGTTTTAAATAAAGTACAGTCTTAAAATCTAAACAACCTAAACTTCCTCAGATACCTAATTATGATTAGCTGCCTTTTTTCACTCTATTTGTATAAATAAAACATAATTATGGTTTAATCCCATTAAAACGTCTTATAAAAACATATTAAATTTATCAAATGAATTTAATGTTTGTTTCAAATTTTTAGTATGCCTATATAAATAATAGGTATATTACGAAACATGTTGATGAATACTTCAAAATTTCTAAAAGCGATCCTATCCTTATTTCTTTGCATTTATTTCATAATTACTTGATAATTGCAAACCTATAAATTCGGCCCTCGATTGCGGAGTCATGAACATTGTGTCACTCAGTAAGCTACTACTATATAATTATCAAGTCTCTCATCAAGAGTTGTGTAAATGAACTGACGATGCCTCTTAGAACTATTATAAACCAGTCGCTTTCTGATGGTATTTTTCCTGACTTATTAAAAAACTATTGTTAAGCCGGTACATAAAATAGTTCAAAAGCTGATTTTAACAATTACTGCCCCATCGCATTACTTCCGGTTATCTCAAAAGTATTCGAGAAAATGGTGTGTACCTAAACGATTGTACTCTATTTATGTAAAGTATAATATTCTCGATGACTGCCAATACAGATTTCGTAAAAATAGATCTATGACATTAAATAAATTAATGACGTTTTAAATATATTAAATAATAAAAAATATGCAATTGGAATTCTATTAAACATGACTAAAGCATATAAAAAAGATAAAATTGGCATACTGTTAAATAAACTATATGCAATCGGAGTAGATACGCGAACGCTTCATATTTGACAATTCGCGAGCAATAATGTAGAGTATTATGCCAAAAAGTCGACAGAAAGAACTCATTAGATACAACAGAGTAGCGTAGTAGACTGCCTTCTGTTCTTGGTTTATATCAACGACCTTTACGCTGCTCGGAACTGTGATTGACTTAAATCCAACATGGAAACTTTACATTAAAAAGTAAAAAAAGTTAAAACAAAGCTATACTATCCCAATTTATCATAAACTTGCGAGAACTAAAGAAGATCTCCGATCACTAAACGGCAAAGACTTAATACGCATACACGCATGCGTGGTTGAGCTACGGCGTGATGTTGTGGGGCAACAGAACAGACGCTTAGGCTTTGTTTATATTGCAAAAGATTTGGATACTAACTATCATACGACAAACCGAAATCTGTAAACCTCACTTTAAAAATCATAATAATTTAACCCTACCTTGCATGTACTAGTACATAATATTAGAACTCTGTAGTTTTGCTAAAAGAAATCCTAACGAACTATGTTAGATTAGGAGATATGCCACGTAAATATCAATCTTGTTTCAAAAGCAACCTCTTTAGAACTAAATCTGATTTAATCTTACATAGCACTGGGCCTTATCCCATGCCATTTCAATAAAATCAATAATAAATTACCTGAATTAATAACAAAATGAAAGTGATATTAAAGTATTCTGCAGAAGTCTAAAACATTTTCTTATTAATCATATTACGCCGTCGATGAATATTTAAAAGACTAGGTGAAAACCCGGCTTCGCTCGGGTGAAATTCGACTCATAGATAATACACATGTAGGTACAAAATGTAGGTGCAAAATGTAGGTAGATATTTCTGTAGTTATCGGTTCTCAAGGAATATTAAAGGCAAAGCAAGGTAAAAAATTCATATAGCATCGTTCATTGTATTTAACATAATAATTATAGTAAATTAAAACTGCAAGTTTTTACATAAATAATTTTAATTTCAAATCAACTTTCAAAATAATAAAATAACATAAATTAAAAAAACAAATTGCTTGGTTTATCTTATGTAAACCTCTCTGTTTTAAACACCCAGTCTCAGGTAAGTAGGTACAGTCAACCTTATAAGAAGCTGCACAATTTTGTATCTTGTCGCTGAAACGCCTTTGACAGATTAGTCCATCATTTCAAACATGACGTTAAAGTGACAGAGTACTAAAGTGTGCAGCTTCTTATAAGGCCGACCGTACAAACTTACTACTTTTAAAAATAAAAAATGAAAATATTGTTCTTGATGCAAATAGGCTAAATCAAAAATAATATTGGGAAGCCAATTTTGCAATGAGTACTCACCCAAGTTGGCAAAGGTACTTATTAAGAAATAATCATAAATATTCTCTATTATACATCACAGATTGACTATCATATTTTTCATTAAATATTTATCACCTTTCAAGCCAAAAATGTTGTTCTTTATTACAAATTGGCTAAATCAAAAATAATATTGGAAAGCCAAGTTAAACAATTGCAAGTTTTCAATGGGTAATCGCCCGAGAATTTGGCAAAGGTACTTATTAAGAAATAATCATCACAGATAAGCATACAATTTCTCTATAAAACTTTTTTCCTTAAATATTTAGCACTTTTCAAGCCAATGTTTACTTATTAAGAAATACCTTTCAAGGTCCTTATTAAGAAATAAACATAAATATTTTCTATTGTGAATCACAGGTTAGCATAAAATTTCTCTATACAACATTTTTCCTTAAATATTTAGCATTTTTCAAGCCACTGTACTTATTAAGAAATACCTTTCAAGGTACTTATTAAGAAATAAACATAAATATTTTCTATTGTGAATCACAGGTTATCATAAAATTTCTCTATATACAACATTTTTCGTTAAATATTTATCACCATTCAAGCCTTGTTCAGTGGTATTGATAATTTGGATTTTTACATCATCGAATCTTCGAACTCGAGAGAAGGCAACATAGAGCTGGCCATGGGTGAACACAGGATTAGGTAAAAATAGACCGATTTTGTCGAAAGTTTGCCCCTGACTTTTATTTATTGTCATAGCGAATGCTATGCGGATTGGAAACTGAAGCCGACTAAATTTAAAAGGCAGTTGACTGTTAGATGGCTGGAGACGAATTCGAGGAATAAAAACTCTAGTTCCCACATGGCTGCCACAAATAATTTCGGCATCAATGACACGTGAAGCTAAGGCTCTAATAATAAGACGTGTTCCGTTGCACAACCCAACAGTCGGGTTTAAATTTCTTAAAAGCATTACTATACAACCAACTTTTAATTTTAGAATGTGTGGAGGTAGTCCTGCAGGCGTTATAGAATTTAGGAATTCTACAGGATAGTTTAAAATATCATTATGATCGTCCTCAACCACAGCGTCAGAACTCTCGTAAATTTTAAACATACCGGGGATTTTCTCAACAACTTGGTCGTTCAATTGAAAACAGTCATCGTTTTTAGGGGTAAGTATAGTTTTCATGGAAAAACTTTTATAATCATTTGTGTCAAGGGACACACCAAAAATATGGTCTACAAATGAATTATCTACAATGCATCGCAGAGGCAGTTCAATATGGTCGTCACCATCCTCATTAGCTGATCCATCGCCTACCTTTAATACCCATTTAGCAAACTCTAAATCATCGTGAGCTCTCATATTATGAGCCAATTGGAGTTGAGTAAAGTTGGGCCACAATGAAAAGTGCTTAATTGAAGCTGCTATAATATCATTTCGAGACCCATTAACTACAACTGGTAAGATCTGACGAAAATCTCCTGCGAATAATAAAGTCTTGCCTCCAAAAGGTAATTTATTTTTCATTATATCTTGAAGGAGTCGATTAACAACAACAATATCATGACATTTAGTCATGGGTGCTTCATCCCAAATTATTAAATGAGTTTCCTTCAATAACTTAGCGGCTGGTGACCCTAACGACATATGAGACGTAGAATCTACATCTGAATTAATTGGAATTTTAAATCGCGAGTGAGCTGTTCTACCACCATCTAACAGAGTCGCTGCAATACCAGAAAACGCTATAGGCAGGCATATTTTGTTTTCAGATCTTAAAATATGTAAAATAGTTATAAACACAAAAGTTTTTCCAGTTCCTCCTGGGCCGTCAAGGTAAAACAGCTTTCTCTCTGTGGGATTATTTACAGCGTTCAGTATTGTATCGACTACATATTTTTGTTCCGCATTCAATTTTTGGTATTTTTCATAGCCATTTGCTTTTTCATTTTCACAGTCATACACGGAATCAGATAAAAAAACATCATTTTCACTAATATCGGGCTCTGGAAGGCCGAAATCTGTTAGTCTCTTTGCATGGAGTTTTAATGTTTCATCAATTTCTTGTAAAGCCAACTGTTTGGATAATATTTCAGGGTGTGATCTTGTAAAGTCTTCGATAAAATGTGATGCAAACTTTTCCCAAAGAGCATTAGGATCAGTTGGTTCACAAAATACGCAAATTAACGCAAACAGCTGTCGTAATTGCCGAGGAAGTTTAAATCCAATTGCTTCATCCAAACATCTTTCCCATTCTTGATCGTCAAGAAGGAGCCCTCTTGCTTGAGCAGCTTCTCGAAATGAGTTGTAAATAATATTTTCATAAGTTCTAACATCTCTGAAGCAAGTCGGCCCTTTGACGTGAAGAAGTAATAGCCTGAGATAATATCGTTCTCGATCAGAAAAGGAATAATTATACATTCTTGCAATTACTTTATCTGCCGCTGATTGAGATATTCGTGGTTGCCACTGTCCATGGATAAATCTGAAATGTGTCGGAACTTCAGTGTAAAGATATTGTCGAGCACATTCATTGGTTTTGTTTAATTCAAAAAATGCCAATAATGTTGATTTTTCCGCTGATCTAGCTGCTGCTTCTTGAACATTTTGATCTGTAAATACCACTGTTTGTTGGTTTTCCAAATGAACACCTAACTGTATAATTGTGTGACTCATTTTATGCATTGAAAATTCAAATATTCGCCAAACTGCTTCAGGAGCCGAAACATACCTAGTATCAATATAAGCCTTAATTTCGTCACGGTGTTCGTTGCTTGATGTCGATTGATCACTGGACTCTTGTGGCGCTACCGTAATTTGTACCTTTGCTCGGCCATGACCTTTATAAATATATTTATTTATATATTTCACACTTTTGACAGTTGAACAAATTTCCACATTTATGTGAGCATTAAATTTTTTACATAGATAAGGATTGTAGGGCACCACCCATCTATTATCACACTCGAAATCCTTCTTTTTTATTGTTCTTCCGTCGTCTCTTCTTCTTATTATAGCATAACCTCCATTTTGGGTACCATCTCTAGTTTCTCCGCAAAAGGTCTTTGGATAGTTTTTAGAACATTTAGAGCCAGTTCCATCGTTTTTAATGCAGGGTGAATTCAAATATCCAGGACCACATGGCCCATGGATCATGTTTTTTGACACAGTCTGAAAAAGTTCCTGGTCTTTATCTGGATCAGGTATTTCTGCACATACAAATTTATCATAATCTTCTGATGATCTTGGTTTATCTTCATTTCTTAGAATAATAAGCATATGAGCATGTGGAAGCCCACGTTTCTGAAATTCTATAGTGTAAAACCACGCACTCGGTATTCCAAAAATATGTTTCTTTGTAATGTCATCTAAAAGTTCCTCCAATTTAAGTTTAAAAATTCTGGCAATTAAATCAGGTCTATGTTCTTTTTTTGTATTGTCTTGTAAATTATCTAAGATTTCCTGCCAATTTGGATTGCATGTAAATGTTATAAATAAGTCTGGTTTACCATACTTGCATACAATTGCCATGGAATCCTGATAATTTTGCATCATATGCCGGGGACTACCCACATAAGTAGATGGCAATATTATCATTTTACCAATGCCCTGACCCGATTCGCTATCATTATTGTACAGGCTATCCATTAAATTGTTATAATTTTCGGCTCTAAGCTGTGTTTGATTCATTCGAAGAAACAATAATCTTTGAGATTCAATCCTAACATAGGCTAAGACACAATATTCATGAAAAAGTTTTTCAGCGTAAAACAATGGGCTAAAATTTTTACGAACAGCAAGTCTATACTGATAAAATTGTAGCATTGTAAGGCGGCTTCGAGCAGTTCGCCTCTCTTCTCTGTGTTGAAGATTTTCATGCCATCCGAGTTCTCCATTAGGAAAATGTAAAGGAAAGGCTAAAGGGTCAATATTGGGACTGGTTGATTTTAGTGTAGTTAAATGTTGAGAATATTCTTGTACAGAAAAGTCTATATTCAATGGAGGTTCGCCGTTTTCTCCTACAAAGATGACCGCTACCTCATTATTTGATGGAGGGTTATACCGACGCAAATCAAGTGATTTATGTTTATAAAACTGCATTGATACCGAATGTTTGGGTCGATTTTCTGAGGCTGCTTTTAATTCCTCTTCAGCTAAAATTGCAGCTGCCCTTTTGTATGTTTTGATAAAAGGATTGGATATACTGAGCATTGTTTGTAAGGACCTCATAATATTGCTTCTACATATATTATTTCTAGAATGAGATAATCGTTCATTTAATGCTGTTTCATCTTCAATTATATACAATTGGTTGTATTGTGGTTTATAACCTTGCAACGGAAACAAAGAACCAGTTTTTGTATAAATTTGCCCTTGTACCCTATAAGTGAAAACTCCTGGAGGGAGCGTGGTCAAGTTAAAATTTATGGATGCCATTGCAAATGCTGAATTATATTGTCGTATATTAGCCTTAAAATGATTAGCATCAGATGTATTGCCTTTGTATAAATCTAATAATATATCTGGAATAGGTTTTAATGCTCTATCTGCATCTATATGCACCTTCCCGTTATGACAACAATTTTTAAAATGATTTTTAATTTTTTCACCTAAAAAATGAAGTGCTAGACATTGAACACATTCATAAATCATAGAACCAACTGAATGTACAGATACTTGAATGGTGTTATGTGAAAGCGCTAAACAGATATAGTTAGTCCTAGGGGGTTGATGTTCTGTACTAAATCTGCTTTTATATTTACGATTTTTCTGTGGTCTGCCAGCCATTTTATATGTTCTCTGTCTCCTCTTCTGATAAAGACACATCAGTCAGCAGTGATGAAGTTGACGCCAACCTGTTCTCTTTGTCCTCTTGGTCTGAAGAAACATCATCAGTCACCAGTGACTCTTCGATTAGGTTTAACTCTTCGTTATCCACCTTAAAGGAGAAAAAATATTAAATAAATATTCAAATATTTAATAAAAAGTATTGTGTATGTATGTATATCCTCACACCTTTTCCTATCTAGTAATAAGTATTATTTTTAATTTTACTGTACTCGGTGACCTGCACCACTGACTTACCTGAAAGTCATCAAATAAATCTTGGGATTTGTCAAGTTGTATTGTTGAGGCAGCTAATGATTTTACAGTTGAAACGGGAGCAGCTTCATTTTTTGGGAAAAGGTTTGAAAGTGCCCGAGCCTTGGTTATTCTTAACTGCCTACTTGTTTCCAGGCCACAGCATTCACAATAATTGAAATTTTCTGCAAGAATAATATTATGCAATTAATAATCATGGACTATTATTATTTGTCGAGTCATAGAGAAAACAATTTGAACCACTTACCAAGTATGATGTTGTCGCACTCCACACATCGACTGCACAATTCCATTTTCTTGCAGTTTCTTGCATATATTTTGCCATTACAAAAATTGCATGCCACTGGAAGTAGATAATTAGTTACTTATTTTATTTGAATGCAGAAAGTCTTACAATGCGCATCATAAAGAGAAAACAGAACAAAATTCGCTTAAAAACATAACTACAGTAGGTAGGTATACGTACTTACTAAAATAATTTTGCTGTTACTCACCATCTTTACGAAGAGCCCTTCGCTGCATCCATTTGCCACAATTGTGGCAATGTTTTCCAAATGCAAGGAGATTCGGCTTTTAACAAAATGATGTAGGTATCATCAAACAAAAAACAATGATGAAAGACTAATGACACATTCATACTTACGATTTTCGGCATGTTATGTTGCTTCCAGTAAAATCCAAAAATTCACTCAATCGCAGTTACGATTTTCGGCATGTTATGTTGCTTCCAGTAAAATCCAAAAATTCACTCAATCGCAGTGTTGCTATCTCCGAATTTCATTAAGGCCCTTTACACACTACGACTTTTAGCATCGATGCAGTCGCGCGTTTCGTATCGCTGTCACTTTTGCCGTCTAATTTATTATTGAGGAAAGTACAAAACTATATAATATTAAAACTTTTGATAACATAAAATTGAAACTTTTGATGATATAAAATTGAAATCGCTCAATGTTTATGCAAGATGTAATGGCGCGACATTTATGAAACGGAACGTTTCGTTTTTTAACTACTCAAGATGTCATCCTGTGTCAGTGACGTTTAGCTAGAGTGGCCAATATGGCGACTGCGATTTGTCTGTCAGCACTATTAGAATTTAACGAAATACTCGACAATCCGAATTTTGCGGATATATGTTGTCGACTCGAAATCTTTATTTTTTTATGTTTTATTATTCAGGTAAGGTTTTGATCGAGTCTACCGTACCCCTTGACGAAATTATTAATATAGATAAGTTAGAAATATCATAATAATTAAAATAACTTAAAAATAATTAACACTTTATTACATTATTGTATACGAATTTAACTACCTCACTTTAAGTTGCGATGCCTGACAAGGAACATATGTATTCAATTTGCGTTGTGCAATTGACATAGGTATCTAAGTATTGCAATTATTTGAATAGATAAATAAAGTAATAAATACTTTAGACTTAATTTCAAGAGCGATAGGAAGTTTTAAAGTTAGCTCGTATTTATTCTGCTACCTACTTTGATTCTTGCTATTTACCCACAATTTTCGAATAATATAAAATAAATCCTAAGGCATTTAACAACTAAGAGCTCTAATTATTCAACTAATTTACGAGTGTATGTTGTTAAAATATGCATACCTACTTAAGCAATAACCTAAACCTATCAATTTAAAAGCTAGGACAAAATCACTATAAAAGACTAAGTCACTTAAGTATCTAAATATGATTGTGCAAACATCATTGTCAATATCATCTCTAATGAACGCCATGACTGTGTTGACAATTGTCAAACCTGACATATCCAAACAATCCAAACATAATAAAATACCTTCATCCTATCCCTAAGATTCGCTTCATGCCTTCAAACCCATCCTACATTAATATTATCCTAAAAATAAAATAAATAGCACGCTAACATCAGTTATGGTTATCAAACTGTCGTCTAACAAATTATCTTACTTACTTAATAACTGCATTAATAACGTTACCTACTTATAGTTAAAACACTCAATATGTTCGTCAATCGTTATAACTACCTATGTAACATAAATAAAGCAAATCAATCTAATTCATGTTATCCCTTTTATTTACCTATGTTGTCTAAATCGACATCTAAAACTATCATATCTATGGGTAGATATCTAATGTTCTAAATGTAAAATTATAATAATCCGATTTTTATAAAATCCAATTTGGGGACCACTCAAACCCAGAAAGACAGACACACGCGTAGCGAATATCAACTTCTACACGTACAGAGTCACGGATAAATTTATACTAGTGTTAAAATCTACTGACCTTGGTTTTGCCATTTAATCAACCATAGTTAACCTTACGAATCCGTACCTATCCAGAATAACGATAGCATTAGTAAATCTTTTAATCGACAGATATCGCCATCTAGCAATGATTTGTGTAAACTATGGTGAACCATAACTACAAAAAGTTATCGGCTAACGTTCGCGCCATCTGGCGAAGATTCAAATAAATTCCACCTTTAAAAAGTAAATGCACATTTTTCAACCAGAATTAAATACTCGTAAGTCCCTTTTTTTTTAGTTTGTTATTTTCTGTTTGTGCAACAAGGAGTTTACATACATACATACATACTATTTTCTTGATTAAACTGTATTACCAAACCGATTTTGAATTCACGACAACTCGACAAAGACATTAACATATATTATGGTACTAAAGTTACCATACTACATTATTGTCCAGATATTTCCGTAATCCTAATTAATTGCTAAACTTTAACTTACACACATACGTCATGTAATGCAAAAATGTTACCTAAATTTTTCATAACAATAATACCCTTATTAATATGGCAACTTTTTTTCATACAACATACATACGACACAACAAACTTACAAACATACTAGTCAAATAGGTATTGCGACATTATTATTATTTTATGAAAATGATACCCTAATTTAGTCGCACCCTTTTACATACAACTCATGTGTTGCAATAGATATAAAACAATTCAGTTCCATGACGCTAATCAAAATGAAACTGGCAACTCTAACTCAATTCCTTCACATTTGTTAACATTTAATTTTCCTCCCTCCATATCTCATTAAATATTACTGTAATTAAAAATAAAATAAATTTAATATTTCAATCGTTTAATTAATTTCGCCCTTGACCTATTGTGTATAAAGGTCTTAATATTTGTCTACTTAAACTTACACGTTTTGGTTTCCGAACGATTCCGTCAGCTATGCTATCTATGGTACGTCCTTGTGCGTCTATTCTATGGCCAGCCAGCTCAATATTGTTTATCAGAATATTTAAAGAAGCCCCGTGTT
The DNA here is from genome assembly GCA_948252455.1 of Acleris cristana. Classification (NCBI taxonomy): domain Eukaryota; kingdom Metazoa; phylum Arthropoda; class Insecta; order Lepidoptera; family Tortricidae; genus Acleris; species Acleris cristana. The sequence continues at coordinate 38,549,896 of OX411771.1, forward strand.
CTTCATTTTTATATCTTATCCACTAACTTATTGTATCACTAGTATTTGTCAATATTCCCAAGTTCGTGACTGTCATTGAAGAGATAATGAATAAACAGAACTGTATTTACTCTCAACATCAAGTACTACCAGAGTGATTTGTTTACCAAGCAATGGGAATTATTCGTATTTTGTAAGTAAACAATATTGTCTTCCTTCATTGTTTTAATCTTGTTTTATGTATTTGAAAGTTATACTTATACTTATTATTATCAACCTTAATACATGTTGATGCGCTCAACTTTGTGGTATAAAGTTTATTCAAAATTTAAATTAACTAATAAAATAACTAGTCTACCTATCCTACCTAATATTAAGTAAAGTTGTTAGATATTCAGGGCCTGTTGGTTTTATTACTTAATGTTGATTTCAGTAACTAATGGAATAATTTGGTTTTGTTTTAGCAACAAAGGAAAATGATACCCCTGCAGTTATATAAGCGAAAATCACCCTACTGATATGATGATGTTAAAAAGAGTTTACCTTTCTTCGGATTATAATTAAACTAGCAAGGACTACGTGAAATGCGAACCTGACTCATCTTAAAGGATTTTGCTCTGTTCGAACAACTAAGTAAAATGATGTGATTCGCATACCCTTTTCTTTTATTATACTTAAAATTAATGTTATCCTGTCCTTTTGCACCTTCTCCTCTGTAATGCATTACTATTGAATTATACAATTTCTACTTTTGTGTTTCTTAATTATTATTTTCCCTAACTTACTTAATAAAACGTAATTTATTCATTCATTGCTGCAATCTACAATGTTCTAATTCTAACTTGATAGAATCTGTTTATACCTGCGTTTTCTATTATGTGAGTGCTTGGTGATAAACAGCTTTGTTTAATACACATATTAGATTTTCTTGAATGCCCTAACAACCCCCTGAGTTTACTATGTGTGAAAAGTTTCAAATTTGATACGGCAGTACTAAATATTACTTTAGTATTCAGTCTTTGCTATTTAACAAGGCCTATTAACATCTATATTAATTAATATATTGGTTTTATGTAAATGTAAAGTCATAGTTCTTTCTAATATCCAAATCACTAACCTGCTACATATAAAGCTTTATGAAATTTTATAAAATGACAGAATAGTTCCCTTTTTTTTCTCTTTTTTTTTTTTGGTTTGATTCCTAAATATAGTAACCTACTTATTTTATTTTTCCATTCCTAGGTAAAATATGCACCTGATCACCTGAGTTCTAAATTATAACTAAACAACCCCCCGACTTTCAATCTAATGACATGGTAATTTTTTTAAGCTTTGAACAGTAACTACTACTGACTAAGTGATTCAGTCACTAATCAAATCATTGCTTTGATAATTACAATTACCTAACTAATGTTTCTTTTCCCTAAATTCACACAACAAGCATTTGTCATACCGTTTTAAAATTACAACCGAACTTGTCTACCTTTATTCCTTTTGATCTAGATTCCAGTCTAGATTTAAGTACACTCCCAACATGTTCTAAATGAGGAGCTCAATCATGCAAATGTGGTATCAGAATTATTCTAAAAGTAAGTTTAGTTTACAAAGTTGATACTAAATATTATTATATATATTTTTTATTATAAAAGATAATAGAACCTATGCTCATTCTGCCAAATGTTTACTAAATTTAATTCCACACAAGGTCTTTTATGGTTTTTAATAACTAATTAAATGTTCTAGTAAATAGTAGTAAAAAGTACCCTATCCTTCATTCAGTAATAAATATATCTATATCCTATGAAACTTAAATTCATAACTACTTTCATTGTTTTCTACTAAATCTTTTATAGATTAAGAATTTTATAATTTACCTATACTAAAAACATATTGGAAAATACGACTATGAGTATTTTCTAATAATCTCCAAAGCTACCTTTATAAACTGTATTCTTTTTATATCTAAATTATTTATGAATCTACCATAATTAAAAAGAGAATGAATAATTAAATTATAGAAGATATTTAACATTAATGTAATAGTAATCTTTAATCCCTGATTACAATCAAAAGTTATTTGATATTTTAACCATAACCTTCTTTGTAAAATTTAGTAAGTCTTTGCTGTATTAATTGTCTGTGGCAAATGACAACATCCTATCTTTATCTAAATTCGTTTTGTCTGATTGTTTATTTACTTAATTTATTTTTAAAAGGTTAAAGTGCCTAGTTTAAAATGCATAAAATGGAATTAGAAGCATAACAACATGTAACATGCCGTGTTAACCTAAACTATTAGGTACTAACTTTTAAATCTATTGTGATGGTGGCAAATAAATAAAATGGACAAGAATATCTACATAGTTTTCACAACTCATCCCAGTATAGATGGAAGATGCCAATCTAATAAAGTGTTGAACGTGCCCATTAATTGACTATTCCCTACAGAACTAACGTGACCTAACCTATTGTATTTCTTTTGTAAATTATATAAGTTTTTATATTGGAGTATATTAACTTATTTAACCTCATCCTATCCTTAACCAATATTTATACCAAATCGTATAGCATTATCCTTTTTCACGGCAACAATTGTACCCTACCTATATCATTCTTACTCTTATTCTGAAGTAATTATTAAAACTAACTTGCAAAAGAGAAACATAATAACTCAAGTTCATTATCCTGGTCACGGCACCAATTGTAACCCCCCCCAATAAATAACCCCTTAAAACGCAACCCTATATCTCTCTAACTATCTCTAACTAACAGCCTAAAGTAAATTAAATCCTACATTTTAAGTCTATAGAAAATCCTAACACTCTATACTGAAGCACTGAAATGAAAGCTATGAAAATTTGTATTAAGTTTAACCTGAGTAGGCTTCTAAGTAAAACTACTAAGCTTATAAACTACCTATCAACTTTCCTATCTTTAAATATACCTATAGAGTAAGAATGTTTAATATTGTTGAAATGGCCATATGATCATCTAGTGTCAAGGAACCTACTTTGTGAACCATTATAGATAGTAACCTAAGAACTTTTCATGCATATAAGTTTGGTATAAATATATGGATATAACCTATCCCTATATGATTTAGTTTAATGTAATATATAATAGTTAATTGTAATGAAATTACAAATTATAACTAAGAGATAAAAGTCTTGTTGTTTGATCTTATAAAATATTTGTATAGGTCAGTCATAGTCTTTGGTACTAGTTAGAGTTATTAGATTGAAACTGGAAAGTATGCTTATGGCATTTTATTTTGCGCCTAAGGTCAGAGCCCATGACTCCCCGCTCATGACTGTGGGACTCGTCTACCTGACTGGGCATCCCTCCAGTGCCTACCAATCTTTTCTTTCTCTTTCCAGGTGGGATTTATTGATTTTACAGTCTTTGTCAGTTGTCAATAGTAAATTAGTCAGAAGTAGTCTGTCGTCAGTCAACCAAAGGACAAGAGGGTTTTCAAGCGCTCCATACTCAATGCAAGAGTGAAATACAATCTAATAGACATTTGGTATTGTTTGTCTGTCTCATTAGATCTACTAGGAGCTGAATTAGAAAAAGTCAAAGTCAAACTGTCAAGATGTAGATTATAGTGGTAAACAGTTATATATTAGACCAAGTTTGTTAGGTTATATAATAATTAGTAGTCTTAAAAGACCAAGTTAATGAAGATTGAAGTGTAACATTGCACTGTAACTTTTATGAAGAGTTTATTTATAATATATATTTATAACATATTCTCGAATGATAGTGAAACTTTCTAGTCATGAAGAATGCTGGTTCTGATAATGATTTTAATCATAAATTGTAGATAAAACTGAAGTTTATTCCCACAGGAATAGAATAGTGAATCTTACTGCTCACAACTATAAAGCCGGTTTTCCCTTGAGAACAACCAAGCAGGGTACGTAACCCATAGCGTAAACAGAGAAATCACTTGATGTAAAATATTCAAATTAAATTGAGAGAAATCATTTAATCTCGTTGATTCTTTCAATGCTGAAGGTATATTTGGCTATCTGCCATAAACTAGAAATATTCACTATGCTCAAGCTTTAGAAATACTGGAACTGATGAATATAATGTACAATCTGTTACATTGTCATTATTTAAAAGTTGCAGCTTACTTTGCACAAGCTGTTTTATTGAAGTTATAACTTATCGGACGTTGGTTTTGCAGTAGATAGTTATTTTATTATTTATAGGAGAAAACAGTTTACTAACTCTCAATTAAACATTTGTAAAATAGATTTGAAGATATAGTAAAGCTTTCTGGTCTTGTTACTATTTGATGCTTTTAAGTACATTTACTAGAAGGAGTGACCTCGGTCATTGTAGTGCATGTTCTTATTCATAATTCCCGTGGGAATGGCTGATTGAATTAACTATACAGTGACTAACCGGTGCTCGTAAGCAGTGACGGTAGAGACGTATCTCAGTATGTACAGCAATCTATCTGCCTCTGAAGATTGAATGAGAGAAGACAATCCAACTTATAAATATGACTTTGAAATTTACTAAGAATGTTGTTTGTCAGTTAAAGACTAGAAATATTTACTTCCTGACAAACTGGCATGAATATTATTGGAAAAGTCTATGTACAATAAACTGAAATCTCCTTAAGGTAAAACAAATAAATATGGGAATAAATAGTTTTTCCCACTGATTCTTTAGTTATGGCGGATAACATATTTAATTTAAACTTCCTAATATTTTCCCTATACAATAATAGTATAAGACCAAACTAGGATGAATTTAAAAGAATATTTTTAATTAACAAGATTTAACCCTACATGCCTAGTTGAATTCCTATTGGTTTATGTCCTAGTTCCCTATTTTCCCTACATTGAAGCTACCCTAAACCTACTGATAAGGCCTATTCTACTTGCTACACCTATGGGCTTACCTCACCCGGTAATTAGCTAGGTCCCTAGGGAATCTGGAAAGTTCAGCTGAGTCGGCTGAGAAGGCAACCTACAGCTCGTGTTTTGTGTGCCTCCCCCCTCACTTTTGTTGAACCGTAGTTCTCAGGGATAGTGAGAGTAAGGCGCCCTATTGTGTGATTTAGTATATATACATAATAAATAGGTTTATCGGAACCCAGCCTCAACTCCAATAAAGCTTCAGTAAGCGCGCGCCGGCATGTCAACTGGTGATCCTTACTTGTTCTTTAAAGGCTGACATTGAGACTAAGTAGGCGCTTCTACGGATGTCTATGTTGGTAAAGAGACATCCGGGCTTGCCCAAGGCTCTTTTAGACTCTAATAGTTCCAAATCAGAGGCTCCGTTAGGCTTCCTCGGACTTGTCAGACATTTACTAGTGGTAGCCTGATCACTGTTCTGGTACAAGTGTATGCTAATCTAGCTTAACTTAACAAATATTCCCCACTATACAAGGAATGTCCTTTAATCTACAGCTATGTAAAATATTGTACCAGACACGAATGATAACCAACCCAAGATTTCTGAAAAGTACACAGAAAGGTATATTAGTACACGTATTGGTATTTGGGAAACCTCGCCAGCTGTGTCCGGACTCTGATCACAGTGGTTAGCTAAAGGTGTCCTGGCCCAGCAAGGATTTCTACCCACCAATACAAACAATAGAAATACAATCATACAATAGAAAGCCTCACTAACTGCAACCCAAGCTATGTAAACTAGGATTAACAGTAGCAAGAGAAATAATAAACCAAAGTTCCTTACCAAGGTATAAATAAAAATATCAAAATAAATCAACTTTAAATATAAAAGTTCCCACCACCCGTCTACTGAAGTGAATCTGGAAAATAAAATCTTTTGATTAAAGCACAACCCCCCAACCAACACCAATCATATATAAAAATACAGAGCTTTCGCACTGCATTCCCATACATGACAGAAAACCATCTCCCACACAGTAATATCTTTAGCCTACTTCCCAAGCAAACCGTTTCCCTATCCCCTCGCGGAAGGAATTTAATTACTATTCTAACTGTGAAAACGCGTCTTCCTAACACTACCAAAGCAATACGTGATCCTATTTAAAGCCAGTAAGACAACAGTTAGCTAATGAGTCACACGAAATTAAGCCCTACATATCTTATACCTCCCTCCTAGCTCTAAAGACAAAACTAACGTTAACTATACAACCGATGTAACTGTGTCACTTTAAAAGATCGCAAATGTTAAACCGAATACTACGTAGTTTAAATTTTACTGTAAGACTAGCACTGAATCAAGAATTTAACCGCGAACGCGTCGTACTCCTATTTCACTATAAAACCCGTAATAAGCCGAAATTTACACAAAATATAGCAAATAAACGAGCGTAGCACGATATAAAAACCAAACGAAGTTAACGCGACAAGGTAACTACGAACCGTAAGTGAATTTTACGCAAGGCGCTCCCCAGTAAACGAGCCTATCCCCTTTGAATAACGAAAATAAAGCCAAAATATAAACGTTCCGCGATGAATGCCCAGAAAATAATAATCATCTTCCTTTTGAAATCTCTATATATAAGTTCAACTGGCGGCCATCGCGCTTGAACGACTCGAACCACTTGTACCACTCATGCCAGTCAAGCCACTCTTGCCACTCGAGCCAGTCATGCAATTCCTTCAAAATTATCCCTTACTATAAATAACATAAGGTATACTTTCAATCCCTATTTCAATCGCTTAAGTCATTTTTATCATTACAAACCTACATCACCTGATTCGTAATTAGAATCTACACTGATAATTGAAACTAATCCTTATGCTATTCAATACACAGTACATTTTTCCATTTTTCCCAGTAAGTACTACCGTTTTTAATAACTACTTGAATCCGTATTCAGATGGCGTCTATCTCCGTCACTGTCGTATTCTACCAATTCGAACATGACAGACTCTGCCTGTCTGTACCACCAAAAATCATAATAAGGCGCCACCTACTCGGTGATGTTCGTTTACGTAATCGGCTTGGTCCGATTCTAGCGAGTCAACCTATATAGTTCCTTCCTTCTCTCTCTCGTGTTCATTACTCAAGAATTATAACATTCCCATTTCTTTTATATAACCATTGTTTTTTTGAAGAAATAAATAAGATTTACAATTCTAAAGTTTGTATTAAACAAATATTTAATTAATTAAGATTATAAAACTAACACATGACTAGATTTAAAGCTTACTAAAATGGTGAGTGTCCTTCTAGATTCTTATTGCATTACTCTTGTTTTGATGTAATATTGCGGACTATTTTTAACAGGCGCTTAAATTTGTTGCATTCGCATTTTGTCATTTATTATTGTTTTCATACATGAATACGTATAATATCTATTAATAATGTTATTTTATTAAAAATAGATTTTGCATATTAATCAGCTCTCGCTAGAGCCTGAATTAACTCTAATTATATTTGTGAATTTGAACGGGCATATCTGGACCGTTACAAGGTACATATCTGCAATTTAAAAATTTCGATCGTAAACAAGACGTACTTACCATTTGTAGTGTACGCTGACTTTGAAACTATTCTTGAACCTTACCAGGGTTGCGAGCAAGCACCATCGATTAGCTTCACCTCAAATAAACAAATTCATAAGCCTGCAGCTTTTGCGTATTACATAGTTTGTTCTTATGACGGAAGTCTGAATCGTTTTATTCAGTATCGCGGACCCGATTGCGTATCCAAGTTTTTAGAGTACTTGTACAGACATGTAAATGAAATACATGAGATCTTAAATAAAGAGGTTCCTATGATTTTTGACGATGAAGATGCTTTAGCATACAAAAATGCAAAAAATTGTCACATTTGCAAAACCCCTTTGTTTGGTGATAAAGTTAGAGATCACTGTCATTTAACAGGGTTTTATCGCGGAGCGGCCCATCAATACTGTAACTTACGTTTTCGAGTGCCTAAACTTATTCCTATATTTTTCCACAATTTGTCTGGATACGACTGTCATTTATTTATCAAAGAACTGGGTAAATGTTCTGGACCTATAAAAGTAATACCTAAAAATAAAGAAAACTATATTTCATTTACAAAATTTTCAAGGTTATCTAATGATCAGTATGTGCAAATACGGTTTGTAGACTCATTTAAATTTCTAGGTGCTAGTTTAGAAGAGTTAGCTAAGGGTTTATGTAGATCAGAGTTTTTCCACTTAAGTAACTTTTATCCTCGATTAGAAGAGTTTAATTTATTACTACGCAAAGGAGTATATCCTTACGATTATACGACCGGCTGGGATAAATTTACAGAAATTGAGCTACCTGAAAAGAGTTCGTTTTATAACTTGCTTTCTGCGGAACAAATTACAGACTCTGACTATGAGCACGCTCAACGTGTATGGGAGACATTTCAAATAAGAAACATGGGTGAATATACAGATCTCTATATTAAAACTGACGTTTTGCTTTTGTCAGACATATTTGAAAATTTTCGAAAAATTTGTAAGATTCATTATGAATTAGATCCTGCATTTTATTTAACCGTGCCGAGTTTGTCATTTGACGCGATGTTATTGAAAACTGGCGTAAAATTAGAGTTGATATCTGATTTAGAAATCATTCGTCTTATTCAAAAAGGCATTCGAGGCGGAATTTGCATGTGCTCTACCAGTCATGCTCTTGCTAATAATAATTATATGAAAACTTATGATGACAGTAAACCCGACTCGTTTCTTGTATACATTGATTGTAACAACTTATACGGATATAGTATGAGTCATTCATTACCCATATCTGATTTTCGCTTTCTAGATTCTGAGGAAATAGAGCAATTAGACTTTATGTCAATATCAGACGATGCAGAATTTGGATTTATTCTTGAGGTCGACTTAGTTTACCCTAAAGAGTTACATCACTTGCATAACGATTATCCTTTCTGTGCAGAAAAATTTGTACCTGCAGGAGGGAAAAATTCGAAATTAATCCCAAATTTGTATGATAAATATGAGTACGTCATTCATTATGTACATTTAAAAACGTGCTTGCGTAATGGTTTGACTCTTAATAAAATTCATCGGGTAATCACCTTCCGACAAAGCCCCTTTTTGAAAAAAAATATAGATTTAAATACAGAACTAAGAAAAAATGCAAAAACTCCATTTCAACAGAATCTTTTTAAATTATAAAATAACGCTGTTTTTGGCAAGACTCTCGAGGATAGTGAACGACGTGTAGATGTTAAGTTAGTAAATCAGTGGAGTGATGAGAGAAACTCTACAAAGAAGTTTGTAACAGCAAGTAAATTAATAGCACAACCAAATTTTCACAGCGCCACGATATTTTCGGATAATTTAGTCGCTGTTCAAATGAAACCGGAGAGAGTTGTCTTAGATAAACCGATATACATAGGATTCGCGATACTCGAGCTTTCTAAGAGTCACATGTATCAATTCCACTACTCTGTAATAAAACCTTATTATAATGAAAGTGTTTCTCTCTGTTATACAGATACTGACAGTTTCATTTATAATATTAAAACCACTGACTTTTACGACGATTTGAAAAATCAGTTTATACATTATTTTGATACAAGTAATTATAACAAATCAAATGAGTTTCAGATACCCTTGATAAATAAAAAGGTTCCGGGATTATTTAAAGACGAGTTAGGGGGCGAGCTTATCACTGAGTTTGTAGGGCTACGTTCCAAGTTGTATTGTATCAAAAGCGAAAATTCATTACTCAAAAAAGCAAAAGGAGTAAAAAAGCCTGGTGTCCGAGAATTAACATTAGATGACTATAAGGATGTTCTGTTCAAGAATACGGTTATTAGGAAAAAAAAAAAAATATTTAAATCTATTAAACATGAAATCTTTACGCAAACTGTTAACAAAATTGCGTTATCCAGTAAAGACGATAAGCGACTTACATTAAAAGACAAAATTTCAACTAAAGCATGGGGTCATAGACCGATATTGTAGTTTTTATAAATTATAAGCGAATGTATTCAAATCTCGTTAAATAAATTGAATTGTAAATCTACAACTTTACCAGAAATGTATACCGTTAAAATAAGTAATATGTTAGTATTAAGAAACAATTTATGATTATATGTCATGTAAATACCTATTAGTACTGCTATTTGAATAAACGTACATATGCCTAGTGCAATTGGTGTTTGGATTTTTAATTTCCTAATTACTCATAAATAATTGGTTCTCCATTTCACAAGAGGTGTATGTTTATTTTTATTTTTTTTATTTATCTCCAAACTAATTAGTGAGCTATTTGTGAAATGAATGAACTTTAATTTATATGAGTAAAATACAAACCTATTCATTAAAATGATTTATATTTCTTTTTTTAATTAAGTGAATTTATTAGCTAAAGAAAGAAAGACAGTTAAAAATAGATTTACTTCAATGATAATCAAAGTTTGCGTGAAAATTAAAAATACCGGTATTCTAAAATTTATTGTCTTTCTAACTAGCCGATAAAAATACTTACTTAAAATGAAATATTAAAATTAGCATGTTTCTCAATCAGCAGGTTAGCTGCTGACGCCTTGTCGAGTCAGCTATGACCGCGTTATACGATACTGACTGAAATTGTTCGTCAATTGTTGTGTAATTTTGTCGATTCATGAATTCTAATCGTTATAAATAAAGGCTCATATAATACTCAGCCAAACATCAGTCTATCTTCAGAACGAAGTTACAAGTTTTTACAAGTTGTTACGAGCTTCATATCCTCAGCCCCGGTGTGGTAAGCAAACATTTGATATATTTATATATTAACAATTTATTCAAGTTAGACTCGATCTATTTATGTAAATGTTATCGTCTTGCATTTTTATTTTTATTTTTTTGTCTACAAATAGCAAGCATATGCTAAAAATATTTATTTTGATTTATCTTGTTTCAGAATATGGAAGGAACACAAGACACTTTCCTATTTTCGCAATATGCTCAGGATCCATTGGAGGAATTCCTAGTGGAAGAAGAAGAAGACAGCGAGCTGGTGAAGAAACTTAAAAGCGGAATCCAGAAAAAAAATAAAGAAAAAAGATCAAAACGAAACTTTTCCAATAAAGTTTTTAAAAGAAGTGGTCACGACCGTCTGCCATCATTTATAATAAATAATAAAGCAGGGAAAGGTACGAGACTACTAAAAATACAGATAATTGACCTGAACAAAGACAGTGATGATGAAGACAAAGTGATGTTGAGTGTTCAATATTTGGCAGACGATAATTACGATGAAGTTAGATCATGCCGAAAGTGTGATACATAAGATTTCAAAAAAACTGAGTAGATACAGTGCTAGTTTGTAGTTTTAGTTTAATTTTGTTGTAATTATCATAGTAAGTAAATAAATATAATGAAAATAACTTGTTGTTTCATTTTGCAGTTATTAATGGCCCCTTGCAGCTTTTTTAAATTTCGATATAACTTTTAAACTAGATTTAACAGTAATAGTACCTATCATATATTTTAACATTACTGGACTAAGAAAAAGCTGCAAGTGACCTTAAGAGTTTTTTTTTTTTACCGACACGTTTTTCTTCATCTCCACTGACAGCGATATTAATTCAATTTAGTGGAAAAACTTTTCGGTAATTGATAATTCTCTTTGAATAGGTGAAATAAAAAATATGTTTGTCAATAATATCATTTATTTTGAAATCAGATATGAGAATAAAGTTCTAAATTATTTTCAAAGTACCATTTTTTAATGCATAATACATTTTTTAACGCACAAGTTTTTTTTTGAATTAAACAATTATATGTGCCGCTGTTTTTACAATATTTTTGATGCATTGATTGAAAATTAGGAAGGCCTTTTTCACCCAAGTCTATTACAGTACAATTATCACACAAATCTTTAACCCATTTAAGTTTTTCTAACCCTTTTACAAATATTTTCTTATTTTCTAAGTGAACATAAATCATTCTTTTAAACTCTCTATAATCAATGAATCCTTCACGCCATAAGATACCGAGGTTTTTCTCTATCCATATAACATTACTTTTTTCTTTTTCCGATAAAGTAAAAAATGCATACGGGGGTTTTATTAAAAATACTTGCGTGTATTCATTTGTACTATACGCAAATTCTTTAAGAATAAATTCATTTGTAAATGATTTAAACCCCTGGAGATCTACAAACAAGCAGTCTGAGCTCATGATATCCTTCGGGTAATATTGGTCAACGGTTTGTATTCTACAATGCTATCATTCAAAATAAGACAGTAAGCCGCAGTATTACCGGGTATGTCCTGTTCACACTCTAATTCAACTCTCACATCTATTGAACCCGTTTTTAAGGTTTCGTTTTGCCGAGAGCAGTCGATAACAAACAGAGGTGCTTTATCCTTAAATTCTTGCGGACTTAGCAACGGCGCTTGACTGCGGTTATAATACGACTGTTGGAATTTAGCATACTGATCGTATAATATAGCGTTTTTTTCAACTGCGAAACTAACATTAAAACTTTCATACGGAAAATAGGTTGAATTTAAAAAAAACCTTTACATCTCTTAAATGGCAATGATCAAAGTGTGTCATATCTTTGTTAGTCATATTTTTTCTATCTGTTTTTAATCCGATAACAACATACCGTGGCTTTTCAATTTGAGATGAAGTTTTGATTGCCCAGGAATGTTTTGATGTTTTCGGTAAAAGTGGATACTCATAAAGATCCCAGTTTCTAAATGCTACCTGAATAGCACGATCTTTTTCCAAGCACTGCATTAAATTTAACCTTTCCCGATCAGAAACTTTTATATGTGGCATACGCCATACTATTTTAGATATCGTAATGTTATCTATATATTCATTTGTATTTAATGTTACGCTATTTAAATTAGTATTGGATCTCAAAAGAATAAGTTCATGCTTACAGTTTATAACTATTTTATTGTAATCCTCTGCAAAGCCAAGAATCTTGTTTAAAGGAATGCATACAGAAAACGACCCATGCGTAACTTTTGTACCGTAAACATCCCAACCCCATGACTTTGACATTCTCGATTCATGTTCATTTAGAGATAGGTAAGAGAGATTTCATAGTAGTTGTAACTCCAGCATTTTTAATTTTGTCTATTTCGATTCCATTAAGCTCATATCGAATATCTTGAAACAAATGAAGTATGGGGTTATTAGTAAACTGAACACAGGCCACCGGTAGTTTTGTTTCTCTGTTGACTACTACCATGTTTCCCTCTATGTATAAGGCACTCTCAGAAGGTAACACGTATAGATCTTGTTGGTTTATTGGTATACGGATTTCATCATTAAAATTGAAACTTGTTACGTAAGGTTTGTAGGAATGGAATTCAAAACTTTCTATTGTGTTATCGTAGCCGAAAGTTTCTGTTAAGTTTAGAATACTCATTTTAATAAACCAATAGTTTTAAGAAGTTCTTTATTTTCCTTGGAAAGCCTCGTAAGCTGATTTTTAGGTGTTCTTTTCTTGACAGCACAATGCGTACTAATAATTGTACTGCGCGAAACTAATCTTTTATTGAAATCTATCATCTTTTCCTGAGATGCAAATATATCTGGATCTCTTCACCGCGTAAATTGATTAAGTTATCGTTTATATCCAATATTCTTAACTTTAAAGAGCTTAAACTGTTTTGATTAAGAGGAAAATAAATAACGTTTTTAGGTGTTTCTATAATCCGATAGCCTGGTGGTACATTAGGCACAAACTCGTGAATAATATGACTTGGTTTTCCGTTGATAAATGAACCACTCACAATGTCACATTCAACTCGCACTATAGTTGTAGAAAGAATGGACACAGGAAAAGGAGACTCTGTTAATATATTAGCTTGAATAGTTTCTTGACCGAAACCTAGTAAGTTACCAATCGAATTTTCTTTATTAAAATACACATTTTTAGAACACAATATAGACGTCTTTAACGTATTATTATTACATGTCAGTGAAAATGAACATCCTTTCAGATGTCTTTTCAGGTAATCGTCGAGGTCTTGAAGTTCGTATGACCCTTCAGGAATTTCAACTACTTCATTTTGGCCATAATAAAACATATTATTTCTATAGTCTATATTAGGTATAGAGTTAAAAGTCGAAAAATATAGTAACCCGCATTCATATTCACCATTTAGTTGAAAAGCTGGTGAATGATTTGTAATCAGGGTGGAAGAGGTTCCAGTTATGGACAAAGTGAAAGACATCGTGTGAATGATATGGTTTTTATTGAACAGAGATATTTAAACGGTTACTCCAAAATTGTTTTAAATATTTCAAACATAAATGACCGCAATTTACAGTATTAAACTTTTGATAAGTGACATAGTTGTATGAAATAATTTTATTTTTTAAATACTTTATTAATTCTATTGGAGGCTGAAGATCACCGTAACTATCGAAATATTCACAGTAATTATTATCTTTGACATAGGCTACCCAGTGAGTCCCTTGGTTTTCAGAACTATCTAAATTAATAATTGCGCACTCTACTCTATTCGAACGCTTTGCCAAATTATCTCTCATATAAACGCCACGGAAATGAGGAATATCTGAAGAGTGTTTTAAAATATCTATATTAGTGAGAGCACGTCTGGGAAGCCTGTCGACTAGTTTTTTGAGTATTCTAAACACAATCCCTTTCCATTTCTGTACGGTTTAATGTGCAATCCTTTACCTAATGCAATAGATTCCATCATTTTGTTGTGACGTTGTGATTCGGTTAAGTTTTTCTTTGCAGCTTTGTAATCACCAACAGCTTTAGCTATCCCAGCAGCTCCTCCAGCCAATGATCCCAACGCAGAAAGTCCCGCAAAAATAGGTATCAGTGGTAATATACCGCCAGTTTTCGGAATCGGTATTAAACGCGGAATATGAATTTTACTGTTTCTAGTAAATACTTTCTTTGCGAGCGCAAGAGCTCGGGTGATTGTAGTGCCTTTATCTTTTGATTTGTTTCTTTTCAGTTCCTTCCGCATCTTTGTAACCAAACCTTTAAATGATTTTATGCCTGCACCAGCTTTCATTTTAGATTTCATCACTTTGCTAACTAACCATGAAGCAAGTTTTTCTCCTTTTCCAGCACTTTTCGACTTCAACCTCTTTTTAGCCATTTTATAAAGTTCTAAATCTGCGCGGTGTCGATCTGTTAGGTTAGAATGTTTATCATAAGCTATATCGTGTTTCATGCACGCGTCATCCAATTCATTAACTCCTTTATCACCTCTTAATAACCGTTTATGCAATTTAGTGCCTGGTCCGCAATAATTGTAACCAGGTAAGTGTAATTCAAAAGGCAAGTGATTAATTACACTGTTTAAAAGTCCTCTTCCTTTCATATCCTATATGTTAATGACATTTTTTGTGCGAGTAACTATATAAATATATTCATACAATGGCACTTCTATTAATCCAGCTGTTCTCACTATCATTAAGTCCTAACCACTTAACGTATAATTTCTTCCCTTTTTTTTTGACCACCTTTTCAATGAGATAAACGTCCGGGTACTTAGTTTTTTGAAGTTCTTGTTCGTAAAATGTGCCCAGAATAGTGTTTCCTCGCTGATCTTCTATATGGTACGTAAACGGTTGAGTGTTACTGACTTGTTTAATAGTAAATAGCTCTGTTGACCAATTAGGCGTATAACTTTTATGGAAAGCGCTTTTATACTTGCTTATACGTACACGATCTCCCACATTGAATTTATTTAATTTATGATGTAGATTTTGTTGACGTTTCTTAATATTGTTTTTTACTTCCGATTCATTCTCAAAATTAACATCATTTGGTCTAAATTTTGTTGTACTATGAAAAGTTTCATTATAAGATTTGACTATATCATCTAAGGGTTTTCCAACCCATTTATAATTTCCAATTAAACTAAAATATTTGTACAGTTTGTTTTTAAGCGTCTTTATTAACCTTTCAACAATTGATGCCTTTTTAATTGAATAAGTTGAATAATGATTTATTCCTAAAGATTTTAAATAACAATCAAATTCACTATTGTAAAATTCTTTTCCAAAGTCTGTCTGCAAGTTTCTAGGAATTTGGATTGCTGACTTTATATTTTGTTGAAATGCATTTTTAACTTCTTGTCTAGTTTTCGATTTTGTCGGAATACACCACGCGTACTTTGAAAATGCATCAATGACAACTAAAATATATTTATTTCCTTTATTTATTTTATGGAATTTTTGTAAGTCAATCAAATGTGCTTGCCACAAATCGTGAATGCCTTTTAAAACAACTGCTCGTCGCTTAAAGTTTTTACGAGCTGATCTGTGGATCTCGTTCACTACTTGTTCTTTTGCCATTGCTTAATTGTTTTACAATGTTATCTACCTCGTTTTTTGTATAAAAGTTCAATTTCAACTGAGTTGCAAGCTGATGAATTTGAGAATTTATAACTTTGATTAAAGAATCTAGATACTTCTTGTCATAAATGTTCTGAACGAGCTGATCGACGTACTCCTTATTTACTGCATCATCAGCCGACAAAGGATGAGCAACACCTTTTAATCTCAGTGATTGTAAATCAAAATCTCCGCCTTCTGAACGAAGCAAAGCCTGACTTTTAAGTTCATTGACTTCAGATACACCTGCTACACGTAAACGTTTATGAACATGGTGACCAAATTTATCTATGTTCATTTTATGATATATTTTTACACCAAAAGTTCTGCTTCGACTAACGATAATAGTAAAGTAACTGCTTTATAATATTAACATTGTTCACTAATCCCGCTTCTTGTAGTTCTTCAATAATAGATATGATTTCATTATCCAATCCTGTATTACCTACCAGCATCACGAGAAGCTATAAGTAATTTTAACCTTTCTACTAATTCGTTTGGGTTATCCCAATATACATATGACACATCGTTTTTAACATTTTTCATCGTCGGTAATCCTTCACCACTTACTGAACGTTCTTTAGCTAATTTAAAAATAGGTCTTATTACATATAAATATTTCATGCCTTTGTTGCTTTTTATTGGTTTATTAGGATTAAACTCTCTTCTATGTG
Source organism: Acleris cristana (assembly GCA_948252455.1). NCBI lineage: Eukaryota > Metazoa > Arthropoda > Insecta > Lepidoptera > Tortricidae > Acleris > Acleris cristana. Next base: position 38,566,837 of record OX411771.1, read on the forward strand.
CATTAGTTTCTAATAATAAGGTTTTATAATTACATCTATCATCCTCAGTTACAATATCTAAATCCGGTACTTTCTTATATAGCAGTTCGAATAAACCTGGCGTTAAATAGTAAGTATGACCATTTACTTTCAGTTTTTTGTCATTTGTAGTGTATACCGGACAGGTTCCCAACATTAGCTTGTCCCGTTCCGTTCGAATACCAAAAGGTATATTTAAGTTGGTAATATATTGCTTTTGAAATTTAGGATCGTCACGAGGAGAAGCGTAAGAATCAGTCGCCTTAAATGAAATATTATTTGAAGAATCCTGATCATTAAAATGTTCACTTTCCACTTCATCGCTTACATCACTTTCATTATCTTTTGATGTCTCATCCTCATCATTTTAATTAACAAGGCTAGATTGAGAAAATTTCCTCACAACCGTTTGATCAGTTATAGATTCCTTCTTTTCTTCACTTGGGCTATATTTAATTCTTTTTACTAACTTTCCCAAAATAATATTGGGCATTTGGATCACACGAGTGAGGAGGGCGAAATTTTCCAATTGCCCGATCGAACGAGGTGGGCCAGAATGCCCAATATTATACTACTCACATAATTTCCGGTTGTTCGCATTTGGCCAACGGCGAGTACTTGCACAGACATTAACCTCGTGGCCAGAATCATCCATCAGCAACTTGCTCTTCAATATGGTCTTTTTGAGTCTGAAGTGCCGACAACAACAACACACACACCGACACCAGTTCTCGAAAATGGTCGTACTACGTTACGCTCTATTGGGATCAATCTGTCATCACGTACAGGACTGTCACCAATAAGCCTGATATCGTATTGACAGATCGATGTGATTTTTATTTCGTTTATATTTTGAAGCATTCATTGTAATCAAGGTCCCATTTAAGCACTATTTCCACCAAACGGCCCGCAACGGATCGGAACGGAAAGAATTTTATGGTCTTTAAACGATATTAAATCATGTTCACAGTATTTAAAGTCTATATAACCAAGCCGCGCACAGCAACTTGACCGCGGGCGTCTTCCGCGACACGCGATCGTAGCCGAAAGTATGCTGCGACGCGCGATCGGTTTCGTCATAAATAGACAATAATAATTTTAATAGACGCGATCGGCTGTCGCCGCATCCGTCCGTATCCTTTCCGATCCGATGCGTTGCGAACCGTTTGGTGGATATCATCCTTTACTGTTGTGCGATGTGGACGTAACTCAAAACTTTGTTCCGAACGTTTATGCTACACGGCCGCAACCCCGAAGTGGCCGTATTGCAGGTAAGGGATAGTCGATTTTTGGAAATTTGCATGAGGCCACAAGTGCATTAAGAGGCTTTAGAGGGTAGTTTTCCTTATTTTTTTGAGTCAAGGTGGTAAATTAAACCCTTCTGACCACGAATCTGCAATAATATCAAAAATGAAAATTTTTGAGATGAGGCCGTATAGCACAGCCACTAGGCGATGTATGTTCTGTTATTAGGTATAGGATTTTAATATGGGGCAATTCGCCAGATATTGACAGAGTATTTATAGCTTAAAAAAACCGGACAAGGCGAGTCGGACTCGCCCACCGAGGGTTCCGCACATGACACGGTCAACTCAATTCAGAATTAGCACCGCCGCCTCTCCTTGCATAAAGACCCTGTTTTTTTTGTAATTTAACTAATAATGTACAGATTTTTTCCTATAATTGTAGTAAAAGACGGTGTTACTTGCCAAATTTCATAGTTCTAGGTCAATGGGAAATACCCTATATATTTTGATTCCCTCGAGAGTGTCGAAATACACGTTTTTTGCGACATAAACGGCCGTATCTTTTTTTTACGTAAATGTAGAAGTTTGATTTTTTCACAGCTTTAAGAAGCTGTAGATTTGAGTATATGGTTTAAATTTCAACTCGATACCTCCACGCGTTCCCAAGATAAAGGGCCTTGACACACAGACAGAAGGACAGACGGACAACAAAGTGATCCTATAAGGGTTTCCGTTTTTTCCTTTTGAGGTACGGAACCCTAAAAAGGTGCCCGCGAGTAACCTGGGGCTTAAGAAATACTCAATCTTGCCAACCACACTTCTTAAACCACAAATTGATGATGGTAGCCAACATTTATATCTACGAAATATATAAATTTGTGAAATATAACCAATCGCTATTCAAATTAAGAGATAATAGAAATAAAAGAACCTTAACTCATTTACCTCTATCTATGCCTCGTCCAAGGTTACAATTGTATCGGCAAAACTGTCACTACATGGCGTAGTTAGTATTTAACTCGATTCCACCAGAAATAAGTGCTTTACCTTGAAGCGATTTCTGTAAGGCATTGTGATTGTGGTTGACTGAGCAATGTTATTACTCGACCAAAGAATTCGTACAAAAGAGTTCATGTAGATTTAATAGATACTAATTTAAGTTTGACATACTATAAATTGTTTGACATTATATTTACTGTTCCACTTGTATTGGTTTCACTTATGGCTAATTTATAGACCCTGTATTTATAAAATGACCCTTAATACCTAGTTGTAACTATAGTTAATTAACGTTATAATATAAGACAGAAAAAAATTCACGTCGGAAACCCGGCGGAATATGTTCCTAAATGATTACTGTATCCACCTGTTATACCATATTCAGCAAATAAATATTCATTTCATTTCATTTAATGATAACAGTAATTTACGTCTATAGGGAATGAAGGCGTCCGAAAATTTTCATGTAAGAATATAATCATGACAGTAAATATATGTATACTTAGGGAAACAACGCGATAGGAATTTTTTATACAAGCAAATTAAAATATCAGAAAATATGTCTAATTAAACCAAATATCAAAAAATACGTCTAAGAAACCCTAAAAAGATAAGATAAGATAAGATAAGATTAGTCTAAAAAACTAAATTGCATGTGACATAAGAACGAAATCCGACGGGCGGACTAAGTTCAAAGTCAATAAGCCAGAAGAAAAAAAAGGGGTTTATTTATTCCATAATGTAACAACTCTAGGTGTAAAAAATACCGTTAAAATAAAAATTACCCGTAACTTTTGAGAACCATGCAATTAGACGCTATTTAATTTACAAATTATACAATTTATAATAGTCTATACCTAACTGTGTGTTGAAACTAGATTCTAATGTGCTGTTTTGAGGCAGAAAATTACAAAAAAAAAATGTTGTTACACAACAAATAAGCAAGTTTTCTTTTTGAAAATATGTGATATATCGCACTTATTTGTTTGTCTTAAAAGTTCACTACTCTCCCCCCCCTCCTCCCCCAGCCGCTTCACCCCCCCCCACCCTGGAATGTGTCCCCGTTAACGGTTTTTTAACTTTCTTGGGACCAGTATAACAGATACGAAAAAAATGACAAAGACAAAAACGTTCCTTATTCAATTCTAAAAAGAAAAGGTTATATGTATTTTTTTGATAGGCTCGACGGTTTTCAAGCTATAGCTACAGGTTCGGCCACTAATATATCTCCTGTGTACTTACATCTCTTACGATTAGCGACGATTCCATACAAATATGACTTACCAAAATTGACAACCAATCAAGAACTAATTGACTAATTGCATTGCTTTTATCGTTGTTCGTTAGCTGCTTAAATAAGGTTCAAAATGCTGTATAATAAATGTTTGTACATATCGTAGTTTTTACGGAGGAAGAATTTAAAAAACCTTCGCTGACGCGTTCATACTAATTTGTAATGTACCTATCATGTCAGATAAGTTTTAAAACTTTATTAATTTGTTTGACTTTCCCATACATTGAATACACAGAACTACTCAGCTGTATTGTGTATATGAAAAGCCAATATTGTGGACGTTAAATTTGTTATTGTGTATAAGGAGCGATATTGTGTATATAAAAATACGTTATTGTGGAGGGGTCAAGATTAGTTCGGTGGCTTTGGAAGTTGAAATAGCGGGGGTATAAATAGGAAAACGCGGTAGGTTCGAGGCTTTTTGAACGAGACTGAATGAGGGACGGAGATTATTCCAAAGATTAGTTGAGTAATTTAGTGTTTGGACAGAGAATCGGTACCTATGTGCTGAGTATAAATCCTAACCCGTAGGACGTTAAATTAATTTAACGGGACTTTAAGAATGCATCAGCGCATTCTAGTCTCCCCCCCTTTCGTGGTCAGGACACCTTTCACACCTCGTTTACCAAGCTGCGATCTGAGTCCGGGTAGCAGGCGGCGGGTTCATCCTATATTAATGCATGTAATTTGATCCCAACACATACCTACATACAAGCGTGTGGCTATTGCAGCAATGCGGTAGTCTACATGTCTGGCTAACGCCAAAAGGCAGTATGTGATCTTCAAGCGGATCGACCAATGACTTTCAGGACTTTTGAAATGCTTGTCCTTTCGCGGGTACGGTGCACGTTGAAGGGGGCCACAGGTTGGCACAGGTGGCGAGGCTACCCCGTCAAGGGAACTCCAACAGAACTCTGTCCAAAAATGGATGCGTGTGCTTCAATGCCGTGAGGGCCCCCCTTTCCTAATCCTTTATCCTGTTCTTGAACCGGTACCAACTGCAGGAACCTGGTTCAGGCAGATAGGGAGTCATTAGGCACGGGTAGGTAGAATGTGTGCATGCGGCTTTATAATTCAATTCAATTCAATTCAATTCTTTATTGCTTTTTCATAATGGTACACCTTATTCTAATAAATAAGTTATAACAAAATGAACCCTGGAGGGCACAGCAACACTAGGAGAGAGGAGGCATAAATAATTACTATATTATGAGTCATTTAACAATTATTAATTATCGTAATGCGTCTTCCATATATTCTTTTATTGTATAATATGCTTTGTTTACTAGCACTTCTTTCAGTTTATTAATAAATATTTTTTCCTTTTTTTCTTCGTTTATATTTTCAGGTAATTTATTGTAAATTTTTATGGACATTATTAAAGGACCATCAGATGTTAATTTTAGACGGGAACGCGGAAGTTGGAGGTTATTCTTATAGCGCAATGATCGCGCTACAGGTAGGTCTTCACGTCTTTTGAAGAATTCTGGGTACTTTCTTACAAATTTGCACAATTCTAGGATGTAGAGAGATGGATGAGTTAGAATTTTGTATTTGATGAAATATCGGTCTGTTTTATATTTACTAGGATACGCAATAGTTTCTTCTGCATGGTGAAAAGAGAAGGCGCTTGTATTTCAACACCGACTCCACGAATCTGGGTCAGGCAGATAGGGAGTCATAAGGCACGGGTAGGTTGAATGTGTGCATACGGCTTTATAATTGTACTAGATGAAAACCCGGCTTCGCTCGGCTGAAATGTGACTCATAATCCACATGTAGGTACAAAATGTAGGTAGATATTTCTGTAGTAGGTAATCGGTTCTCAAGGAATATTAAAGGCAAAGTAAGGCATAGATTCGTATAGCATCATTCATTGTGTTTAATAAATATAGTAAATTAAAACTGTTTGTTTTTTTAAAAAAATAATTTCAATTTTAAATCAGCTTTCAAAATAAACTAACATGAATTAACAAAACAAATAGCTTTTAAGGTCTATTTTATGTACCTAAACGTCTCTGTTTTAAGCACTCAGTCTTTTTCTTTACTTTGGTAGGTAGGTAAGTACTTACTACTTTTGAAAATAAAAAATGAAAATGTTGTTCTATATACAAATTGGCTAAATCAAAAATAATATTGAAAATCCAAGTAAAACAATTGCAATTTGGCAATGAGTACTCACTCGAGAAGTTGGCAAAGGTACTTATTAAAAAATAATAATAAAAATCCAAATTGTCAAATTTTGCAATGAGGCAAAGGTACTTGTTAAGAAATACCTTTCAAGGTTCTTATTAAGATATAATCATAAATATTCTCTATTATACATCACAGGTATCATAAAAAAAACTATATACAACATTTTTCGTTAAATATTTTATCACCTTTCAAGCCTTGTTCGGTGGTATTGATAAATTGTATTTTTGCATCATCGAATCTTCGAACTCAAGAGAAGGCAACATAGAGCTGACCATGGGTGAACACAGCATTAGGTAAAAATAGACCGATTTTGTCGTAAAAATAATATTGGGAAGCCAAGTGAAACAATTACAATTTTGCAATGAGTAATCTACCGAGAAGTTGGCAAGGGTACTTATTAAGAAATAATCATAAATATTCTCTTCTATAAATCACAGGTTGACTATCATAAAATTTCTCTATATAGGTACAACATTTTTCGTTAAATATTTATCACCTTTCAAGCCATGTACTTATTAAGAAATACCTTTCGAGGTATTTTTTTAGAAACAATCATAAATATTCTCTATTGTACATCACAAATTGATTAATATAAAAAAAATATAAACAACATTTTTCGTTAAATATTTATCAGCGTTCAAGCCAATGTACTTATAAAGAAATACCTTTCAAGGTAGGTACTTATTAAATAATAATCATCAATATTCTCTAATATACATCACAGGTTGATTAGCATAAAATTTCTATATTTACAACATTTTTCGTTAAATATTTATCGAGTGTTATACCGACGCAAATCAAGAGATTTATTTTTATAAAACTGCATTGATACCGAATGTTTGGGTCGATTTTCTGAGGCTGCTTTTAATTCCTCTTCAGCTAAAATTGCAGCCGCCCTTTTGTATATTTTGACAAAAGGATTGGATACATTGAGCATTGTTTGTAAAGACCACATTATATTGCTTCTACATATACCCAGTGACAGCGGGTTTGGTACTGTTCGGGGTGGTGGTGTTGCCATTTATCTCAGGAGCGAAATTGCTTGCGAAATTGTTGCCCAGTCGCCGTCCATATATACTAAATCCCCAGAATACCTTTTCCTTGATGTCTCTTTGCACAACACTTAAGCTATTCTATGAGTATACTACCTACGTTTCTTCGTCCAATATCAACTATTTTGATGCTCTTGAGAAGATTTTGGGTGATATTTGTCCACAGTATGAGCACACCATCCTCATGGGGGATTTAAATACATGTCTCGTAAAAGACGACAACCGCTCAGTCAAGCTCCAGTCCCTTGTAAGTTCCTTAAACCTTAATGTTCTTCCTCTTAGCCCGACTTATTTCTTTCATAACGGTCCCCCGTCTATTTTAGATTTAATCATAACTTCTTCCCTAGATTTTGTTCCACTTCATGGCCAATTCAATGCTGCTGCCTTTTCGAACTGCAATGAAACGTACTCTACCCCACCCAAAAATAAGCGAAAAAGAGATAAATAAATATATTAATAGAACATATAAACAAATAATTGGCCAGCGTGATCATCTAGTTTTAATAAAGTTAGGACACTAAGTTGTGTACCCGTTCGTAACTGATTCTTTTAAGGAATACTCGAGTGTGCTGGATAGGTACTTTAAAGAACATTAACTACATAGATTTAATGATTAATAAACATTTTGGGGTCTTTATTTATGAACCTATTATCTAAATAGCTTAAATATTATTTAACTTATTATAATTCTCATAACATAACCTTCCTAACTATATCTTACTGCGAGAAGTTAACTATAGCGCCCTTATAGTATTAATTTCATCATTCGGTGTTAAATGTTAATCGATTGTAAATTCACACATTTAGTCAGTTATTAACGTTCTAATCATCAGTCAAGTTATTGGCAACTTTCGACATTAGTGTCGTAAATCCATATCTAAATACCTAAGCCGGACATTCAATTGACGTTGTCTAACCAAAACCTCTAGATAGTTTAATCAAGTTTCACTCAACGAAAGCACTACTTTCAACCAGCTTTCTAGTTTGTATAATAAACAGTTTCATGTGTAACTAGGTTTCAACAGTTAAAACTTCCTATACCTATCTAAATCTATAACCCTAAGCTACCTAAATTCACTAATACTCCTAATTTCGATTATAATGAAAGATATAATGCAAATTTATTAGTAACTGCTATACCAGAATCCCTACTGGTCCCTCTTCAAAAAGATTGAAAAGAGAGAGACGTGCCCCTCCACGCCTCAACTTAGGCATCCGCACGTCTCTGTGCGACTCGTCACCAGACTGGGCATCGCTCCACCAAAAGCAAAAGTTGCTATTCCCCAATTAAACTGTCTTTATTGTCAGTGTTTGTCGGTAGGGTCAACACAAGGAAGATTTTACCCAAAATACCCCAATAAAAGTCGCGTTAGACTAAATTTAATTAATCTCCACTTAAAAGCCACCTTAAGTAGAGACTTTCAGTATTCCCGCACCGGGAATCGAACCCGAGTCTCCAGGGTGAAACCCTGGTATCCTTACCACTAGAAGATACGGGAATCTCTACTCAAGGCTACCTTCAAGGAGAGATTCTCCATTATTTAAATAAACAAGCGACTTGTAAATGATGCTTCAATAGCACATTACAACAATTAATCCTACCCCGGGATATGCAATCTAAATCTAGTGTTTCCTAAAATGTCATGTTAAGTCTCGAACCAAACTTAACATGCGTCTATAGTTCTTCCTATCCTAAGAATTAACAATCTTGTCTGTATCTAAGTCTCATATTGACATGGCATATCCTTTTTCCCATACTACAATAAAAGTCGCACTAAACTAAATTTACTTAATCTCCACTTAAAGTTTCTAAATTCAGAAGCATAATACGAGGACAAGGTTTTCTGAAGACATAAAGGTAGCCATCTCGAGCCTCATTTCCACAGCCCTGGTATGATGTAACGTCTCATCTCCTCAACGAACTACATGTGAGAGTGCCTCCAAGAGTCTCCAGTCCACCAGGTAAGCATTCCTACTCGATCTAGCACTTCAAGTAGAGATTTTCATGGAACCCACGTTCACAGCGAAACGAACTAGTCCAATCACTCGGAATAACCTGTGCTATTACCCATGCACGCATGGGCACCTAGAATCAAGCCAAGAGCCGACACATTGCCACTAAATCGTCACACCTTTAACGGGTGAATTATTAATCCAATTACCTTTGCTTTTCTCCATTAAATAAAGTCAAAAGTATTTGCAAATCTTTTAGTAAATTGAACAAATAATTCATTTTATCAAACAAGCGACTAGTAAAATTGCATCAAATGGCATAATATTACAAACAAAATTATCCCTACCCCGGGATATGCATCCTAATCCTAGTGTTTTCTAAATAATATGTCAACTCGAACTATCTTATTGATAATTAGTCAAGACTCGTACAAACAGTAAAACCTTCTTAATTCCTAATAGGTACTGAATAGGTGTCTAAAGCTCTCTCATTTCTAAGATTGCTAAATGTCTCTCTCTTTCTTAACCAGTAGGTAAAACAGCGTGAAACAAACTATGTCGTGGTGTCTACGATCACAGAAACAATGTTGCAAGACTATTGCGTCAAAGTTCAGACGCTATTAAATGTATGAATTCACTCTAAATAGGTACTTGATTTAAATGGTTATAAAACTATGTCCTTAATATATTGCAGGACCGTGAACGTTTCGCTTTATAAATCGCACAGTAGTGTAATCTACATTATCTATAGCTGTTGAATTATAACCAACAAAGAAAGATTAATAATCTTAGATAAAGTATCGCCATCTCACCATAATAATCGCAACATTCGCTGAATTTATTGAATCCTAAAGGTGTGCTTTTATTTTAACGGTTCTTTATTTTTAATTTATTATAGTAAGTAACAAAATAAACAAATAGTAGGTTATAGCGATTTTATAAGTAAATAGTTATGGTACCTGTGTGTCAAAAGTCACATGGATAATATTCCCAGAACATTCTTTATCTTATTTTGGGATATCCATAAAATAGAAGCTTCAGTTGAGTTTTACCTCCATTATCTTTTACCCATAAAAAAAACCACCGTTACCTCTCCGCTGATACTTCAACAATTTAATTTGACCTAGATTGTAAGACTATAGATAAAATTAAATAGTCCTAACTTAATTGAGGTACCGTTTAAGATAAAGAATGCTTATAAGGGGTTTTATTTAATATAAAGTTTATAAATCCTGAACGGATTATTAAATCAAAATAGACACTTACCTGCCTGCCAGCTATACAAGTAAAATTTCCTGAAAAGTTATAGGATTTATGCACGAATTTAAATTTAACTATTTACAAGTTAATAGAGTAAATTTTAAGGAACAAATTAGTTTTGAATTCGTTTAATACCTTCCACCTATCCTGGCTACATAGATTTGAATATTTTAAGCAAGTTGGATAGTATTACTTAAACTTGCATTGCAGATTCAAACTTATTCAACCTCATCAAAACATCTCAAAACTTATGAATTTTAAAAGCATATTGAATAATTTATATCATTTTTACAATGTGAATTCGTGCATAATTACCCTTTAACTACAAAGTACAAAAATAAGACACATCCTGAATTTTAGTTTTATTTAATTATTTGAATATATAGTAAAACAGAGGAAAACACACATGAAATAAATAGCAAAATTCAGCAAATAAACACATCATGAAATAAATAGCAAAGCACAGCAAATAAACACATCATGAAATAAACAGCAAAACACAGCAAATAAACACATCATGAAACAAAATAGTTTCAACAAATAAACAAATAAATTAAGTACAATACTTCCAGACTCTCAATAGCTCTTTTGCAAACGTTATTGTGATTTTTATTATAAGCCGAGCACTATTAACAACTGAATGTACTGTAATAAGTTTCATGCACTTCCTATTTTTCCATTTATCACTGGATGTTGAAATAAACACATTCTACCTACCCGTGCCTAAAGAATCCCTATCAGCCTGAAGCAGACTCCAACAATCGGTGTTAAAATACAATTATAAAGCTGCATGCACATCCTGCCTACCCGTGCCTAATGATTCCCTATCTGCCTGTAGCAGAATCCTACAATCGGTGTTAAAATACAATTATAAAGCTGCATGCACATCCTGCCTACCCGTGCCTAATGACTCCCTATCTGACTGAACCAGGTTCCTACAGTCGGTGCCGGTTCAAGAATAGGATCAAGGATATGGAAGGGGGCCCTCCCGGCATTGAGGTACACGCTTCCGTTCTTGGACAAAGGTCTGTTGGAATCCCCATGACAGGATAGCCTTGTCGCCTGTGCCAACCTGTGGCCCCTTCCACATGTACCGTACCGGCGAAAGGACAAGCATTTCAACAACCCGAAGGTCACTGGTGGATCCGCTTGAAGATCACACACCGCCTTTCGGCGTTAGCCAAACATGTAGACTACCACATTGCTGAAATAGCCACACGCTTGTATGTAGGTGTTGGGATCAAATTACATGCATTAATATAGGATAACCCCGTCGCCTGCGAACCGGACTCAGCACGCAGCCTAGTAAACCAGGTGTTAAAGGTGTCCTGACCACGACAGGGGGGAGACGAGAATACGCTGATGCATTCTTAAAGTCACTTTAAATAAATTTAACGTCCTACGGGTTAGGATTTATACTCACCAATTGGATTCCGATTCTCCATCCAAACACTAAATTACTAAATTAATCTTTGGACTACTCTTGGGCAGCGCTCCGTCCCTCGTTCAGTCTCGTTCAGAAAAAGCCCAGAATCTTCTCCCGTTTCCCTTTTTATACCCCTGCCATTTTTCCTTCCAAAGCCCCGACCAGTAATCTTGACCCTCCCGCAATAACGGATTTTCATATAAGCAGTATGGCTCCTTATGCGCAATAACAAATTTAACACCCGCAATAACGAGTTTCCATATAAGTAATAACGAGGTATTTCGCAATAACGACTCGATAATTCTTTATAAAATGGTCGCTCTAAACCAACAACGAAAACACAGTATGGACTAGCCCAAACAAATTCTCCATACAAATTAATTAATTAAAACAGTTATTTTGATCTTTTAAATAACCTCTTCCATTACCTCTTAAAACAACCCAAGTCTAAACCAAAATTCTTCCTCTAATTGTGTTGATCTTCCATTTACTTAGTTTAAATTTGTAGTTCAATCTGATCCTGATAGACAGACAAATGAAAATCAAATAATCTTAAAAAGAAAGAGGTGAAATAAATTTATATGTAATTTATCTATTTTAATATATCTCTGATTGGTTACGCAGCAAAACATCCAAAATCAAAGACTACAAGTTCAAAATTTCAACGATTTAAATATATAGCATTTATAATCCATACTGCTCACTATGTATAACTTTTAAACACATAAGGTCAAACTATATAACGAATGAAATTCAAAGAAAAATAGTGTCATATTTATTATGAGATAGATTTAGGTCATTCTAGTTCTTTAGCCGGCCCGAAAGGCCTAAACACTCAGAAATAGGAGCTCCGCGGTAGCGGAGTTCCGTCGACTCTGTTAATTTTGATATTAAAAATAGAAATTAAACTAAAATTCATAAACGTATTTGTGTTTCGAATGTTATAGATTAACAACATTATTCATTTAAGCTTTCTACATTATGTATACACGGTGGTTTTTTATCGGTGATGACCATTATCACCTCTGTGTTCTACCCACGAATATGAACAACATTCACTATGGGACCAACTCCGAAATCACGAAAAAAAATTCAGCAGCTTCATACATTTTGGTCGAGTACCTATTGAACTTTTATATGAAAAAGCTGTTTTTTTTTCGTGATTTCAGGGTTGGTCCCATAGTGAATGTTGTTCATATTCGTGGGTAGAACACAGAGGTGATAATGGTGATCACCGATAAAAAACCACCGTGTATACATGTGTACCAAGTTTATGTCAATTAATCATATTAATTTTCTAATTCGATATTATATTCATTCGAACAGTCGTGTTGTATGTATTTCGCACGTTAGATTAAGAACATTATTCATTTAGGCTTTCGTCGTTCTAGATGTTTGTGTATCAACTTTATAACAATTGACCCCAGATGTTCCGCTACGCAACCCTCTGATTGTATTATATTATGTACTGATTACCTTTAGTATGTTTTAATAACGCCTTAAATTATTAATATGTCTTAGGAAAATTGCACATTCGTATTGAATGTTTCACCCTTAAGTAGTTACTCGACTATTCATACTTTTAAATTGATATAAATTAATTCAATCCAAAACATAGTTATAAACAACTATACTTTGAGTAATTATGTATACTACTAGAGTGGACGCCTCAACTTGATTTCTTGTAAAACCTGTTAGAGCCGATCGGCACTACGCGCTCAGTCTGTGCCGAACGGCTTTGGCAGCTCGACGCATTGGAGAGAAAAGTGTGACGTCTAAATATGCGTTCATGTGTACTGAGGTACTGTAAAAACTGCTCAGGAAAATCAAATAAAAGTCAAAGAGTGACTTTGCAAACGTAATTTAACTGCATTTTCTTTAATCACGCTTAATTTAATTATTTTTCTATCAATTTTAATGCATGTCGACGCGTCATTTGGCCGCCATGTTTCGTTGAAACCAAAGAGTAACAAAATAGGTCTACGCAGACCTGACAAGATCGACGTGCAATGTTAATACAGATAATGAAGTTATTTTGAAGTTCCCTATCAGACATTTAATTATATATAATACTTTTTGCCGACTACGAAATTAACCCATAATTTGGCAGAGATTTCGATACCGTAAAATTACAAATTTTATCAAATAAGTTGATTAATAAGACCCTTCAGGAGCACAGAAAAAATATTGAAAAAAATCTAGTTTTTTTAGATTCTGAGAAAAACTATGTCCGTCACACCGGACATTGCCAAATATGCGGGATATTATATATGTCCGCCGTGCCGGACAGTGCTAAATTATTAGAGGTAAAACAAAAACATAAAAAAGGAAGAAAATGTTCAAATAACGCTACTTAGGTATATTATTTATGTTGTATGAAAACTATGAAACCGTAATTGACAGTTTTGTGTGCGAACTTTGTTATACTTCTTTGATCCTTGACTAAAATTAAAATTCGTGAGGTATCTTTAGACATCTTCAAAGGCTCATGAGAAATGAATTTTGGGGGGATCTAAACAAATATTTAAGGTGTCCAAATATTTTTTACAAATTTCCATGTATTTCTGATGACGTTTGGGTATTGTGACCGAGTTTTTCTCGTTGTATTTGTCAGTGTAGGCAAAGACGGAAAAGATGAAATAGACAGAATATTGCAATATTTTTTTGTTCAAAGAATCATTTTAAATCTTGCATGGTACTTCAAAACTGCATGCCGGATTGTAATTTTGTACCTCGTTATTATGTTGGAAAGTATTTTAAATATTATCAAGGCATCAAATAGTGATGAAAAATAATCTTTTGGTAATAAAGCAAATTAACGCGACGAAATTTTCAGATCAAACGGTTGATTGGAAGTTAGTACCGTAGGATTATATCCGCCGTTTGTATGAATTATATATGTATAATTAAAGTGTATTGTGTAAAGAAGATAATCAAACATAGATAAATAACTGATTCTGACGGAGGGATATTTTATGACTCATTTTCGTCAGCATGAGAGCTTCACCTGCCTCGGACTTTGCATGTCATTTGTGTAAAAAAATGCAGAATGGTCCCACACCATTCGCTGGTTGAAAGGAAATGAAAAATCTAAGCGCAGATTTTAGTATACACATACAAATGTTCATATTTAGATCATTTTTTTTAAACCGTATTTGTAGCTCATCAGTGTACAATTTTGGCAAAGTCCGCCACGGCGGACAACCAGTAACATACAGGGTGTTAGGTATATAGTGGATAATCCTTGAACTACGGATAGAGGGCACTTAGGACGTTATAAAAAAGCTAAAATAGGTTTAGTAAAAGTCGCACGGTTTTCGAGATTTTTGGACTTTTTAGTTTTTTTTGAAAATTGACACCCTTACTCGACTTTTTGGTCATGGTTAGTATACGAAGATATTTTTTTTAATTTTCTTTTTACCTTAATAATGTTTAATAGTGGTGCTATCAGATAAACAATACCAATATGGCGTCACAACCGTTCTTTAATTAAAAAAATAATCGCAAACTTGAATTTTGCATCTTCGATCGAACATTTACCAAACTTTGAGCTGTTGCAGTGAAAAAAAAATACACTGCCACAAGATAGCCCATGAGCTTAAAAACATGCCCATTTAATAGAGATTTTAAAAACAGTAAATATTGTTTTATTTAAATATTAGAATAAAAAAAAAACTTCAGTTTTCCGCAATTGAGTCGATTATTTCATATTCAATTTGTGCTCTAGAATTCCAGATAGAGTACCTAATGATGACAAACTTTTCTTTGCTAAAATAAGAATACTGGCCACTAATTTAATAGGAATGTTTTGCATTCCAACAAAACATATATTATGTACTGAACAAACACATAACGTCTCTATATTGAAGATTACGTAGTGTCAAGCCTTATAATTAGTTAAAACATACCTGATTATCCTTGGTTACCGTGTTTTCCTCTATGGTTCCAGCAAGTGTGTGCGAGGCCCTTTAAGCCTAGACGAGCCGTCACTTTTGACGTTTGTCATAGTGTCTTCAACAGCAAGGACCTTGCCGAGACGTTATGTGTTTGTTCAGTACATAATATATGTTTTGTTGGAATGCAAAACATTCCTATTATGTACATTTCCAAACACATAACGTCTCTATATTGAAGACTTGTTTGATATCTGCTGGTTGAAAGGAATACACAAACGCTATGTGAAATAATCAAATTCAGTACAATTGATTATATTATTATGTACCATGATACATAATAAAACACTATTAGTTATAATTCAATAGTTAACTTTAATGAGATCAATCATCAGTCTTAATATAAGTTTGAACTTAAACTAACTGCTAATCATTATGCAATTATGTATTAAAATAAAAAAATAAAAAACATAACATGAAATAATCAAACAATCTTAAAATTGTCATGCAAAATGTCTGTGCTGTGACTATTCACAGTTCTTTGCACAGAACGATAGTAATGATTTCTAAAAGTTTTAAAACATCTCCAGTTGCCTCTCTCTAATATCTCATCAACTGATCTGTTGTCTAGCCATCCCTTAGAAGCCACTGCTGATCGAATGCTCCCAGGGGAAGCATCGACTCCAGCATCTTTAAATATGCTTTTAATCCACCCTGCTATGTTAGTTTTAGAAGCAGCTTTGACAGTGCCGGTCACTGTAATAAATAAGCTACTTAAATTATTTACTTGAGCACGCCTAGATTCCGAAATAGAAATTAATTTATTAATATGCTTAACAGGACAAATTCTCTCCTGTGGGTGTGGTGATAAGCACCAACCTGATTGTCTTCGGGACGCTGAATCCGTCTTTGAGCCAAAGACTGGCCAAAGAATAAGGTTAGGGTTAGACTCTATGAAGCTGTCTTTTGAAATTGTAAGTAATGTCAGGTCATGTATCCTACGACCGGATGCCAGTAACAAAATTATTGCTGTTCTTCTTGCTACATCAAAAAGTGTATTATTTAAAGAAACTGATAATAACCAGTCATATACAATTTTAGTGTCCCACACTGGTAACTTTTGAGGAACAGGTCTGGCTATCGCTATAGCTTTTAAGATTTGCTTAATGAGAAAATTATTTGAAATGTCTAATGGGTTAGCACAATATGTTGAAATTGCAGACTTATGCAGTAAAATTGTACTATAAGCTAGTTTATGATCTAAATGTAAAGATGCTAAAAACTTAGCAATATCCTGTCCATGTGGTGACTTGTCATTTATGCCATGTTCTGTACACCATGAGATCCATCTCTTTAATGCAGGTGCATAGGTATTTAAAGTAGATGTTCTCCAGCTACTCTTTAGCAGTTCCTTTTCATTATTATTCCAGTTGCTACTTGATCGCTCCACCCCCAATTTTCCAAGCTTGTAATTCTAGTAGTTCTATTTGAGGTGGATGGTAGCCCGTGGTACAGTCTATGAGAAGTTTCCTCAGGTTCACTATTGGCAGTGGTTTTTCCAAGGCTCGTGCTTCTAGATCCGGCGTCCAATAACATTGGTTCCACACTGGGGTAATCAGTATGTATGTACCCTTTGCTCTGTTCAAATGAGACAGTACTTGAGGAAGCAGGTTGGGAGGTGGAAAGATCCATCCTAGGTGGTACACCCAAGGTCGACTGAATGCGTTTCAGAATTCGGCTAAACCATCTCTCGAATCTAGTGTTACGTACCTTGGTACAACTCTTGTTTTTGATGACGCAAACAAGTCGATTTCTGGCACTCCCCACTTTGCGAATATAGCCTCCGTGGCTTCGGAGAGCAGGTGCCATTCGGGTACAATACAATACAATACAAAACACTTTATTGAAACACCACATACACCAAATAACAGAAATACAGGAAAATTAAAAAAAAAAAGACTACATAGTGAGTCAACAGGCGGTCTTATCGCTAAATAGCGATCTCTTCCAGACAAGCTTACAAAGAAGAGATGGTTAAAAATATACAATAGAATAGGCAGGCGGTGCAAACTGAAATAATCAATTTTTAATAACATAAATATCCTTAAAATAAATACATATACCTACATAAATAAAAAAAAAATACAAATATATATAAATACAAAATAGGTAAGGAAAACAACTAAGGAAGTGACAAAAGGTGTTCTTTTAAAAGATTCTTAAAAATAGGAAATGATTTAGCCTGTCTCAGTTCCAAAGGAAGAGAGTTCCACAACCTAACAGCCTGAAATGTAAAGGAGTTATTGTAAAATTTAGAGGAAGAAGAGGGAACAGTTAAGATACATTTTTCCGAGCAACGCACAGAATTAAAATAACTAAAACGCTCCTTGAGATAGTGGGGAGTTGCCGGAATGAAAAGAACGCTGTATAGAAGGTTAAGCATGTGATAGTGCCGGCGAAGACGAATTGGAAGCCACCTGAGCTGTGAACGGAAAGTAGAGACATGGTCATATTTACGCAACCCAAATATGAACCGAATACATAAATTTTGAATTCGCTCAAGCTTGTTAAGTTGCTCCTCAGAAACATCAAGATAGCACACATCTGCATAATCTAAAATAGGGAGAAGTAAGGATTGAGCGAGCGCAATCTTAGTCGCAAGAGGAAGAAAGTTGCGGAGGCGCCTAAGAGACCACACTGCCGCAAACATCCTCCTACTCATCTCATTTACTTGGGGAGTCCACGTAAAGGTACGGTCCATAATGATACCTAAGTTTTTGACGTGGTGCGAAAATGGTATACGAACACCATCAAAATACACCGATGGAAGATTATCAAAGTCGACACGAGAAATAAACTTTGGACTGCCAATCAGAATAGTTTGGGTTTTCGCTGGGTTTACTTTGAGGCCGAAACTATTACTCCATTCCAATACACGGATCAAATCATCGTTAGCAACCCCAATGACAGTATCGAGATCACCAAGAGCACCCTGAGAGTAAATTTGTAGATCGTCGGCATAAAGATGATATGAAGAAAGAAGGTTATCCGTGATAGAATTAATGAAAATAGAAAAAAGTAATGGAGACAGCACGCCGCCCTGCGGTACACCGGCCAGCGTACTGCACCACGAAGATCGGGAAGCTTCCACCTTAATTCGCTGCCGACGACCAAATAAATAACTGTGAAACCATTCAATTACCTCAGGAGATATGTTAAGAGAGCGGAGAATACCAAGCAAAACTTCGAAATCGACAGTATTAAACGCATTGCTAAAATCCAGCAATGTCAGCAAGGTCAGCTTTTTACTATCGAATCCCATCCGAATGTCGTCTGAGATTTTAACGAGAGCGGTAGCCGTACTATGACCTGGGCGGAAACCGGATTGAAAGGAATTGAGGAGAAGGTTTCTGTTTAAGAAAGTAGATAATTGCTGATGCACCAGACGCTCTAAAACTTTAGATAGGAAAGGGAGAATGGAAATAGGCCGGTAATCAGAAAAGGAGGACGGGTTGGACTTTTTAGGCAAAGGGATAACATCAGCATCCTTCCACAGTGAAGGGAAAACATTGGACGAGACAGAACTGTTAAGAATGCTGGTGATAATAGGGACAAGGAGGTCAAGTAAAGGGAGGATCATATTACGACTAACGCTATCGACACCAACAGCATTGGAAGCAATGGATTTCACGCTCTTCCTAACATCACTGTCGGAAAATTGATCGAAAGAAAAAGGAGAAATGTCAGGAGTTGGAAGCTTTGAAAGATAATTTAAAGTTATATCCTTTGCAGGGCCATTGAAAGTGGCAGAAGATGAGAAATGTAAATTTAGGAGATCAAGATCTAAATCAATGGTACTGGAACTATGCTGAGATTTTCCAACTCCTATTGACTTAAGAAATTTCCAAACTTTAGCAGGATCACCGTTTTCGACTGACTTGTGAATGTGGCGACTCTGAGCGTCTCGACAAACAGTGCCACAGCGGTTACGCAACGTATGGTACTTGGCCTTGTTCCTATCAGATGGGTCAGCTTTGTACTTCGATTTTGCAAAATTCTTTTTCCTGATCATAGCCCTTATGTCCTCAGAGAGCCAGGGAGCAGGAAGATGTTTAATTTTAATGGGCTGGACTGGAGCGTGAATATCATAAAGCTGAGTCAAGAGAGAATTAAAAAGAGCAACTTTCTCATCAACGGAATCAACCCCAGAAATCACACTCCAGTCAATGTTATGCGCATCTTCGCGAAGCCTATCCATATCCACCCGACTAAAATTGCGCTGAAGGAGAGTCTTGGGTTTAGCTTTCGGAGGCCGGATTTTATAAGAAAGATAGATAGAGTCATGATAAGAGAACGCATCCGCGGAGTATTGTCCATGCTTAGCTACATGAGCAGGAGAAGAAACCAAAGTCAAATCTAAAAGGGAAGGGGTGCAATTAGGAAAGTGATGGGTATAGGGAGTGCAATCCGGATTCGTTTTGTATGGGGAAATCCGGATTAAATCCGGATTTCCTTACAAAATAAATCCGGATTTGCAATCTCAAGATGGGTAGCATCAGAAGGAAGAATACTCAGGTTGCAGGCATTTACAATAGATTTAAGGGACTTGGACCGAGTATCATTTTTAAGGAGGCAAGTATTAAAGTCCCCCATTATAATGTGATGATTGTAAGAGGGCATAAGATCTTCAAGAAGTTTCTCAAATGGAAGGAAGTAATTAGTGAGTAGAGAGGGAGAATAAAAAACACCAAGAAGAAGTCTATTATGAGATAAAGTAATGTCGAGGAAAAGATACTCCGCGGCGCCAGAAGAAGATTGTGCAGACATACCAACAATAGAAAAGGGGATATGGGAACGAAGATAAATGACAACCCCTCCACCAACTCTATCAGAACGGTCATTCCGTATCAAATTAAAACCTGGTAAAGAATAAAAAGTGGAAGACAAACACGGTTTTAACCAGGATTCGGAAATAAGAATAGCATGAATATTACTGAAATCGAACGTAAGTATTAAATCATTAAAATGAGCAGGAATACTTTGGGCATTAATGTGGGCAATGTTAAAATTTTTAGGCACGTCAGAAAACTGAGCATCAAGTAAATCCCGTAAAGAAGGAGGAAGGCTGTGGAAACTCTCATCGCTGGCTGTATCAGACGAAAAAGATAGAAACATATCGGCATTACTGTTATCACTATCAAGGCTAAACGATGACATAAATATATAATTTAACTTAAATACTAAATAAATATATATTTATAGATAATAATATATAAATACTGAATTGTTAAATAAAAACGTGAATAGTTTACACTACCCACCAGCAGCAAGAAACTACAACTAAAACAATGTAATAAGTAAAGTTGAAAAAACATCATACAAAGCACTCATAAAATATGTGTAACGGAACGCAAAAGTAGACAACAAAAAAAGTTAAAAACAACTGTCACTGTCAAATCAAAATGACAAGCAATCACTTCAAGACAGAACAAAAATTAAAAGTAAACAGAGTGACAGAAATGAACAAATTATTATTGGCAAAAATCGGGTATAAATACAAAAATCAAGTATAATCCAGCTAAAATAAGACGCAAATATAGAGCATACAACTCGGCCATGTATAGGAGACCAAAATGATTTCAAACACCCACAGGTTTGCTAGGGTTTTTTTACCACTCTCTTGAGCTTCTTCCCCGGTTGCTGCGCCGGCTGAGCACTGTCCCTGGTTCCAGTAAGGGGAGTAGAAGCACCCGGCACCGGCTGCACGACCTGAATTGCTCTGACCTCGGCAACTGAGACGACGCGGTGACGCGCACCGTCAACCCCAAGGATGTGCACGACTCCGTCCCGGGTCCAACAACTACGAATACCGAAGCACTCACGAGCAGCCATGAAGGCATCGTGCCGTGGCCTGGTCAAAAACTCTGACACCGTGATGCCTGAACCCTTCAACAAGCTCTTGCCGAACCACAATTTGTCCCGGCTGGCAGCATCACGGAACTTAATCAATATGGGCCTTAGCTTACCACTGCGAGGCCGGCCCGTGCGATGACAGCGACACAACTCACTAGCAGCTATCTCAAGCTTGTAGTTCATGAGTGCGCTCACAACATGCTCAGTAGTGTCCTCTGCCTCGGCTTCCATCACACCATGAATGAGGAGCATATTATGACGGGAACGCATCTCCAATTGATCTGTCTGCCGTGCCAGGGAGTCCACTTGCTGCTGCAGGATGCAAAGCGCCTTAGCTACAAATGCTTTGAAGTTAGCAAAATCTGCAGCGATGGTGGCTACTGTAGTGTTGCTCGTCCCGGCCCTGTCCAAGTTACACTGGAACTCAGCCATTTTGGCAGAGAACAAATCAGCCAACTCTGAGATAGAGGTCTTCATATCCGATTGTGACATGACTCAGTGAAATAGGTTATAGAGTGCAAATTTTTGAGTTAAAACTTTAAACTTACAGGAAAAGTGAAGATAACTGCTGGTAGGTGGTTTAGGTCAATTTGTCATGAATTTAATAATGTTCAAGTGTTAAATTAGGCAAAAATACAATTAAATTTAAATAAAAAGCTTTCTGAAGATGTTGACTCTATTTGTTCACCTACCCGCCGACACAGGCCAGACACAGACAGACAGGCGGTCTGCTATCCTGTTGAACCTTCCCGGAAGGTAACAAGCCGACAGTGAAACATTCAGCTGGTCGGTCAATCTCAGTAGTCTGGTTGTAAGGGACAGTAGTTGGAGTGACCTCGTTCCTCCCTCCTTCCTGATATAGTCAACCAGAGTCCGATTGTCGGACTGAACCAGAATGTGAGCATCGCCGAGATTGCTCCTCTGGTTCCTCAATGTGGCATACACTGCGTACATCTCTTTCATGTTTGAATGCCATGACATTTGAGACCTGGACCATGTCCCTGACAGATGGAGTCCGTTTAACTGGGCTCCCCATCCCGCATCCGCTGCGTCCGTGGTCAGAAAGTGTGTTATACTCTTTTTGAACAGAGGTGCTGATGCATGGTGAAGAGCATTCTTCCACCATCGAATCTCGGTCAGCACTGTTGGTGGAATCACTTGCCTTTTCCAATAACTGCACTGGCTTAGCTGTTTTAGAAAGATCTGTAGCCTTCGGCAGTGCAGCTGACCTCTCTGAACCACTGAATTGGCAAAGTTGAGATGGCCTAATAGGGTCTGGATTTCTAACAGGGTACACTTGCTTCGCACTTCGAGTAGAGATAGCTTCTCTTTTATCCTTTTGATCTTTAGTTCTGGCAATGATTTGAAATTTTTTTGTGTGTTCCAACAAAGTCCTAAATATTCCAGTTCTTGAGTTGGTTCTAGGATTGACTTTGAATAATTTAGGTGCCAACCCAAATGTTCCAGAAAGCTTACAGTTTCCGCAACTTGAGCTTGTAATTTGGAACGGTCCTGGTTTACTAACAGGTAATCGTCTTGATAAACCAGAACTCGAAAACCTTTTGCTCGAAGGACTTCCGCAGTCCAGTTCGATAGGGCAGCAAAGGTTCGCGGGGCAGATGATAGGCCAAATGGAAGGGCGGTTAACTGAAGAAGCTCCCCTTCGTAGACAATCCGTAAGAACCTTCTGTGACTCTTCAAAATTGGGACATGAAAGTAAGCCTGTGTCAGGTCTATTTTTACCATCCAGTCCTGATGTTGTAGGAAATCTGGAACAGTAGTGTGCGAGACCAGTTTGAAGTGTTTCGTTGATACATGTAGGTTGAGGCCACGTAGGTCGAAAATGGGGCGGACCCCACCATCTGACTTGTTTACCAGAAACATCTTCGATATAAAACCTGGGTTCTTTATTGGAGGTTTCTCTAACACCTTTTGGTCCTTTAATTTCTTTATGACATCTGTCATCTCTGGGGAACTTCGGGTTGTAAATTTTCTTAGTTGGAGCTGTGACGGGTAGGTGAGAGGAGGTCTGGTTTTGAATGGGATTTGTGAACCAGTTATAGTCTTTAATATAAACTGATTGGCCTCTAATTGTTTCCATTCCTCCTGATGTAATTGTAGACACCCCCCTTGAAATGATTGATTGTCAATTCTTTTTGTGATGAAATGGCTTATTTTGTTTAGCGCCATGTTTTCTATTATATCTTTTAAATTTTTTAATACTATTTTGATTTGTCTGGGGTTTTCTTGCTGTATCATAATTACCACCACTCTCTGACTGCTTCGTAATTGTATACTGGGCCCCCCTTTTTTCTTTAATATAAGCAGGAGTGTTTAACCACACTTGAGTCCCTCCAAGAGACTGAATGAGTGGGGCCAGGGCTTCCCTACTAAATAAATGCTCAGCACTAGGTGGTATATTTTTTAAACTTTCCTTTAAATTGGTGTTAGTAACTTCACTAAGCAAATAATTCCGTCGTACTTCCATACACTCTGTTCTTTTTTTATGCATGTTAACGGACAAAGTTGTTCCCAACAAACTGATCGCGACAAAACTACACAATTTTTAGTTCCTCCTCAAGATCCTAAAAGGGTGAATTTAGGGGAAATAACCACTGAGGTTAAAGACGATAATTATTTAGCTCAAGCAGATCAGAATAGGCTAGCGACCTTGAACAAGTTACAACAATTCAAGTCGCCATCTTGGCAAGGCATTCGGTATAAAAAGTCGTTAAAATCGGTGTTAGCAACCCCGGGCTTCACTGAGCTGAAACTCAATGATGAATTAATGCATCTCAAAAAAGGGAAAGATTATTAAGCTACGACTGAGAGAGTTTTGGCAGGCCTCGCCAATGCCGTATTAATGCAAAGAGATCATTTACAAGAAGACTTACAAAAGTTAATTGATTGGAGCAACAACAATGAACTGAATCCTAATTCATTGTATGAAAAAGGAAATTCTCTCTTCGGGCCAGGTTCGGCAACTTCAAAAGACTCCGAACTTATAATGCAAAATATAATTGGTCAGATAACTCACTTGAGACAGCAAAGTATCGACTCGTGGGTCGTACGCGACCTGCGGATAGGGCTCGCCGTGAGTCTTCCGAGGTCGCTTATTTGGTGGCGGATTTACTTCTTCCTCCGAGGAAGACGATGACGAACTATCGTCCGACGATATTCGCCTATCGGATCCCGAGCCGCGTAACGCGGTGGAGGCCGTCTCCGGGTCGGGATGCACCACAGGTTCTGACTCCTGATCGGAACTCATCACAATTCCGAATTATGCACTCTGATCACAACTTTTTTCACTATATTTATCGCTTTTACTAAGCTTTACGCTGTTTTCGCGGCAAAAAACACAAACGCTATGACAAACGTCAAAAGTGACGGCTCGTCTAGGCTTAAAGGGCCTCGCACACACTTGCTGGAACCATAGAGGAAAACACGGTAACCAAGGATAATCAGGTATGTTTTAACTAATTATAAGGCTTGACACTACGTAATCTTCAATATAGAGACGTTATGTGTTTGGAAATTTACATAATAGAGATTTTAAAAACAGTAAATATTGTTTTATTTAAATATTAGAATATAAAAAAAAAACAGTTTTCCGCAATTGAGTCGATTATTTCATATTAAATTTGTGCTCTAGAATTCCAAATAGAGTACCTAATGATGACAAACTTTTCTTTGCTAAAATAAGAATACTGGCCACTAATTTTGTGAAGCATTTTATTTAAAACGATTTATGTTCTGGGCAAAGTATTACAACCTTTTTGTTTCAATAATAACAATACTGGGCACTACAATTTTAAATGCCATTTATTCGCAATTTAAAACATATCTCGATCGCTTTTTGTTTTCTCAGCATTTTATGTCAAACTTTGGAGTCTAGATGGCGTCTGTCAGGGTAGCGTTCGGCGTACAAAGCCGCAGCAGCACTGGCGTTGCCTCGACACTCACCATAAATTAAATGCATTTGAGCATATTCACGCTGTGTATTGTGTTCTTGATATCGTAAATTAAAAAAAATACGTCAACGATCAATTCATATTATGCAGTGACACCAAAGTTTGGCTTTGTTTGTTCTTTGTTTTGATATAAACACTCACGCCTTTATAGTAAAAAACAAAAGATAAACGCATTTCTTCTTCAATAAAAACAGTTGACGCCCGACCCGGTGTCAATTAGTTGGATAACTCGCATGATTATGTTTTTAATGCTTCAATATTATTTTTCTACCAAAAATAGTTATTTATGTAACTGGTACATAATGAAGCCTCTTAAGGTACGAGAGCCGAGGTTAGAGCGCGAGCTTGCGAGCGCTCTAATTACAGGCACGAGTACCTTAAGAGCTAATTATGAACCGTTGCATACATAACTTTTTCTACAAGCTTAAAATGATAATCATAAAAATAAACAATCGCTAACTTTTCTCGTATACTTTACTCGATTTTTCTGCTAACAAATTACTTGTCATCAAAGACATTTTCACTATTCCGATGCGCGATAATAGTTTGTGAATTTTATTGATAAATGTAAACAAATTTCATGCGAATTTTAATAGATACTAAAAACAGTTCTATCAAATTATCATAAACAAGTTGGAATGCCAAACGAAACGCCATTTTGTTGATATCCATATTGAACGTAACCATGGTAACCAAATAACAAATCGATGGATATTAACCATCTATTTTTAGTAATTGAATAAAAATGTTATTTTAAACACATAATTACTCATAAAATTAATTTTGTTTTCAATATACGTAATTGTTATTGGTGTTAAATGTTTTTAACGGTTTATTATACAAATTATTAGGATGTCAAGTGTTAACTAAACGCCAAGACTGATATCCGGAATGACCGTTACCATGGTAATAACAATGCTATAATAAATTATAGAACTGTTATTACCATGGCAACGCTCATTATAGAATTGTTTTTACGCTTCGGTTACGCTATAGGTGGTATTCTGACACCATTAACGATATCAATATTAGCGGTTTATAGTACGCGAGTAGAAAAACATATATTTATCTACCGATTTTCATACAGCAAGAGAAAGAAATATGACGTAGTGTAGTGGTAGATATTTTTTAATGAGTTGTCCGTCCCACCGGACAAAACCTTGTGGTTACCTTCAGCTCATACACGCATACATATATGTTCCGTGCATTTTAAAGAAGACCAAAAATATACCACAAAAACAGGACGAGTCTACCTTAAGAAATATGCATAATATGCAGTACCATGTCACCAATCTTGAAATTTACTAAAGGTCAGAAACTGACAAAACTTATGTTGTGTGAAGGAAATTAAATATGATGTAGCAGTTTAAATTCTTTTATTTTATTAAATCTACACTCATGACATAAAACCTCTATAATGACTTCTAACTATTATTCCCATTGTACACCGTGAATTACCATCGTGTATGTAGAACAAACTGTAAGTCGCCTCTGTTGCGCGCTCACTTTATCTTTAAGAAAACGAAAACCCCCGCACACACCGCGCATGCCCCTCCGTCATCAAGTAACTCCCTGTCTTTTGTTTGAAATATCTGTTCTAGTGTAACATAATAATTCAATGCAACTATCAAATAAATAATTGTCGAAGCATATCCATGTTACCAATACTAATCGAACAAATACCCTCACTTATCAATCTACCTTACATGTTCTCACTAAAAATAATTAGCATTAACTGCGGTAATGATATGATTCATACTGTTAGCTTCTTTATACACCATAATATCGTTTTAGATATTCATATTGGTATTTGACCTCCCCAAAACTATCTAGATATCTCAAACTCGGTCATGAACTTCAAACATCAACCCACATAGAACCCTTTCATACAATACCAACGAATAATTCCTACGTAATTTCCTATCTCATCATGTGACGTTGTCATTATGCCAAGGTTCCACAGCGAACCAAAATTTAAACTCCTGATAATACGAGAATGATAATTCGTTTATACCTCCTATTTGCTATTTGTTTTGTTGTAGGCGTTATAAATTATGCATAGATAATTTCCCAGTTTGAGTCTATATAGGTACAAATTCGTACTCGAATTAAGTAATCTGCTAAGAAGCTAGAAAATCCGGTGTAGCCTAGACGAACAACGTACCTACTGATAATTCAACGGGACTAAACTCCCTACTCATAATTATGTATGAGTACATATAAATTGCGATTATGACTAGAGGGGAAAGAAATACCGAAAAAAAAATACACATATATACTTGCATATATACATATGCCCGCTGAGTTGGGATCAGTACAGAACCATGATCTAATCTTTGCATCCTATAAAATTTGTCCTCCTAAACGTAAACATAAGGTTATCTTGCGCTGTAATCTTGGCAATGTGAATCGGGAGGCCTTGCTTGCCGATCTTCGCGGTATTGACTGGTAATCCGTAGACGCTTTCGACGACATTAACCTCAAGCTTGATATGTTTGCCAGCTCTCTACTAGCGATCTTCGACTTGCACGCGGCTTTGAAACCGACGCGGATTAGGGCTCTTATGGCGAAGCGGAACCGGGTTCGGCTAAAACTGCGCCATGATCCTTCTGAGGGAAATCATCTTAAATACGTCACCCTCCGTAATCGATGTAACAGAAGATGTAGGGACGCTAGACGCCGCTACATCCATGAACGCATAGATAGGTGTCCCCCTCCTAAATTATGGAAGTTTTTAAAGTCGTTAGGGGTGGGCAAAACTCAACATAATTCTCCAGGTTCATCTACACTTGATCTCAACGCCCTCAATAAACACTTAAGGACTTCTCCGGTTGTCTTGGACCCTTCTGTAAAGCAGCAAACATTATCACTACTCGCCAATACTCGTCACCTTGACTTGCCTCCTTTTGATCTAGGCCTGATCTTTCCGGATGACACTCTTAACCTGTTAAAACGTATAAAGACGAAAGCCGTTGGTGAGGACGGCCTGAGTGTGCACATGCTTAAGCTCGTTGCGGAATTCATCGCTCCTATCCTATCCAATATTATTAACTTCTCCTTTACTTCAGCCTCTTTTCCTTTATCATGGAAACTAGCACGTGTCACTCCTCTTCCAAAAACTTCTAACCCTTTGTCTGTCTCCGATTTTCGACCAATTTCTATTCTCCCTGCCCTTTCCAAAGTTATTGAATACTTCACAAATCGAAGACTGTGCCGCTTTCTCAACTATCACAAACTTTTCAATCCTTTCCAATCTGGCTTCCGCCCCGGGCATAGCACTGTCACTGCTTTGGTCAAAGTCACTGATGACATTCGTCTGAATATTCAAAACCGAAAATTAACTGTCCTTGTCCTGGTAGATTTCAGTAGTGCCTTTAGATATTCTCCTTAGAATACTGAAGACTTACAATATCTCCCCTGCAGCCATTTCGTGGTTTCAGTCGCATCTCCTTGGGAGGCGCCAGCTTGTCAAAGTAGATGATTCTGTTTCCTCGTGGTCTGACCTAACTGCTGGTGTCCCTCAGGGAGCTCTTCTCTTTTCACTTTTTATCAACAGCATCACTGCTTCTCTTAAATGTTCCTACGACCAGGCGGGTGACACTCCGCGCTTAGTGCCTACAAAATTTGCGGCCGCCTCCAGGATGCTAATCAGTTGAGTGTCATGCGCGCACTCGTCTTGACGCGCGCCGCTGTACGCTGCCAAAGTACCTAATTCCGGTTTTTGTTTGATATGGCTACTCGAAATGGCAGCATTTCTCTTTGCCTCTCGTTTATTAGGTATTAATGTCGTCGCGTATCGCATGTTTGTATTGTAAACGCCAAAAAATGTTAAACAGAAAATACCTAGCAGATAAGTTAGCTAAGTTTCCAAGACGTTCACGTTATTTTCAACATTTTTCTCGACGTTACATCTTGCAAAATGTTAATTATTACCTAAAATAGGTAGTTTATTATTTCAGTACGTCTGTCATACGTACAGTCGAGTTCATAAATATGTAAGTATACACTTTAGTACCTTGTCACTTTAATCATTGTGACAATTTATATAGGTATGGCAGTTTAAACATGACATTAAACAGACAAGGTAAGTACTAAAGGGTATACATAATTTATGAACTTGACTGTACCTACCTACCTTAGAAAAAGAAATCTAACTGATTGAATTAGACAGACCAACAGTTGCACAAACAAATACAAATACGAAAGATAGGTATAAAGAAAAAAGACCTGTTTCTGTACCAATTACAGGTGTGCAAGTCGGGGATTAATAAAACTAAAAACTAGGCACATATCACATTACAGAAAAATTACAAAGAAAATATAATAGAATTAACAAATATTTTGAAGTTTAAAACAGTATAATACTACGATAAAACTAGTCTACATCTACTGGATAGAAAGGGAGATCCGAGCAAACAACAAACAAGTCGCGGACAATATTTGGCATTTACTATTTTTTCTCGTCATTTAACTTAAGCGAATTACATAAGAAAACTACAATTAATAATAAATTCATTCTTTTTTCTCACAACTGCCACAAAATAAAAGTAACTGCCGGCTCTACGAAGTGGGCGGAGTCAGTAAAGCTCATGACGGGCGAAATAATACAGACTCTCGCGGCGCAGATTTAAGGTGCATTTTGCCTCGTTAGGAGCGCCCCCACTATCGATCGCAGAAATGTAACCAAGGTCACTTCCATGCCGTGCACTTATATTATTATTGTTAACGCGTTCTGAGTAGGTTTAAATTCGCATGTTTGCTGTGACAGAGAGTCGCTTCTGTACTTGTACTATTACTTATTCTGTGCTACCACCTCTATGCGGATGACTTGCAAATCTACGCGGCGGCTTGTATTGATGATTTCCCCTCCCTGATCGCTTTAATTAACAGTGACATCGCGGTTATCCGAGACTGGGCGGCTAGTTTCGGCTTGAAGATCAATGCAAGAAAGTTGCAGGCAATTGTCGTCGGTAGCCCTCATTTCATCGCAAAGTATCAAAATAATATGAGTGCCGTATTGCCTCGGGGCGGTCTATCGTCCTACACTACCAAAACGTAATATCTAGAATATCAGTGACATTAAATTTGAACCTTAATACTATGACGATACCGTTTTTTTTTTTCAATATTAATGTTGTAGTGGCACATGCTAACTCGGTAGCTAGCGGCTTTGCGATAATAGAGACAATGGCCTTTGTTTGCAAGATTAGGGCTCGAAGCGAAAAATTCACCTGGGAAGATTTATACTATACTACAATTCCTTTTTCTTCCTCAGTCAAAAACTTTAGTATCATAATGGATCAGACCCTTTTCAAAACTTATTCTAAATCGTTTTCGGTTCACGCTGTGCGGTTGTGGAATTTATTGCCTACTGAAATTAGGCAGACTCAGATCTAGACTAAAGAAATTCTGGCTTGACACTTGTTCTTAAACTTTTTCCTGCTTATTGTATATATCTATTTATTATATTAGTTATATTGTATATATATATATATATATATGGTTATTTATTTTGTCTGTTAATACTTATAGAAATTTCTTTTAGTGTTGTACTTATTTGGTTATTCGTTGTAATAATTATTTCTCAATCGCTCAAAGGTTAACTGGAAGAGATCCCTTAAAGGGATAAGTTCGCCTTTGTACATCCCTGTTATATTTTTGTCTATTTTATAATTGTTATCTCTTTTGTTTGTACACTAAAGTGTTTACATACATACATACATACGAGTATTATTTCTAGAATCAGATAATCGATCATTTAATGCTGCTTCATTTTCAATTATGTGCATTTGGTTGTATTGTGGTTTATGACCTTGCAACGGAAACAAAGATCAAGTTTTTGTACAAATTTGCCCTTGTACCCTATAACCCTATACTAGGCAAGACATTTTTTTTTGAAATGTTGTTGGTTTTTTTTATGAATCGTGTTTTTTGGGGTCTGAAAAGGGGTGAAAAAATTATATAAAAAATCCATCGTTTTTATTTTAATTCGTGTTTTATTGAATGTATCTTTAAATGCACACCGCCATGTCGTCAAAAATGTATAAAGAAAAGTATATGTATCCAGGGTGACACACCGTCATAAAACGAGTACCCAAAAAAATATTTCTAATTCTACTTATCAAAAATAAATTAATGAAAATAGGCCTGTTTAAAGGATAAAAAACTATTATTTGACTTGCTCAGCAGTAACGTAACAAAAATCTGTATTTAATTTGAAATCTTGAACTTTTGCTTTATTTTTATAACCTAATTACAGCCATAAGTAACGTTACATTAAATGTTGATATCAGTAATTCAGTTTTTTTTATAGAAATATTAACCAAGAAATGTAAAAAATACAAAATTACTACTTTAACGTGCTTCAACTGCATTAGATTTTGTTATTTCTTATTTCTGAGTCGTAGACCAAGACGAAATTAACCACGTCGTAGGTCACTATAAAAATCCGGATACGCGAAAAAAAAATAGCACTGTAATTGACTTCTTTCGCAAATTATTCGTAAAAGATAGATCTATAATTTTCAGAAATTATGAGTGAATATAACTTTTCGGTACCTACATTCTGTCCGCCTTTTCCCGCTTTTTGTCTGCTTCGCTGGAGCGTAAGCAAAAACATTTGCGTGGATGATCTATATATGACCTATAAATTGTTTTTTCTAAAGTGTTAAGCTGTCACTGTTGAAGATTAGATAAAGAAGACTCTAGCCTTCTTCGCAAAATATTTTCAGAAGATTTAATGAATTCCAAAAGTTCAAAGCTAGCCTTGAAGATAACAGACAGAAGCGGCCGTCGACCAACTGCAGTCAGCGTGGAAAATGTACGAATGCCTGAAATGCTAGCGCGAGAAGATCAAAAAACCGCATTTCAAGGACATGAAAAATCGGGGCAATTAGTTCATTGGTGTTTTTTCCACCTCAAAGGAACATTTTGACAATAATAAACATTTATGTCAATGGATGCTACATAAAAGGTTAAAGGAGACCCGTGTGTATATCCTTACAAATATACTAGGTCAAAACTAGGATAACCCTAGGGTTAGACTAGGCTTTCTAAAATTGAATGCCCACAAAAATAAGCACTTTTATAACAAAATGATTTGAAAAACATGAAAGCGTTATCGATATAGATATTATCAGATTCTTGGTTGCCAATTTAATAGTAATAAATGCTGAACATAGGTCGATAATGGTTGGTACAAGCCTCCAAATTTTGAAATGTAAAGCTTAACTAACTGTATACCAACAAAAATAGGATTAAAATTAGTTTTTTAATACGTAAATTAGCTGTGTACCTATAAAGATACATAGCAAAAGTATAGCGTCCCGGGTAATGTGTCTTAAAAGATACATAGCAAAAGTATAGCGTACCTGGTAATGTATCTTTTAAGATACATAGCAGGATGAACCTTACTTAATGTGTGCATTTATAGATACATATGCCCTAATGTTACGTTAGAGGCCATTGTTATGTAGTTTTGATATACAAATATATTTACTTATACTGTAATTACGATAAATTAGCATTACTGAAGCAAAAAATGTATAAAATTAATATTTTTTATGAAAAAATGCGTAAACGCAGGTTTTTGGTCCGTTATTTTGTGTGCTACAGTCAAAATGGATTTACCTAGTAGCACAAAATAATATTCCTCCGACTTATTGGAATATCAGTTAAAATAATGGGCGTTAAAAATAACTGCTAAGTCTAGATTTTTTTAAAGAGTAATGTGCATAAATCTCATCGATGCCATTGCAAATGCTGAATCATAGTGTCGTATATTAGCCTTAAAATGATTAGTATCAGTCGTATTGCCTTTGTATAAATCTATAATATATCTGGAATTGGTTTAATGCTCTATCTGCATCTATATACACCTTCCCATTATAAAAACAATTTTTAAAATGATTTTGAATTTTTTCACCTAAAAAATGAAGTGCTTGACATTGAACACATTCATAGATCATAGAACCAACTGAATGTACTGGTACTTGGATGGTGTTATTTGGAAGCGCTAAATAGATATAGTTAGTCCTAGGGGGTTGATGATCTGTACTAAATCTGCTTGAATATTTACGTTTCTTCTGTGATCTCCCCGCCATTTCATATGTTCTGTTTCTCCTCTTCTTCTAAAGAAACATCAGTCAGCAGTGATGAAATTGACGCCAACTTGTTCTCTTTGTCCTTTTTGTTCGAAGAAACATCATCAATGACCAGTGACTCTTCGATTAGCTTCAACTCTTCGTTATCCACCTTAAAGGAGAAAAAATATTAAATAAATATTCAAGTAATAATAGATATTGTGTATGTATGCCTCACGCTTCTATCTTTTATTTTACTTATTTTACTTAAATAGGTTTTATAGTACTAAAGCTTAGTATTATTTCTACAAAAAAACAATGATAATGTACATGAAATGGGAGTGTTTTAGTTCTTGAGTAATATAAACACAAGGGAGAGAAGGAAGAAACTATATAGGTTATCTCGCTTGAATCGGACCAAGCCGATTGCGTAAACGAACATCACCGAGTAGATGGCGCCTTATTATGATTCTGGTGGTACAAGCGGGCAGCGTCTGTCATGTTCGAATTGATAGAATACGACAGTGACGGAGATAGACGCCATTAGAATACGAACTTGAGCACATATTAAAAACGCCAATACTGGGAGTAATGGAAAAATGTACTGTGTATTAAATGGCATAAGGATTAGTTTCAATTACCAATGTAGATTCAAATCACGAATCAGGAGATGTAGGAATGTAATGTTTGAAATGACTCAAGCGACTGGAATGGAGATTGAAAGTATACCTTATATTATTTATAGTAAGGGATAATTTTGGAGTTAAGGCATGACTGGCACAAGGGGCATAAAAAGGCACGAGAGGCATGAGAGGTTCAAGCGGTTCGAGGAGCACGACTGTGATGGCGGCCGTTGAATCTATATAATAGAGATTTCAAAGGGAATATGGGCATTATTTTCTGGGCAGTCATCGCGGAGCATTTTATATTTCTACTTATCAAGTCGTTCAAAGGGGATAGGCTCGCTCTCTGGGGAACGCTTTGCCTAAAA
Organism: Acleris cristana; assembly: GCA_948252455.1. Lineage (NCBI taxonomy): Eukaryota > Metazoa > Arthropoda > Insecta > Lepidoptera > Tortricidae > Acleris > Acleris cristana. The sequence continues at coordinate 38,601,131 of OX411771.1, forward strand.
ATTACTTACGGTTCGTAGTTATTTTAATCGTGTTAAATTCGTTTTCGTTTTAAAATCGTGTTGCGCCAGTTTATTTGCTTGATTTTGTGTAAATTTCGGTTAATTACGAGTTTTATAGAGAAATAGGAGTACGACGCGATCGCGGTTAAATTCATAATTCAGTGCTAGTTTTACAGTAAAATTTAAACTACGTAGTATTCGGTTTAGTATAAGCGGTCTTTTAAAATGTTTTCAATTATATCGTTTGTATAGTTAACGTTAACTTTGTCTTTAGAGCTAGTAGTGAGGTATAAGATACGTAGGGCTTAAGTACGTGCGATTCATTAGCTAACTATTGTTTTACCGTCTTTAAATAGGTTTATGTATTGCTTTGATAGTGTTTGAAAGACGAATTTTCACAGTTTAGCGTAGTAATTAAATTCTATTCGCGAGGAGATAGGGAAAACGGTTTGCTCAGGGAGTAGGCAATAGGTATTATTGTATGGGGAATGGTTTACTGTCATGTATAGAAATGCAGCGCGAAAGCTCTGTATTTTTATGTATGATAGGTGTTGGTTGGGGGTTGTGCTTTAATCAAAAGACTTTGTTTTCCAGGTTCACTCCAGTATACGGGTTGTGGGAATTTTATATTTGGAATTGGTTTATTTTAATATTTTTATTTATACCTTGGTAAGGAACTTTTGGTTTATTTTTTTTCTTGCTACTGTTAATCCTGGTTTACATAGCCTGGGTTGCAGTTAGTGAGGCTTTCTACTGTATGATTGTATTTCTATTGTGGGTAAAAATCCTTGCTGGTCCAGGACACCTTTAGTTAACTGGTATGTATCTGCGCATCAATACCGCCCCCCCACCATGATCAGTAATAAATCAGCTGTCAAGAGTATCGGTTGTTTCCTTTCGTAAACGTATCAATGGCGGACGAGGATCGTGTTTAAATTACAGTTAACGGTTAATGTGTCATATTCATAATGTCGGCTACGAATATTTTTGGCAGTATTGGAGTGTTCGATCATAGATCACAGGACTGGGAGATTTATTACAGTCGCTTGGTTCAGTTCCTAAAACTGAATACTGCAATTAAGGAAGACCAGAAATGTGCTTTGTTGCTGACTCATTTAGCGGACGACACTTACCGGCTTGCAAATAATTTAGTGCACCCACGCAAATTGGATGAGATAACGTACGAACAGCTGATTGCAGTGTTTGATGACCATTTCAAACAGAAGCGTTGCATTTTTGCCGATAGGGCAAAATTCTACGAGGCAAGAAGGTCGGCAGGCGAAAGCATCGAAGAGTGGGCGGCTCGTGTCAGGGGACTCGCGGTCTACTGTGTTTTCGAATCGTCACTCGAGAAGCTCATTACGGACAGATTTGTGCTGGGGTTGAGCGCAGGACCCGAAAAAGATCGTCTATTTGAGCAAGATGCGACTGCGCTGACATTTGCGAAAGCGGTTGAAATAGCGCAGCAGGCTGCTTGCGCGCGACAGGTGCGCGAGCAGCAAGTACAGATGAAGGAGGAGCCGATGTACCGCGTTGGCGCGATGCGGGGCGGTCACGACCCCGGCGCCGGCGCAGGGTTTTCTCAACGTCGTTGTGCTGTGTGCGGCTTAAAAAGTCATAGTGCGGCCCAGTGCAAATATAAAAAGTATAAGTGCCGTTCGTGCAGTGCAGTAGGTCACCTATCGAAAGTGTGCAAAAACAAAGGTTCGGCTCGATTACATAACATCGAAACGGTATCGGAGGTTCCGGTAGCCGGGACCGCTGAAAGCTCGCATGATTGTGAGGAATGTGAACTTTACAATTTAAGGTCAGTTAATTATGCTCCAATTATGATTACTGTTAAACTTAACAATATACAGTTAGAAATGGAAATCGATTCCGGCTCAGGTACTACAGTTATTTCTCACAAATTATATGCAAAACATTTCTCGAACATAAAACTAAAAGAGGGTAATCTGAAAATGTGTTTGTATATCGGTCATAGAATATCGCCGCTAGGCTATTTTAGATGTCAGGTCACTTATTTAGATAAAACTAAACAAATTAACATTTATGTAGTGGAGAATGGAGGGCCGCCATTATTGGGGCGAGATTTTATGACCGTTTTTGGGTTATATTTCACAACTGATAATAACCATATTAATTGTCAGAATCAAAGTTCGAGTGAGGTACAGCAGCTAATAAACGAATATTCGAATCTTTTCCAAAACGAATTAGGGAAGTTTAATAAATTTCAAGTCGATTTACAGTTGAAAGAGGGGGCCCAGCCTAAACATTTTAAGCCACGTACTATACCGTTTGCGATTAAAAAGAAAGTTGAGGACGAAATAGATAGGTTGGTCAGTTTAGGTATCCTAGTTCCGGTGGCACATTCAAAATACGGTACCCCGATTGTGCCCGTGTTGAAGGAAAATGGCAAAGTAAAAATTGCAGGTGATTTTTCCGTGACTTTGAATAGGGACCTAAAAGTTGACAAGTATCCACTTCCTCGTATAGAGGAGGTCTTTGCTAAAATAGGAGGGGGAGAGCACTACTCTAAATTAGACCTCAGTAATGCCTATAACCAGTTTGAATTATCAAAGTCTTCTCAGGAATTGACAACGATCTCCACCCATAAAGGCCTATTCAAATATACTCGCCTTGTTTACGGTTTGGCTAATGGGCCGGCCATTTTCCAGCGCGCTATGGAATCGTTACTGTTAGGTATAGAAGGAGTTAGCTGTTGGCTCGATGACTTATGCGTGACAGGGCCGACAAAAGATATACATCTTTGCGTGAAGTTCTGTCTAGGTTTAGTAATGCAGGTTTAAGATTGCAGTGGGGAAAATGCGTATTTTTCCAAAATAAGGTAACATATTTGGGTTACGAAATAGACAAAAGTGGTTTGAAAACTTGTCCAACTAAAATAGAAGCTATAATTGAAGCCCAAGCGCCAGCGAACGTAAATGAGGTCAAACGATTTATAGGTATTGTCAACTATTATAGAAATTTTGTTCCCAATACATCTTCCATTTTAAAACCAATAAACGATTTATTAAAAAAGGGGGTTAAATTCGAATGGGGAGCTAGTCAACAGCGTGCCTTTGATAAAATGAAACAACAGTTAGCGTCGGAGCGAGTACTGGCGCACTTTGACCCTCAGGCACAGCTGATCCTGGCCGTCGACGCCGGGCCGAGCGGGCTGGGCGCGGTGCTCTCGAAGCGCGGCGCCGACGGTGTCGAGCGACCGTTGGCTTTTGCGTCGCGGTCGCTATCAGTCAGTGAAAAAAACTATAGCCAGATACAGAAAGAGGCGACGGCAATAGTTTTCGGAGTCAAGCGATTCCATATGTATCTATATGGCAGACAGGACCCTTTTATACTAAAAACTGACCACCGGCCTCTTTTATCTATACTCGGGAATAAGGTAGGAATTTCAGTCACTGCGGCATCGCGGCTGCAGCGGTATGCAATTTTACTATCTGCATATAATTACACTGTGCAGTACATTAAAGGCGAGAATAATGTTGTCGCAGATTTTTTCTCACGTTCACCGGTTAGTAGTAAAAGCGACGATGTAATAGAGAATGATCACTCAATTCTTAAATTCTTAGATGTAAGTTCAACAGTGGTCACGAATGAGGAGATAATGGCGGCCACTGAAAAAGATCCGGTACTTCAAACCGTTATTAAATACATGGAAAATGGTTGGCCACGTAAGATAACATGCAAAACAATATTGCCCTATTTTCATTGCAAAGGGGATCTTGAAGTCAGTGATAAGTGCCTATATAGGGGTCTAAGAATAATTATTCCAGAAAAATACAGGAGGAAAATGTTAGAAGAACTGCATTCTACTCATTTGGGCATAGTAAAAACTAAATGTAATGCCAGAAGTAGAATGTGGTGGCCGGGAATCGATCGCGACATCGAGAGCTGGGTAGGCAGGTGCGGCGCGTGCGCCGCCACGAGCGCGACACCGCCGCGCGCGCCCCCCGCCGGCGCCTGGCGGCGGCTGCACATCGACTATATGACGATAGGTCAGCGCGATTACCTCATAGTTGTCGATGCTTATACTAAATGGTTAGAATGCATCTTAATGGACCGCGGTACCTCCACTCGAGCGTTGATAGAAAAACTTAAATCTTTGTTTGCAATTTTCGGATTACCGAATACAATTGTATCGGATAACGACCCTAAGATAAGCTCTTTTGAATTTAAGACTGTATGCAGATTTAATGGAATCCGTCTTATAAATAGTCCTATCTATCACCCGTGTAGCAATGGACAAGCCGAAAATTCGGTCAAAAATTGCAAAAAAATGATTAAATGTATAATAAAAGAAAATTTTAATGTAAGTGAAATAACAGACAAGGTATTAGAATATCTGTTCACCTATCGAAACACAGTCCATTGTACGACAGGAATTTCGCCGGCGGAATTAATGTTCGGTCGCAAATTGCGTGGTAGATTGGATATGGTATTACCGGAAACAGATGAAAAAACTACTTGTACAGATAGAAAATGTGAATTACCAAAAAGTAGACAATTTAAAACAGGCAACTATGTATGGCTAAAATGGTTTGTGGAAAGAAAACATAAATGGGTGTTAGGGACAATTAAAAAAACAATTGGAAACCGTATGTTTGAAGTATTTGTAAATGATTACAACGACACTTGTGTAAGACATTTAGACCAGCTAAGAAAGTATTCAGGTGATGTTATGCCCGTCTCGGGTTACTCGGGAGGGGAGACAGAGGTCGCAAGTTCGCCGCTCCCAGCCCCTGAGCCCTCAGCTCCGGCGGCCCCGGAGGCGGAGGCGCACGCAAGGGAACCAAGCAACGAACAGTGGTTCGAAACCCAGACTATCGCAGCTAACATGGCGCCAGAACCTGATTGTGCTTCTGTTCCAATACAGCGAGCACTAAGACCTAGATTTAAGAAAATAAATTATAAGGTGTAAGTAATTAATGATTTACATTGTATTGTTTTAGGTTAACAAACTAAAAGGGGAGAGATGGTATGTATCTGCGCATCAATACCGCCCCCCCACCATGATCAGTAATAAATCAGCTGTCAAGAGTATCGGTTGTTTCCTTTCGTAAACGTATCATTAACCCCTGTGATCAGAGTCCGGACACAGCTGGCGAGGTTTCTCGAATACCAATACATGTACTAATATTTCTTTCTGTGTACTCTTCAGATACTTTGGGTTGGTTATCATTCGTGTCTGGTACAATACATTAATTAGCTATAGATTAAAGAATATTCCTTGTATAGTGGGGAATTATTGTTGTGTTAAGCTAGATTAGCATACACTTTTCCAGAACAGTGATCAGGCTACGACTAGTAAATGTCTGACAAATCCGAGGAAGCCTTACGGAGCCTCTGATTTAGAACTATTAGAGTCCAAAAGAGCCTTGGGCAAGCCCGGATGTCTCTTTACCAATATAGACATCCGAAGAAGTGCCTAATTAGTCTCAATGTCAGCCTTTAAAGAACAAGTGAGGACCACTAGTTGGCACGCCGGCGCGCGCTCACGGAAGCTTTACTGGATTTGAGCCTGGGTCCCGATAAATCTATTGTTTATGTTTATATACTAAACCACACAATAGGGCACCTTACTCCTACTGTCCCTTAGGACTACGGTCCACCAAAATTGAGGGGGGAGATCCACACAACAGTGTTGAGTGTTTAGGTTGCCTTCTCAGCCGACTCAGCTGAACTTTCCAGATTCCCTAGGGACCTAGCTAATTACTGGGTAAGGTAAGCCCATAGGAATAGCTCGTAGATTAGGACCTTTCTCAGTAGGAATAGGGTAGCTTTAATGTAGGGAAAGTAGGGAACTAGGATATAAACCAATACGAACCCAACTAGGCATATAGGATTAATACTTGAGAATTAAACATAATCTTTTAAACTCATCCGTGTTCGGTCTTATACCGTTACTATATAGGGAAAGTTGTAGGAAGTTTAAATTAAATATGTTATCCGCCATAACGAAAGAATCTGAGGATTATACTATTTATTCCTATAACTGTTTTGCCCTAAGGAGATAACAGTTTATTGAACATTGACTTACCCAATAATATTCATGCTAGTTTATCAGGCAGTAAATATTTCTAGTCTTTTACTGACAAACAACGTTCTTAGTAAATATCAAAGTCATATTTATGAGTTGGATTGTCTTCCCTCATTCAATCTTCAGAGGCAGATAAATTTCTGTACATACTGAGATACGTCTCTACCGTCACTGCTTACGGGCACCGGTTAGTCACTATATAGTCAATTCAATCAGCCATTCCCACGGGAATTATGCATAAAAACATGCACTACAATGACCGAGGTTACTCCTTCTAGTAAATGTACTTAAAAGCAACAAATAGCATAAAGACTAGAAAGCTTTACTATATCTTCAAATCTACTTTACAAATGTTTAATTGAGATTTAGTAAACTGTTTTCTCCTTCGAAAAATAAAGTAACTATCTACTGTAAAACCAACTTCTCATAAGTTATAACATCCATAAAACAGCTTGTGCAACGTAAGCCGTACATTATATTAAACAGTTCCAGTATTCCCAAAGCTTGGACAAAGTAAACTAAAGATACGTGATTATTTCTAGTCAATGGCAAATATACTTCAGCATTGACTGTACTGCCTGGTTGTTCTCAAGGGAAAACCGGCATTATTCACAGACTGTGAACAGTAGGAACCACTATCCCATTCCTGCGGGAATATACTTCAGCTTATATCTACAAATTATGATTGAAATCGTCATCAGAATCAGCATTCATCAAGACTAGAAAGTTTCACTATCATTTGAGAATTTTCTATAAGTATAATATTAAATAAAACTCTTCATAAAAAATTGCAGTGCAATGTTAAAAACTCAATCTTCATTAACTTGGTCTTTTAAGACTACTTACTATTACTATCTACAATCTAACAAACTTGGTTTTTTTTTATGACTAATTTCCACTTCAATCTTCATCCTGACAGTTCGACTTTGACTATTTAATAATTCAGCTCCTAGTAGATCTAATGTGATATACATACAATACCAAATGTCTATTAGACTATATTTCACTCTTGCATTGAGTATGGAGCGTTTGAAACCCTCTTGTCCCTTGTTGACTGATGACAGACTACTTCTGACCAATTTACTACTAACAACTGACAAAGACTGTAAAAGCCCCCACCAAAATAGCCAAAATAGTTCCCACCTAGAAAGAGAAAAAAATATAGGCACTGGAGGGATGCCCAGTCAGGTAGACGAGTCCCACAGTCATGAGCGGGGAGTCATGGGCTCTGACCTTAGGCGCAAAATAAAATGCCTTAAGCATACTTTCTAACTACTACTACTACATCATCGACATCGCTAGAGGGCGCTGCGCGTAACGGCCAGTTTTAAACAGCTCCGTATTTGTTTATTATTTATTAAAGTTAAAATAAACAAAAGTGACAGTAAATTAGTAAATATTGATATATTAAGAAACAGTTCACAGTGGAATAAACTCATCGAATAACAATGGCACCATCAAAGGCTAAATCGACCACAACAAATGCAGCAGCGGTTACCAGGTTGGTGGACATCATTTCAAATTTGAAAACAGAGATATCTGAGATGAGAGACGATATTAAATGCTGTCATGATGTTATTCGTGAGCAAAAGAGGCTACTTACACATCAGAATAGGTGCATAGACACAATCCTTGGCATGCTCACGAACCAAAACCTAGCACCACTTAAACCACAAAACCTGTCACTCAACGAGTCCGGTCCTCACGGTATGGTCTTCCTAAGCGATGTGCAGGGACCGTCCTTGCCGGCATCCAGCACTGCCGCACCGTTTTCGACTCCTGCGCCGCCGGTCCTGGCAGAGACGGAGAACTGTGTGGAACCCAGAAGACATCCATCTCGTTCGCGCTGTGTGCAGACCGCCGTGACCACCAGGGATGGGTACCCCGGAGGAGACAATACTACGACGGTCGTGTCTGCAGCTGTCAACAATGCCGAGCCACCGTTGCGGCCGGATCTTCCAGGGACATCACAGCCTCGAGCCCCCGGCCCCGTGGGACTCCGCGCGGCTGCCCCGCGGGTCATCAGCCTTCACGTCTTCAACCTGAGCGCCGACACCACTGCTGAGGACGTTGCTCATCACGTGCAGACTCAGATGGGCGTCGCGGCGCCTGTTTGCGAGCGGCTGGTGGTCACGCGAGGCAATTACTCTTCGTTTCGCCTGGACGTCCCGGCCGCAAAGTTGAAGAGTGTAAGATATAGTCAGAACTGGCCGGAGGGAGTGTCTGTACGTCCTTTCAATGTTGTGCAGGCAAAAAACTTAGAAGCGAAACGAGTAACATCAAAACCGAGGCAAACACAAAATTTATAGTTATTCACCAAAATGTTAGATCACTTTGCGGTAAAACATCACTGTTAGAGATATTATGTAGCACAGAAAAACCGGATGTACTTGGTTTGAGTGAAATTTGGTGCAAGAAAAGTGAAATTGAACGAGTGAGGTTATGTGGGTACGCGCTGGCTAATTCATACTGCCGCACGAACATCGCGCACGGCGGAGTCGCGCTATATATACGTGAAGGTATAGGGTATAAAAAGCGAAATGACCTGCAGAATTTCTCCGTTCAGTATCACTTCGAATGCACAGCTATTGAAATTATTAATAGTAAATTGATTATTGTCACAGTTTATAGAACCGGAAATGGGACATTTGACATTTATTTAGATAAACTGGAATTGTTACTGCGTAAATTAACTGACGAAAACAAAAGATTTCTTATAGTTGGTGACCAAAACGTGGATTATTTATCAGACAACAGTCTGAGACGGCGGGTCGACGACGTACTAACTAGTTATGGTTGCAGTAACACAGTAACCTTTCCTACTCGCGTGACTGCAGATTGTGCATCGTCCATCGATTGCGGCATAGCGAATAACGTTCGCGAGTGCCTTACGGTGTCACCGTTGGACACCGCAATAAGCGATCACAGCGCGCAGCTATTTAAACTCGCCGTAGGACGGGATGACGGACGTGACAACAAGACAGCTGATTATATTGAAAGACGTTTATTTAATGACGAATCTATTTATTTATTTTACTCTGCAATTTTAAATTATGATTTTAGTTTTATTTACGATAACACCATTAACATTAATACAAAATTTGACAAATTATTTAACATATTGACGTACTATATTGACATACATTTCCCAGTTAAATCTATAAAATTAAAGAATAACAAAAATATCGTGCCATGGTTGACTGATGAACTTATTCAATATATACAAAAACATAGAGATCTACATGAAATTCGACGTCAATATCCGGATAATCCAATAATATCAGAGTGTATTAACAGATATTATAATCTAATTAAGTCAACAACGTTACGCGCTAAGCAGACCCACATTGAAAATAGGTTGTTAATAAGTAAAAATCCATCTAGGGAAATTTGGAAAGTAGTCAATGAGGAAATAGGTACAAAAACAAGGTCGCATGACTTTTGCCTCAAAGACCCTGTGACACGGACAAATATTGGAGATGGTGACGTTCCTAATGTGCTTCATTCCCATTTTTTAAATGTAGTATTTAAATATGTCATCCAAAGTGACAAGTCCCAGTGCCGGCGCTACCTGCACCACCACCTGCGGGAGCTGGATGTGCCCCGTCTCGCGTTGCTGACCGTCACGCGCGATATGTTAAATGAAGTGTTTCATTCCATCTTAAAATCACGCACCACAGCTGATACATATGACATATCGCCAAACATACTTCTTTCTGTATGGCCAGTAATCTCTGGTATATTGGTAGTTTTAATAAATACTATTTTCGACACCGGTGTTTACCCTGACGTGCTTAAGAGTACTAGGGTGTGTCCTGTCTTCAAGGGGAAGGGTGACAAGTTTGACGTTAATTGTTATAGGCCAATAACGATAGTTCCCACAGTTTCCAAAATGGTTGAATCCATCCTATCGTCTCATATAATGGGCCATCTTGAAGGCAACGACTTGCTGACAGACCACCAATTCGCATACAGGCAAAAGATGTCCACTACTGCAGCGGCGCGCCAAGTATTCGACTGTATCGTTTCCGGTCTCGACGATAAAAATAAGATGGCAGGTATATTTTGTGACTTATCCAAAGCCTTTGACGTAATAAACCACGAGCTGCTTTTGGATAAGTTGCACTATTATGGTATACAGGACACTTCCCACCGTCTACTTACGTCATTTCTGTGCGACCGGAAACAAGTTGTCAAATTGTCTGCGGGCGGCAGGAGACTCGAATCTGATGTTGGCACCGTGAGAATAGGGATCCCTCAAGGATCCGCCTTAGGAAACACCCTATTTCTGGCTTACGTCAATGATCTTCCTACCAGCATCACGGCCGGCGTTTCTGTGCAGTTCGCAGACGACACAACGGTCATAGTTGGCGCGCGCACGTATGACCAGCTCGCCGGGAAAATTCATGACGCATGTGATCAACTGCAGAAGTGGTTTTCGTGTAACGGCTTGCTTCTGAATGTAACAAAATCAAGCGTCATGATTTTCTCGGGGCGTAGTGTTCCTGTTCCTCCGTGCGTTGCAAATAGTCCGATGCCTGTATGCGATCAGTGTAGGTTTCTCGGCTTCACCCTGGACTCGAATCTTAATTGGAAGTGCCATGTTGACCTGTTGTGTGGTAGATTGAGTAGTGCAGTCTTTGCGTTGCGTAAGCTGAAATTGCTTATATCTGACGACGCTCTAAGGCAGGTTTATTATGCACATTTTCACTCACTGATGTCGTACGGCACACTCTTATGGGGAAACTCTACGGATGCCAACAGGGTAATGCTGATGCAGAAACGTGCCGTACGTACGTTGGTTGGGGCGAAGCCAAGACATACTTGTCGAGGCTTTTTCACAGCGCACCGCATAATGACGCACTACTCACTTTACATATTCGACATTATTATGTTTGTCCGATCAAATATTTCTTCGTTTGCGACAGTAGACGTCGTCGGCAAACAACTCCGCCACACAGGGCGTTTGAGAACTGTTCCTCGTCGCATGGCACTTGCAGGTAAGAACCCGCGCGTCATCGGTCCCACGTACTACGAGCGTCTACCCACCGAACTCAAACGCGAACCATCTGACGAAACGTTTAGGCGCCGGCTTAGGAATCTTTTGTTGGATAACCCAGTTTATTCGGTAAATGAGTATATGGAACTTGACTTATAAAATATGATTGACTTTTAATTTTAATTTTTTAATGTACTTTATATTTGTGTTGACTTTTACAATTTTTATTATTATAATTTAATTCTATTTCTGACGACCTCAATGTAACTGCATATAATTTGACATGTAATGTAATTTATACTGTGTTATATTGAGTAATAAAATCTGAATCTGAATCTAATATCATATAGGTTAGGTTATATCCATATATTTATACCAAACTTATATACATGAAAAGTTCTTAGGTTACTATATCTATAACGGTTCACAAAGTAGGTTCCTTGACACTAGACGATCATATGGCCAATTCAACATTAATTAATCATTCTTAGTCAATAGGTATATTTAAAGATAGGAAAGTTGATAGGTAGCTTATAAGCTTAGTTATACATAGAAGCTTTACTTAGATTAAATTTAATTCAAATTTTCATAGCTTTCGTTTCATTGCTTCCGTACAGAGCTTTAGGCTTTACTTTACTTCAGGCTTTAGCTAGAGTTAAATTAGAGGTTTATTATTTTAGTAGAGGATTTTTATTGGGGGGGTACAAGGTCACCGAGTATAGTAAAATAAAAGATAGAAGCGTGAGGCATACATACACAATATCTATTATTACTTGAATATTTATTTAATATTTTTTCTCCTTTAAGGTGGATAACGAAGAGTTGAAGCTAATCGAAGAGTCACTGGTCATTGATGATGTTTCTTCGAACAAAAAGGACAAAGAGAACAAGTTGGCGTCAATTTCATCACTGCTGACTGATGTTTCTTTAGAAGAAGAGGAGAAACAGAACATATGAAATGGCGGGGAGATCACAGAAGAAACGTAAATATTCAAGCAGATTTAGTACAGATCATCAACCCCCTAGGACTAACTATATCTATTTAGCGCTTCCAAATAACACCATCCAAGTACCAGTACATTCAGTTGGTTCTATGATCTATGAATGTGTTCAATGTCAAGCACTTCATTTTTTAGGTGAAAAAATTCAAAATCATTTTAAAAATTGTTTTTATAATGGGAAGGTGTATATAGATGCAGATAGAGCATTAAACCAATTCCAGATATATTATAGATTTATACAAAGGCAATACGACTGATACTAATCATTTTAAGGCTAATATACGACACTATGATTCAGCATTTGCAATGGCATCGATGAGATTTATGCACATTACTCTTTAAAAAAATCTAGACTTAGCAGTTATTTTTAACGCCCATTATTTTAACTGATATTCCAATAAGTCGGAGGAATATTATTTTGTGCTACTAGGTAAATCCATTTTGACTGTAGCACACAAAATAACGGACCAAAAACCTGCGTTTACGCATTTTTTCATAAAAAATATTAATTTTATACATTTTTTGCTTCAGTAATGCTAATTTATCGTAATTACAGTATAAGTAAATATATTTGTATATCAAAACTACATAACAATGGCCTCTAACGTAACATTAGGGCATATGTATCTATAAATGCACACATTAAGTAAGGTTCATCCTGCTATGTATCTTAAAAGATACATTACCAGGTACGCTATACTTTTGCTATGTATCTTTTAAGACACATTACCCGGGACGCTATACTTTTGCTATGTATCTTTATAGGTACACAGCTAATTTACGTATTAAAAAACTAATTTTAATCCTATTTTTGTTGGTATACAGTTAGTTAAGCTTTACATTTCAAAATTTGGAGGCTTGTACCAACCATTATCGACCTATGTTCAGCATTTATTACTATTAAATTGGCAACCAAGAATCTGATAATATCTATATCGATAACGCTTTCATGTTTTTCAAATCATTTTGTTATAAAAGTGCTTATTTTTGTGGGCATTCAATTTTAGAAAGCCTAGTCTAACCCTAGGGTTATCCTAGTTTTGACCTAGTATATTTGTAAGGATATACACACGGGTCTCCTTTAACCTTTTATGTAGCATCCATTGACATAAATGTTTATTATTGTCAAAATGTTCCTTTGAGGTGGAAAAAACACCAATGAACTAATTGCCCCGATTTTTCATGTCCTTGAAATGCGGTTTTTTGATCTTCTCGCGCTAGCATTTCAGGCATTCGTACATTTTCCACGCTGACTGTAGTTGGTCGACGGCCGCTTCTGTCTGTTATCTTCAAGGCTAGCTTTGAACTTTTGGAATTCATTAAATCTTCTGAAAATATTTTGCGAAGAAGGCTAGAGTCTTCTTTATCTAATCTTCAACAGTGACAGCTTAACACTTTAGAAAAAACAATTTATAGGTCATATATAGATCATCCACGCAAATGTTTTTGCTTACGCTCCAGCGAAGCAGACAAAAAGCGGGAAAAGGCGGACAGAATGTAGGTACCGAAAAGTTATATTCACTCATAATTTCTGAAAATTATAGATCTATCTTTTACGAATAATTTGCGAAAGAAGTCAATCACAGTGCTATTTTTTTTTCGCGTATCCGGATTTTTATAGTGACCTACGTGGTTAATTTCGTCGTAGGTCTACGACTCAGAAATAAGAAATAACAAAATCGAATGCAGTTGAAGCACGTTAAAGTAGTAATTTTGTATTTTTTACATTTCTTGGTTAATATTTCTATAAAAAAAACTGAATTACTGATATCAACATTTAATGTAACGTTACTTATGGCTGTAATTAGGTTATAAAAATAAAGCAAAAGTTCAAGATTTCAAATTAAATACAGATTTTTGTTACGTTACTGCTGAGCAAGTCAAATAATAGTTTTTTATCCTTTAAACAGGCCTATTTTCATTAATTTATTTTTGATAAGTAGCTCCTTTAACCTTTTATGTAGCATCCATTGACATAAATGTTTATTATTGTCAAAATGTTCCTTTGAGGTGGAAAAAACACCAATGAACTAATTGCCCCGATTTTTCATGTCCTTGAGAGTCATATCAATTGAGAGAGAAATGATGTCCCTGTTCCCTTGGCATCATAGGCGACGGCTCTCATCCATCAGCACTATGCGTCGAGGCCTACGGTAACAGAGCAACCATCTTAAAAACTACACAGAGTGCATATAAAACAATGCAGCTGACTACAGCTACTAAAGTTACTACAGCAGTAACTGAAACAAGAATGTGTTTTAGTACACAAAAAAAAACAGAATTACATAGGCAGTGGTACAATTTTAGTAATTGGCCTTGTATAAAATTTGTTATTAGTTTTAATCGAGACTGCTCTAACATTATTATCTTTACCGTGAAACAGTTGTACCACTCTCCCTAATGGCCATGACAGCGGTGGAACATTATCTTCCTTAAGAAGGACAAGGGTGTTTAGAGCAATGTTAGTTTTATTTGAATGCCATTTATATCTCATTTGAAGAGTATTTAAATAGTCAGTTCGCCATCTTCTCCAGAAGCTTTGTTTTAATTTAGTTATAAGTTGGTAAATTTTAAACCTGTTGTCAGGAATATTAAGTACATCAACTTCTGGAAAGGATGTCAAACGATCACCAATTAAAAAATGAGCCGTTGTAAGGCATTGCTCATCTGAGGAATCTTCACTTAAAGGGGAAATGGGACGGCTGTTTAGTATCGCCTCAATTTCGATCAACAGAGTATTGAGATGTTCAAAGGATAGTACATTATTTCCCAAGACACGCTTTAGGTGATGCTTTACCATTTTGACACCAGACTCCCATATACCACCCCAGTGGGGAGATGAAGGAGGGATGAAATGCCATTCAAAACCCTCAATACTAGCAATATCTGACAGTTTGACTTTGTTGTCGTTAAACAATTTGTAAACAGCATTCAATTCGTTGTTAGCACCTTGAAAATTTGTCCCATTATCGCTAAAAATTTGCAAGCATTTGCCGCGACGGGAAATGAACCTTTTTAAAGCATTAATAAATTCCTTTGTAGTCAAGTCGCTAACAAGCTGAAGGTCTATTGCTTTTGTAGACATACATATAAATATGCATACGTACCCTTTGTGAATAATAGGTTTTTTACTGCGCCATTCTTTTACCTCTATGGGGCCCGCGAAGTCAACGCCGCTGAGCAGGAACGGTCTGGTGGGAGTTACTCGGTACTTAGGTAAATCCGCCATTATTTGAGACATGGGCTGACTTTTGAACCTGAAACATTTAATGCAATTATGTATAAGATTTCTTAACCTGTTGCGTGCATTGAGCGGCCAGAACCGCGTTTTCAAGCTGGACAGAGTGGTCTCGACGCCGGCGTGCAGCAGACGCTCATGTTCCTGCGTCATGATTAAATCTGTAACATGATGTTTAGCAGGCAGCAACAAAGGATACTTTTGATCGCGAGGAAGACTCGAGTACCTTAATCTACCACCTACCCGCAAGCAGTTTGTGTCAGCATCAATGAAAATATTAAGGTATTTAATCTGATTTACAGTGAATTTGCAGTGACCAGTATCAACTGTGGAAGTCAAACTTTCGAACTCCCTAATGAAATGTTCCTTTTGAACCAATAAGACGATTTTGTGTTTGGAGTCCTCTAATTCCTTTACAGATAAGAGACCATTTCGTTTGTTATTAGGATGCCTGGTGTTGTGTATAAAACGATAAACGAAAGCAAACGTACGAAGCAGTCGCCACCACTTGGAGAACCTTTGTAGCACGGTTGCCAAGTAAGAAAGGGGCACTTCCTGAGTAGTCAGTGCGACATGCAAGCTCTCTGTAGATCTCTTCGCCTCCTCGGGCGCGGATGTACACGCCTGGGGCTGAGCGGGCCAACATTCGTCGCTTGTAGCCAACCATTTTGGACCTTGAAACCATAAGGTATTACGAACCAAATCTTGAGGCATGAGCCCTCTAGAAACGACATCAGCAGGATTTTCGTCAGTTTTAATGTAACGCCAATTCTCTTTGAGCGTTACTTCTTGTATTTGGGCAACTCTATTTGCTACAAACACCTGCCATCGTGATGGATCAGCTTTAATCCATGCTAGAGTGATCATGGCATCTGACCAACAGTAAACGTTATTTAGATCAACGTTTAGCGACACAGCAATGTTATTAATAAGTCGAGCTAGCATATGAGCGGCGCATAACTCTAACCTCGCAAGAGTGACTGTCTTGATTGGGGCTACGCGTGACTTTGCGCAAATTAAGTGGACTGTATACTGACTTTTGGGAAGCAGACATCGCGCGAAGACTACACAACCGAAAGCTTTAATGGATGCATCAGCGAACCCATGAATCTCCAACTTACTGCATTCTGGATGCACCATAAGCCTGGGGACAGACACAGAGTTTAAGGTTGGCAAGTTAAGGCAGAATTCTCGCCAGACTTTTAAAATGTTATCAGGGATCACATCATCCCAATCGATTTTAGCTTTCCAAATAGATTGCATGATAATTTTTGCTAACACAGTGACAGGAGCAACAAAACCTTGTGGATCAAATATTTTGGCTATGTCAGCTAGTACTTGCCTTTTAGTACTTTTTACAACAGAGAGGTCATCAGGACACGAGATAGACAAACAATCACCTTCTGGTTCCCATTTTATACCTAGGGTTTTGACAGCGGCGTCCTGCTCGGAATTGAACTTAAAAGTGCACTTTGTGCGCTTTTCCACAGGAATGTTATTCAACACATCGGGACTATTTGAGTACCACTTGTGAAGTTCGAATTTGCCTTTGCCTAGCAGATCCTGCAGTTCGACCATCGTCTGAACTGTCTTTTCTATGCTGTCAGAGCCAGCTAGCACGTCGTCACAATATGTGTTCTCTAACACGACCTTTGAAGCTAAAGGAAAGTTGCTACCTTCATCTTCGACCAACTTCAGCAACGTCCGCGTGGCGAGGTAACTAGCGGGGGCCGTCCCGTACGTCACGGTGCTTAACTGCAGGCACTTCAGCTCTCCTTCAGGATCACGCCACAGGATGCGTTGCAAGGACTGAAATTTTTTGATGTTAATTTGACGGTACATCTTAGTCATATCGCATATAAATGCATACTTATTTATGCGAAATTTAATTAAAATTTCGAACAAATTGCCCTGAACAACTGGACCCACATACAAAATGTCATTTAGACTTAAACCTGACGAAGATCGAGCAGACGCATTAAAAACCACTCTTAGTTGAGTTGTAACAGCATTTTCTCTGATCACGGCTAAATGCGGCATGTAGAATTCAGGCTGAGTATTATCTGGGAAGTCTTTCACCCAGTGAGCATGACCTAACTCAACAAACTCATGAATAAAATCTGAGTATTTTTTACAAATTTCGGGATTAGATTGAAGTTTTTTCTCCAAACTATAAAGACAACGCAAGGCTGTATTAAAAGAGTTACCTAGTTTTGGCAATAAATCCTCTTTGACTGGCAAGTCGACTTCATACCTGCCGGTTTCATCACGGGACACAGACTTGACAAACAGCTGTTCACATGCAGCGTCTGCACACGACATGATGTGTTGCGACGGGAGCTCCTCCATTTCCCAAAATTTGGTCAAGTCTTCCTGTAAAAAATTACACACAGAACTATCTGGTATTTTCAAAAGCTGATCTTTAGTTAAGACCAGACCACCACAAAAGATCCAGCCGAAAACTGTATTCAACAGCCCAGGAACATGTGGACCCAAATTCAGCTGGCCACTTTGAAGACACAAGCGGAAATCATTAATGCCCAAAATAGCATCCACTTTTCGTGATACATTAAAATCAGGGTCAGCTAAGTTGACAGATCCTGGCCATTTAATAAGGCCTTTAGGAAAATTAGTACTTGGCAAGGACTCGGTGATTGTTTTAAGGACACAAAAGTCACTTTTAAACTTGTGTTTAAAATCTCTTGTAGAGATTTGCAAATTTATTTTTGAATTTACAGAAGTAGCTTTGCCACCTACTCCTGAGACAGAAAACTTTACAGGGATTTTTTTGCAGTCCAGTTTTGAGACAAACTCCTCTGTTATGTAGTTCTTTTGACTACCACTGTCTAATAAAATTCTACAAAAATGGATCTCACCAGAATTGTCGATGACATAACACAAGGCCGTTGGAAGAAGCGATATTTCACATTTTTCTTCCACTACAGTGTGAAGATTGAGTGTCGGCTGCGGCTCAACTGCTGAGTCTGCCAGATGCCAACCCTCTTGTACTGGCGTCGGCACAACCACTTGGTCTGCCAGTAGCTCAGAAGATTTACTGGAAACAATTAAATTGTTAGACGAACCAGGCACTGAATTTTGGTGAAGCAAGGTGTGGTGCTTTTGTTTACACAATTTGCAAACAAACGACTGTTTACAGGTGGTAACAGAATGACCAGCCGACAGACAAAGTGAGCATAAATTCAATTTATCTGCAAAATTTTTCCTATCCTCTACTGTGAGCTTTAAATATTTGTAACACCTGTTGATATAGTGATTGTTATTGCAAAATCCACACAGCTTACCTTTTTTAATATCTTTACCAGTTTCCTTATTTGTAGTGACATTTGACACAGACCGAGCAGCAGGCTTTTGGGGCTCCGAGATCATTTCCAATGCTTGGCAGCGCTGTAGAATGTGTTGTAAGAAGTTATCGAGCGATGGGAACTCTTTTGACTTCCGGCTTAGTTCAAAATCCCTTAAAGAGCTGTAATCAAGTTTTGAACTTAAAATATGGATTAGTAGCATGTCAGCAAGATTAGGTACCTGCAAGGACAACAACGAATTATAATGCTGTTTGAAGTCATTCAGAAAATCCTTTAACCCATAAGTGCGGTTAACTTTATACATGTTCAGGACAGTATGTATATGGTGGTTAGCTATTAAAACCTTATTGTCATATCTGTCATTTAAAACATCCCATGCCTTAACATAATTTGCAGCAGTGTGGTCAATTGTTGATACCAAACAAGCCGCTTCCCCCTTTAAGCAGGATTGTAAGTAATACAACTTATTTATGTCATTTAAGTCTTGGTTGTTATGGACTAGACTATTAAATAGGTCTTTAAAACTAAGCCACTCGTCATAACACCCACTGAAAGTAGGCAGCGAAATTTTCGGAAGTAAAGAAGTGCCTGAAGCCCCTGAAGTAACGCAAGGTTTAGGCGGAGTCACCGTCGTGCAGAGTGCGTCCATGCGCCGTTGTAGTGTGATCAGCAGTTCCGTGCACCGCGTTTCCAGCTGCAGTCCTGCTTCTTGTTCATTTGGGTCGAGACACTCGATAGCCATGTTGACGTCTTCAATTTTAGATAGTATGTCGGTCAATCTTGCCTTGTGGAATGGAAGCTCGTCGTTCGGTGCAGATTCGACTATGTTTGAAACGTGCGTGACACGTCCTTTTAAAAACCTCCTTTTATTTATTAGTGAATTGAGGTCAACGCTGCCTGTATCATGCTTTTTTGTTTCAGGCATGGTGATAATCCATGTGCCGCGACGCCGGCACGCTTCTTCAACCTTGAATGATCCGCCCAAGTAGCGCAACAAGGATAATGTTTTTATGAATTAGCCACAAAATATACTTTAATTCGGCTTCTAGGACCAATATTTTCAGCTAAACTGGTTTAATTATATATTTTTTGGGCTTTATTAAAATCAAACACATCAATTGCGCTACAACCGTCGTAGAGAAGACATTTATTATTTTTTAATACACAGATAATCTAATTTTAACACTACAGATACTTCCAATAAAAGGTGTACCAACTTAGCGACAAATACAGTATGGCAAAATAACAACATTTAACAAGGACACTTTTTACTTCACTGAGCTAGAGAAAATAGTCTTATTAGCCCATAATGGTTGCAGGTTATCCACGAATCATATGATTTCTTTATTTTATTAAAATCAGTCTCTTGGTAGTCGCGTCGTGGTAGTTCATGAACTACTATTTTTGCTCACATACATACACATACATACCCGGTCGACATCTCACTTCCACGATAGGGCAGACATTAGTTACTGCTTATTAACTATCGTCTTCATGTTTAATGCTATGAAATTGCTAAAAGCTTTGTTTAAAAATAAACCTATACAACAAATGGATTTCTAGGTGTCGCTGTAAGTCCATTGCAAAAAATTCTTACGATTTTATTGATAGTATGTAAGTAACTTTGACAATGTGGCCTAGAAATCCCGTTTGACCGTATGTACAATTGTATTTATTTAAGGTGGACGGCATTTTTTTTCCCCCTGCAAACTGAAGAAATGTTGGCAGATTCGTTTCACTAAAAACTGGATCAAGTTTCAAAAGGTTTTCAGATAATAGCACTTCGGGGTAGGTTCAACGGGTTGGGTTGTAAAGTTGATCTAGTTTTTAGTGAAACGGATTGAAATTGGCCAAGTGATCTCGTATTTCGGATAGAAATTAAGGAACCCACGCTAGAAACCGAGATGTAACTCAAGCTCTTTAATGATGGTAAATGATTTAAGAAAGATGACCAAATTATTAGCAATTAAAGTTTGCCTAAGATCCCGGGCTCGCTCTTTCCGCCCAAATCGGTGCTATACGATTTTGAGTAGGTACCTTCAAAGATTGTAGACCTCGTCCCAGACTGGGCAGCCCCCAGCAAAGTTCTGCTTCTAAAATAATTGCAAAAGAATGATTGTCTCTATGTCATCGTATTTGAGTAAGTAACAGTAAGCAATGGACAAAGAGGAAATTTTATACTTTTCTTTAATTAGATTTGAAATAATCTCTCTGTATTGTGATATCGATCGTATTTAAAATCTGGTCCAAACTCGTATTTTTAACTGACATACCGCCGGACTCAAGACACATTTGAGAGACAACACTTGTAACAGAAGGAGTGGATCAAACGAAGCAGGTCGATAGAGGACGTCAAGACCTATCGATTTCACCCCCATGTATGTTCATCTGCGATTTTCTACTGTTCCTAAGTTATTTAAGTTTTCGTAAAATTTGACTAACACCCAGACAGCAGCCACCTACCACCTATCTTTGCTAATTTAATCTAAACAATTAAATTTACAGCTAAGATTTTTGTTTTGTAGGTAGTGGAATAGTTGGTCTTGAGTATCCAATTAAAAACGTGATCATAAAAATTGGATTTTTTCGTCGAATTAACTTTAACTCGAACTTTCGAGGCTGGTTAGTGAACAAAATTCTCAAAACATTATTTCTGGAAATTATTCTAAAAACTGCGCTAAGTAATGATAAACCTCCTGTACAAAATGTATTGTGTTTGGTTTACAGGAAAATGTAAAAAACTAAATTAAGAACCACAAGAGAGACATTAACGAACCCCCTTAACTGAAAACTTTTGATTGCAACTACCTAAGTCAAAGTCAAAGTGTATTAATTACTCAAAATGACATCAGTGTATTAATTAGTCAAAATTACTTTAAGTCGTAAAAGGTTTAACTTAACTTTACATATTTGTTTAGTTAAAGTCTTGTAATTTTACCTGGAGACAGTTTCTGTTATTAGAATGAGTCGAAATTAAGTTAGTAGGTATGTAAACCCGGTAACAAGGCAGTATAATAATGACTAAGAACTGATCTGATAATGGAATTTGAAGATGGTCATAGGATTGCTGCTGTACTTAACGTCGAGTCATTAATAAGTTTGATCTTGTTAGATTATTCTTGATAAACAGGTGAAGACTGTGCAGGGAAAAGGACGGTTATCAGATCGTTTGACTTATGGGGACATATTAATAGTTTACTGTAGGGCCCCATTACGTGTTTTGTTTAATAAAATTGTTTAATATCCGTTATATCGTCTTCTGCTGATTTTGCCTGCTGTCTATGACTTTGAGAATCACTTTCAAGTCTAATGTTAAATGTTAATCATTGTTAATCGACCGTTACATTTTGACAGCTGTTAAAACAAATTTTACAAACCTCTTAACAATAGAGTGGGTCTATTGTTAAGTGGTTTGTAAAATTTGACATTAAATTGTCAGTTTAGAAATTAGATATTATGTGAACAATTTGAAAGAGCTAAGTATAGTTATTTGGATATCAATAAAGTAGATCGGTTAATTAATTCCTAGTAGTCACCTAGAAAAATTGAAAAGAGAAAATAAAGAAAAAAAATATGGATAACATAACTAGGTGCACTTGCCGTCTCCGGGGAAGTCTAAATGACGCGAAGCGGTTTGCTGCCATCATTTCAGAAATCTTAGTAACGCTCACTCACTTTACTTAAGCGCAAGTTCCCTCCGGCACTTTTCCCATTTTTCCCATTGGAAGTCTATGGGAACATATTTTCGGTGATTTATACCTCCGTGGCATGTCCGATTTTCAATTTTATTTTTTATAAACCATTTATGGCTAGATGTCGTATTACGGGCTAAATTTGATCCTGATATCTCTAATAGTTTCGGAGGAGTATGCGGACAAACGATAATCCAAATCGGGGAAGAATAGAGGCCTGCACACGTAAAGTTCGGACCGCGGGAAACGCCACGCGTCGTTCCAATCTACGTTCCGAACCGTACGTGTAAATGCAGCTGTAATAGTAAAATAGTAAGTAAATAATGTACGGTTCGTTCCCCAAGTAACATTTCACTCAGGCCTAGGTTGTAAAAAATACCTTTAGGTTCTAAAAAGGACATAAAATGGTTAATGCTTTACTATCTGGTCATATTAAGTACTTGAGAATGATTAATAAGTCCTAAAACTAAAAGCCTATTAAAACATCTTTACTTTCACATTATTATTAATTAAACGTTATTTTTAATAAAAACACGCTTGATGAAATATTTGAGGTTATGTGTCAAACAGTATTAATTTTGTTTACATCTTGGGCAATTTCAATTGACACAGGCTATAGGTACAAGTTTAGTTTTTGGGATAGACCTCGAACAAAAGTTATCTAAAACTGATATAGACAACGATTTCCATTTCATTATTTTTATTTAAAAATGTAACTATTAAGTATGTTTCTGCTATACTTAATGAAATCTGGACAATGAAAGGCTCCTTATCCATAAAAAAATCCTGCTCCTTTTTTATGAGTCCCCCTAAGAAACTAAATTGAATAAGGTTTTAATTTATTCTGTCTACGAGCCAGTGTTAAGAGTGTAAAACAACTTGTTTAACTGTTTAGTTTTTTATTGACATCACATAACAGAAAAATCCAACGTTACCCATACAATTTGGCGGGGAGAGAGCGTCACTTGTCAAATCATAACCGTCAAGTGCGAATCGTTTGCAAGTTCGTTTAGAAATAATATTTTAGTATAACAATTTTAATTCACAAACCAATTTGCTACCTCAAAACTTTACTCAATATTTGTATTATTAATTAACGTTCTATTTATTATAAATTATTATTTAAAGGATTATCTATCACCAGGAGCCAGTTAGATTCTTAGAATAAAATTTTCAAGCATTATCCGAGAAAAACAAGAATTAAATATTAAATTTCAGAAAAATATATTTTTTAATATTTATTTAGGTCAACGTATATTTGAGTAGCTTAGTTTTAATTTTAATTTAAATAAGTTTAGTTTAAACTTTTAATTGTATTATATTAAATAAGTTTAGTTTTAAATTTCATAAAAAATACTGTTATATGACGAGGAAAAGAAATTTTTATATTTTTACCGAATATGCAATTTCAGTTTCTCGTCGTAATTAACAGTCAAAAGTCCAACGCCAATACGTTGTTTGTTTAGAATTTTAAGACTCAATAAAGGATGAGTTAGAACTGTTTAACTTGATCCCACGAAATATTTTCATTAATTTATTCTTAGATTAGATCTGTAGAAACCAAAGTTAAATAAGAAGCACATTTACTCCATACAACTTGCCCCAGTTTGAAGTTACGTTGTGTTGATGTGAAGTTACTTACCTAGATTAACAAGGCTTTGCGTTAGGGTAATATTTTGTATACAGTTTTTATTTTTGTGGAAAAGACTCAATAAATAAACAAGCGACTCATTATTTCAATACATCGGTTTTCCGCTACCATATCCACGTCGGTTCAACTTGTTGGAGGCCTACCGACGACGACTGACTAAAAAGTAATATCATAACATGATAATTAATTAAATTTTATTGTTTTATAATTTAATTTAATTTATTAACATAATAACTATGTGTTCCGCTTGAGTTTCCACTGAATCTGTATTTACGCTTGTGCAATTTATTAACACTTCGGGGCAGCATAAACCGTTTCGGTTGTTAGTGTTGATACACAATGTAACTAGGTGTTTTTCATGTTCCTAGTAAAATTAAATTTAAAAATACCTACGTTGTGTAACAACACTAACAAACCAAACGGTTTAACCTACCCCGAAGCGCTATTATCTGAAAACCTTTTGAAACTTGATCCAGTTTTTAGTGAAACGAATGTGCTCAAATTTCTGCAGTTTTCAGGAGAATAGTAAAAATGCCATCCACTTTAAATAAATACAAAATGGATTACCACGCCACATTGTCCAAGTGACAAATGAATAAAATCATAAAAAAGTTTTGCAATGGACTTACTGAGACACCTAGAAATCCATTTATTGTGTATGTTTAAATATTTTAAATTAAAATCATTTAGCAATTTCTGTAGCATTAAACATGATAAGATGATAGCATTAAACATGATAAGATGATAGTTAATAACCAGTGATCGGGGAAAACGGTACAAAACTTTAACAAAACTTGTAAAGCTGACCATAAAGGAGAACTTGCGACCAAGAAAAATAAGAATATTATTAAAAACTAAGAATAATATTGGCAGATTAGTGTTCAATTTACCTCTATATCAGAGTCTCGGATTTGGTATAAGGATATTAATAGTTTCATGGCTGTAATGTAAGTTTTGTTAAGTTTTGTTAAAGTTTTGCATCGTTTTCCCCGATCACTGTTAATAACAGTAACAAATGTCTGCCCTATCGTGGAAGTGAGATGTCGACCGGATATGTATGTAGGTATGTGTATGTATGTGAGCAAAATTAGTAGTTCTTGAACTACCACGACTACCACGAGACTGATTTTAATAAATATAAAGAAATCGTTTGATTCAAGGATAACGTGTAACCATTATGGGCTAATAAGACTTATAAGAAAAGAAAAGACTCTTTGTACCAGCCGTTATTAAAAACCACAAGAATTAGAATGAACGAAATCAGGGATCAAAACGAACACTAAGGGCCACTTGCACAGAAAATTTAACACGCTATTTACACTAACACGGGTTACGCTCTGCTTAATAAACTTCATCATGTATCAGTTACATAAATAACTATTTTGTCCTTACAGAAATAAGAGGACTATGCAAAACGGATAGTCGTAAAATAAAGATTTAAAAAATCGGCTAATTTGGTCTTCGAGTTAATAAATTGAACGAGCGTAATTGCAGATTCACGAGAACACATAGTTATTATGTTATTAAATTAAATTATAAAACAATAAAATTTAATGAGTTTTCCATGTTATTACTTTTTAGTCACTTGTAGGTGTAAGGAGGAGGCAGCGTCATCGGTATGCACGGGACCGGTCCCTGTGGCTAACCTTGGGGGAGGCCTGTGCACGTCTTTCGGTAGTTTCGGTTGAAATTACGAGTCGCTTGTTTATTTATTGAGTCTATTCCACAAAAATAAAAAATGAATAGGTATAAAATATTACCTTAACTCAACGCCTTGTTAATCTCGGTAAGTAACTGCACATCAACACAACGTAACTTCAAACTGGCGAGTTCTATCGACTTAGGGCTGATTTTTGAATCCCCTGATAAAACTATCCGTCAGTTAAATGTATTACTATCCTTTTCCGAAGTCATATGAAAGAAAAGGACAGAGCTAAAATTTACCTTCCGGATAGCTTTATCTGGGGATTGAAAAATCAGCCCTTAATGTGCTTCTTTTTAGGGTTCCGTACCCAAAGGGTAAAAACGGGACCCTATTACTAAGACTCCGCTGTCCGTCTGTCTGTCTGTCACCAGGCTGTATCGGGGGGGGGGGCTCCCATACAACAAACGTGTTTTTTTTGCCGTTTTTGGCTAATGTTGTAAAGATAATGGTGCGGAACCCTTCGTGCGCGAGTCCGACTCGCACTTGGCCGGTTTTTAACTTAGTAGACGGCATTTATTAATTCTCCTGAAAACTGCAGATATTTGGGCACATTCGTTTCATTAAAACTGGAATAAGTTTCAAAAGGTTTCAGATAATAGCGCTTCGGGGTAGGTTAAACCGTTTGGGTTGTTAGTGTTGTTACACTATGTAGGTATTTTAAAACTTAATTTTACTAGGAACGTAAAAAACACCTAGTTACATTGTGTATCAACACTAACAATCCAACCCGTTTACTACCCCGAAGTAGGTACTATTATCTGAATAAATTTGAAAATTGTTCCAGTTTTTAGTGAAACGGATTAAAATTGGCCAAGTGACCTCTTATTTTAGATAAAAATGAAAGAACCTATGTCCACGTTAGTAACCGAGAAGTAACGCAAACTCTTTAATGATGTTAAGTAAATGATTTAAGAAAGATGACCAAATGATTAGCAATTTAAGTTTGCCTAAGATCCCGGGCTCGCTCCTTCCGCCCAAATCGCTGCTATACGATTTTGAGTACCCTCAAGGATTGTGGACCTCGTCCCAGACTGGGCAGTCCCCCAGCAAAGTTCTGCTTCTAAGATGATTGCAAAAGAATGATTGTCTCTATGTCATCGTAGTTGAGTAAGTAACAGTAAGCAATGGACAAAGAGGAATCACCAATGGAGAGTGGGTTATTTTATACTTTTCTAAAAAGAGATTTGAAATAATCTCTCCGTATTGTGATATTGATCATATTTAAAATCTAATCCAAAATAAGTAAAACAGATGATTTGAAACAGCATATGTCAGGGAAAAGGTTAGTGATGAAAGTTAATGAAAGCTTTGATTAGTTCAACAGAAAACACTGTGTTTTATTACAAAACACAGTGTTTTCAAAAACAACATTCTATCTAGAGATTAACTTGAGCTCGAAGGAAACTTACCGAGATGATGCAAGTATTTCAAATAGGGTATTCCAAATAGGTACCTGTACCATCTTTATAGCAAAGCCAACTTCCATATCTGAGCCACGTTCGTTCCATCGTCGACTTTAAAACCTGAAATATTTTAATGACTTACCGCCGGACTCAGAGACATTTGAGAGACAACACTTGTGACAGAAGGAGTGGATCAAACGGAGCAGGTAGATAGAGGACGTCAAAACCTATCGATTTCACCCCCATGTATTGTATGGTTAGCGATATGTATGTATGTATGTAAACACTTTATTGTACAAAAGAAAAAAAACAGAACAATACAATTAATATAAAAATAAGTACAAAGGCGAACTGATAGATACTCGTACGCCTGGCTGGGTTTCGGGTAGATATTCTACTGTTCTAAAGTTATTTAAGTTTTCGTAAAATTTCACAAACACCCTATGTTACCACCTATCTTCGTTAACTTAATGTAAACAATCAAATTAACAGCTATGATTTACGTTTTGTAGGTAGTGGAATAGTTGGTTTTGAGTATCCAATTAATAACGTGATCATAAAAATTATCAATATTTAGACAATTGTACCTACGTGTAAGTATCTACTTGGCATTTTATTCTAGAAATTATTCTAACAACTGCGCTAATTAATGTTAAATCTCCTGTACAAAATTTATTGTGTTTGGTCTACAGGAAAATGTAAAAAACTAAATTAAGTACTACAATAGAGACATTAACGAACCCCCTTAACTGAAAACTTGTGAATGTAACCACCTAAGTCAAAGTGTATTAATTAGTCAAAATGACATCAGCTTTACTATACTCTCTATTAATTTAAAGTCGTAAATAAAAGCTTTTACTTAACTGTAAAAGTTAGTCTTTAAATTTTACTTGTAGTCAGTTTTTGTTATTAGTCGAAATTAAGCTAGAAAGTACTTGTAATCCCGGTAACAAGGCAGTATTATAATGTCTAAGAACTGATCTGATGATGGAATTTGAAGATTGTCATAGGATTGCTGCTGTACTTTCTCTTTCTTTTATATTGTCTTCTGCTGATTTTGCCTGCTGTCTATTCCTTTGAAAGTTTTTACTTAAGGGATAATGGTTAATTTCACACTTGGTGACGTAATTAAACAAATTTTAAATGATCCTGTAATTTTAATGTAATAAAATGTATGCAGAAGATTTATCATAAACCAGAGCACTTAATGAAATAAGTTTAAATAAGGCCCGAAAGTCGGAGTTAAAGATGGGTTAACAGAGCAATAGTTCAAGAACGAATTATTTTCTTAAAAATTGGTTATACTTTTGATCGTGAAGTTTATTGGAGACTCAAGACCAACTATTCAACTACCCATTTTAAACAAAAATCACAACTGTAAATCATACTAGCAACGTTAGGTGGTAACAGAGGGTGATATTAAAATATTACGAACACTTAAATAATTTTGGAACAGTAGAAAATCGCTACCTACCTATTTCAAGGGTGGCGATAAGTTATCTCTATTAAGATAGTTAAGCGACTATAAACGAGGAACATTTAAATGTTTAAATATGACAATGACTTTCCCGCGGCGTTCCTTGTGGGACGCGACGTGAAGTGGGACTACATAACAGTTTATTATGATCACTAAAAAGTATAAAACAACAAATAGTTAAATGTTTTAAAAAACAAAAAATTGCCTGCAAAAACGCAAAAAATAACACATACATACAAACATACCGTCACGCTTTCATTCCAGAGTGGGGTAGGCAGAGCTACAGAATTACCAACAACTCTAACAACTTGTTGATAATTTTATAACCACGTTTTGCACAACGCAAACGAAAAAAATTGGTTGCCTGTAAAGTCGATATACGGGCGAAAGTTTTACGTGACAACGACTTTGAGTGGTAAAATAATTTTAATGTGAATATTCAATCGTATAGTAGGAAGAAGGATGAAATAATAGTAACAAATTAAAACATTTATTTATACAAAGAATTATATTTAAAACATTAATTTAAATTAATTAAATTCATTTTTTATTTCAAATTTTTGCATAAATTGAACTTTGTTGAAACAGTTATTAATATAAATAACAAATTCAAGAATTCACAAAATTGGTTTATGTTAAATCAATCAGTTGTTATAAGTTATTAATAAATTTAACTTGTTTTACATTGTTATAAATATAAAAACTAAATTTAAAAGTTAGAACATTTATTTAAATCACATTAATTGTTAATATCAATCGATTTTAATTCAAAGTGTATTTTCTAAAAGGAGAAAACAAATTCACATTTGATCTTTGAATTTGTAAATCGCGCGCTTACTACCTTACGCAGTGATTGGTCGTCTCGGTTTGACTTTTTATGTCTGTCTCTCTCGCTCTTAGGCGGGCTAACCATGCCCGAGTGGAAGGGACGCGTGCCTCTCACTCGCTCTCATTGTGAGCGCATAACGTGAGCGGAGCGTAACGCAGTTTCTTGAAGTGTCACCCGGCAAACCAATTTATAAGACGTTGTCACGTCAAAAATAACTTCTTTTAGTATGGTACTAGGTAATAAGTCAGTCCAACTGAAGTCGGCGACTCACAATATTTTAAACCAAAAGCTGACTTCAATTGGATATTAATTAATTTGCGTTTTTGAAGGTGGTTTTTTTTAAACAATTATTATACCCATTTTTCTGACGTTCCACTCGATTTATCTTCATGGAATTCCACAAATATTCCAATTTTGCTTCTTCTAGCTATTTATACCAGTAAAAGTTCTTACAGTCAAGCTACACGTTAATAGGTAAGGTTTTGCTAACTATGAAAAATAAATACGGGTCTTCATCGTCTGCCAAAATTATTTTTAGTCATAACAATTATGTTTTCGGTCATATTTAATTTATTTTTAGGGGTCCGTACCTCAAAAGGGAAAAAGGAACCCTTGTAGAACCACTTCGTGGTCTCTCTGTCTGTCTGTCTGTCTGTCTGTCAAGACCCTTTTTCTCAGGAACGCGTGAAGGATTAGGTTGAAATTAATGTCAAATACTCAGGTCTGCAATCTCTTGGGGCTGTGTAAAAATCAAATATTTGGTCAACGCAATAAAAAGATACGGCCGTTTATGCTGCTTGACCTAGGTAATCACGAAATTTGGCAAGAAGCAATGTCTTATAGCACAAGTAAAGGAAATCCGAAAAACGTCATTTTGTAGATACATAAATACTTAAAAAAGTTCAAGTATGTTTGAAAATCGTGTTTGATTATTGTAGATACAACTCAAAAAAAAATGTAAAATCAACAGTTTTCCAACAGAAAAGTTAAGATTGTCTCACTCCAGTTTATCTTTTGGTTAATAAAAGTAAAAGTCCAATTACCTAACTGTTGACACTGTTATACATACATACTTATTTATAATTTACATCATTTGTCATCTTTTTCAATTAATTAATGCAAGTTGTAGTCATGATGTAGTAGGTAAAAAAAGACGACGTAGTTGGCCTAGTTGGTAGTGAATCTGCCTGCGAAGCTAGTGGTACCGAGTTCCATTCCCGGTCAGAGCAAATTTGTATGATGAGCGCGAGAAGTTTATTACTAACTAATAAAATAACTCCCAACCTTTCAATTTTAGTATGAACTGCTGCTAACCACAATGTATTAATCGCTTTAGGGTTTGATTTTGAAGGAAACTCAAAATATACCTACTCAGGAAAGCCGGAAAAATCTTCGAGTCTCGATTCCTATTACGAGTAACAAGTTAATACGGAACCCTCGGTGCGCGTGTTACCTACTTTTTCAGGATAAAAAAAATATGTCAACAATCACATTATGACTAAATAAAAATATGGAAAACAATAATTTAATCTTTAATTCAAATCCTACTAAAATTTCTAGATTTTGAGAAGACATATTACGCCAAACTATTTATGATTGAAATTCAGTTATTTATGCTTGATCTATTTTTAACATAATCTTATTTTTTAACTCTTAACCAAAACATGAGGGTATTTCGCTTTTGTCGCTTTCCACTTCTGCCAGTCTGTCCGTTAACTCCTCCTAAACCACGTAACGGATTTTGATGCGGTTTTCACCATCAAGTAGATTATTTTTCACAGAAGGATTTTATGTATATTTAATTATGGTTTATGTACGGGTGTGACAGAAAACTCACATAAACCGAAGTGAAGCAAGGGCGGGTTGCTAATTTGTTATAAAATTATAGAAAATCATACCTAAGCTCTCTCGGGTCTTGTGAGATACGGCTCAAACTGGCCGCCCCCAAGCTGATCGCAGGTGTTAGCGCGACGCAAGGTTTCGGCATGGAGACGAGGCATCAAAGTGACATCTACATTGATACTAGTTCTCAGAGTGTCAAATGCACTACATATCCTACGCCGCATTTCATCTGCAGTGTCACACTCGGCCACAAACACTCTTTCTTTTATGTAACCCCATAAGAAGAAGTCAAGTGGAGTGAGGTCCGGTGAGCGAGCAGGCCATGAATGAGGACCATAGCGCCCAATCCAGCGGTTCGGGAATGTGTTATCGAGATGTTCTCTTACTGGACGTACGGAGTGCGGAGGGGCTCCGTCATGCATAAACCAAATTCTGGGCAGTTGTGCAAGAGGCACGTCCTCCATGTTGTCCCACTCGGCTTCTAGTTCAATGCGTAAACTCCTTAATTCCCTCTCCAGGTCTCGTTGTAAAAACTCTAGGTATCTTTGCCCGTTCATACGTTCGGGCAAAAATACTGGTCCAAGAATTTTGTTTTTGTAAATCCCAGCCCATACATTCACCGACCAGCGGGTTTGATGCCCTGTTTGCTGAACTACGCGCGGATTTGTATGGGCCCAGAAGTGGGAATTACGCCGGTTCCACATTCCATTTCTGGTAAAGGTCGATTCATCTGTCCAAATAATATGTGACACGAAATTATAATGTGCGAATCGACTTTGCTGGTCTGCCAGCCACCTGCAGTACTCGCGTCGGCGATCCCGGTCTCCAGGCACTAGTGCATGCACTTTGTGAATTCGGTACGCACGTTGCCTGTCTCTGCGGAGAACTTTATGAACAGTCCTGTGCGATACTATTATACCGCGACGTCTTAATAAGCGCGCTGCAGTGCGAGTCCCAATTCGTGGATTGCGTCGCACTACATCCAAAATGCTGTTTTCGGCTCGCACGTTAATCGATCTGCCGGCGCCTTCTTCTTGTGGGACAATAGGCACATTATCTAGTACTCGTTGATACGCGCGGGTTATGACGCGGGGGTCTGCCGGTGACCTTGCGTTGGGATATCTTTGCTCGTAAATCCGTAGGGCCTCGCTAGCGTTTCCCAATGCCTCCCCGTAACACAATAACATCTGGCCATATTCCCGAGCACTAAACAGATTACTCATTGCTATGATAAAATAAGGGCAGCGAAAATTTAAAAATACACAAAACAGTTGCAGTACAGCGAAAGGTAAAGTAAAGTAGAAAGAAAATCGTTCAAACTGTCAACTAAAAAAATAATATTAGTTTGGTGGGTACTTAGATTCAAAGTGAATACACAGTTGCTACACTATGAATACGCAGCAGGTAATAATCATATTATTTTCAATGTAATTGCTCATAAAGTAGTTTTAAATTTGTTTTTTGTTTGTGCATAACCGATGTTTACTTTAAAATAAATAATGAGGATTTATAATATAGGTATGACAATTTCATTAAAAAAATTGGTACGTACTTTTTTCTTTAAACGTAAACATCTTAACGCTTGTAATTTTATTTGTAATAATTAATTTCATTAAGAACCTATCGTCTTGCAACCATTTTGTAATGATTTCCCCCTGAAGTTTCAAAATGAATTTGGGAACTTGTTCAAATTTTGATTTTAATAATTTATTAAAATGTTACCTATTATCATCTTTTAGCAAAGATTTGCAGCGATGACACACGGCTAATCAGGGGCTCACACGGGTCATAAAATGCCGCCTAACAAAGGTTCCACAGGCTTGTGTAAACACGACTTTTCACCCGTATCTATTATCTATGCTTTTACAACGATTACCTATAACAATATTTTTAATAACAAAATTGAGGGTGTCTTAAAAACAAGATAGCTGTCACAAGTAAACGGATCGCAGATACAAAGAACGTCTTTGTAAACATTCTCGAGGGCACTATAGAAATTGTGTGATTGTTGTCATAAAAATAGACATTTAAATTTTCGCTTAAATACCTATAGGTACTTAAATTGTGCATGTGCGTGGTAAAGAGTCACGGGAGTGTTTACGTGTTTTTATTTGGTGTTTAGTGACCACCGAGGTCAGGAATGTTTTCTCAAGTAAGTACAAATTGCGTATTGCTTCTTACCAGCGGGTGGAAACGTTCCGAACATCCTGTTAGGAAAAGAGATCTGGGTCCAAAAGATAATGGGTTAGCATCGTTGTCCATTGCCAAAAAATACTTGGACTTAATTAGCGATAGACTTTGCAATTTCTGCAAGCAGCCCTAAGTTAACAATTTAGAAATTATTTAATTGTTTTTAACTCACTTTTATTACACTCACTTTTAGCTATTTAAACAAATCTACGAGTATAAAGTCGCTTTTAACGTGCATATCAGATTCATTTGAAATGTAGCTTACTTATGTGATTTTCCTGACAATGCTACGATATGGTACAGTGGAGTATAAAATTGAAATCAAGTATTTTTTTACTGAATAACACACAAATACACACAAAAAAACAAATTCAAAAAATACTGAGTAGAAATTTTGAGAAGATTTCTTTACTTCATGGTTTGGTTGAAATGAGGAGTAAATAAACTATGGAAAAGAATAAGTACAAGGGTCTCGGGGCAGAATATAACTTCGTTCCATTCGGCGTCGAGACCCTTGGTCCGTGGGGACCCGGTGCTATCAGCCTTTTTAAGGACATTTGGAAAAGGCTGATAGCAACAACCGGAGACCACAGAGCTGGCAGCTTCCTCGGGCAACGAATTAGCATTGCTATACAACAAGGAAATTCTGCCAGCATCTGTGGTACTTTGGCAAGGGGGCCCTCTGTTATTTAGTTTTAATTTCATTGTACTTTTTAACTTAGTTATAATTTTTGGTTTAATTTATCTTTTAATTGGCCATAGTTTTAATTTTTAATTTTTAATTTGTATTGTAGTTATAAAATTAAATTAAATTGGAGTAGCTAAATTAGGGAAGGAATGTACAATATATGTCATTGATTATAAGTACCTACTAATTTTTTTTGGATGTAGAATAGTGTCTATAATGTAATTTTGAAAACGAGAAAATGCGGAAAAGCATACAAAAAAAGCTACGCCATTACAAACATTCGGGACCCGGTGGGATGTGGGAGTATTAGGGTGGGGAAAAATGAACGCGGAAAAGGGTAGTCAAGGTCATAAAAAAGTCAAAAAGTGGGGGTCAAGGTCATAAATTGGTGGTCAAGGTCAAAAAGTTCTGGTCAAGGTCATAAAATGTCAAAAAAAATTGGTCAAGGTCGTAAAATGACATAAAAAATTGGTCAAGGTCGTAAAAAATTGCTTGTCAAGGTTATTGAAAAGTTAAAATGTAGTAAAAAAATAACTATTTCGAAATAAAAAAAATTTTGGCCCTAATTTATCTTTTATTTATTTATTAGCCGATAGTCTATTACAGGCTAATCTTCCAATCACGAATAATGGAAATTTAAAGGTATATATTAATGAAACAAAAGCTGTATTATATAAATACTCATTTTATTGATTTAAAAATGACATGTGGATATTGTTTATACATACACTAAAGAAAGAGAGAAATGAAACAACAGAATATACTTTTTAACACTTTATTATATACACATACCTAATATACAACACAAACATAATAAGTTAGGTTAATATATATATATATATATATATATATATATATATATATATATATATATATATATATATATATATATATCGGGCGATGGGGCATATTGGCTTCATTGTACGACATTTTTAGTAAGCGTAGATGCGTGGGTGCGGGCAAGAAGAAACACTCGAGGAATAATTGATTAGGTTTATTTCCTTTCACAACGAAACGAGTAACTGTTCCTAGCTTGATACGTCTGCACGCCAGCTGACCGTGGTATCGAATGATTCCCCCAGCGAGGCGATACCAGTTTTGTTCTACCCCACTACACCGGTCGTGCACGAACGTCAGGCCAGACTCAGTCGAAGTATGACAGCGTCATGCTTGTTCTGTTGTCAATTGATGTCTCGTACTCATGACTTCCCCGATACTGCCATCCTGCATGACACACGTCCCAGTGTGTTAATCTGTAACAGAAAGCCTTGCACAGTATCACATAGCTCGGTCACTCCTGACCTACCAATGGGAGCTATCTAAGTGAAACTCTGAGAAATCTGATTCAAATTTTATTAAATTTACTTACATGATTCTTTACTTCGCAAATAAACAAATCTTACATTCTTAGAGCAATACTCAAATTATCCTACTTAAATGTCAACACAAACTGATTATTACTGAACAAAATAACAACTTAAATTGTATTCATACAAAAGATTTAAGAAAACATTGGATCCAGAGCTTTACTGACTTAGCACTACATATACACTGCATATACAACATCATAAATGCGGACTTAACAATAATCCGACTCAAAACACAACGATTAAGTTCTACATGTGATCTGGCTACTCATAGCCCGTCAACTACCAGTTGCAATCACTTCACGCGCGTCCCCACGGGACCGCCGTGTCTACCCAAGACACAATGGTTTCTCACAAACCCGACCTCCGCCAGAGTTGACAGCCTACCGCGTGCTCACGGACTGCCAAGCAGATACCGATTTCTACCGAGCTACGGCTACACATCACCCTCTGGTACGGTCTTATCATCATGTAAACTTAATCTCTACTCTCTGAATCATTACATTCTGAACTAAGGTCTAATTCAATCTCAATTTCGTCAGTAAAACTCTGATCCCCTGGCATCTTTCTCAATCTATCATGTGCGTATTTGTAAGTACGCCTCGAGTTTAACGATTTCAGGGTATAGCGGTCACCATCTAATATCTCTATAACCTGAAATGGACCTTTAAATTTCGGATCTAATTTGGTCTGATTTCTCTCCTCGTTCTTAATCAGCACGAAATCTCCCACTGAAAATTTATTGAGCTTTGCCTTACTCTTATCAAATCTTTGCTTTTCGTACGATGCCGCGCTTTCTATACTACGAGCGGCCTCTTCCC
Organism: Acleris cristana; assembly: GCA_948252455.1. Lineage (NCBI taxonomy): Eukaryota > Metazoa > Arthropoda > Insecta > Lepidoptera > Tortricidae > Acleris > Acleris cristana. The sequence goes on from OX411771.1 coordinate 38,637,418, forward strand.
TAACACTATCTAAGTCTACTTCTGACTCTACGTCTTCACAAGTCATCATAGCCAAAGGTCGCGCTACTTTACCGATAAAAAGCTCTAGCGGACTTGCTTTTGTCGTACGATTCACGGTACAATTAATCGCGAGTTGAACTTCACCTAAAGCATCCTGCCAAGAACGATCATCACTAGTTTCTATGGCTGTTAACATAGACTTCAAGACAGACATAACGCGCTCCACCTGACCATTCGCTCGAGATGATCCTGTCGCTATTAGGTGTAAGTTAATGTTACTTGAGTCACAAAAATCTTTAAACTCTTTGCTCGCGAAACAGCGCCCTTGATCCGCGATAATGCGAGTCGGCGCACCGAATAAAGCTACACTATCTTTTACAGCCCTGACACTATTCTTACTATCAATATTCCTAGTGTGAAACAAGAGTACGTATTTTGTGAATGCGTCAATCAGTACAAGTACGTACTCTTTTACGTCATTCTTGCCGCTTAACTTTCCCGTAGCATCGATATGTATCGTATGCCATGGTGCCGTTACTTTTGGGATTGGATGTAATTGAGCCTGAATCTTTCCTGATTGAGATTTAGCAACTTTACAGGTAACACAATTTTCTATAAACTTCTTTACATATCGGGACATTCCGTCAAACCAGTAGTGGTTGTAAAGCTTCTCTAGAGTTTTGTCATAGCCAAGATGGATAAGAGACTCGTGAAAGTTACTAACTACTGACCACTTTAGAGCTCTAGGAAGTATGGCTAAACACTTTGTACGGCCGTTTCGCTGAATTTTACGACTCAAAATGCCTGCACGAATTTCATAAGTATTTGCAATTTCGTCACTCATTTGACCACTATTCAAATCAGAGATTGGGCTACAAATATCACTATCCCGTTTCTGCTCAGCAAGAAGCCAATTACCTGAGAGTTCAGTGATGTTAATACGTCTTTGCTCTACTTTACTAAAGTCTGTCTTATCTGTCTCTACACGAGCTGTCTCTATGGGGGAGGAGTGAGAGGATTCTAAACCAGGTTGCGTCTGTATATTAACTGGCAAATGATTTCTAGATAGAAAGTCTGCATGTGCCATATCCTTGCCTTTGTTGTAGGTAATATCAAAGTCAAAACATTGCAAATAGGCCCACCACCTGTGGACCCGCGGCGTCAAGTCAATCTTTTTACGTGAGCACTTGAGAGAGTTACAGTCTGTCATCACCGTAAACTTACGACCGTGCAAATATTGCCGGAAATGTTTTACCGCGTTTACAACTGCTAAGGTCTCTAGCTCATAACTATGATACCGCGACTCCGCAGGAGTGGTCCTCTTACTATAATACGCAACTACGCGACGTTTCCCTTCAACAATTTGAAATAAAATACTGCCATAACCGTCTGAGCTCGCGTCTGTGTGCAGCTCTATTGGATACTGAGGGTCAAAGATCATTAAGACCGGTTCTTTAGTTAGAATGGAGATAATCTCCTGACGAATGTCTTCATGACGCTTTTGCCAAACAAAAGGAACTTTCCCCGATGTTAACTGGTAGAGTGGACCCATGATACGGGAGAATTTAGAGACGAATTGTCGAAAATAGGTTGCTAACCCTATAAACTGTCTCAACTGGGCTACGGTGGTTGGTTGGGGGAGGGCAGACAGTGCCTCAACCTTGCGACGATTCGGCCTAATCTCTCCTGACTTTACTTCGTAGCCTAAAAACTCGAGTTGGGTTTTCAAAAATGAGCACTTTTTCAAGTTTAATGAAAATCCCGCTTTAGCTAACCTATCTAGCACAATATGCAGTCTCTCAAGCCCTTCTTCCACAGTTTGTGACATAATCAAAATATCGTCGACATAAACAACGACGTAGGTATTTACTAGATCACCTAATGCTTTTACTATTGCTCTCTGAAACACTGAAATCGCATTTCTAAGTCCGAAAGGCATAGTCAAGTACTCGTACTGGCCATCAGGAGTTATGAAGGCAGTACGCTGTATTGATTCTTCAGAATTAATTGGAATGAGATGAAAACCTGAAGCACAATCCAATTTTGTGAAATAATGTGCACCGTGCAATCGCGAAATCTGGTCCGAAATGAGCGGTAATGGATATCGGTCCGGCACCGTGTTCCTGTTCAATTCCCTATAATCCACGCACATTCTATCGGATCCGTCACGTTTCTTAACTAACAGAGCCGGGCTCGCGAAAGGTGAACTGCTAGGACGAATTATATTTGCACTTAACAACTCGCCTACCCTATCCCGCAATACTTTTCTTTCTTCCGGACTAAAACGATAAGGTCGCCTTTGTACAGTTAAGTTTGGATCAACTAAACGAATCTCAAGCTCGCCTGTAGTTACGCGAGTCTTAGGCATACCGGTTATAAAATACTCAGCGTAATTACTTAAAACATTAACAAGTTCAGGTTTATTTTGTTGAGGGATGTCAGTATCAATAATAGTAAAATCATTAGGGGGTAGATTTTTAACTAGACCACCGTCACTACTTGCGCTTTTGGAATTTAATGAGGGTAGATTGTCAATATTGGTTTTAAAAATGTTAAACTGCGTTTCGTTCATATTAACACTATATCCTTGGTGTAAAATCTCACGTCCAATCACTATGTCACTACGTAAACAAATATCGGGCAAAAGGTGTAGTAAAATTTCGATCATATTATTATCAATATCTACAACACATAAAATTTGTTCGGTGCTGAGAACACTTGATTGACTAATACCCGTCATGGCAACATTATTGTGATGGCGTTTGCCTCTAAATTTAGATGCTACACTTTCTTTAATTAGTGAACACTCAGCACCTGAATCAAAGTGAAAAGTGAAACACTGACCTTGGTGTTTTAAAGTCCCAGCCGGAGGGTCCACGACGCATACGTCCACACGGCGCTCGCTAGAGGCTACTGCCCCTGCTGCGGCTCCTCCGTTGGTGCAATTTCGAGAGATGTGTCCCGCTGCTCCGCACTTGAAGCAAACCACGGAGCTCGATGTGGTGTGTTGTTGGGGGTTGGGTCTTGTCGCCGTGGTGGTATGTTGTGGTTTCATTGCTTTAGCTTTTCCATCCTTTTTCCGAAGCAAACAATCTGCTTGTTTGTGACCATTTTTGCCACAGTGAAAACATTTTACTGCCGATGACGTCTTCATTCGTTTGTTTTCGAACCATTTTTGATCTGCGGTTGTGCTAGCTTTGCGTTTTAGGTAGGTAAATGCTTGCAGCTCCTGTTGTAGTTGTTGGCGTGTTGTTATTTCTGATGTAAACGCCAGACGCTGCAGTCGCGAATCAAATTGTGCAACATGTGCGAGCGCTGTCGACACGGCGATTTGTTCAACAGTAGCATTCTTCCAACGATTAAGTAATGATGTTATTACGCGGCTCCCGTATGCCGCTAAGCTTTCACCTTCTTTGGGTTTGTCTGTGTTCAAGTTGATGAGAGTTGCCGCGGTCGTCTCAGTGCACACGAACCTGGCCATAAACAACTCCTTGAATTGCTGCCAACTCATGCCCGCGTAAGATATTTGGGCGAGCCAAGCTGATGCCGCTCCCTTCAGGGCCTTGCTTATAACAACAATTAGCTGACCTCCTTCTAGAGGGTTTTCTACCATGCATAGATCAGCTGTTGCACACCACGATCGTGCGTCCGCATCGATTTTGTCTGGGTCAAACTCTGGAAGGCTCACGGGCTTGGTGGAATTCTGCGGCTTGTTTAGAGCTTCAATCAACGCCTTCATAGTTGAGTTTTGCATCTCGAACAGTAGCCTCCAATTTTGGTTACTACCTCCGTTTTCTTCTTCACGCTCGTCGGCCCGCTCTGATCCCACTTCTGATATCGGGCGATGGGGCATATTGGCTTCATTGTACGACATTTTTAGTAAGCGTAGATGCGTGGGTGCGGGCAAGAAGAAACACTCGAGGAATAATTGATTAGGTTTATTTCCTTTCACAACGAAACGAGTAACTGTTCCTAGCTTGATACGTCTGCACGCCAGCTGACCGTGGTATCGAATGATTCCCCCAGCGAGGCGATACCAGTTTTGTTCTACCCCACTACACCGGTCGTGCACGAACGTCAGGCCAGACTCAGTCGAAGTATGACAGCGTCATGCTTGTTCTGTTGTCAATTGATGTCTCGTACTCATGACTTCCCCGATATATATATATATATATATATATATATATATATATATATATATATATATATATACATACTAACCTAAATAAACCTATTATGTTTGTGTTGTATTTACATTATAGACATATTTTATACATTTCATTAATTCCTCAAACGGGTCTAAATGGTTAAATCTAACTCGTCTCCTCCATGAAAATTCGATGAGCCAATTTGTGAAATCACCTTTGTAATTGTCTTTGTGGAAGGCCCTTTTCAACCCTCTCCAGTGACTCTCAATCCGCTGTGTGTGTGTCCCATCTGGTGCCACAAACCTGTTTTCAGGATCACTGTGATTCACTTTTTTGTGAATGTAACCATGTTCAGGAAGACAATCATATGCTCTCCAAAAGTCAGTGTGAATAATGCTGCCTTCCTGAACATGTTTTTTAATAATTGGCACCAAGATTTCTGCTGAGCGAATGTTATCAGGACACACTTCCAATCGCAAATCGTCACTATTATCCTCAATCATTCCTATTACCCAGTGACCTTCTATTTGCCTTCCACGGTTATATTTCCTTTTTCCAAATTTGGACTCATCGATTTGAACTACTTTATTAAGACCTCCAATTTTCTCCTTGTCTTCCTGATTTTCTAATTCATAAATTATTACAACCTCTCTACAATAGTTGAATCAATCAGCTATGGTTTTGAATGAGACAACAGTGTCTCGATCAGCGTCAGCCGTCTCCCTTTGCACCTGCTCATATGAGTAACCACTTGTAAACATGTACATTATTTGAAATTGTAGTGGCATAGGCAGGTGCATATTTTCAAACCACGTATCTTTGGCACGGCTGATACTTTTTGATCTGCAATTAGTCTTGCGGCATCGAAATGCTCCTAACTGTCCAGATGACTTCTGAACATACATGGCTTTCTTATGATAATTGCACACCATTTCTTTTTTAATCAATCCTTCGTCTTCAGCAAACCTTAAACACTGATCAGTTGTTCCCAAGGTTGCCAAAATTTTCTTAAAGTTCCACTGTGTTTTTAACTCCTCCTTGTAAAGGTTTTTACGCCTGCATGTGGATCCAGACACTCTTGAACCAGACGGCAAGGGCTGCTCCAGCTCCGTGAATGTTGGTGATGATATAATCGTGAATCATTAAGAATAGAATAGAATATAATCATTTATTTCAGGCTGCGTTATTATTGGTTTATTACAGATCAATTAAAATAGGTTAGTGACAATTTAAACATACAACTAATACAGCACCTGTGTAACCCAGTAAATAAGGGTGGGGAGTCATATCAATCAGCAATCATAATCGAAAAAAAAAACAACTTTTTATCTATTATGGTTCAAAAGAATAAAAAAAAAGGATAAAGTTAGGATGGACAGACGGACGGACGGACAGCGCAAGCATATTTATTGGGTTCCGCTTGGCTATCCTTCAAGTACGGAACTCTACAAGAGCAAAAAACCAATCAACTAATAGATTAGATCCATGGATAGATCGATGTAACTTTCAAGTCGCATGGCCTCAAAGTTGTTGAAATGATTTCAAGGAGGTATTTATAACTGTCAAATTTAGCGAAGTAAAACGTAATTTTTCTTCTTTCTCAGGACAGAATCTACTTGAACTTCTTGCCAAAAAAAATCAAGATGTGTGTTTCTTTAAACCTGTCCGGAACAGTTGGTTTTTCTGTAAATCCAGCATAAGTATTTCATTTTACGGGCGGAAATCAACTTCCAAAATTCTAAACATTACATTTTATGCCCTTAATATTATTAATTATGTTTAACCGCGGAAAAAAAAAAGTGTAACCAACTCATCTTTAACCCTACCGCCAAGCAGCAGTGTTCGCATTGTTGTGTTCCAGTGTGGGTGGAAGACAACCGCTGACATCCCTCAGGGTTGGAAACGCATTTGCGGTCTTAGGAATGCAGTATTATGAGTGTAGTCTTGAGAATGGAAATGTCTAAGGGTTACAGATCCCACTTACCCTCAGGTGGCATGTGCGCTCTTTTGCCTTCTCCATGGCACAAAAAACGGATGATGATTAGAACGCGATCATTTTCATTAATAAACGACTTCAAAAAAGGAGGTTCTCAGTTTGACCCGTATGTTTGTATGTACAAGGTGTAACAGGAGGAGTGGATCAAAGTATTACCAATTTTTAATAAAGTAATTAGCTCTTGAACTAGAGTCTGTCTAATGAAAGATGAACCTGACAAAAAGCGGCAAATTCAAAAAATCTACATATGGTATTACCGATCAATGTAGGAATAAACGATTTTGATACTTTTCTTATTTTGTTTATTTTGGTGGGTACAAAGGAAGAGGAAACGCGTACTTTTTCACAATACTAAGGCCCGTATTAATAAACTATACGTACTCAAGTCTACTAATACCGCACTCAAGTGTCCGTTTATCCATATTAAGACCACACACGGTATCATATTTAAGTACAGTTTATTAGTAGAAGCCCGACAGTCTTACTACTTAATACGTATGGGTGGATCAACTTTTTTGTTGCTGTTGTTATTGTCCCGTAAGCCAGGAGAGAACAGTGATAGTTTCTTAGAAAAAATGTTATAATGTATACTTCTAGCACACTCAGGAGAAAAGCCATAAAATAATGGTAGTGGACTTATATCCTTTGAAATCATAGTTTTAATGAGTGACCCAGGAAACGTCACCCTGGCACCGAACTACAAAGAAAAGTTGACTGACCCGTACAGTCAGCATTAAAAAAATAGATAGTCACTAACCCAAAGTCACCAAACGTGTACCGAACTATTTGGCGACTTTGTGTATCACGAAGTATTTGATGCTTTGAAACTATCTATGAAAAAAAATGCAGACCACCATTATAATGCTTGCATCAGCATGCTTTATCCTTTGTGAGCTCTTTTAGTAAATAAAATCACCAATAACAAGTCATTAAGTAAAAATATTTTATTAATTAGTAGGGTAAAACCGATGCTTTCTCTCAACTCTGCTAATAGGCATCTGGGTGTAGGAACTTGCTTCTTTACAATATAAAAAATATAAAAACTTTATTTTGGATGGCATGGATGTCAAAACTATCTAAATTGGATGCTGCGGCCTTGTGAGTTCGCTTCTTTCCTGGAGTACTGAAGATCCCATGGTTTACTTTGCCTTCATTCTCTTCAATGTCGAAACACTAATATCTGTAAGAAGAAAGAAGGAATGAATTAAACAGAACACCATTTACAAATATATTGTGACACGCAGTACAGCCCCATTGTACAGTCCGACAGCTCTAAGAACATTTGGGTTTAGGTGAAATCAAATTGCATCAGTGAGGTTTAAATCGCAACGGTTTAAGAACAAGGAAGACAGGTATAACCCGAACATCTTTCCAAGAGCTCATGAAGTGTGCGTAGGTACATATTAATATGTTTATGATATCTTTTAACTAAATGTATATAAACACCTCCTTAGCGTTTTACTGAAACTATGAGTGTCAGTTATATTCATCATCTGTCTATTTAATTAATTTAATAAAATTGCGATTGTTAAGAGATTCAACATGGTAAAGGTACAGACAATACACCTATGTATAGGGAAAGACAATGATTTAATTAATTTTTGTATTTACCGGTCATTGATGATAATTCTTCTAAATACTTCGTTTGACTCTGGCATAGTAAATCGTTTTGCTCCAACTCTTTCAACTGCTGAAGATTTTTCAAAACCGTTTGTTTTTCACCATCCACGTCCAGTTATCTGAAAGGAATACATCGTTTAATTTCTTAATGGAAAAGAAATACCAATTTCAAAAGATAGGCAGGACAGAAAAGGTATATATTCTATGAAACTTTGGATTGAAGACATAGAAATAATAAGTATCAAAATTAACATGCCATACTAACCTTATTATAACCTATGAATTCGGTCACCGTATGTAAACACTCTATTTTTTGTTTCAACAATGCTTCCCTCTTCTCTTGTTTTTCTTTATATTTGTTTATAATGGTACAAAGGATCTGTCGCACACCACTTTTGATAGTTTTACGCATGTTTGGTCCGTAAATTTCCAGAAGAAAACTTGAATTTGACAGACTCGAACCAACAACGACTTGTTTGTCAATGTCAAAACGTCATTTTAATAGTGTTGCCAGACCTGCCAGTCAAATAAAAGCCCGGTTCATCATTCATTAGACAGACTCTATCGCCGTAAACCCAATTTTAACTCCGACTTTCGGGCCCATTAGCCAATAAAGTTCACTTAACATTTTATTACAGACTATTCCATAAACTGCTTTAGTTAATGATAAATGTTCTGTAAACATTTTACTGCATTCATATCGTTTCAAATTCAAATTCAAAAAGTGTGAAATCAACAATTTTCCGTTAAGTAACAACTTGCGTTAAAAACGGAATTAAAGTACTTACCTATGTTGTTCAGCCTGAATTTCATCATTAAGTGAAATATCTTTAAAATGCCGTCTTATTTACTTTTTATTTCATTTTGTTTGTGTGATAGTAAGTTGGTTTAGTTCAAATATTGAAGTAAATTTGAGAAATGATCCGGTAAGCAGGGACTTTTAACTGCATCAATAAATAAAATTATTCTTAAATTGGGTAACCTTATCCAATCTTAAATATGGCCATTTTCCAAATTATTATTTTGTTAATATGCTATCCATCCACTGTTTCTTATTTGCTAATTCCATCCTTTAAATAAATGAAAATCTAGGTGATTACTAGGAATTAACTAACCTATCTACTTTATTGATAACCGATTAACAATTCTTAGCTCTTTAAAATTATTCACATAATAGGTATCTGATTTCTAAAATGTAATTTTTAGGGTTCCGTACCCAAAGGGTAAAAATGGGACCCTATTACTAAGACTCCACTGTCCGTCCGTCTGTCACCAGGCTATAATATCTCATAAACCGTTATAGCAAGACAGCTGAAATTTTCACAGATGATGTATTTCTGTTGATGTTGATAACAACAAATACTAAAAACAGAATAAAATTATTTAAGCTCCCATACAAAAAACGAGATTTTTTATAGATGGTACGGAACTCCTTGTGCGCCTCTGACTTGGCCGATTTTTTTATAAGTGTTTTCAAAAGGCACAGACAGGTGTTTTAAAAAAAAACGTTAATTGGTCCCAATAAGTCACCTGATGCCCATCCGTTTATCAAATACACCAGCAATCCTATGATGATCTTCAAGTTCCATCATCAGATCAATTCCTAGACACCATATTACTGCCTTTTGGGTTTATAAATATCTAATTACCTAATTTCAACTCATTCTAATAACAGAAATTGGCTCCAAGTAAAAAACATGTGAAGTTATGTAAAAACTACGACTTAAATTAACAGAAGTTACAGTAACTGATGTTATTTTGACTAATTAATACAATTTGACTTAGTTGCCACCATAAATTTTCAGTTAAGCGGGTTCGTTAATGTCTGTCTTGTGGCACTTAACTTTTTTACATTTTCCTGAGAACGAAATACAATAAAATTGGATACTCAAGACCAACTATTTCACTACCTACAAAACAAAAATCATAGCTTTAAATTGGTAACGTAGGCCGTGCTAGTAAAATTTTACAAAAACTTTCACTTTGGTGAAATCGACAGGTCTTGACGTCCTCTATCGACCTGCTTCGTTTGATCCACTCCTCCTGTTACACCCTGTATGTTTGTCCGCGATTAACTCGCGTTTCGCTGAACCGATTTTCAGAAAAGTATTTGTTACATTCTGGAGTAGGTTTTGGTACACCTACAACAAATTTTGGTAGATATTGGGTGAAGTGGAACTGATGATGAAAACCACAGATGTCCACCGGACCTATTTCAAGGGTGGCGATAAGATATCTCGATAAGGATTAGATAGTTGCGACTACAACGAAGAACATTAAATTGTTAAACTATGACTATGACTTTCCCGCGGCGTTACTTGCGGCGAGCTTGAAATGTCTTAAATTCATATCAACTAAGAAGTGGGACTACATTATAGTTTATTATAATTTATGATCACTAAAAAGTACTTATAAAATAAAATAGGTAAATGTTTTAAAACAAAAAACCGCATTCAAAAACATTATCGCATTTTGTATGGATTTTTTTAACATCACGATCTTCTTAAAGGTGCTTTTCCACCGGCGACGCGAGACGAGACGAGGCGGCGCGAGAATTTTTATTTGTATTAAAACACCCATTTCCACCGCGCGCGCGCTTTGAGTTTGCGCGATTTTTCAATACATATTTCAATTTTCGTCCCGCCTCGTCTCGTCTCGCGTCGCCGGTGGAAAAACACCTTAAGAGTTATTAGGGCCTCTATTTAACCCGGTCAAACCATATTGTCTTTGATGTGTTATGATATTGTTTTTATCTCGGCCGCCATTCCTGTCAAGTAAACAAGAGCTATCAAAAAATAGTCATAAACTCATTACGAACCCATTTTAGTTAAAGTGTTCTTTGTCCCTTTCTGCAAATATCATAATGACAGATAAGGACTGAGCATATTTCAAGCTCACTTTAGTCATTGCTCGTTTATGATAAAGAGGGTAAGATTTTACCGTGTAGCACCTCAGCCCCGTTCTGAAAGAAAGGGTCGCCGTTGCATCGGGGGTTTTTATGTAATAATTTTATTTTTATTTAATAGTTACAAAATTAACTACGTTAAGAAATAAGTAATTGTTTTTTAACATTTGAAGACCGGTAGGTCTCAAAACGGAACCTCGTAAACCCTGAATCATATTTTTAAATTATTGTTTTATATCGTCTGCGTGAAAAACAGAAATTAATTCCAACCGTAATTCATAAATTATGAATAAAAAGTGACTCCTAAGTACTGGGTAAAAACGATGAATGTCCATTGAAACTAAAACAAATTTGATGAACTTCACTTTATCCTTAACTAAAAGAAGAACAAAACAAAGTAATGGTTAATTATGGTCAATTAAGCTGTATCAAAACTAGCCCTTTCCCTTTTTACTTCTCCACGGATTCTAATTTCATCTTCATTTACAACTATTGTGGTTTTACTGGTGCTGATGCTTTATTTTTCTTGACTGGCAGCATTATCTCTTTCTGTTTATATAGTTATTTATGCAACTGTATCATAATAAGGGCCATTGAGACACGAGTGCGAGTTTATGACATGAGGCGAAGCCGAATGTCATAAAAGATACGCATGAGTGTCTCAATGGCTGATTATGAATAGTTGCATACATTACTTTTTCTATGAGCTTAAAGGGATATCTACAAGTAGTACAAATTGGGCAGAATCTCTTGGACCTGTAAAATAAAACATGTACATTATAAAGTAAAGTTTATTTATTTCTAATTGTGGTAATTGTTAATATTGTTTATTGTTTGTATGGTACAGTTAGTAAAATGGTATACTGGGTTTGTTCTTTCTTCGGTATTTGTGGAGGCGGATGGGATGTTAATATTTACTTCTTTGGTATTTTGGCTAGTTGTGATGGTATTAAATATTTTATTTGAAATTTGAGTAGTGTTTTCCTCTACATTTTCCTCTGTGACAGTTGTAAACTGCATGGCGGTGGATGTTTTTTGTGCACTGTTTGAAGTTGACGCTTCATTTTTGTCAAAAGCATGATTCTCAATAGAGTTTAATATTTTGTTGGATACAGCCATCTTGTTTTGAATAGAATCATCAATATAACCCTCTGCAACCGCTGTAGATTTCCACCCACCATGCCGTTTGAGGGCGGTTATATCCCCACCGGCATCAACCAATATTGTGGCTGAAGACCGACGAAAGCAGTGACCCGTATATGATTCTGGATTGGGAAAATTTAAATAGTTTGCTATTGTTTTTCCCATTTTTCCAAAACTATTTATTCCTATATTTTGAGCGAAGCATCTTCCGTGTTCATAACGTAGAAAAAAATTTGGAGTTGTACAAGGGTTTGGACGGAGCTCCATATACCGCTTACACATATCATAAAAAGCTCCAGTGATGGTGAAGGTCCGGTCTATTTTTGTTTTGGTGTTTGAAATAGTCACCAAAATTGTAGAAGTAATATCCTTGACATCACTGAATTTAAGTGTGTGTAGTTCTTGCCTACGGCAGGCACCTATAATCCCAAATATTAATCCAATCTGTAACAATAATAAATTACAATGATTAGATTTTGTGCTATAAGTAATTAAATAATTTTTAAAACAATTGATTGATAGAGTTCAGATAGATTTTTTCTATATCTACGAGTTGTAAATCAAAGATTTAATTAAGTACACAATATACAGTTTACCTTTGTTGCAAGATAGTGTTGATCAGGGGCTTCTGCTAAAAACTGTTTTATTTCGTTGGATAAAAATGTTTTAGATTTTTTTCCTTTAAATCCTTCCGCTTGACGTTTTAAAAAGGCGATCAATTTTGAGGAATTTGAGATTTTAGTTTGGTGGTTAATTTCCAACGTAGACTTAAGCATAGAATATTCTGTCCACAATGTGGACGACTTAAATTTTGTCGACAGTTCTTGAAAATATGCAAGCAAGACGTTTTCGGAAAACGATTTTGCATTTTTCGCCATTTTCCACGCCATGAACTTTTCGTAACATTTCTCATAGACCTTTTTCGATTTTGAAGGTAGCAAATTACTCCTCATTTCCATTGCCACCTGTTTTATTTCTGGCGGCGTCAACATTTCTGCATCATTTAATTCGCCAAAGTCACACATTCTCACAGATATAGATTAACTATTTAATTACTTTCTACTTTCAAAAACTCCATTTAAAAGCGAAGCAAAACAAATGAATCCCCACTATTTTGTTTTGAAACGTTTTTTTTCACTAATTACAACCTTAGAATGGACCCGGGAACTTTAAGTGTTACAGCCAAATTAAATAATGTTGATAATATTTAATAATAACTGTAAAATTCATAATTATTCCGATAAAAGTATCCATTATTTAATAATTGTTTATGTAAACATATTTTAATTGATCTTTAAAGTCGATTTAACAATAATTAAGTAAATAAAATAGAATGGCTGTTGGCCATTACCTAGATATTAAACCGGTGTTTTTTTTTTTTTAATTTTAATGTCCGCCATTTGCTGTGCGAAAAAGAACATTGTGAAACGTTTCACAATGAAATGTCAACTTTGCGATCACACAATGTACCTCATTGGATTACGGATAGCGATATCAATATTAGCGGTTTATAGTACGCGAGTAGAAAAAATAATTTTAACCATTTCCAAAGACCTGGATAAATGGACAAAATAATTACCGTTGTCTCACTGGTATTCATTGTTTTATTGACTGTAACATTTATCAGTGTGTCTTTACAATAAGCATTTCGATATGAAAATTGGGAAGTTTCTAGTTTATAATAGCCTAAGCCATGAATAGAAAGTGTAATACTTTACGAGCAATTTAAAGAATTACTAAAATTGAAAACTGAAAAATGGACTCTTATCGTTTTTCTACTGGATTCTTCACATACGTACATATCATTTTTTTCTAAATGTATCATTAAAAAAAAAACGGTTGTGACGTCGTTGACAAGAATAATTAGTGACCATATCACCACAATTGCGGGCCTCTAGAAACCGTCTACCTAGTAGGATTGTAAACGGAGAAACAAACCCTGGATACTCACATTTCGCTTTTTAATTAGGAAGAGTTTAAGACGCGAGCAGCCCTGCTGACTTTCATGATCATAAGTTGCGTTTCGTAGGTACTGAACAATTCTACTTGTTTTGTTTGACACCTTCGTACACACGGAATAGAAAAAACAGTGGAAGTGGCATGAGCTTCGCTTAGTATCAGACCTGTGGTCGCCAATACTCAAACTATCATAAAAACAACACGCCACCATGGAAAATGTTTTTGGTGCGGCTATCGTTTTTACATTCCAAAATAATTTCTCTGGATTTATTTCCTATTTTAGAAATATCGAAATATCGAAAAATCTAAATAAGCGATCGCGGCAAAAGTATGGTAGGTTATGCGGAACTCCGCATAACTATGCCACACGATACACACCCACTTGACACTTCTACTGTTTTTTCTGTTCTGTGTTCGTACACTTTATGGCCCTCGTTCGGAGTATACTAGAGACAAGCGCTGTAGTATGAAATCCCCACGAAAAAAAGTTTCTAGTAGTGTTATAGAAAGTGCAGAAGAAGTTCCTAAGAAACCCATAGTACCTATGTTTGCCACGAATAAACGATTTTTTTTCTTTTCTTTTCTTTTTTTCTATACAAAAAGCAGTATCCGTACTAGGTGCTATCCGTACTTATACCCGACACGTTCACTACAGGGCCGACTGGAATACGAGCCTCTCGAGTTGAGACGATCCGTAGCGGTCGATAAATTCGCGTTAGGATTAATTCACAACATAGACTATGCTCATTTGGTAGGTGAGGTGGTGAGAGTATTCGTGCCTGACGTGCGGAGCCGCCGCCGCCGCGCGCGCACCGCACTGCACAAGCCTTGCACTCGCCGCTGCGCCGCGCGCTGCTCATTCTCAACAAAGAGAATATAATCACTACGTTTTAAGAGGCGGGACTCTCATACTAGCCAATAGAATCAGTTTGCATGGCAATCCCATACCAACATACATCAAAGAACCAACAAAGAACCGTCAAACAGCAAGAGTGCCAACGTAACGGGCTAAAATAGTGTAGTGGGCAAAATACGCTTGCTGTTTTTGTCGATATCGATAAAATGGACAGGGTTGAAATAGAGGCCCATCCATGTAAACAATTTTCTTTATCGAAATTAGGTTAGGTTTGAGTCCACATTTAAGTCGTATGTTGTATAACAGATATTTGTTAAAATGGTTTAATACAATTACGGACTTAAATGTGACCCGAAATAAAATAATATTTTCTACTAATGTAATTATTTATTGTTAAATTAATATAATTCGGTACATTAACCCTTTATAAGGTAGAGGCGATTTAGCGACCACATATATTTATTTAGAATTTCAACCGATACATGTCATATTATGTTGTTTTTGCACGAAAAATTACTTTGTGTTTAAATTATTGAGAATAAAATGAAGTGACAAACATGAAACTGTATTTGAATTTTACGTAGCATAACTGTATAACTGGGGCCTTATAAAGGGTTAATATACAGGGTGACAGAAAGATCGATACAATCCTTTTAAGGAGGCATAGTAGAGCTCATTTGGAACAAATAAGGTCATGCAGTACCCTGACCGAAAATTATTAGTTTCTGAGATATTCATAATTTGCCAGTTTTTATAATCAAGTTTTCAAGTAATCATAAAGTTTGTTTCTCCATACTAGGTGTTCCCGTGTTTGTTTTTTACTTGGTATGGAGAAAAAAACTTCATTTGATTATCAAAAAACTTGATTATAAAAAAAACGGGCAGATGTATTTAAAAACTGCACTGATTTGTAATGATTCTCATAATGTAAAATACCACTAAAAACTTCCAAAATAAAACATGGCATTAAGTATTTTTCGTGACATTGACATAAGGGAAAAATCACCAAAATTCAGATTTAAAATTATGAATATCACAGAAACTAATAATTTTCGGACAGGGTACTACATGACCTAATTTGTTCCAAATGAGCTCTACTATGCCTCCTTAAAAGGATTGTATCGACCTTCCTGTCACCCTGTATACTTAGCTCCGTGTGTTACGGGCCGTCGAATTTAACCAACAATTTAACATACAATTATAGTGTTAACAGCTGTCAAAATGTATGAACTATCAGTCGATTAATATTTAACCTCGTTTGGTGAAATTGGTACTTGAAGTTTTATTTTATTATTTTGCGATGCCCTGTTGCTGTGCTTTTTTAATAATGTCGGCAGTTGATTCCTCAGATTTTGCGAAGGCAATATTTGTACGATGGCATTCATTTCGTATTAAAAGATGACACAGACGAATTAGCAATATATGGAGAAGACGATCTTTGTGGTCATTACAGATCCATAGTAAGTTGTCACATTTTGCCAACATCATGGTGACGGCTTGCTGAGAAATATGTTTTTCATAAAGAATTGGTTTCACCTGTACTTCAAAACATGATGTAACTGTGTCAACTAACATGCAGAGATTTACTGTGGGGTATGTAAGACTTTTTTTGTCTTGCCACCACTCACGAAGTTTTATGTAGCTATACATTGGTGTGTCACACAGTTCTTTGTCTTCAGTTTTTAAACTGACCTTACATTTCTCACATTGCCACCGTATTTTTCGGAGCACCACTGACGCCAAATATCCCGCGACATACACAGTAGGCTGTTTTTCGAACGATTCGAACAAACTATTTTCAATTTGTAAAAGTTCCGCATCATCGTCAGAAAATTCGAAATCATCAGGTAAGGGTAAGTGCAGGACATCATCCGCATTTTCAGGCAGGTGCAAAACAGGAGCGTCAGTATCGTCAGGTAGGTGCAGAATAGGAGCTTCAGCATTTTCAGGTAATCGTATGACTGTTTCTGTTTTTTCACCATGTTGAAAGAAATCTTCGAAATCAATAATAGCTTCATTGTCATCTTCTTCACAATTTGCTCCTCTACCAACTGGCGTACTTAATTTCGTCAAAATATTTGACTTTAAAGCGGCTGTAAAATGATGGCACGTTGGGTTTCGGTTTGTAGGAGAATGTTGCCTAATCATTCCAAAAAGGTTTTCTAAGCTGTCTTGATTAAGCTGCCGAAGATTTAAGTACTTGAACCCTTTGGACTCGACAAATTTCCAAATGTCTTCCAATGATGAAAGCGAAGTTACGTATCCCTGGACGCATCGTACGTTCTTCAGTCTTAGACTGCTATCAGATTTGAGGAAATACATCGAATTGATTATATTTTTATAATGTCTCCACAATTCGACGTGGTTAGTTTTCTTCGAAACATTCTCTCTCCTGTGCTTGATAGTGTCCTTTCTGGATGTAGGACCATTGGTGCAGTCGAAAAGTTTATCAAGATCTTCTACAATATGGGCAGTCTCTAAAATCTCCTGAGCTTTCACATCATCGCCGTACTTCTCAGCCATCAGTTTTAAAATAGCAGCGACGGTATTGCTGAGCACTTGAGCAGCCAGCTTCACTTTCATCTTTGATCTAAATGTAGGATTTACATGTAGAGCTGTTAATTTTTTGAAGTGCAAGGTGCTTTTGTTTTTTTCTGCCACATGTAGCAGGTGAGACCACTTCCCTTTTTTCCCATTAACAACAATTTCACCTCCATTATGAAAATTGTTTCTTATCGATTTGAATAGATGTGGAATATCAAACATAATATATATTCTCATATCATCCAATAAGAAATAATTGGATGTACTTGGGTTACCACACCACATCTTGAGTAAATTCAAGCTTCCAATATTTGTGGGTCCTTGGTCACATACTGTGGTAACCACAGTGTAACCAATATCAGTTACAGCCTTTATGACATCTTTTATAATAACAGCGAGGTTTTGCGATGATATGGTTCCTTTAACAAAATAGTAAGCTATTGGTTGCTTCAGTTTTTTGTGGAGGCCTTGCAGCATAAATAGTAAAGCATGATTTGCTATTTCTGAAGACCTGTTCTGGTTTTCGCCTAAGTCCACAAATCCCTCTACTTTATCCGTCCTGGGATTAAAGATAAGACGCTTTTTCAAAGAAATCTCATCGAAGAGCAAAGCACACAACCTGTCTTTCTCGTTCAATTTTGCAGCCTTCTTTTTTAAATGGCCCATAATAGTTTGGCTGATTCCTGGCTCCAAATCTATGCTTTGAAGCAGAGTTTGTAGGGTTCTTATGCTTGGTAATGCCATTAAATGTTGTAGGTGTCTATATGTACGAGGAGATTTTTTATAAATAGCTATAGCCAAGGCTTTTTCTAATGGAGTCCACCGTTTTCCTCGAGGATTTCTAGCATGGTTGCGTATGTATGCCTTTATTAGTGTTTTTAATGCTAATGACTTGATACGTGGCATTATATTTCCTTCCCTCAATATACTGATTTTGTGCTTGTAAAAATTAATCTTTTTTATTAATTTTCTTTTTCTGGGTGTTACTTCTAAATCTGTAATATAAGAAAGTATATAAATTATTAACATTTATTAAAACTATTTATTAACAATTTAGTATGTACAGTCGTCATCAAATATATCCGTAATTATAAGGGTGGTTAAAAATATCTGTCAGTTATTCAGATTGAACATGCCTTGATAATAGTCGTGTTCAGATATTTTTGACCACCTTGTTTGCTGCAATATAGACGGCGACTGTACCTGAAGTTCAGGTCCTGAACATAAAACTAGAAAAAATAAAGAAAAACCTCCCTTTTCCCTTATTTTTTCTAGTCAGATGTCATGTCAATCGTTTAAATAAATCCTCCTGGTCCTTTAGGGAAAGTAAAAATGAAAAAAAACGGAACCCCTATAAGATCACTCGTGCGTCTGTCTGTCTGTCCATCCGTCTGTCACAGCCAATTTGCTCCGTATCTACTGGATCAAATCAGGTGAAATTTGGTAGTAGATATGGTGTAATCCTATGACCGATGACTATGACAGATGTGCAAAGTAAAAATATTTTTTTTTAATAAGGGGACAAATTAGAAAATAAAAAAAAGTTTTGCAAACCTTACTGTGTCATATATCAAATGAAAGGGCTCGTTATGAGGATCTCAAATATTTTTTTGTTATTATTTTAAAATAAATAGTTTTGATTTTATTCATAAAAGAAGTCGAAAATTGACCACTCCCCATTCTGATCTCCGATAATTCTAAGATCAAAATTTTGAAAAAAAAAAAAAAAATAGTTCATTGATTGTAGATAGAGAGCAAAGGCAAACCTATAAGAATTCTATCAAAAAAAAATACGTATGTACGGAACCCTCTCAACGCGAGTTTAACTAGCACTTAACAAACAACGAAAAAAGCAATACAATTGGTCAATTAGTTCTTGATTGGTTATCAATTTTGTTTTGTTTTGTTTTGTGTTTTTGTTGTTTTGTATGGAGGGTAGTTACGAGATGTAAGTACTAAGGCGATATTTTAGTGGCCGGGACCTGAAGCTATAGTTTGAAAACCGTCGAGCCTATCAAAAAAATACATATACTTAACCTTTTCTTTTTAGAATTTAATAAGGAACCTTTTTTGTCCTTGACACTTTTTTCGTTTCTATTATAGTTGTTCCAAGAAGCGGCTGGGGGAGGGGGGGGAGAGTAGTGAACTTTAAACACCACACCCAAATGTATCATGTAATGTAACACAAGTTTTAAAACTTTATTAATTTGTTTGTCAAAAAACATAGAAATACTCAACTAACACTTGTGTTGCACAATAAAGTGTAAATAAATATTAATAGACCGCATTAAATAAATATTTGAATAGAAATGAACAATATTGAATCGGACACCATATAAATTAATCCTAATGTACAATGAAGATAATACTTCTTACCGAAGATAATACTTCTTACGGAAGAGGATACATACAATCAATACGTATGTTGTCACAGTCCATACTTATATTGTAAATGCAAAAAAACTCTCTCTGTCAAAGTATCCACTTCAAAATAGAAAGGTACTAAGAAGTGTTATTTACCTGAGCCAGACATCTTTTTTCTTTTATGTGATTGAAGGCCTTTCTCGTTTTTTGTGCAATAATCATGATCAAGTAAATGCGCCTGCCCCATAGTAGTTGGTTCTGTAAATGAACATGAATGAAACAATGTAATAATATTAATGACTGCTAGAAAATTAAAATCCTACATGGTTACTCAACCATTTTATAACTTAACTGAATATTTCGATAAATTGTATGAATAAATAATAGTAGCATTATTTTTAAGTTTAGATTAAGATTTTGCATGCCTAATTGTGGCAGAGCATTTATGTATTTAAACTGACATGTATAGCACCTGTGTATGTTCTTGCAAATAAATCATTTCATTTCATTTCATTTCAAAGTGAATGGAATATTTAAATGTTTTTTTTTTGGTGTACAATAAAGTTAATTTGTAATATGTATAGTCAGCTGTAAAAGTAAACAATTTAGAATATTATTCTGCAGACTTAAGTTCTCAAATGTAAATATATTTTTAGATGTGACTGTACAACATATTTATAAACTGTATTTACCTGAACAACTGTGTGACCGTTTTTTTTCACGTGATTGGGACATTTTCTGCTCACTTAACCCTTGAGTTGACAGATGCTGTTCAAGCATGTAAGATTCTGTAAATATTCAAAGCATGAAAATAGAATCAAACTCCTGAAATATTTTTAAGAGTTTCAACTGCCAAATAAGGTTAAAGAGTTACCAGAGTTACTAGGCCCAGCAATTGCTTCAACTTGGGAAACTTCAGTGTCACATATCACCGGAGAGACAAAATTCCTCGCAATGTCAGTGTTTGAATAAACATGACTAGGAAAGTTGAGCAACATTTCATCAGAGAGTGGATCAGCTTTTAATTTTTTTGTTGGTATGGCAGACTTTTTGAGGCGGTTTTTTTTTTTATTAAAAGCTTTATTTTCGAAGTGATCTCCACATACATATTTCAATTTATGTAATTTTTCCACTGGAACATATACTAAATCTTCTTTTCCCACAAACTTGACCCACTGCTTGCATCTGAAAATATTTTATTATTAAAACAGAGGTATATTTCCTTATATCCAAGGTTCAAATCTTAATTAAATACCAGACTCATAACAAATAAATCAAAGAATGATCATTGATGTATGGCAGGAAATTTGAAGTGAAAATAAGTTTTGTCCGAATCAGATTTCAGTGAACCTCGAGTAAATTCATTTAAAAATAGACTACAAAAATATTCAAGTAAATAAAAACAAGCGAACATTTAATGTACGCATCGGCTTTAATAAAATAATAATAATAAGTATTAATTGTGGTCATATTATATGACTTGCTTTGTTTACACATACAATTCGACTTACTTTGCGGATAGTTATCGATGGTTACAGTACATCTCTACACAATACAAATCGAACTAAAACATCTAATTTTGTTTGTTTATAGCCTGCTGCACGGCTAAAAATATCTAAATTAATGCTTACCGGCCTTCATCTAAGGGAAATTTCGCCATAAACATCCTTTTTTCCATATTTTCGCGACAAGCGCGATTTCCACAAACTTCACAAGTTATAAACCGTCTTTTCGGTGGCATTTTCACAAAGTGAATTCACTAAAAAGTGTTCAATCACCTTTCACTACTTCCGATCGCAAATTTATAATAAATCACTTGAAAATTTACCAAAATAAACAAACGAAGACATGAGAGACGCAATGACAAGCAAAGCAATATGGCTGACGAGGTATGACCACAGGTTAGATAAAAAGAACTGTACTGATTTAGTATGATGGCTATTGTTTGCCATGTAAAGTCCATATAAATTTTTTTTTGTTCCTAGTTGCGTTAGACTGATTCTCAACTCCATGCTCAGCGAGGCACCACACTGCGATGTGTTCGCCTAAGAAATGGCAAGACTGATGAATGAATGTAAGAGAACGATCGAGCGAAACGGAATGAAATTCAGTTACAAATGAAATAAATAAATACCTAGATGATAGGACACTGGCCCACGGAGTCCGAACTGATGATACTCGTACCACGACTATAATTTTATTAATTCGAGATAATATTCTCCCGATTTCAAAACCACAGGCATGGTGACGGACTGACGAACAGAGGACGGCACGGCTTAGGAATCATTTTTCAAGGCTGTCCTTAGGTTCTCACAGGTTTACACGCTGCTAACGTTCTCATTAGGTACTAAATATTACCTATTGTGTTTTCTAATAAACTAAAGTATTGTCTTAAAATCGAAAGATGTTTTGTTTTTTGTACAATGAATACACAATACATTAAAGCAAAGACAATGTTTAATAAGATGGCTACCTTTTGCCGTTAAGTTACTCACTCATAGTTCAATTGTTATTAAGTTATGTTTATGTCATATAGGTACCCTATAAATTGTGTACTGCTGAAGTGCCCCCGGCATATTCACGGAGGCGCGCACCGATTGCTTGCACTCGTACGTACACTCTGCGCAAGCGGTGCACGTCCATACTGAGCTGACTTGCGGACAGGGTAGATTGCCCTTACATGGGCCATTGTAGACGGTTAGGTAAAATAAGTAAACAGCAACCGAGCCAATTAAGTATCTTATCTAAAGCATGATTTCTTGAAACATTATGGTCTAAGTCAATTGTCTTTGTCTAATGGTCACTCATCTAACATAATCTAACCTAGTAAAAAGACATTGATTTAAATTACATAACAACGAGTTATGCCCGATGAAATGATAGTTTGTTTTATGCTACACGACTATTATTAATCTTTTCTAACTTGGTTAAAAGAAATTATAATAAAACTGTTTATGCAAAGTAAATTGCTCCCACCAAAAAGACTAGTTTAGTGTTAGTTAGTTTTTATACAAATGACTTGGGTAACGCACGTGACCGGTTTTTATTGTGAAATGGAGAAGGCTGGTCACCTGAGACCTGCATCTGCATTGCCATCACTGATGAGCTGATGACTAAGTTGAAATGCATGTATGCTGGTTATCTTATCCTGCCCGCCCGGAAAACAAGAATGCGATTACTGCTGCTTGGCAGTAAGTTAAAGACTCTGACCGAGATCCGGACTTGAAATTTAAAACTCAAAATTATTAAATCTGGTTTCACCATAAAGTAAAGTTCGTAAAGTTACTTATTGCAATATGTGCTCCTTTTACTTTATTTTGAACTATGAATGTGAGAAACATTTTTTTTACTAAAATGATCGTAAATTCCTGTTTTATAATGACATCACTAGGTATGTAGGTACAGTCACCGAATAAAAACGATTTTTATGTTTGTGTTGAAAATGTTGAACCTTGTCATTGCAATAGTTCTTTGTAATTGCCATGCTCGTAATTTGATGGTCTGTTGGAAATTTATTATTTTTATACAACTAGCGACCCGCCCTCGCTACGCTTCGGTTTATGCGAGTTTTCTGTAACACCCGTACATAAACCAGAATTTATTATACATAAAAACCTTCCTCTTGAATCACTTTATCTGTTGATGAAAACAGCATTCATTCATTCATTCATTCATTCATTCATTCATTGTTTTATATAATGCTAGGTTAAGTTTTTTCTTTTCGTTGTATAATATCATTTATCATAAGCAATATTTAAAAAACGACTGACTGTTGAGTTTCTTGCGGCGTTTCTTCTCAGCAGTGGTCTCTTGCGAAGCGCTGGTAGATTTTTGACGTGTAAAAGTGCCCGTGCGGCCTACTTACTGAATAAACATCTTTTATCTTTTTTATCTTTTTCAGCACGGACAGCGGAAGCGACTTTGTTTTATACTATGTAAAGAAGAAGTACCTACTAGGTACTAGTACTAGTAGTAACTGTTCAACATGTTTAAACGTCATATAAATCGTTCGGACGTCACGGAATCGCCCATGACAACATTATGCTACATTGTTTTTTTTCTAAATTCCTTTTCTTTATTCGCTTACTTGTTTTCTGTGCTGCCATTATTTGTTTGATGTCTAATCTTTATTCTGTTTTTTTCTTGTGACCGTCGAATAAATGTTTCTATTTCTATTCCTATAAATATTCGAGACCTCGATCGACTGAGACCAAACTAACGAATCCAAACTAACTCGGTGGGTCTACGTTAATAACAGCGGAAATCGTATTGCCACCTTAAGAGTCCATCATAAGATCAGCTCTCAGTAACCATTACCTATGTGTTGAATTAACATATTAATTACCTAATCTCATTCCAAAAACCGTAATTGGATGAGGAATGAGTTGAATGCTTTTTGGGAAAATGATTTCTTTCGCCGCCATTGTAACTTTTTACCGAGAAATAAAAAAAAACCCGGCCAAGTGATAGTCGAACTCGCGCACCGAGGGTTCCGTACCGCTGCATAGTAGGTATTATTATTGGCCCTAGCCAATTACTCAAAATGTATGGGATGACATTCTTATGCGTTGCCATGAGCCACGTGGTCAAATGTCATCCCATCCCATACATTTTGAGTGATGGAAAAGGAAAACGTCAGAAGCGTTTGCATCTTGGCTACGGCTCTAGGTATTTTTGGTTCGCTCCTGCAGTTGGATAGCCTGGCGACTAAACTGATACGGCCCGCTTGACTTCAAGCTGAGCAAGTGAAAATGTAACTAAAGAGTTAGCTAATAGGGTAGGAAAGACGGGAAAATGATGGCGGTGCGGACAAATCAGCGAGCGAAATTAATCGTTATTTCGAGCAGGAACAGTTTTATTTTGCTCTTTGATCAGAACCGACATAATATCGACTCTGTTCAAGCAGAATCGAAATGAAAATGCTCTTGTTGAAATGTGCGGCGTTTCATGACGAGCTGGTGGTCACAATTTTTCACTCACTTTCGGAGTTATGACTATGATGCTCGGGCATCGCGAAACAGCCATTTTAGCTGTGGATTCCTAAAAAGTACCCAGAGCCTCAATTCTAGTTGGCTTTACCTCTATCGCAATCGTATTGTTGACGGCTCGGCCGCCTGTGCTGTCAAGTTAATTAGTACCTAGTTTAATGCGTACAGAGACCTCAGACCGATCCTAGCTCATTATCGAACTTAATAATTGTATTCAGCTCTCCTACTCTTTTAACAAATTTCATACAGATCCGATCATCCATACTCAGGTTATTGTTGAACAAACATACAAACATACGAATGTCCACTGAATTACTCCTGGACCCCACTTCTTTCGGGCGATAAAATATCATGACAATAATCATTCGATAACAATAAGGAGAAAGCAATTTCATTTTACAAATGTTGATAGAATTACTCTCAACTTGTCATGCGCTTAGGTCCATCGAGTTGTAAAACAAGTTGCGACAAACCTAGACTAACCATGCGCAGTTCGTCTTTATTTGTAGGTACCTACCATGGCCCTAATGCAATCTACGAACATTATCTTTAATAAAAATGTTCAGCATTAAACTGCCGGACGGTAGCTTCGAGCGCTAGTGTTAATTTCATACATTTTGATAGTTTTTGCTAAATCTTTTACGTTAGCGTTTTGCATATTATTATTATCTACGGCTCCAGATTTGTTATTAACATGGGAAGCCAAAATTTTCCAAGGCTTTGGTTAATACGTAAGGTACGTAGGTAGTGCAGGTTGTCGCTTAGCCGACCGCTACACGCACTAAAATATTAATAGTAGGTAATACCAATAAAGCTCTGGATGCTGGGACAACTTGGGGTCGGAGGTTAATAACTTTTCAACGAATTAAAACGTGAATTATTTAAGTAATGTCCGTTCCCAGCATTCAAACCGCGGATAGTTTTTATACTTTAGGTCAACATTTGACACGTTTTAAGCTTGGGAAATGTAAATTTTTAACTGAAATAGGAACCAACTGTCCGCGGTTAAAAATGTTAAAATATTAGGAACGTAGGTAAGTAGTTATAGCACCTCAACAAGCGCGCGCGACGGGGCGGGCGGAGGGGATGCCCGGCCGGCCCGTGACCGGTTCTGATACTTTTGGCAGTGCTAGGCTAGCTCTACTAGCTAGAACTCGAGCTGTGAGCTGTCACAGGCTGTGAGTGAGTGTGCGCAATTGACATCTAATTCCATTACTGATTTCCTTTGCTTGACTGTTTGTTTGTGACTCGGTTCTTTAGCGTGTGTCTGTGTGTGCGTGTGATTCAGTGTTGTGCTCTGTGCTTACTCGCTGGATTATCTTTGGTTTTAGTAAGTACTTAACTTACGAGTACGTGTTTAGTTTGGAACTCATAATAGTCATAAATTTAGTAGTGAGTTTATTACTTTTTGAACTAGGTATCAATTCTGCGCATCTAGGTACAATAACGCCGGTCCATAACTCCATTTATGTTCTTCTTTTTGACTATAGGGCAAAAATAGGACACTTACCTAGGTACTTAATAGTCAAATAGTGATAGGCAAAGTTAAGGAATTTGATAAGTGGTAGTTAGGAACAAACTTGCTAATCATTAATTAACTACTCGTATACCTAACCTCATACAGTTTCAAACAATTTACCATTATACATTTTGATCAATAACGCTTAGCTTGAGAAACATAAGTGTTTGGATTAAGTACAGTCAAGGACTTTAATTGTTATGCCACTATGGAACCCTGTCGCATAACGTTAATCATTAATTTTGGCGTAATTTCTTTCATGTGGTTCGACGCTGTCATTATGACAGGGTTCCATATTGGAATAACAATTAAAGTCCTTGACTGTTCCTACCTAGTTGGTTGATGCCACATGACTTCACATGACATTGTGTGTAGGTGTAGGTACCTACCTACCTAATTACCAAAAAGAAAATAGGTAACGGGTCAACGCGGTAAAACAATATTACTTTTAACATGTTTCCTGCCGTATCGTCAACGTCATGCATGATGACCAACTTTTTCGGTTAAGTATAAACAATAAACAAAATCTATTTAAGTACGTAAGATTTCAAAGTAGTAGGTAGGTTATTAATTCAGCTCAGTAATAAAAAACTATCATGCATGGTCGTTGACATGATACCTAAGTAGTTACGATACAATACAATACAACAATACAAAACTTTTTTTGTAGGTAGACCAAAACAAAACATTACAGAGAAACAGCACAATTAAAAATAACTCAGACCTACCTTAGTTAGTAATACTTTTTTAAAGTGGCCTTAACTGCTTCACTTACTTACACATAATGTGCTAACTTTTGTTAAGTTTGTAAAGTTTATTATCAATCGTAGTAGGTAGGTTACCTACCTATTAAATTTTAATCTTAACATACTTAACCGATATTTGATCTAATAACCTATACCAAGCAAACCGTTTAGATTTCGCGTGTCGGCTCAACTTGCATTTATAAAAGCCATCCAAACACGCAACTCCACAGAGCACCATTTCATGAAAACCCGGCCTTAGTTTACATGTGAATAATTTTAATTAAACCATGATATTAATTTCTTCGCTGTACCTACCAATTTTCCACCGCAATCCTTATCATCGTTCTGCGCAGCAGGCCAATGCAAACTGAGTTCGTTCATGAAGCGCTCGCTCGTCTAATACACGGCGCGGGAGACGAACCCGTCGGTCTCGCTCACTCAGTAATGGCGGCGGCGGCGGCGCATAGTAGGCATGTGCCGGCGTGAGGTGAACGAACTCTACGGAATAGGCAAGTAGTAACGCGCACCGGTTGTAATTCATTCATAAGATTTTCGTTCGTGTTGCATTGCTTGTTTTCGTGGAAATGCTATTTTCACAGTTTTTTTTACATAATGAGCTTCAGTATGTCATGATATGTTGTATTAGATCGGTTAATACGCAAAAACGTGAAAAAAAAAATGGAGAAAATTTGAGATTTCCCGGGAAAATTTCCACTGGATTTCAGTTCAGAACAATGGTCTGAAGCTATAGTTTCAGTTTTCGGTGAGCCGTCGCTTACACCCTGTATATAGGTGACACATTTGATTTTAATCGTATTTTTTGTTCATATAGGTTTGTAGTATTTAATGTGTCTCCTGGCAGTTGAAAAATGTCGGCGTATTTTGCGCAAATACTAGCAATGGAGTTGCTTTCCTCCTTATTTAAAATTTCTAGTTTTAATAGTGAAAATAGTAATTTTACTCTATCTGCATTTTGTTTACATTTTTAAAAGAAAAAAATTTATAGTCTCGTAATGGTCTTATGTGTGGTGTGATTTTTTTTAAGTTATGTGTTCCTCACGCGTGTTTTATAGTTTAACTGTTATTTTTCCTTTTTTGCTACAAGTTATGGCATTGGCTACAAAAATTCCTTCAGCAATTTCGCTTGATAATATTACGCAATCCTCTGTACAGTTTGTCGATACCTGTACAATTTTTTCGCTTCGAGCTGGTATTTGTATTTGATTTGAACTACTAATTTCGTTATTATTATGTTTTAAAGTTAATGGTATTGTAATTATTTTGTTGTTATTATTTAATGTGATTGTTCCTTTCTCGTAATTTATGAGACATTTATATTTTATCAAGAAATCTTGTCCAATGATTCCGTCAGCTTGTAATGGTAATTTTGGAAATACATGAAATTTATGTTCAAAAATTGGTTTTTGTCTGTAAGTTTAATGTAATTATATTATATGACGTTATCTTTCCTCCTACTCCGTTAATGTGAGTCGTCTTGGGTGTCATATGGTTACCGGCTGATATCGCTGCGTCATGTGTTATCGCGCTTAGACTTGTGCCCGTGTCAATAAGCCATATGTGCGTTGTGCCGTTTATTGCAAACTGAACTGAATTCATATGACAATACGTAAGAATGCAGTTGTTAGGGACGAATTTTTTTTAACTCTTCTGGTATGTTGCAATTATTTTGTGTATTTTCTATTGCTGTATTTACTTGATGACGTCTGTATGATGGATTTTCACGTCGGCCACGGTAACTCGTATGTGTACGTGTGTAAAAGTTATTCGAGGTTCTTACTGGTCGAGAATTATTTGTTTGAGCGTACTTCCCTGTGGGTTTATTTTGCGCACTTGTACCCGGTTGCGTGCGAGTGTATTTACCCATAGGTCTACTATAATGTCCTCGGTAAGGTCTACGGACATTGTATCCTTTTTTCCGTGAGTGGAAAATTTGTTTCGGTCCAGGTGTGGGTGTTACCGACACCTCCTGGTCTTTTGCTCCCTGTATAGCGTCCTTGAGCGAGGTGTAATTTCGGGACAATATAAGTACAGTATATTATATGAGATGTATGCTAATTTTCGTCAGTCGTATTACAACGCCGACATTGATCCGTTGCTTGATTTGAAGACATTTGGAGAAAAGGGCTCCATTATTTGTTATTGATTGTTCAAGGCAAAACGATACGCTAAAAACTGGACCAGTTGATGTTCGTTTAGAAGTTGAGTCTTCGCATGATATCCCCGAGAATACTACAGCCTACTGCCTTATCATAAACGATCGCCTTATTGAGTATAAACCGTTGAGTAACATAGTGCGGAAACTGACATGAATGTTATCATCGATGTCCAGGGTTTTAAAGATGAAAAGAACAAGCTTATACCAAAAGAAATAGCAATTTTAAGTGAAAAACATATCCTGGTATTGTTGATTAAACCCCCATATCCGTTTTATTATTTAACTAAAAAAGAACGTAAACAAGTAGGATGGATAGAAAGGAACAGGGGAATACTGTGGAATGAAGGTTATGTACCTTATTGTGATTATAAGTTCTTAATATCTGATTACTGTAAAAACAAATGTATTCACACAAAGGGCTATGAAAAAGTGAATTGGTTAAAAGAAATATTAGGTAATGAGATTGTTCATAATTTAGAAGATATTAGCTGTCCTAATTTTGTTTCTCTGTATGAAAGCTATGCAACATCACAATGATGTACAAACTTGTATTTATCATGATAATATATGTGCTTACAAAAATGTTACTTGCTTAAAAAAGTGGTGCAAAGATAGCAATGTTTTATTTTTTATTACAGACAATTATGATTAGTTTTCTGTTACACGTTTATCTGTTTCTAAATACTCAAAGTTTCAATATATGGATTGAGGTAGGATGATAATTTATTGATCTATCGATCAACATTTGTACTTTTTAATTTTATTTTAGGTTTTAAATTGTGTACTTATACTTATCTAAGGCCTATGCACTAAACATAACTGATTTGTTAAAGTGATTTAAATAAATGTATGACAATGATTTGTTCGTTTTTTTTTCCTTCACATTACATAAGTAAATACCATATTTATCACATCAACATCCAAGAGTGACATTGAAGTTCGAAGCACATCTTCGAATAGGCAGAGCTACAGAACTACCTACAACTTTAAAAAATAAAATAAATTAATAGATTAATAGATAAATTTATGAAAACTTGATCTATTCAGAACATAAAAACTCAAATCTATTCAGTATTCAATAACATGAAATCTCGAATCTATTCAGAATTCAGGGGTAAGATTAGGGGGTCTGGATACGCTGGTACCCGTATCCAGGTCCCCTAATTTTACCCTACTAACGTAATCCTCCACTGATTGGCTACTTTCTAGATTGGTATTTATAAGTTCTTTTAATCAGTTTTGCCGAGTACATCGTACGAGTAAGACGCGTCTATTGTGAGTCACACTAGTTGTTTACCTGCACAAAGCATTGAGATAAATAGACATATATATCAATGGCACAAAGCGTTTCTTATCAGTAAATCGGTCGACTATCGGAGCGCTGCATACCGCCTACAGGCTAATTAAGGACGCGGTGATTATGAGTCGTACTACTTATGGCTGAGAGTTCAATTCAGAATGGAGACTTGGAACCAACAAGGTTTTTTGATGATTTATCTAGCGAACAAAATTCATTAGAAGAAATAAACGAAGACGATGAAATAACAAATAACGAGAAGACCAGAACAAGCAAAAGAAATTTGGAGATGGAGTCCAGCGATTCAGATTTTATGTTTTTTATTTTTGATGAAGAAAAAAACGAAAAGCCGCCAATATGTTGAAATCTGCGTAACCTCTAAAGACAAGCTTCCTAAACAATTTTCACTAGCCAAATTATTTAAAAATCACCATATAAATGAGATCACCAGAGTGAAGTATGTTAATCCATATAAGGTACTAATACGGTTTGAGGATGAAATTAGTTGAAGAGTTTTCGACCGATTTGGGATGGAGGTGCCAAAAAACATACGAAGTCGGGCTATCTTACGGTATTATAAAAGATATTGACTTAGGCTTAGATGAGAACCATATTTTGGATAATATAAAAAGCGACATTGAAATAATATCATTGAAGCGGTTAAGTCGTAGAAATTTTGAAGAGCCAGGCTGGACCGAAAGCGAGACTGTAAGAATATGCTTTAAGGGGTCGTCGTTACCGCCATATGTTTTTGTACACGATTTACGTATAAAAGTGGAGCCCTACGTATTCCCGGTATCACAATGTTCCAACTGTTGGAGATTTGGACACACCCACAAACTATGTCCAAAGAAAATGGTATGTCCGAAATTCAGCGGCATCAGCCACGCCAACTGTGAAGTAACATCTTTTACGTGTCGCAGTTGTGGCGGACGCCATATGGCGCTAGACAAGAGCTGCCCTATGTATCTGAAAGAAAAAAAAGTCAGAAATATCATGGCCGAATTTAACTGTACTTATAGACAGGCCCTTGATATGTTCGTTCCGAGTGTTTTTACGACGTTTGAAGAAAAAAGTTTCCCGCAGCTGTCCACAAAGGCTCCTGTTCCAAAAGAGCCCACAGTACTACCATCGACTAACAACCCTGAAAAGTCATACGCAAACATTTTAACTACAACTGCAGTAGTACACAAGGAAAGTTCGGTGCGAACTAACAAACAAGCAAGCAAAACTCATAAGCAAGAACATCCGCCTCGCAAATTTGTCTACGAGCACTTTTGGGATGACAACAACCTGAACACGGATACGGAAGAACAGTCAGCGCCATGTAAGAATACCCCCGAAAAACATGAGGATTCAACATTTAGTAACATTTAGTTACGTAAGTTAAAAGAAACTATATTTAAAAAAAATCTCGTTATGACCGAAAAGATTAAAAATGTGGTACAAATAGTTTTGGAATGGTGTAGGTCATGGCTTACTAAACATATTTGTGATGTACCTTTGTTAAAATCAATATTTAATGTGTTCGTTGGCTAATAACGTAGAAAAATGTAAATTTAACATCGTGCAATGGAACGCACAAAGTTTAAGACCTAAACGTTTAGTATTTGAACAATTACTCATACAGGAGAAAGTCCACATAGCGGCCTTGAGTGAGACCTGGCTACAACCTGATATGGAGGTGTTGCTATTCTTACTTACAAATCTATAAATGCCCAACAGTGTCGATTACAACATCCCAACTCGGGGATTGAATTAATTCACGTTCAATTATTTAATTGCGATGAGATTCAAAATATTATTTCTGTCTATTGTCCCTCACAAGTCCATAGAAATAGAAATAGAAATAGAAACATTTATTCGACGAACACAAAAAACAGAACAGAGAAAACATCATAAAAATAAGGATGGCAACACGGTAATTACTAAAAAAACAATAAAGAAGGAAAGAAAAATGCTATTTTAGGATAATGTTGCCATGGGTGATTCTGTGACGTCGAAATTGACACCACTCAGCAATATGTCACAGAGTAAACCGCGACGCTGGTTTTCAGTGGCGCCAACGTGACACACGAACGAAAAGACAGTGTTTAATTTGAGAATATATAAGTAATATAAAATAGTAGATTAATAAGTAAAATAATGAGAAATCAATTAAATAAAGTTTAACTATGGGAATGAAAACGGATAGGTATAAAAATCGATCATGAAATAGACAAAAGTAAAAAGGAACACAGATAAAGCAAGAATTATCGGCGACGGTCGGCAGCGGAATAACTTACCCTCATTTACCTCTTCTCACTCTTGGGTTGTGACTGGATCACGAAACTAATTTACACTTATTTCATAAAACGTGGATTTAGCTTAGTTGGTGAAATAAATTGTGATTTAATGGTGTTACATGGGTACCGGAATAATGATTAACTACGATTCTACAGCAGTCCAATAAGGTAAATATTACAACATTAAAAATAAAAATAAAATTAAAGTCAAGCTTTGCTTTTTTGTTGGCATAAAAGAAATGCCTTACATTTGACTTTAAACGTGTTCACTGTTTGCAGAGTTCGGAGAGGCGGCGGATGGTTGTTCCAGCATTTACTGGCGGCGTAGCGGAAACACCCACGAAATGCAGCAGAGTGATGGCGGGGAATTACGAGCTGAAGCTGCCTTAGAGGTCGCGTGTCCCGGCTGTGTGCGTTACGCGCCCAGATAAGCTTCCCGTACAGGTACGTGGGCTCCTTGGATTTGACAAGACCGAACATTAGTGTGGCCAAATGATGTTTTCTACGCGTGTCCATCTTTAAAATGTTGTTACTGTTAAAAAATGGTGTAATGTGCGCACGCGGTGGAATCTGAAAGCAAAACCTGGCACACGCATTTTGTACCCGCTGTATTAGACGTTGTGTGCGTGCCAACAGCCGCGGACCATATACTATGTCTCCGTAGTTTAGCTTCGATAATATCAGAGTGTCGCAAAGTTGTATTCTGAAATGTGTGTCAAGAAACTTACGTATATTGTAAAGAACCTTAAGCTTGTAAAAACAGTTGCGCACAGTATTAAGGATATGATTTTCGAAACGCAGTTCTTTATCCATAAGTATACCTAGGTTACGAACCTCAAGGACTTGTTCTAAGGGTTCATTATTTATATGTATTCTGAGATTAAGGTTTGAAAATAAGCTAAGTTGATGTTTAGAGCCTAAAAGTAGATATTTTGATTTCATGGGATTAAGCGATAGTGAGTTACATTGGGACCACGTGGCAATACGACCA
Source organism: Acleris cristana (assembly GCA_948252455.1). Lineage (NCBI taxonomy): Eukaryota > Metazoa > Arthropoda > Insecta > Lepidoptera > Tortricidae > Acleris > Acleris cristana. The sequence continues at coordinate 38,670,955 of OX411771.1, forward strand.
AGATCTTCATTTAATTTATTTATTGCGCAAGAGATATTCGAGGATTTACTGGATATATACAACTGGATATCGTCCGCGTAGATGTGGTAGTTGCAGTGTTTAATGGCATTTTGTATATCACTACTGTAGAGAATAAATAATATTGGTCCCAAAATTGACCCCTGTGGGACACCCAAAGGTACCGGTGCTATTTCTGAGGCCACATTCTCACCAGAACGTTCTCTGATAACTACGCATTGACTACGGTCACGTAAATAGCTACCAAACCATTTTACTGAATTGCAGTCAAATCCATAGTAAGATAGCTTGGACAGGAGGAGCGAGATATTGATGGTGTCGAAAGCTCTCGAAAAATCGAGCAATGCGAGAACGGTGCTTGCCCCTTCATCTTGGGCACATATTATATTGTCCACAACGTCGAGCAAAGCAGTAGTGGTGCTACGATTTCTACGAAACCCAGACTGTGTAGTGGGCAGGACGCTATTCGTTTCTAAGTAGTTTGTTATTTGTGTGCAGATAATTTTCTCCAGCACTTTAGAAAGGCATGGCAATATGCTGATGGGGCGTAGTTCTGTGACTGTAGCTGGGTTATTTTTTTTAGGAATGGGTTTTACAAGCGCAGTTTTCCAAGCAGTGGGAAAAGTGTGACTTGTGATTGATTTATTTATGATGCCTGTTATGGCGTTCAGAGTGCGAGGCAGAGTGAGAAGTAACATGTCAAGGGAGATATCATCAACTCCCTGTGCGTTTGACTTTAGGTTATTAATAGTTTTTAATACTAAATCGTCGCAGACAGGTTCCATTTCAAAATTATAAGGGCCGTGACGGTTGAATTCGTAATAGGTCAGATCACTTATCGATATGTTTCTGTTGCCGGGAAGGTCAAGAAAGTGCTTATTGATGACGTTGGGGTCGGTGAAATGACTGGGGAGCTCTTTGTTAACATTATTATCCAAAATGTCTTGCTTTAAGTTTTTCCATAGAGCTTTTGGATTTTTGGTGTAGCAATTAATTCGATGGGTAAAGTATGCGCGTTTCTCATTGTAGATAGCAGTGATGACGATATGTTTCAGGTCTTTATAGTATTTTTTATGAGTATCTAATTTAGTACTACGATATTTAGTATGAGCTTCATTACGAAGGTTCATCATTTTTTTTATTGTATAAGTGATCCAGGGACAACGACGTTCTTTAAAGTTTTTTTTTTTTTTGAGGGGCATGGAGGTCAAATAAAAATAGAAGGTTTTTATTAAAAACATCAACCATGTCACATACATTACTTTCCTCCAAGACACTCTCCCAGTTAATATAATTCAGATCTCTATTGAAATTTTCACCATTTATGTCTTTCAATGGCCTAAATGAGATCCATCTTGGAACAGGTTTCTCTTTCTTAATTTTAAGCGTACAGGCAATGAAGGCATGCGAACTAAGATCCGCAATGTGGTCAACTATGAGGTTAGTAACCGGTGCGTCAGAGCAGACCAAGTCAATCAAGGTACTAGTGTCATAGCCAGTAAAGTTAGTGGGTTTATCAACATGCTGTATGAGGCTTGAGCAATGCAAAAAGTTTACTAATTTCTTGGTGTTGGGGTCATTAATTTGTAGCATGTTAATATTGAAGTCCCCAAGTAAAATTATGTAATTACAGGCCGCAAACGTAGTTATAGATTCAGTCAGTGCTTCGATAAATGTATCTACATCTAGCCAAGGTGGGCGATATGCTGTGCCAATGACGACCTTGAGTCCATTTAAGTTGAGCTGAAGCCACATTTGTTCAACTAATGGCGCCGCCGGGTAAGAACAAACCCGAGCGTTAATGCCGGTTTTTACGTAAAAGCCGACACCGCCGCCGCGCGAGCGCACGGCGGCGGGGCGCGGTGTGTGCCGCAGCCGGTAACCGGGGACGGCCGGCGCACGCCCCTCCTCCCCCTCCTTCAGCCAGGTTTCGTTTATAGCCATTATGTCTACGGAATGCTTTTCCATCGCCACTATAAACTCTTCATGCTTAGTGCCAAGAGAACATGGGTTGAGCAAGCCTACAAATAATGCGTTTTTTTTATTAATCATTATTAATGCAAATTATTATATTAAATGTCATCAGTGAGAGGAAAAATAGTAAAAAATCAAGGCAAAAAACGATGTCAATGATTACTGAATGTTGTAAAATAATTGTTAATATATAACTTTGGGCTTGCAAAACGTGTTTCGCGTTGTCTGCAGAGTATAACACCAAAAAAGCACAAGTAGGAGGGCAAAAACAATGGAAAGAAATACAGCTTGGAATAAAATACAAACACTGTGGGGGACATGGGAAAAGCCAAAAAATAGTAACTAAAAAAAAAGAGATAAAGTAGTGTTGTGTGTCACCATTGCCCTCACGTGTATAAAATAACAATTCCCACCCATGGCAAGCTACTAACGAAAGGAAACTTATTTTAGAAGAAAAACAAAGTACAATATTATTAGGTGTAAGTGTAAACAGAAAAAGTAATGTATTTAAAATAAGTACAGCCTTCAGGATGCACATACGTCTCAAATGGAGGATAAGCCAAAAACCTTTTCCACGTCTTCTGGGGACTTGATACGATGCGCAGCGGTGTCCGCTAGGCGTCGTACATAAATGCGCCCGTCTCGGGTCCAGGCGAATCTCCACTTCAGTCTCGTACACTCCTCTCGTACCCAGTGAAACAAGACCCGATTCTGTTTGGTCAACCGCTCGTTGACGTAGAATCTGCGCGGACTACCAGGCAGGCCGAGGCCGGCGGTGTCGGCGCCGCGGCGCACCCATACAACTCAGAATGATTGGGATTTTTTGTTTTCTTATTTATCCGCAAAAACATTAATCATTGGTGATTTGAATGGTCACCACACTAACTGGTCATACAAGACTGACGCACGTGGTAACCAAATTTTTGATGCTTTATTGGATAACCATTTTGTTACTTTAAATGATGGTTCCCATACTAGAATTCGGCTTGTAAATGGTGTATTACAAAAATCTTCTCCTGACGTTTCAGTGGTATCGTCCGACATTTCCCTCTCTTTGGCTTGGTCTGTGTTTAATGAAACACTGGGAAGTGACCACCTCATTATTAAAATCTCCACACAATTAAAATTAAATATAAAACCAATTAAAAAAGGAATTTTAAGAAAGCACGATGGGATTCGTATAAATCAGATTTGGAGGAAGTATTTTCTCATTTAGTTTTACCTATGGACCCTCAGGAGGCCTATAACTGCTTTTTGAAAATTATTAATAAAGCTGCCAATGATAACATCCCATTTTATAAATTTAGTAACAATCCCAATACGGCATTCGTGCCAAAACCATACTGGACCCCAGCTCTTTCTAAAGCTGTTGCTGAACGTCGTTTAGCATTGGGCAACTTCAGACGTAACGCAACTCCGCGGAACCTTGATTACTTTCAAGAAAAGACTAGACTTGCACAGAGATTAATCCGAAACCGGAGAACTGAAAGTTGGCATAAGTTTTGTAATTCCATGAGCGAGGTTTCTTCTGCCAGTGATATGTGGTCCCGTATGAAGTGGTTAAAAGGATACAGGTCCCCCAGGTCTCACGTTACTAAAGATGGTGCAAACCGCCTCCTGTGTGAACTAACTCCCGATTACGTATCACCACCTAAGCCAATATTTACGTCTCACAATAATATCGTGGACGAGCAAATTAGTATTGAGGAGCTGCAGTCGTGCATAAAATCTAAAGATACTGCACCTGGCTGTGATGGTATTTCGTTTTCTATGATAAAGTATCCTCGCAATGGAGCGATATAAGTATCGTTCCTATACCTAAACCGGGCAGAGACCCTATGTCGGACTCAGCATTGTGGCCAATTTCTCTAATATCGGTTATATGTAAGATCTTTCATGCTATTTTAAACAAAAGATTGGAATGGTACTTAGAAAAGAGTTCTATGTTCGCAGAAGAGACAGTGGGCTTTAGAAAATCTAGGTCATGTCTTGACAATCTTAGCCGACTGGTCAGTAGGATACAATGCGGATTTGCAAAGAACATGGTAACGGTAGGATGTTTTGTAGACATAGACAACGCATACAATAACATCGATATCACTAGACTACTAACCACTCTTGATCGTTTAGGCAGTGGTACAAGATTATGTATGTACCTTTGGTGTTTTTTAGGAGAAAGACATCTCAAAATTTGTGTTGACGATTTTGTAATGTGTCGTATAACAGGTCGCGGCCTGGCTCAAGGTGACCCCTTGTCTCCACTTCTATTTAATGTAGCAACCATTAATATCCAACAACAGCTTCGGGATGTATTTGTGTCGCAGTATGCTGATGATTATGTTTTGTACGTGTCAAACCGAAATATTCGCGAGGCTGAATTATTCTTACAAAATTCACTTGATATTTTTTATGATAGTTTGTGTGATCTTGGTTTGGAAATATCTATCAACAAAACCAAGGTATTTAAAAGTGTTTAAAAAAGGCGTAAATAGAAATAGTTTAAATTTAAATTTAAACGGTAGAAACTTAGAATTAGTCGAAAATGTAAAATATTTGGGGTTATGGCTGGATCGCTCCCTAAGATGGGGAAAACACATAAATGAAATAACACAAAAAATTCAGAAATATATCAACATTTTTAAGGTTTTAGTGGGTCCAGGGTGGGGAGTACACCCCAAATTTTTACGTCGCCTATACATTGCAATTGTACGTAGCCGAATTGATTACTCGTGTTTTTTATATGATACAAGTTGCCGCGCTCATCTATATAAATTAGAAAAAATACAAAATCAGTGTCTTCGTGTGATAGGTGGATTTATTAAATCTACTCCTATCCACGTGATGGAAAGCGAACTTTGCATTCACCCATAACACATTCGTCGTAACTTTTTAGCCGGTAAGTTTTATTTAAAATCAAGATCATTTGACGAGAACATAACTATAAAACTGTTAGAAGAGATGGATGGTCTCCGTCATACAAATTATCTGCAGAGAAGAAACAAACCACTCTTGCTGACATCTCACGACTTATTTAAGGACACTCCTATACATTCCAGTAAAATCTTAGAAATGTTTTCATTACCTTATTGGGTCAATAGAATCAATCTTTCTGACATTATTAAATTTAATATAAAACAGATATCACTAGCAAAACGCAATTACAATACACTAAATTTAAAGACGTCAGTTCTCAAAGAGATACATGACAACTATGCTGATTATTACAGCATTTTTAGCGATGGATCGAAAGAGGAGTTCGCTATGGGGGCGGCGCTTTTCGACCCACAAACTGATATTTGTGTACAGTTAAAAATAAAATTTGATCTCTCAATTATGCACGCAGAGCTAATAGCCATTGCTGAGGCATTTCTTATATAACTTCAGTTGATTTCAATAAGTTTATCATATTGTCAGATTCCAAAAGTGCACTACAACACTTGGCTCGGTGTACCTCGAATATTCGAGGTCTCCCGATTGCCTATAGCATTCTAGAACTTATTTGGAAATTAACAAATGAAGGTAAAACACTAATCCTTCAGTGGATCCCATCCCACATTGGAATAGCCGGCAATGAAAAAGCAGACAGTTTGGCTACACAGGCGTGCTATGACGGTATTCTGTGTTGTACTTTTCCTTTCTACTCGGATTGCATTAAATTAGTTAAACAACGCACTTGCCAGATGTGGAAAGAGTACTTTGACGAAAGATCCAAACAAAAAGGTATTTGGTATAAAACGATCCAGCCACAACCACCTACCAATCCATGGATTGACTGTCCGTTAAACCGACAGGATATTGTAACAGCCATGAGACTGCGCTCCGGACACATTCCATTAAATAAATTTGGTCATATGATGTGAAAAATACCTTCCCCAAATTGCTCAGAGTGTGATGTACCTGAAGATGTGTACCATATTTTAATGGAGTGTGTCCGAAACGAGTCATTTAGAAGCCAACTTCGCATCACTACAGACTTGTTTTATGTTATGGGTGGCTGTAATAGCGCCTTAGTCTTCCCCTTGTCGGATGAGGCCCGGGCGCTATTGAAGCTGGCTAAATTAGCGATAAGCAATAGGCCATAAGATGTTTTTTTTTTAAGTTGATTTTGTATCTGTTTGCTGTAACAATGGAGCGACATGATCATGTTATGATCAAGCTCTTTAATAAAGAGAAAAAAAAAAGTTCTTTTAATAATCCAACTTTTCTCGTTACCCCGCTGTCTTGAAATGCCTAAGTTAATTTGTCCCAAACCTGTTTTGCATTTGTGGCTTCTTGAATATGCACATACAATAATGAATCGATTAATAATATCAATTTTGATTTGGCTTCGAGTTCTTTCTTCTTGGCTTTCGGATCAGATTCAAGCGGCTCCACTGTGGTTCAGCTTGTATGGAGAAAGTGTCAAAATTCGATTTCTCCAAAAGTATAAGTATATTACATATTCTAATAAAAAACCGAAAATGATATGAATTGAATTTATTTAATTTACCAAAAAAAATCAAAAACAAATAACTAAAATCTCTCTCACTCTATTTAAATCCTTTATAAAAAATACAAATAATGAATATGAATAAAAAAACTATCAAAAAATCAAAATTGAATACATGTTCATTATGTACAATATTAAAGCAGTACCTATACATTTTCTACAAAAATATGGTAACAAAGTTGCTTCGTAACCGTGCTATTAATGAAACATAAAAAAATTGCACGTTATGAGTTGTCATCTTAAAAATACTTAAATTAAACTATGTTACAATTAATAATTACTGTTAGATTTACTCTAGACATCTAAAAGACTAAGAACAGAGTTGGACAAAACAGTTTTTTCTTTCTAGGTAGCTTTCTTTGACTCGTAATTAGTGGGTCTGAGTTCAACAAAAGACGATTTATGAGATCCGTATTCGTCAAGATGCGTGACATCTTCCTCGTGTTATTTAGTCTGAGTGATTTTATATTTTTATTTGTGGCCTCGGCAGCTTCTTTTGAAAGCTATCCTATAGATAAAAATACGTGGTCGATAACTTCAGACCCATGAATAAGGACTTTATGTACAGAGGCCGGTAAATTGTACCACGGATATTCATGCAACAAGCTGCCGAGCCGTATCTAAAGCATAAATCTTAACCTATCTGAATTAATTTTATAACCAGAGTTTAAACAGTTCAAAATTGTGCCGCACCTATCAATGAGATCCTATCTGATGCCAGTAATTTCAACTGAAAGAGCGGAATTATTAAAAAACCTACGTGCCGTGTTACCGTCGTTTGATGTACCACTTCCGCCACTACGTGGTTTGTCAACGATCAATCCTAACTTTGTCTCAAATTCACGTTGAAGTGTCACCGGGTTCTATTGACTTTATTCCAATATGTCCACAGTTGCTTGCAAATATATTTAATGCAATTTTGTAGATCCCCAATATCAACGTTTTCAACATCCTCCGGCGAAATATTTTGTATAAGTAACTCAAGTACGTGGCTTGATTTCTCAGTTTGCGAACCAGGAGCAAGGTGCCACAACTCAAATATATGCATTCTTACAAATTTGCAAAGAATAAAAGTACCTGAAATGAAAAGAGCATGTATTAAGAAAGGATGTTGATAGTTCTTTACGGGGGAGCAATCTCGTAGCACTGCTACGAGTTCCGTAGAACGCTTCTGGACAAGGGTCCGGCAAAAATCGGCCAGTAGATAATATGAAATAATAATCTTGCCTTTCTGAGCATTCTACTAGATACAGAGTCTTCTTTAGATTATTGTACCAACATAGTTAAAACCTTACGTGAACACAAGTACACAAATACTTTGTTTGCATTTAAGCGTCACGTAGACCTCAATCAATTTAATATTATTATAAAAAAAATGTAACAAAACAGTACAGATAATAATAAAACATACCTTTGTTAACAACTTCCATACTGATGTAAAAGATTAATACACAAACGATCCTGAGATATATGTCATAAACAAACTTTCACTTTAACGACTTACTGATAACGCTAATTACGAGTGGCAGATGCGTTCACTTTGAAGGTCCGAAAAGTAATGATTATTTCAAATAATTTGCAAACTATTTATAGTTTATGGATGTACGGCTACTAGTGAGTAATTAGGCATAGAGAAATAATAGCTGGGCTATACCAACAATCTGGACTTATGGCCTTCTACGGGACCACAGTGGGCTCTGCCGTTAAACAGTCATACAATTCCTCGTGTTCGAAATATGTTTTACTGCAAAACTCCAATTAGCCCAATTTTCTCTGCCAGTAAGTTTCTCAATTGATATCAAACCATTATTAGAAGCCATATTTTCAACAAATATTACGCTGAAATACGCTAGAAAGAGAAATAACTCGCGAACCGGTAACTAAAAGTGAGGTTATGCACGCGGTTATATTACTTCGACTTTTTTACTGTAAAATACTAAACTGTTTTTAAAGATAACACTATACGGAAGGCATGGGACGGCCCTTGCGCAGTGGAAGCGTACTGGGCCCATAACCTCATGAAATGATAATTAACCCGTCAAGTGTCCGGCCCTTTTTTTGACATGTCTAAAGCGATTGAGTTTGTTGCTAATGACTTGCTCCTGTCAAAATTAGAGTACTATGGTATAAGAGGACCGACGTTGCAATGTTTAAGGTCTTATCTCCAGAATAGACAGCAGTGCACTGAAACCACGAGCATACACAGTATAGACGAAACCGAACTACATAGATCTAAGTTTAAATATAATAATTATGGGGTTCCCCAAGGAAGTGTCTTGGGCCCGTTACTTTTTTTAATGTATATTAATGACTTAACAAAAATAACAGACCATAAATGTATATTATTTGCTGACGACATCTCGGTTATTGTGACGAACAAAAAAACTGAATCTGTTATTAACCATATAGCAAATGTTAATAACATGATAGCAGTAGTGATTGAATGGTTACAGAATAACAATTTGCAGGTAAATCTATGCAAAACGAATTATATGAATTTTAATAATTACTCTAGTCAAATATTGAATATTAATAGTAATGAACATAATTTTACAAATAATGTTTTAATTAAATTTTTAGGCATAATTGTTGACAAGGAATTAAAATGGAATGGACACATAGAATTATGTATGTAATAGAATTAATCGATTTGTATTTGTTATTACTAGATTGCGTAGAACGACCAATCATAAAACTGTAATGGCAGCTTATCATGGCTATGTCGAGTCTGTACTAAGATAAGGGTTTCTTTTATGGGGAAATGGAACAGATGTAAAAAGAGCATTTGTTACTAAAAAAAAGTGTATCCAATCCATCTGCGGTGTAACTCCACAAACTTCGTGCAAACCTCTTTTTCTTAAATTAAACTTACTTCCGCTACCGTGCTTGTACATTTTTGAGATCGCCAAATTTGTTCAGCAAAATATAGAAGTGATTAAAATGACTCGCGACATATTCCCCAGAAGTACAAGGAATTTGGACAGACTTGTTGTAGCAAAGCAGCAAAGGACTGCAATGTTCAGAAAAAACTGTTACTCAATGTGTGTTCTTATTTATAACAAAATACCTCAGCATATTAAAGAATTGCCTGGTAATAAGTTCAACGTAACATTATTTAAATGGTTACTAAATAATAGATTTTATTCAATTAACGAATTACTTAATAAAAAATAAAAATAAAAAACCTAATTATAAGTTACTATGGCGGTGTGTGCATGTGTTCCTACTTAGTCCCTAAGCATTGCTAGCTGTTAGCACGATAAATTTGTATGCTGTGCATCGACAGCTGAAGAAGGCGGCTCAATTGTAACAATAATTTGTAACTACCTCCTTTAATAACCCTTTTTCTATGCAAATAATAGTTATTTATGTAACTGGTTCATAATGAAGCCTCTTAAGGTACGAGAGCCGAGGTTAGAGCGCGAGCTTGCGAGCGCTCTAAATACAGGCACGAGATAACCGTTGCATACATAACTTTTTCTACAAGCTTAAAATGATAATGATAAAAATAAACAATCGCTAAATTTTCTCGTATACTTTACTCGATTTTTCTGCTAACAAATTACTTATCATCAAAGAAATTTTCACTATTCCGATGCGCATTAATAGTTTGTGAATTTTATTGATAAATGTTAACAAATTTCACGCGTATTTTAATAGTTACTAAAAACAGTTCTATCAATTTATCATAAACAAGTTGGAATGCCAAACGAAACGCCATTTTGTTGATATCCATATTGAACGTAACCATGGTAACCAAATAACAAATCGATGGATATTAACCATCTATTTTTAGTAATTGAATAAAAATGTTATTTTAAACACATATTTAGTCTCAAAATTAATTTTATTTTTAATATGCGTAATTTTAATTAGTGTTAAAATGTTTTTAACGGTCTATATACAAATTATTAGGATGTCAAGTGTTAACTAAACGCCAAGACTGATATCCGGAATGACCGTTATCATGGGAATAACAATGCTATAATAAATTATAGCACTGTTATTACCATGGCAACGCTAATTATAGAATTGTTTTTACTCTTCGGTTACGCTATAGGTGGTATTCTGACACCATTAACGATATCAATATTAGCGTTTTATAGTACGCGAGTAGAAAAAGATTGATTTGATTTGATTTGATTTACAGAAGGTCACGAAATGTCCAGCTAATTTTCGAGATATTTTTATTTTCTGTTTGAGTTTAGAAAAAGGTGAATTGTTTACGATTGGTATAATTATATTTTATGATTGATATATCAGTGGAAAGATAAAAGAACAGGCAATGCAAATGCAATGGAATAAAAATTATACACTTACATTTTACTGATGATGAATTATTCAATTAATAAAATATATTATTATATTATTAGGTTTTGATATTTTGTTCATCCGATCGGTTTATTATTTGACACACTGCACTTAATAAATTGCCAAATTTCACTTTTCTATTGTTAAATTATCACCATTATAAGTTAACGCGCCGAATTCATCAATTTATTTAATATATCACTACACACAAAAAGAACATCACAAAAAATATTTGTTTACGGAATCGTAACGAGCGGCGCAGGCGCCGGCGGCCATTACGGACGAGCACATCCTATTGAGCAATAATTTCGTTTTTATAATTTTTTCGCTTGTTCAGATGCTTGGTTTTTGGGAAAAAAAATCCAGTACGTTGCCAAATAAGTGACAAATCAATAGGATTATTTTTTACACTAGCAGGGTCTTCGTTTATGAAATTTAAATTCTCCAATCACAGCGCCGTCCTGCGCACAACTGTTGTGCGTAGGACATGACAGGCCAAAATTTTCTACGCACAACTGTTGTGCGCAGGACACCTGACGGGTTAAGGCAAACTATTTACTTTTAAGGATTTTATTATAAAAATATAATTAAGTTACAAAATAATGTTAGCGCACTTTGTAGGTCGATGATGTAGTGGGCGTTAAAGCGTCCAATCTTCCATCACTAATGTAAAAACGTAAATTTAACGGATTATAAGAGTTAATTCGTAAAAAAAACTATCCAAATCAAAACAACTTATTTCATTACAAAATACCCAATAATATAATTATTTGTATATTACCCCGTTTGTTGTGTAAAATGCATTTTAAATGGATGGCAACACAAAATTGGTAGTATATGACTAAATTTAAATGTCAGCAATCACACGAATTACCGTGTATTATCGTTAATTCGCCGCGCCGGTCCGGCATAGTGGGAACGGGGCCTTATAGATCCCTTATAAACAGTATCTATACATATAATAAAGCTGAATAGGGTCGAAAGTCTGTAGATGGCAGATATTTCAAAAAAAGTTGGCTGGGGATACTTAGAATCGATAACAGAACACGTTCCAACAGTTTTTAGAATTTTTGTCTGTTTGTCTGTTTATCTGTTCGTCTGTTTATTTGAACGCGCATCACGTGAAAACGGCTGAACGGATTTTGATGCAAACTTTACTAATCTGTCGAGAAAATCCCCGGCCAGGTTATATAGGTATCTATATCTATATCTATATCTATAATAAAGTTGTAGAAGGGAAAAAATCTGTACATTCGAGATATGAACTTAAAACTATTGGGTCCTTACCTATGTAATTGGCGTTATTTTTACGTGTTTTATTTCGTACGGAATTTATTCATTTCAATTTTAACTTCCAAATTATTTTTTAATTTCATTAATACAGTATGTTACAAAGGTTTGAGATACAAATAATATGGTTCAATTTCTTACTTAGTGTTTAAAATTAAAGTGTGAACTCTCAACTCTTTTCATGTGCTGTGAGTTCAAGTGTTTCAATTACGCAGAGTTTTATGAAGCTAACTATTTTTATGTAATTAAGATATGTATAATATAGCTTAGAAGTGTCCAATATTCCTGACAGATTTTTGTTTGGTTTGCATTTGACGTTACTAAATAATCCGCAAAATTAAATGTATGAAAACCACCGTTTTCATAAAATTCTCCATATAAAACGCCAATTTCATAGGTAAGGACCTAATACTATAGGGGACCTCAGAATCAGCAGCAGAACACGTTTCTACAATTTTTAGAGTTGGTGTCTGTTTGCCTGTTTGTTAAATTTTGTTTCTCCTCGCATCAATTGAAAACCACTGAACCAATCTTAACGCGGTTTTCACGAAAACGTTTCAATATCTGGTGACCAGGTTTATATATAAGATATGAAAATCAAAGGGGGGGAAAAGAGGGGTCAAAGTTAGTATGGAAAAAAGTTACCGGATTGAGCTGGTCACTTGAAACTCTGTATAATTACTCTTCGTTACAAATAAAAGTACACCTATTTCAGGATTTCTCGATTCAAATTAAAACAACTAAGAATTGTTAGTATTTCTTTAAAACCCTATTCGAGGGCCGTCGATTACTTTACGTGATTACAAATATCAAAATTGCATTCTTTGTTTATTACATAGAAACTTAAATTAAAGATTTTTAAAAATTCAATGTACAAAATGCTATAAAGAAGCAAGATAAATAATTCCAATTTGTTGTTGTAACAAATGCGACGACATGATAATGTGACATCAAAGACAAGGACAACCATATCCCTCCTATAACTGGAGCGATCAAGACAAAAAAAGCACGCGATCATTGATTAACGTTACAGAAGCGACGCTGTGATTGAAACTAACGGTGTCACGTTGTTGCTTGAAAACGTTGTTTTAATGGGTAATATCGGGGGTTAAAGTTCGAATATATATTTAAGACAATATTTCGACAACCAAACTCCTATTTTTAACTTAGCTTGGGTTTTACAATTTTGATCAATAATTTATATTCTCTTCTTTAGGTTCCGCAGCATTATAGTAAAAAGAGAAACCTTACAATTTCGTCATTTCCATGTATACACACAAATGGTCACAAATATCGAATTTTTTGAGTGTTAGTTATTTATCAATCAGATTATGAAGTAAAAAATAATTAACAGCAAACTTTTTTTGAATTAATGCATTTATTTCAGGATCATAGATTGTTAGTAATATTAAATCTAATATTAGTAATTATTTTCTAAATTGTGAAATTGATTTATTTATTTCTCCTATGGCATCTGTCATGTGGCTGACAACATGGGACAGTCTTTGTACATTCTGTTTTGTTAGTCTATGTAAAAAGGAGCGGTGTCAGATTGATGTTGACAGCATTGACATATCCAGATTTTAACATTTTTCCGCCATTTTCAAGACCAAGACTAATTCAAGGCGTAAGTATATTATTTCTACAGCTGTTATTTAAATATTAGGGCGGTTATGATTTATGATCACTTGAAAAAATCGTGGTATTTTTAGATGGCGAATTTAGACAGATTCTCATCTACCTACCGGTGATAACTAGGGGCACGCTGCCGGATAAAATAATTGCAACTAAAATGAGGGTAGGTATATGTAAAAAAAATGTATCGCACGGTCGGGGCGAAGATCGTATGGCAAGAGGTAGTAACGATATGATTGCATTAAAAAGCGAATTCTGTAATATTGTACAAAACACAGATGGTCTAAAAAACGTGTACCCAGATCTACAAACCAATAAAAAGAATAGAGAATGATTGTGTGAAAGGGCAATATTAGCATCGAAAAACAAAATTAATGGGTAGATAAATAAAAAAAAATCGGACAAGGCGAGTCGGACTCGCCCACCGAGGGTTCCGCACATGACACGGTCAACTCAATTCAAAATTTGCACCGCCGCCGTTCCTTGCATAAAGACCCTGTTTTATTTGTGATACAACTAAAAATTTACAGATTTCAGATTGTTTCCTATACTTGTAGTAAAAGACGGTGTTACTTGCCAAATTTCATAGTTCTAGGTCAATGGGAAATACCCTATACATTTTGATTTCCTCGAGAGTGTCGAAATACACGTTTTTTGCGACATAAACGGCCGTATCTTTTTTTTACGTAAATGTAGAAGTTTGATTTTTTCACAGCTTCAAGGGACTGTAAATTTGAGTACATGGTTTAAATTTTAACTCGATACCTCCACGCGTTCCCGAGATAAAGGGTCTTAACACACAGACAGACGGACAGACGGACAACAAAGTGATCCTATAAGGGTTCCGTTTTTTTCCTTTTGAGGTACGGAACCCTAAAAAACGGTCAAGTGCAAGTTGGACTCGCGCACTGAGGGCTCCTTTTTTATGATAATAAGCTTGGTAACCGCAAAAGAAAATAATCATTTGGTTATGAACTTTATTTTCTATGAAATAAGGTCCATTTTGACTAGCCTAAATTTTAATACAGATTTTCAAAGTTTTTTTGATATTTCTCAAAAACTGTGAATAATGAACACTTCACAGACATACCAGACAGACAGACAACAAAGTCTCACCATAAGGGTTCCTTTTTTACCATTTTGGTACGGAACCCTAAAAATATCACGTAGAAGGCGTACGAGTATCTCTCGAAAGACAATGTCATAGACACAGCAATAACTTACAGGTGTAATGTCGGCCTAAGGGCAATAATGATGTCTGGAATTGCTAAAGGAGAAAATGATTTTATTCCCCGCATTCCTATAATTCCGATAGATTTACCATTTAACTTTAAAAGAGTGCTCTAATAACAGCTATTGCCATGACCATAAGCGCAACGACAAACAGTATAAGTAGCCAGCGTACATTTTGAAGGAAACTGTTTTTCCCATGGGCAACTGTATATAGCATGCTCACGAGTATCCAGCCCACCAAATCTTCATTATCTAGCGAAAGATGGCAAAACAAAAAATATTGTATGTATACAAAAATGTATTAACCTAGATGACGTTATCCAATTCAATTTCAATTTAAATGTGGAGCTCAATATTACATAAAAGATCATCCTGGCCTGGGAGGATGTTAAACTATAAAATTACTTAAAACACTTAACTGCGATAAACGAGTTTTACGCGGACGAAGTCGCGGGCAAAAGCTAGTTAAGAATAAATCTGTGAGTGCCATCATTCTTTGGAATTGTGAAAATACTAGATACAAACTGTTCTTTAGTTTCCTGGCATTGTGTAACTGTCCCCATTTGTATAAGTTTATGAATTTCTGTTTAAATAATGTTCAATTCAGCTTTATTAAATGAATTATTTAGAATAATACTCCTTTGTATAGGGTTACTTGCAAAAGGGATAGAATAACCATTTACCCACTCTAAAATAGTGGGGTCATTTGTTATGTATGTCCAAAACTTATAAAAATGTTTAAGCCGAGCAGCCAAAGTTACCTCTATGGATATCTCGCACGACCTCCACGGTTGGAGGGCATTGGTCGTCGGGTGTATGGTCTCACTTGGGGTGGTGGACGTGGAGGGTTGCGGGGTGGCTTGTATGACGGTTGTGCTGGACCACCTGTAACTGGTGTTGTTGAATGCTGGTCTTGTCTGATAGTTCTGGCGCCTTGGCGCTTGGTAGTTTTTTGGCTGATTTTTTGGTTTCAGAATGTTCATTGTGCGTTTCATGGCTGTGGAAGTCTTTACTGATTCCTCTAGTTTTGAGTACAAAAAGTCAGACCTCTTATTTTCATTTAAATTCAATGTCAAAAATTTGTCCAGGCCTGGTGCTATCAGTTTTCTACGAATCTGTGTGTGTTGGTGGTAAAGGTTAGCTTGTAATCTAATGCTATCACCTAGGATCTTTATAACAAACATCTTGTCAAATTCGTTTTTGGACAATTCGTTTATTGCTTGGCATGTCAAACCAGTTCCTTGTCTAAGCTGTTGTTGCCTATCTTTTAGCAAATTTTCTTTACTGATAGTAGAGTTATTAAGCACACCTATAAGCTCAGAGTTGAGTTTTGGAGCGTCTAGCAGCTTGGCATTACTTGGAATTTTAGAATTTTTTATCAAGTTGTCAAGTTGATCTTTGTTAAAACCATCTATTAGAATATTTTGAATTATTTTAACTTCGCCTTGTTTTATCTCTTCACTATAATTAGCGTCTTTGTCTTGATCAATCTTTCCTAAGGCTTGAAGAATTTCTAGCGGTACATCTACCTGATTAGAGGCCTCAGTTTGTATATCACATCCATCCTCTAATTGCTGTTCCATATCTTCGTCCTAATTTTCCTTTTCCTGTTGAGTATCATCTGTCTCGAGCTGAACATGAACATCATCAACCACATTTTGTTGTGGTATATTTTCTGCACTACTTTCCCCAAAAACTGAGGCAGCTTCTGGATCAGAGGCTGAAATAAATATCATATGACCAATCAGCATGGATCATAATCTTAGACTGTCCGGTCTGACAGAGCCAATCAAGGTGTGATGATTTCACAGATTCACCCATATGTTTAGAGTAGCCCTTTCCAACGGAAAAAGTACAGTAATTAAGGATAATTTATGCCCTTTCTTTACATCTATGTAAGAAATATTTCACCAACGACGAAAGCGCATTTTTGAAACTCGAAATGCCGGGTCGGGTGAGGTTATAATTAACCACAGTAACCAACCAACACAGTGTTGAGAAGTGATCTGGTGGAGTATGACTATAAATTATCAGACGCTCAAGATAAGTTGGAGCAGTTGCAGTCTGTGATTGATACCTTCAATCAGTGCGCTTCTACACATGAAGTGGCCTTAAAGCGCATCACAAACCTGGAGGAGGAACTTGGCGCAGCAAATGAAGAACTAAATTACCTAAGGAAAGAACGTCAGTGTTATGATAGTTTAACAACACAGAACCTGTACCAAGAGCTGGTAGGTGATAACGATAAGGACAGTAAGAAATTAATATTTTTTAAGAGTAATAATAAATTGAAGAAATATGTTAAAATTAATGATTATATTAGCCGTACACAGAAATTAATTAAAAGCCAAAAATGTATAAAAAACTATTCTACAATGAAATTAGAATTATCAATAATGAAGGATAGGGTGCGGCATTGTAATGAAAAGTTAGATTCTAATAGGATAACATATGATTTAAATATTCAGAAACTCGATGCTGAGATTAGTAAGTAAAAGGATCAGCTTGAAGTAACTTCTTTAAAGTATGTAACCACTCAGAAGGAAGTCAAGGAGCATATCCTGGCTTTCACTCAATTGGTAGAAGAAAGTAGATTAAATGAAGAGCGTTTTAACTCTTTAATAAACAGTAGTTATGGTAATTGTGATAGATTACGAACTTCGCCAACCGCTGTGATTCAGTCAGATATGGCTCTTGATACTAAGGAGTCCCCTAGACAAATTATAAGTAGGAATAAAACTATTATTTATTCTGACCAGCTTGGATCTGGACTAGGTTTATTGTTAAATAATAAGTTGAAACAAAATGTTACAAATTACTGTTACCATAACTCATCTCTTATGCAATTATGTAATTTACTTTTGAAAGGAAGTTTTGACAGGTTCACCACTTTAGTGATTTTAATAGGAAATAGTCGTAGTGTGGATAAATCCAGTGTTGATAAATTAATATCAACACTAAATATTATTGAAGAAAGCGGCATAGGTAAAATTATACTGTGTGCGCTACCATACTCACAAAGTATGCCATTTAGTTATAATAATAGAATAGCACACATTAATTCAATAATGTATAACGCTATATCCTGCAATAATAATTACCATTTTTTTAATTTAAACAAATTTTTAAAGCCCATCACACTAACATCAGGAAAAATTCATGTGCCAAGGAAATATATTTTGACCTTGGTTGACCTATTAGCTTTTAATATAGAACCAAATAAATACAATAGTACCCAGCCCCAGCAAGCCAATATCGGCAATAATGACTTGCCTCGTGATTTAATAGTTATTTATGTAACTGGTACATAATGAGGCCTCTTAAGGTACGAGAGCCGAGTTTAGAGCGCGAGCTTGCGAGCGCTCTAATTATAGGCACGAGTACCTTAAGAGCTAATTATGAACCGTTGCATACATATCTTTTTCTACAAGCTTAAAATGATAATGATAAAAATAAACAACCGCTAACTTTTCTCGTATACTTTACTCGATTTTTCTGCTACGTTTTACTTGTCATCAAAGACATTTTCACTATTCCGATGCGCGATAATAGTTTGTGAATTTTATTGATAAATGTAAACAAATTTCATGCGAATTTTAATAGATACTAAAAACAGTTCTATCAAATTATCATAAACAAGTTGGAATGCCAAACGAGACGCCATTTTGTTGATATCCATATTGAACGTAACCATGGTAACCAAATAACAAATCGATGGATATTAACCATCTATTTTTAGTAATTGAATAAAAATGTTATTTTAAACACATATTTAGTCTCAAAATTAATTTTATTTTTAATATTCGTAATTTTAATTGGTGTTAAAATGTTTTTAACGGTTTATATACAAATTATTAGGATGTCAAGTGTTAACTAAACGCCAAGACTGATATCCGGAATGACCGTTACCATGGTAATAACAATGCTATAATAAATTATAGCACTGTTATTACCATGGCAACGCTAATTATAGAATTGTTTTTACTCATCGGTTACGCTATAGGTGGTATTCTGACACCATTAACGATATCAATATTAGCGGTTTATAGTAAGCGAGTAGAAAAACTAAATTATAGGACAGCGGAAACACCCTTGAGTATAAATTTAATTCACCAGAATATTCAAGGTTTTTCCAGCAAAGAACTAGAAATAGGGTTGTTCTTAGATAATGAAAATGTACAAATTATGTGCATTACTGAACATTGGCTTAAACAAGACCAATTAATTTTTGATTTTGTAAATTTTAAATTAGTTAGTTATTTTGCTAGGAAATGTGCCATTCATGGTGGCTCTTTTATAATAGTTAAAAATACTCTTAAATCCAAGGAAAGGAAGGATATTGTCAAGTTATCGATAGAAAGGATTATAGAAATTTCATGCGCAGAACTAGAAAGTTATATAATAATATGTGCTTACAGACCACCATTGGCTGATTTTTGCACATTTGAATCTACTATGGAACATGTGTTAAAATTAGCATGTAATAGCCAGAAGCATATTATAGTTTGTGGAGATTTTAATATTAACTTACTTGAAACGTCAAATAATAGCACTAGGTTACTAAGTTTATTTAAATCTTTTAATTTAGGTAATCTGTTCCTTGAACCTACAAGGATAGGTATTAGTAGTGCAACCTCCTTAAATAATATTTTTTGTAATTGTGAATGTTTGGGTAAAGAATTATTTAATTGTTTTAATTCTGACCATAGTGGTCAGAAGGCATCTTTCATCAATGATTTTTATCAAAAATCTCAGACAATAACATACCGACCTATACCTAATAATCGTATGGAATTATTCAAAAATAAAGTTCAGAGTAATCTTTCAGTGTTACCTTTCTTACAGAATGAGTGTAATAGTATTTATAAAGACTTTTTTGGCGTAATTCTGCATCAATTTAATAACAATTTTAAAATGAAAACTATTACTAGGTCGAAAACCAAATTTAGTGAATGGGCTACTGCAGGCATTCATAAAAGTAGAAATAGGCTTTATGACCTATATAGAGAGAGGGAGGACAATAAGAACGCTGACTTCCTAAATTATGTTAAGAATTATTCGAGGACTTTTAAGCAAGTTTGTTTAACTGCTAAGGCAAATTTTCTTAGTCTTAAACTCAAATCATCTGACAATAAGGTATAAACTGTATGGAATATTATAAATAGAGAAACGGGAAAATCAAAAACTCGTGATAATCAAATCACCCTAAACACAGGTGACAAACAAATCACGTCAAATAAAGACGTCGCCTTAGCTTTCAAACATTATTTTTCCAACATAGCCATTAATACTACGAAATATCTTAAATCATCCGCGGTTGAAGCTAAATCATTACTTTGCACTAATGTCAGTAAATGTAATATAAACTTTGAATTCATCCCCGTTGATTCAGATTTAATCACTTATTCCCCCCGTTGATTCAGATTAAATCACTTAGTTTAAAAAAGACTGAGGATTTGTGGGGCACATCAGTTAAAGTAGTATTTCATATCATAGATGTAATTGCACCCCATCTAGCATTAATTTACAATAATTGCATATCAGAGGGGAGCTTTCCAGATCTCATGAAATATAGCAAAGTCATACCTCTTAGAGATAAGTGATTTAACGAACTTCCGTCCCATTTCCATACTACCAGTTCTAAGTAAAGTCTTTGAGAAATTAATGCTGAATGATATGTTAGGTCACTTTAATAGAAATAAACTACTTAGCAATAACCAGTTCGGCTTTACCAGAGGTCGATCAACAATTGATGCGGCATCTGTACTCGTTAAATATATATATAACAGTTGGGAGACATCTTGCGATGCAGTAGGTATATTTTGTGATCTTTCTAAAGCATTTGATTGCGTAGATCATGCGACCCTTATTTTAAAATTAGAACATTATGGATTGTCCAATAATGTTTTCAAATTATGTCTTCTTATATAAGTGATAGAACTCAAACAGTTGTTGTAAACAAAACGCAATCTGTTGGAGCTACAGTAAAAATAGGAGTGCCTCAAGGCTCTATTTTAGGTCCTTTTTTATTTTTGGTTTATATAAATGACTTACCACCAACAGTAGATAAACTTTGTGACATTGTACTTTTTGCTGATGATACTTCACTTATTTTCAAGGTAGATAGAAAATCCGTAGACTACAGTACAGTACAGTAGTACAGTAGGATAAACGCCACACTAGATAAAGTACTTAATTGGTTTACTAGCAACAATTTGCTACTAAATGCTAAGAAAACTAAATGTGTTAGGTTCGCTTTGCCTATTGTTAAATCGGTAGATTCAAGTATTTTTCTAAATGACGAGTGTCTGCAAATGGTAGATAAGGCAGTTTTCCTAGGCATAACAATAGATCAAAATTTGCAATGGAGTCCCCATATAGCTGTACTGGCAGGTAAACTAAGTTCGGCTGCTTACGCCGTTAGGAAAATTAGACAACTAACTAATGTTGAGACAGCTCGCTTAGTTTATTATACTTATTTCCATAGTTTTATGTCGTACGGTATTCTGGTTTGGGGTAAGGCAGCTGACATACAAACTATATTTGTGATACAAAAAAGGGCCATTCGTTCTATTTACAACTTAAATTCACGTGACTCCTTAAGAGAACTTTTTAAAGAAATTAATATCTTAACTGTAGCGTCTCAATTTATTTATGAGAATATTATTTATGTTATTAAGAATTTAGATTTGTTCACCAAAAATTCTGATATACATAATTTAAATACTAGAAATAA
Source organism: Acleris cristana (assembly GCA_948252455.1). Taxonomy (NCBI): domain Eukaryota; kingdom Metazoa; phylum Arthropoda; class Insecta; order Lepidoptera; family Tortricidae; genus Acleris; species Acleris cristana. The sequence continues at coordinate 38,692,641 of OX411771.1, forward strand.
AAATAAAATCGCTATTCGAAAATTCCGTGTCCGTAAAGTATGTAAATCATTTGTTGGTCAATGCATTCATTTCTATAATAAATTACCTGACGTAGTTTTAAAGTTACTCTTTTCAGCACTTAAAAATTACTTGAAAAATGTTTAAAGCGTATTATAGGGTCGAGGATTATCTAGCTGACAAAAATGCATGGCCTAAACTCGAAACTTAGTCAATAATAATTTGTTCAAATGTAAAACCTTTATCTTGTCTAGGGGACAGTGTTGATGTAGGAAAACATGTCGAAACTTTTATGTGCTCGTCTTGTTATTTTTTTGTTTTTTGCCTTTTTCTCCGTCTATATCTCTCCTAATATTTTTGCCATGTTTTCCTGCTGAACTACGCATGATATTTGATATTATATTTAAATTAATATTTATAGCTTTATATAATACTAGACTAAGTTGTATCATTGTAATAAGAAATATGGTTAAAAAAATGACTGACTGCTGAGTTTCTTGCGGCGTTTCTTCTCGGCAGTGGTCTCCTCTTGGGAAGCGCCGGTAGACTCCTGACGTGTAAAAGTGCCCGTGCGGCCTACTTACTAAATAAATGTCTTTTATCTTTTATCTTTATCTTTTAACCAATTTTTTTCATAAAATGTAGATAATCTCAAAGAGATCTTCCTTTCCAACGGAAAAGGGGACATAATATAACCTATTTTGTCGAGATTATTCATGCCATTATTGGCATTAAGCGTGAAAACGCAAGTTCTTCTGATAAAACTTACCCGTCATATCCTCCTTGTATTTTTTAATTTTCTTCTCTAAGTTTCGTATTTTACGCCACTTTTTTTCTTCTTCCTTGTTTTCTTTCGCCCTTTTAGGCATGATGAGGGTTTTAAAACCAATAACTTCACAAAAAACAATTTCCTAACGCTACTTTGATGACGTTCCGTGAGCGCGAAAAGAACGAATGACATTGGTGAATAGTGTTGCTAGCTACTATTTTTTATTTTTGTATCTAGACTTAAAAAATCGCGACGTTATGAGCAAGATAAGGCGAGTACTACACAGTGAACTACCTCGGACTAAGTATGAATATTATAACACGTATTCTGTGAAAATCTCAACTGGCTATTTATTACACTTAAAAAGATATAGCCCTGTAAACTTACTCGTTCATATAAGGGCGCGTACCGCTGTTAAACAATGACGTCATCATCCGTGAGCGCTAGCTGCCGAGTTTCGAGCGCCGCATACGAAGTTTCAAATTCAATATCTCGAAAACTATTTGACGTATCGAAATGATTTTTTACAGCTATTTTTTGTTTTTAATGATGAATACGGTAAGTCAAAAATCTAAACTGGCTGGCATTCTCTATTGTCCCACTGGACTGAAGCCATTTTAATAAAGAACTGAATTGATAATTCAAGCCAGACAGCTTTTTATAATGTAAACCATTAGATAGGTTTTTTTTTTGGTACCTCACAAGCTTACAATGCAATATTTTATTTCTTAAATTATATACATACCAGTTCCACTGCCCTTGGGTTATTGTAGATGCTACAATGGGCAATCATAATCCTCTATGTTTTTACACTCCTGAGCATGGCGTGCCTCAGCAGTTGCTTTCCACTTTTCTATAACCTCTGGCCATGGTTCATTGTGGGTGCATAGCCATTCTCGGTCTTCTCTGTGTAATTCTAAAAAAAAGTTGATTTATTCAATATTGCCTTTTTTTTTTCATACAAACCTTATGAAATATACTTTACGTCCTATTCTCAGACCAACTGAATATACACACAAATTTCATAAGAATCGGTCGAGCCACTTCGGAGGAGTTTTGTTAAAAACACTGTGACATAAGAATTTTATATATTAGAAGATTAAGTCAAAGTGACCTAGTCTCAAATTAGCTTAGTATACAATTAAGTTGTGTTTTAGATAACAATTTATAATAATACTTAATAAACATCAACTAAACTCAGTTACAGTCAGCATAGTAATATATAAACATCAGAGTAGTCAAACTGTGATCTAGACATAGTCCAAGGCATTAATATCTATACGACCGTTTACGCCAAATATAGTATAGATAGACATTATCACTATTATCAGTGGCATATATACTCGAAAATCTAATCAAAGACCAAAATCTGACAGATCTCATCTTGATTATTTAATTATTTTAACATTATTTCATAAAAACATGAATGAGAACTCGTGAAACCAGTACGTTTACGCCTTGGGAACGTATATATAATATTCATGACTTTGACTTGACAATAACATTAGCAGGTGCATATTCAGATACTTTTGAGCACCTTGAAGTGTACAGATATATCTGATTGCACCTGTACTTAGCATCATCACATAGTTTTCCCCTGACAGGTCTTAAACCCAACCAGAGAGTAGAGAATTGTAAATAATGTAATAGAAGTTGACCGTTGAACAAAAAATTGTGACCTAAGATAGTGAACAGTGTTCAAAAAATTCGAATTACTGACCAAGCTGTGAAGAACTTGACAACGGTTTTTTGCAACTATTAGGGTCGCCTGCAGTATATTCAACATTTTTCCTTTTGAGCTCCCCAGATTAGAAGAGAATATTTCTTACTTTATCTATTAGTTTCCCCCGGGCAGCCACAGATTTACCAGAATGGGACTCACATTTGTTTTATCAGTTTTGTAAATTAATATGATGCTGCTGTTTCCTTAGGAAACAGTGTTATAATTTTTCTAGCCCTTATATTGTAATCTTCGTATGTCAACCTGCTACAAAAGAGAAACAATATTAAAAACCACCACTAAAATCAAAATCTAAGCTTAAAATGTAATGCATAATTATTGTGGTAAGTATACTCACTGGTTAACTACATGTGTATGTGCCTAATAATAGTATCGGTCAATCTATTTCTTTGCTTTGTGTCTCTGCATGCATCTAAATCATCTGTAAAAAAAAACTCAAATTAATCCGATTTCCCATAGTTGGACATAATTCTTTTAGTTGTTCTTCACCGAGATGAAGTAGATGAGATTCATCAATAGCATTTCCTGTTAACAGTACAGAAACAGTAGGTATAACATTTAAAGAACTAACCAATCTAACCATAGCAAGCGAACAGACGCGCGCCACGGGCGCTGCGCTTATAATTTTGTATGGAGTTATTCGTGACGAAACAGCAAACTTCCACGCGCTCCTTTTGCTACCGAGGAGGTCGAAAGCAAGTTGGTACAGGATTCTATTTGACGAAACGCGGGCGCTCGTATCGTAGGTAGGTACGCGCGCTGGCGTACGTAGCTTTTGATACCTACGCAATTATCGGGGCCAGCCGGGAATCACCGTAGCTATGTAGGTATTAGGGCCTCCGCTTAATTAGGTACCTACATGCGTGTGCACGGAGCGGGGGCCCGCTGCAGATATTTACATACAAAAACCTGTCGCACGACCAGTTTGAGCTGCTCGTAGGTATTCGTGGGTGCATGTAGTACGTAAGAAATAGTAAGAATGGCGACGTAATACCAGGCATACTTCGCCACAATTAAAACGAAGCCGCGCACTCTTTTAAAATAAAATGTTGTATGGGCTCAACGTCAGACTTATGCTACTTCCAACGTCGTCGCCGTCGTGAAACGATACATTTACGATATAATTAGAATATTAGGAACAACAAATCGAGAGTCGAGCCCGAAATTAAATTACATACATTTAGTTGCAGGTACTTACTTTAAAACGCTTCAATTACATTCTCTGGTACACTCCATAATACTGTAAATAAGCCTCCATTTTAATAATTAGAGGAGCCGATTAATAACACTTTTAGTAACTTATTATTGTATACCTAAATATTATCAAGCAAGCGCGTCGCGACACTTCACTAATTCACTCCGGCGTTCCGTCTGGCGGCACAGTGCACAATGACAAAAGTTGACAAAACAAGATGACGTACGCGTCGCGAAGGCATAGTGTTGTACCATGGATATAAAACCAAAACCATTACGATAAATAAATAGTGATGTGATTTACATCTCTATCGAATGATTTTGCGAAGCAACTTATTTTCTGTTCGTTTCTGTGAATGATAAAAATTTAGTCGAAAATATTAATAAACTATTGCTTTATATTAACAAAATATTTCTTGTGTTAAAAAATCGAACTCTTGCGTAAAAAATAACAATACTCTTGAGCAGAGAAAGTACAGGCTATAAATGTTCTTTCCATTACATAATAAATCTATTGATTTAAAAAATCGGATAGGTATTTGATGGATATTTGCATGATATTTGACATCAAAATTGAGAAGTTCTTTAACAATTAACAAAGACACTTGCCCGGTTTTGATCAAGAATTTGAATCAATTATACCTATGTCTCAATTGATATCAAACAAAATTATTTCAAACTGAAATAGAGATTTAATTAATATCCAGGATTCAAATTCTTAAATGGAATGTACGATTCTTCGTTCAAAAAGATATTGTTTGGTTCTAAAACGACATAAACAACTGAAATCAAGAGCTTCAAAAAATTACAAATATTTACTCAAGGAAATAATTTTTGAGTCAAGAATTCAATGATTTTGTATCAAGAATTCTATAATTTTATATTAAGAATGAAAAGCGCTATTATGATTGGATATTGTTATCATTATCACTATAAACACTTTTTTGTACTCGTCGATTATAATCTGTGTATTAAGATTTCATAGAGAATACTGCAACGTCACTCTTTTCATCGTTGCATAGTCTATGTTACTTCCGAAACGACCGAAATAACCATTTCGATACGCTCTAGACAACCGAAAAAAATTTGAAAATAGAACTTCGCATTTTAATAATATGTGTCCTTGTTTAAGGAGACTCGAAATGATATAAAATTGCCAATCTATGGCGTTTCGAAACGTAGCAGCGTCGCGTCATCTGTCAAAAATCTACTTAAACTTGCTTCTGTATCCAGAGCAAAAAAAAATTAAAAAAATGCGCTTTGTGATTGGCTAGTATTTAGCCAGTCACAGCACAGTCTGCAACATTACGGACCCCGGTGGTGTTATACCTTTAGTACTTACGATAATTAATTTTTATTATATACTCGTATTAATGACTTAAATTATTAATTTTAATGAACTCGTACAAAAAGTATTGTTCACAATAGTGTCATAATCAAGCTTTTTAATCTCGTACCTTACTTAGGCCACTCAGCAAGCTTCGTGGCCTAAACACGGTACTCGACTAAAAAGCTCTCTATTATAACACGATTGTGAAAAATACTATTTCGGTGGGTAGGTAGGTAGGTAGGTACCTACTACGTGTTCTGTTTACGAAATAAGGCTCAACGAAATTTGAAATTTTGAAACGTTTCAACAGAAAGTTGCAGTATTTTTTACACATAACATACATGTAAGTTTAAAATTAAGATTCCTTGTAACTTTCAAAGGAACGTCACGGCAACTTTTAAATAAACTATTACTGTACCACTAAAAAACCAACATTTAAGGATTAAGTTGGTGTAAGTTTCAATTTCAACCTTTAGATAACGTTGAGGAAACGTTGTTGCGAGCTTGAAAGTACCCACTTTTTCCATTTTTGAAACGTTTCATTAGAAGGTTATAGTACCTTTCACAGGCAACATAAATGCAAGTTTCAAACTGAAGGTTCTTAAAACTTCTAAATAAATGCTATAGCGACTTTCTCGATAAAGCTGTGGTATGGTATATAGGTAAGTTGCAGTTCTTTCAGGGTGAAGATTACATTTAACATTCAAATAAATGTTTCTTCAAGTTACTTAGGGATCATATAGAATGTTACTTAAGAAAAATTGTTGCAAATTGCAGATGATTAGTACAGAAAGTTTCACATGTAAACTTACTGTAAGCTTCAGATGTTTAGTGCCGAATGTTGCACCTGTAAACTTACTGTAAGTTTCAGATGATTCGTACAAAAAGTTGCACCTGTAAACTTACTGTAAGCTTCAGATGTTTACTGCTGAAAGTTGCACCTGTTAATTTACTGTAAGTTTCAGATGATTAGTGCCGAAAGTTGCACCTGTAAATTTACTGTAAGTGTCAGATGATTCGAACAGAAGGTTGCACCTGTAAACTTACTGTAAGTTTCAGATGATCAGTACAGAAAGTTGTACCAGTAAACTTAATGTAAGTTTAAGATGATTCGTACAGAAAGTTACACCTGTAAACTTACTGTAAGTTTCAGATGATTCGTACAGAAAGTTGCACCTGTAAACTTACTGTAAGTTTCAGATGATTCGTACAGAAAGTTGCACCTGTAAACTTACTGTAAGCTTCAGATGTTTAGTGCTGAAAGTTGCACCTGTTAATTTACTGTAAGTTTCAGATGATTAGTGCCGAAAGTTGCACCTGTAAGTTTACTGTAAGTTTCAGATGATTCGAACAGAAGGTTGCACCTGTAAACTTACTGTAAGTTTCAGATGATCAGTACAGAAAGTTGTACCAGTAAACTTAATGTAAGTTTAAGATGATTCGTACAGAAAGTTGCACCTGTAAACTTACTGTAAGTTTCAGATGATTCGTACAGAAAGTTGCACCTGTAAACTTACTGTAAGTTTCAGATGATTCGTACAGAAAGTTGCACCTGTAAACTTACTGTAAGCTTCAGATGTTTAGTGCTGAAAGTTGCACCTGTAAATTTACTGTAAGTTTCAGATGATTCGTGCCGAAAGTTGCACCTGTAAATTTACTGTAAGTTTCAGATGATTTGTACATAAAGTTGCACCTGTAAACTTACTGTAAGCTTCAGATGTTTAGTGCTGAAAGTTGCACTTGTAAATTTACTGTAAGTTTCAGATGATTAGTGCCGAAAGTTGCACCTGTAAATGTACTGTAAGATTCAGATGATTCTTACAGAAGGTTGCACCTGTAAACTTACTGTAAGTTTCAGATGATCAGTACAGAAAGTTGCATCAGTAAACTTACTGTAAGTTTCAGATGATTCGTACAGAAAGTTTCACATGTGAACTTACTGTAAGCTTCAGATGCTTAGTGCTGAAAGTTGCATCTGTTAAGTTACTACAAGTTTCAGTTGATTAGTGCAGAAAGTAGGACCTGTAAAATTACCGTAACTTTGTTATTTGTGGCACCAGGAGAGCCAACAAAACTCGCCTCTCCATACAAACGCACAGACGTTTTTTAAGAAATCACCCAGTTGTTAATATTCCAAGATCAAGTTTAACTATCCCATTATAAAAAAGTTACGTTAAGATAATATAACAGGTGTACATCTACTTTATGTACAGTTGAGTTCACTAATATGTATACACTTCACGACCTTATTACAATGGAATAGAGAGCAAAAGTGTACACATTAATGAACTCTACTGCTCTAAACATTTTGACTAACAGTAACATATAGGGCAACTTTTTACACTAATCATCTAAAACTCTATAATTTTACACGTAAAAACAGCTTTCTACTCTGATCATCGGAAAGTTACAGTCATATTACATGTAAATACAGCTTTCTACTCTGATCATCTGAAACTTACAGTAATTTTACACGTAAATACAGCTTTCTGCTCTGATCATCTGCATGTATGATGCATGATGTATGTTTGGCTAAGAATCTCTGCGTGACAAACACTTTGTTTGATCACAAAGAGATTCATCAGTATACGTGGAGACGTCAGAATGAGAAGTCTATGATAGACTTGATGATTGTGGATGAACGTTTGCGTAACAAAGTCGTAGATACCAGAGCATTTCGGGGGGTTAGCGTAGGTTCAGATCACTACTTAGTGGTAACACGAGTAAGGGGTCTGTTCACACGTTGGCGCCATCGTGTTCCCGTACCGACAACTACATTAGAGAGGATAAAAGTAGGAAAATTGAATGATCAAGTTATAAAAGATGAGTACGTAAGGAAGCTGAAAGATTGTTTTGAATGTGTTAATAAGATGAATGACAGTGAAGTTGAGAATGATATAAATAATGTATGGGAGATTATGAAAAATGGAATGGTTAAATCGGCCATTGAAGTATGCGGTGTAGTAAAGAGAAGAAAGAGCAAGAATGAACGTCCGGAATGTTGGGATAGAGAGGTAAATGATGCAGTGAAAGAAAAGAAAAAGTGTTGGTTGGATTTTATAGCTGTAGAGTCAGCACAAGATCTAAGCAACAGAAAGAAAGAAGAGTATAATAGATCAAAGAAAAGAGTGAAAGAAGTTGTAGCTAGAAAGAAAGATTTACTGAATGAAAAGTATGATAGGAGTTTCTCTGACAACTTCCAGTCGAATATTAAACTCTTTTGGAGCTTGATAAAATCGGCTCGGGGGAAATCAGAGAAAACTAAATTAAGCGCGGTGAGGGATGAGTGTGGAGACTTGATATGTGCGGAAGAAAAAATGCTTGATAGATGGAAAAGTTATTTTGAAAGTTTGTTTGAATGCGAAGATGTTCCTCTTGAGCCTGAAGAAAACATGAGTAAGGATGCAAGTAGCGAAGATGAAAGTGTGAATAACATGAGTGAAATCGTGAAAGCTTTAAAAAGTATGAAAGCGGGAAAGTCGGCAGGTTGTGATAGAGTGTCGATAGAAATGCTGAGGAGAGGGGATGGCGTAGTGGGTAGTCTATTGTACCGCCTTTTCAATGCATGTTGGAGTAGCGGCCGAGTCCCGGAAGATTGGGTCAAAGCCGTTATCGTCCCTCTGTATAAAGGAAAGGGGTCACGGCAAGACTGCAAAAACTACCGCGGTATCAGCCTCCTTAGTGTTGTCGGCAAAGTATATGCGAAGATTTTAATTGAAAGGGTATTGAATGTTACGAATGACAAAATCTGGGATGTACAAGCGGGATTTCGAAAGGGAATGGGATGTACGGATCAGGTCTTTTCACTACGGTCTATCACAGAAAAGTTCTTGGCTGTCAACCAAAAGGTTTTCTGTGCTTTTGTGGACCTGGAAAAGGCCTATGATAGGGTAGATAGAAAGGAGTTGTGGAAGGTGCTGTCTATGTATGGAGTGAGCAGCAACCTGGTGCAGGCTTTGAGGTCCCTTTATGAGGGCTCCAGAGCCTGTGTCAGGATCAATGGGGCATACTCTGCCTGGTTTAATATCTCTCGAGGTGTTAGACAGGGGTGTGTTGCCTCACCATGGCTGTTCAATCTATTCATGGACAGTTGTATGCGAGATTTTAAAGAGTATGATAAGGGTTTGCGTATGCAAGAGTTGCTTATCAAATGCCTCTTATATGCCGATGATCAAGTTATACTTGCTCCATCGGTACTTGAGTTGCAGGAGATGGTGAAAATGATGAATGAGGGATTTAAGCAAAAGGGAATGAAAGTAAATGTTGCCAAGACCAAGGTCATGGTGATAGAGAAGGACGAGGAGATGACAGAGTGCGTAATAAATATAAATGGTGAATTAGTAGAGCAAGTGAGTGAATTTGTGTACCTGGGAAGTATGTTTACAAGAGATGGTAAGTGTGAAAAGGATGTCGAGAGGAGGGTGAATGCGGGAAATCAAATAAATGGGGCCCTGTACTCTTTTGTGAGCAGAAAGGGCGTTTCACAAAAAGCCAGACTGGCTGTTCACAATGGAGTGCTAGCCCCTACACTGATGTATGGTAGTGAATGTTGGGTGTGGCAGGACAAGCATGAAAGTCGTATAAATGCAGTTGAAATGCGCTCATTGCGTAGTATGTGTGGTGTGAAACTGACTGATAGAGTAAGAAATGAAGAAGTCAGAGAGAAATGTGGACTAAAAGAAGATGTAGTGACTAAGATTGAAAAGGGCATGCTTCGATGGTTCGGTCATTTGGAAAGGATGGATGAAAGAAGATTGACGAAAGAGATATACAGAGCTAAAGTGAGTGGAAGGGTCGGAAGGGGCCGCCCTAGGCGTACTTTTTCGAATCAAATCGGAGAAATACTGGAAAAGGGCCGAATTTTAAGTACCCGATACCGACGTGCGTGCATGACTCGATGTATGAATGTGGAAGAAGCGAAAGAGATTTGTCAAGATCGTAGCAGGTGGAAAGAAGTGGTCTCTGCCTACCCCTCTGGGAAACAGGCGTGATTTAATGTATGTATGTATGTATGTCATCTGCAACTTACAATAATTTTACACGACAATACAGCTTTCTACTCTGACTATCTGAAACTTACAGTAATTTTACACGTAAGGATTACTACATAATCATCTGAAACTATTTATTTATTTTGTTTACTTCTTAAGTTTATGTTAAAAAACTTAAGAAGTTACAATAATCAAAAATAGTTATAAAAAAATTCTAAAGTAACATTCAGTTTTTTTAATAAAAACAAATATTTTAAAGTTAATAAATTTATTTTAAGTAGTGACATTACAAGTAATGACAGTATTATATTAATGTGCAGCCGAAAACAATGCTATAAAACGACAATCATTTTAAGGATTTTTGTCAGTGTAGTACGTTTTGGTCTACCATTCAGTCCTATTTAGGAATAAACGGACAGAAAATTCTACTACGAGTAGAGCTACACAGAATTAAATAGGTTTAGGTTATGTCAGTTCTTCAGCTGGCCCGAAGTGCCAAAACATCCAGAAATAGAAGCTCCGTCGACTTTCTTAAAGTAGTAGGACTAAATGGGTTATTTCGTCCGTTTAGTCTTATTAAAATTTGTGCCAGAAGTAGTAGGACTCAACGGATAATTTTATCGTAGGTAGACCAAAATGGACTATATCGAAATTCATCCTCTTTGTTTTAAGTGCTTAAAATTAACATCAAATCGAGCGGTAGAAAATAAGAAACGATGTTAAAGATCTGTATTTTTGAAATTCTATCGATATGAAAAAAATCTATGATAGTCCGTGTACCTATTTTCATATTCTACCTCTCGCATTCTTATAATACTGTAAACATGACTTTTGAGCAAAACTTTCGATCCACAGTTTTGCATCGCTTTTCTATTTCCTAATTAAATAGGACTATGAACACTGCGTTGCGTTGCGAGGTCGCATCGCAAAAAAACGCACAAAAATCTACTTTAACGTCTACTACTACTCATCTACGTTGTTTTGCGATGCGGCGTCGCGCCGCCAGTGTTGTGGCCTCGGCCTATCAATTACATAAATCATTAATATAATTAGTCGATTGTGTGGCGTATACTGGTAAATAAAACACCGCATAAGAACACTCCAGTAACTTTAGTCAACATGTGTTTGCGTCAAATCCGGTAGTTCTGATTTTTTACTGACTTATTTATGATGTTGGCCCAATGAATAATCCAAGTATGTGACCTAAGGCGCCGAACGCAACTTTGTCAAAATTAAAACGCGAAAACTTCGGACTTTTTCATATTCCGGCGATTATAACCCTAAAGGACTAGTTTTTGAAAGTATCTTTTCAGGACGTTTTTTAATCCAAACTTAATTTGCTACCATATGAGACTAAAATTGTCTCAGTAGACTCGACAGTTTTTGAGACAAAGCTTTTCAAAATTCATATTTTTTTCGAACTTCGCTGTTTTTTTGCAATTAGTGCGTTCTATTACACACTAACCTGTTAACATAGTTCACTTTGTGATACCAGCACCAAATTTTAGTATGTTGCTAAACATTTTATTCTGTCTTATTCTGTCCTATTCTATGCTATTCTATCCTGGTTTCGGAGATAGGGTGCGTAACGACTATAGATTGTAACTTTAATTGGAAACCACATGTTGACATTGTCTGTAATAAACTTAGAGCTGTTTTATGTAAATTTAACAATCTTAAATTTAGAGTCAGTAAACCAGTATTGTATGCTCTGTACCATGCACTTGCCGATCCAATATTGAGTTATGGTTTAATAGCCTATGAACGTACTTTTCGAAGTCAACTAGAAAAAATTTTGAATTTACAGCTCAGGATAATTAAAATGTTGGTAAACAGGAAAACTTAAAAGAAGTATAATAATAATTATAATGTATTATTTAAGACCTGTAAAATACTCTCTGTCAAAGAGAAACTTAGGTATATATTAGCGTTAGAACAGTTTAAGAACCCTGAATTTAAAACATCTAAAACATATAGCCGTAATCTTAGGTTAGAGGTAAGGAATAAATATGTAGAACCCAGAGCATGTAACTACTATGGGCAAAGAACTAGAAAGTATATGATACCGCGAATTCTCAATGCATTGTTTTCGGAAGAGGGCTGTAGTAGTAAACACATTTAAAAAAAAAAGCTTAAATATCATGTGTTGGATTCACTTGTAAAAGGAAGGGTTTAGTTGCTGTTAAGTTTGTAGTAAGTGAGATAGGTACACAGTAATTAGTTAAGAAGAGTGCAAAATTCGCCTTCAAACTGTTAAGCAGTTTGGCTAAGTTGTTAGTTATTATAAAACAGTGTACTTCTATTTGAAAAATAAATTAAAAAAAAAAAACGATCGATACAAAAATATTTCCTTTAATATCATTCGCTATAAAGCTTATTTCATATAATTATTGAATCGTACAACAACATTTAATATATTTAAATATGATATAATTATCATTTTATGTTATGATCATTTGATCTAAGATTATTTATTGTAACATACTTTAAGTATAATGCATATTTACTATAGTGAACTTATGATATAAAGTTCATTTCATGTTAAGTACAGTTGGTATAACCATTTTTGATAAAATGTATGAGATGTAATCAAAAAAATAAATGTTTTAAAAAACAAAAAAACCGCCTTCAAAAACGCAAAAAATAACTTCTACTACTAGGTACTTAGTAGTAGGTACCTATCCTATTAGGTTAGTCCAACTGAAGTCGACTTTTTGTTGAAAATATTGTGGTCGCCGACTTCAGTTAGACTAACCTAATAGGATAGGTACCTACTACTAAGTACCTAGTAGTAGAAGTTATTTTTTGCGTTTTTGAAGGCGGTTTTTTTGTTTTTTAAAACATTTATTTTATTTTACACTTTTTAGTGATCATAATAAGCTTATGTAGTCAGACTTCTTAGTTGATATATGAAACTTTAAGACATTTCAAGCTCGCCGCAAGCAACGCCGCGGGAAAATCATAGTCATTTTAAAACAATTAAATGTGCTTCGTTGTAGTCGCTCAACTATCTTAATCGAGATATCTTATCGCCACCCTTGAAATCGGTACCGTTAAGGAGTTCCGGTGGCCATCTGTGGTCTTCATCATCAGTTCCGCTTCACCAAGTGACACTTTCTGAATGCAAATGCTACACTTGTTACTAAAAATACTAAAATCCCTATATGTTTGCATACAATATTTGAGGAGTTCCCTCAATTCCTCACTGATCCCTTCATCAAATTCAGATTTGCTGACAATGGGACCACCTCGGAAGTATACTCTATCAAACCAAAAAAGAATTTTTAAAATCGGTCCACAATTGACGGAGTAATCGGTGAACATACATAAAAAAAAAAAAAAAAAAATACATACAGTGGAACGTATAACCTCCTCCTTTTTTGAAGTCGGTTAAAAATTCACTACCCCACAAAATTTACTTAGGCAAAAGGGTAATGGGGGGCAGTCCCCCGTAAAGGGACTTGGGGAGCGCAGCCCCCCCTAAAAAACAAACAAAACTGTGCTACCAGAAATATGGTTAGGGTAGGTTAGAACCGCAAGCCCTGCACAAAACAAAGTGCTTCCATAGAAAAATAGTTTAGATTAGGTAAATAAAATAATACATTTTTATATCAAATGATGTTTATAATCAGGGCCCGTAATTTTCATGCCGTTGACGCAAAAATTACGTCACGCTGCATCGATTATATTCGTCATAATTAATCATTTAACAACCTCTGCAGATAATAATAATTAACCAAATGTGTGACACAACAAACAAAAATACGATTACAAAACAAAAGGATTTTTATGAATATTGCATTACGTATGAACGCGAAGATGACTTAGATTTTCTTTGCACGGGAATTAATGCAAGAAGGGTGGCGTGCTTTACGTTAGAGAGGAATTCTGTTTTCTACGTAATTATTGTAATGTGTTAATCAAGTAGGCATTATTTATTCCACGTGCAAATAGAGTACTTTTGAAGTCATTTGTTCATGATTAAAATGATTGACGACTAATGATTAATGATTTATAATAAAACTATTTAGGATTACCCTATATGGAGCGTGACGTCAAATTAATGTCATCGGCATGAAAATTACAGGCCCTGTTTATAATCAATAAATGATATGCCAAATGATAATTTAGTAAATAAAAATAGATATTTTTATATTATACCAATCGTTTATTATATAAAGAGAGTGATTGATTATATCCTTTGAAATTTTATCAATTATTTTTATACCAATCTTTACACACCCTCCGGAGATATGACGTCATCAAAATGGCAGCTGCTGTATTTTATAAAAATTGATTGATTATATGAAATAACGGGAATTAAATGTTTTATTATTCTATTATATACAATAGTAGCAGAGTGCTACAGTTACGGATATATTTTAAATTATGTAAAAATGTATAATCTATAGAAACTCACTATTTTCGTTTACAGCCTCGGAAGTATACACTATATACTAAAATGATGTATGGTAGACAACGAAAAATTTATTGGCTATGTAATAAAAGAAACCGGAACTCGTCGGATGAAAATTGTTTCAATTTATCCGAGAAAATATTTCTGTTACTGTACTACTCAGTTGATAGTTGGCACTTTACAGATGGGGTCCCGACGGTTTTAAGATAGAATAACATGTTTAGCAACATACTAAAATTTGGTGCTGGTATCACCATGTCACAAACTTGGATTATTCATTGGGCCATCATAAACAAGTCTGCAAAAAATCAGAATACTGGATTTGACGCAAACTACGCCGTACTTTATGTCTTCCCGTGGATGTCGTAAGAGACGACCAAGGGACTAAAGGCTGTGTAGTGCTGTTAGGCGATGGGTTTGCAACCTGTCACTAATACACTGGATAACATCTTAGCCTGGTTGTGCAAAATGTGGTCACAGAATTATCAACAAGTTTTTGGAGTTGTTGGTGAGTCTGTGGCTCTGCCTACCCCACTCTGGGAATGAAGGCGTGAGTTTATATTATGTTATGTTACGCCGTACTTTGAATCCCCTATTTTACTGGAGTAGAAGCAATATGAATTGTATTTTAAATTAATTACGGGTTATACTTTTATGAAACGCCTTGCTATGAACACTGTGATTTAGCGACTGATCTCTTCTGTTCTGCCTTGTCTCGCACATAACTCCCAACATAGGGAAAAAATAAAGTTATACAAATGTGCATGCTTCGAAAAAAACAATAATAATAAACATTAAGTTTCAGTGTATTCTTGAATTTAAGTTCAAGCAGTAAAAAAAACTATAGGTTATTGTTTATTAAGAAACAAACGGTCTTTTACATTTAGGGTAATGAAGGATAAGTAAAAACTAAGATTAAACCTATAGTTTCCTTATTTTAATAATTAAGTAACACTAGACAGATGGGTATAGCCCAAAAACCTACAAAATAAAAGTAGTATTGAAATTTCTCTAATACAGAATTACAATACAATACAATACAATACAAATACTCTTTATTGAACACCAGAAAACAAAACAAGGAACAGTACATTTGAATAACATATATGTATACAACAGGCGGTCTTACCGCTAAATAGCGATCTCTTCCAGACAACCTTGGACAGAGAAATAATAAGACAAAAATACATGGCAGGCGGTGTAAACTAATTCCTTCAGAACTCAAACTAAACTACAAGAAACACTTTTGTTATAATAAAATCTACTTATACATATTTATATAAACTACATATAAATACACACATACCTCATGTAAATGAGGTAAACTACATACCAAATACACACTAAATACCTACATATTATAATATATACAATAATATACACATACATAAATTCCAGAAATCAGCCAAACAAAGATAACACACAAGGTCATAGGATAGTAAAAATAAAAGTAAAGGAAAACATAGTAAAACTACGGAAGCGATAGATAGTGGTCCTTTAGCTTGCTTTATTAATTAGTATTTTACAATGCTAAAAACAGGTTTTTATCGAGTTGAATTATAAAACCATATAACCATATAACATTACAGATCTGAGAGAAGTTAAAGTAGGTGCTAACATAAGACAATTATCAAAAGATACAATTTGAAATTATAGCAAACACAGGTATGTCTACGGTCAAATAATAAACGCAATAAATGTTTTTACAATAGTTTTTTTTTCAAGGTAGGGCGGTAACATAATTATAAAATTTCACTTATTTAAGAAATTAAATTAACACACTTACAACATATATCGCACTGTTAGTTTAAAACAGTAGTAACTCAAAATACAACTATATTTAAAAATCAATTTTAATACAACTTCTATGAACTTGAAACAAAACTAGCAAGGATTTAGAGTTGATACTGTTTTGATCTAGCAGTGCGATATATTTGTAATTTTACGGTTTAACAAAAACTCGTTCATAGGTAGATGCTCGCCTTGGCATCACAAATCAATTGT
Organism: Acleris cristana; assembly: GCA_948252455.1. Taxonomy (NCBI): domain Eukaryota; kingdom Metazoa; phylum Arthropoda; class Insecta; order Lepidoptera; family Tortricidae; genus Acleris; species Acleris cristana. Next base: position 38,709,085 of record OX411771.1, read on the forward strand.
GTATTCCAGTGCTCACGGTAGGGCTAGCTTGAACTATGTTTAATTATATAACATAATATTTTAATTTCTATAACATTAATAGCAAACAATCGCTATAATAGTGCATTGCTGCTTTGGCATAATAATCGAATTGATGCGCACTGAAGCCTGCAACAGAACAACGAAAATAACAATTATAAAATAATATGTGCAGCGCACAAGTACAAACGACAAACACATTATTAATTTACTGTTTTAGTATTTCACTAGCTTCGCATAATAATCGAGTTATTTATGCATCCTAAGGCTTATGGCAGGAAATAAAAGTAATAATTATAAAAGATGTGGCCGACTCGTCTAGGCCGGCGATTTGGATGCCAGCCATTTTGACGGGGCGGCTCATGTCGGCGACGTCGCCAACTAGCCCCTGCAGCCTAGCTGCAAGGGTGTCAGCGACCTCGTGCCCCTTCTCCCCGGAGACCTCGATAACTCGGGACCCCGTCATCGAGGTCCTGACCCTCACGTGCTGTAGATCTACGTCACTGAGGCTAAGGCCATTAATGGCCTTAGCCATAGTGGCCTGCAGGGTGGTGGTGGCCTTCTTGAGGGAGACCACCACCGCCGCCGTCTTGGGGACGGACAGCTTGGCGGGTATGGGCCTGTGTGCCGCCTTGCTGGTCTTCTTGCTGGGGGGTGGGGGGGAGATCTTGTTCTTCCCCTTCCCCTTCTTCCGTACCACCTCCGACCACGACATCTTCTCGGGCGGAGGCGGCATTTGGCGCGAGGGGCCGGGTTCTCCCTCCGAGGGCCGAACGGCTCTCGGGGGCGGGGCAGCTTTGGCCGCCTTGGCAGCCTTCCTGGGGGCCGGAACAGGAGCGGTAGCGGGGGCTGCGGCCACCGCCTTCTTGACCACCTTGGCTTTCGGCTGCCCATCGCCTAGTCTGGCCCTGGCTACTGGCTCGACAGCTTTCACCGGGGCCGGAGGCGGCTGGGCAGGCCCTGCGACCTTTCTTTGAGGGGGAGCCGACACGGCAGGCTTAACGGCCCGCTTGTCGTGCGCCAACGGAGGGCGGAGGATGGGTTCCGCCGGGAGGCGCCTGCTCACCTCCTCAATCCTATCATTAATCATCCTCCCGAGGCTGAGGAATAGGTCGCGCTTCATCGCTTCAATGGCCTCGGTCAGTTCGGCGGTGCCGAACTGTAATGCAGCAGCAACAGCGGGAGCAGGAGTGGGAGCCGGAGCGGCTGGGATCTCCCGCTCACTGAAGGCGGTGCGGAGCGCCTTCAGTTCCGCCCAATTGAGAGCGAATTGCTCCCGCATCCTTTTTTTGACCGCTTTAAGGATGCGGATCTCCTCACTCTCAGGCTTGGCGGCCTCGACCTCGTCCATTAGCGCCAAGATGGTGCGACACGCCCGGTTAATCTGGCCCCAAACCTCCCCCTTAAGGTTCCCAGATAACCTGGCTGCCTCCAAGATGTCCCGCGCCGCTATGCGGGTGGCGTCTATCGGGTCAACCTCCTGTTGACCTTGTAGGCCACCCATAAGATCGGGCGAGCGCGAGACCGACCGGGAGCGCGATGCCGAGCGTGAGCGTGACACCGAGCGGGAGCGCACGGCTTCCACCTCCCTCCCTTTTTTTCCCCCCTTTGCCCCCTTTGGGCGGAGTTCGGGGAAATCATTCCTATAGATGGCCGCAGGGTCAGGGCCAGCTCCCTCCACAAAGTGAGGCTCCAGCTGGTACAGCTTGGCCCTCAACCTGGCTGCGGCCAGCCCGGCGTAAGCCCCCTTGGGCTTCCCCCTCGCCACTGAGTTAACCTTGGGCCCCTGGGGAGGCCTGGGGTCATCCGCCTTATCCTCATGCGCCCTTTTAGGGGCCAGAGGGATGATCACCTCCTCGACTTCAATAAGGTCGGGGTCCTCAGAGTCAGAGTCCGACTCTGCTCCCCTCCCCACCATTGGAGTCCTCCCCCTTTCAGTAGGGGAGGCCATGACGGCCCCCCCTACCCTACTACTGAGAACGGTCGAAATCCGACCACTACAACCAAAGTAAGAAGTTAACCTAACTTAAAATGGTCAAGAGTGACTCGGATTTCGACTTTCCCATACAAAAGTGGGTTTGGCGCCTGAAATTTTCCTCTGAGCAATCAGAGGAAAACTTTGTCCCCGAATTTGACCCACTTCCCGGGGTCACAGGAGGTTGAAACAACTACCAAAAGGTAGTGTGCGGGTTTGCGCCTCACTTAATAAAATATAAAAAACTATAAAAGGTTAACAGATTCAAAGTTATCGATTTTACCAACAAACGGCAAAACCTTAAGTTGGTAAAACGAAAAACCTTGCACACCTAGGCAAGTTAAAAGGCCTATAACTTTTGACCTGAAGGTCAAAAGGTTAAGGACTCAAACAAAAAATTTAAACAATTAAATTCCTCAACCGCTGCTTGAGGTTAAATATTTTTGCAATGACTGCAACAAACTAAAAAACCGGCCAAGTGCGAGTCGGACTCGCGCACGTAGGGTTCCGTACCACTATACATCTTAATAAATGTTTTTGTTTATTCTTTATTATATTGGAGTTGATTGAATGAAAGGTAAAATGCGGTTTAGGATTTATAACGTATTAAAAAAAAATATATTAGATCTCGTTCAAACCAATTTTCGGTGGAAGTTTGCATGGTAACGTACATCATATATTATTTTTACATTTAACATTCCCTTATTTTAGAAGTTACGGGGGGGGGACACACATTTTTCCACTTTGGAAGCGTCTCTCGCGCAAACTATTCAGTTTAGATTTTTTTTTTATTAGAAACCTCAATATCAATTTGAAGACCTATCCATAGATACCCCACTAGGGCATCCTTCCGGGAAATCCCGGTTCTGTAATTCCCGGGAAATCCCGGGAATTTCATAGTGCCTAAAGAACCGGTACTGAAGGTTACATCCCGGTTCACCCGGTTCTTTCCAAGAGTATCACAAATATCACAATTCACAGCTGAGCGACGACGCCGGCACAAGCGGGAACATCGCACTCCACTATCCGCTTTTTGGAATTGGTGGAGGATGCATTTAAGCTCTAAAAGAGGGGTAATTACACAAAAGATCCCATAGGGTCGAAGTGTATCCGTAAGGACGCCACAAATAAGATAAGATAAGATACGTTTTTGTTGAAGAAAACGTGCATGATTTTATTGCATATTTACAAAAAAATAATATTCATTATTTTTTTAATTGTTTTATTTCTTAAATGTCCAAGTGTGGCGCTGAATTCAGGTAAAAATAAAGAACCGGGAGAACTGGGAATCCTGGTACTGTCCCTGCATAGAACCGGGAAATGGAATTCTTGGTACCGGGCCCGGTACTGCATGCCCTATACCCCACACGTATGGGTTTGATGAAAAAAAATAATTGAGTTTCAGTTCTAAGTATGGGGAACCCCAAAAATGTATTGTTTTTTTTCTATTTTTGTATGAAAATCTTAATACGGTTCACCGAATACATGTACTTACAAAGTTTCCATAGTATAGCTCTTATAGTTACGGAAAAAAGTGGCTGTGACATACGGACGGACAGACGGACGCACGGACGGACGGACATGACGAATCTATAAGGGTTCCGTTTTTTGCCATTTGGCTACGGAACTCTAAAAACACACCCAAACACAAAAAAGTTCGAAAACTTCGAGTAAAAACTCGAAGTTTTCAAAAACAAAAATTTCGGGACTCAACAACAATAGCAAAACAACCACAACGCAGTAATTAGCGGGACCGTTGCCGGTACCCCCGCCCAAAAACTGGGCAAGGTGGGATACAGGCAACACCGACAAAATTACGACGCAAAAATGTAAACAAACCTTAAAATTAACAAAATCTTAAGGCTAATATTTACAAATTGGCAAGGCCAATAATTCCGGAACTTTCGTTCCGAAAATTACTGAACCTCAACCGACAACAAGGACAGAATCGCCCGCTATCTCCTAGCTCTGAAAAGGGCTCGAAAAGACAACGGACAAACGAACGAAAAATGATACAAAAACGTAAAAATCCAAACAAAAAATTACCAACCGCAAAAACAAAACAGTCAATAATAAGGCCAAGTCGTATGTAAGAGCAGAATCGAAAGCAAGTCTGCCGTGTCAAACCTATCTCATGTATCTCACGAAACATAGTTTTGAGAAAACGGGGATCAAAGTTTTTTATCGCAATTTGTAATTTTTGAAATAATTGGGACTAATCCTAAAAAAAAAACACATGAATAGATCTGTATAAGGCTAACATATATATATTTTTAAATATTAGCTATAACAGAGTTAAGCCTGACAGACCCGCCATACATTGTTTGTCACGCGGCGCCCTGTATTTTAGGTTACATGACTTAGGCAAATCATGCTCAATACCTAATGATATGCCTTTTACAGGTAACTATAACTTACGGGGTGTGCATAACAGATAGTGGGGTAGTAAGAAAAATGTCATAGGCACTTAAAGGAAGAAAAAAAGTCGTAAAGAATAAAACAATCAATTGCTTTATTGATATTATTTTGCAAAACCTAGGTAAGTACCTTAAAATCAAGTTTTAAAAACCTTTTTTTATTAAAATATTACTTCCATTTATGAAACTTAACATAATGTTCACAAACTTTTTTTGTTACCTATAGGTAATTGAAAGAACATGCTTTTTGGTTAAAAAAACTTAAAATTATCTTATTTTGTTAAAAAAAAACAACTTCTATAACAGTTCTGAAGAATAGAGTTATTTAAAACGAAAACTTCACTTTTTAAATGATTAAAGAAGAAACGACAGTGTTATTTCAAAAACAAATAATGGCATGTTGGTAATTATTGTTTCTAAAGAAAAACATATAAGTAACACTAACAAACAAAATATAAGTAAAATAAAATCAAAACAAAAAGAAAAATAACAATATACTTAATAGGAATGAAATACTTAGGTATCACATTTTCCGTGAAAAATGAGATCACGAGAATTAAAATGAGACCTTTATAGTAGAGGATACGAATAGGAGACTACTTTCACCCAGCTGTTTATTTGATAAAAAGTATTTTGTATCAAATTTAATATGTTAAGTAATATATGGCGAATAGGTAGGCTGATTTTCAGTCCAGTGTATGATTGATTAATAAAAAAATTAAAAACGAACTATTATTTAAAAATTGCAATTTGCTCGTCGAATAGACAAATTACATATCAATCGAAAGTATGAAGCCTATAGAATATGCAAACGTTATGTTGACTATTTTTCCCATGATAACTGTTGGGTAGGCAGGTGTGTATAAACAGGTAAGTCGGTACTAATAATTTGCAACAAACCTAACGTTTGCATATTCACGAACGACTCCATTCTTCCGATAAGTATGTAATTTGTCTATTAAACATGCAATTGCAATTATTTTTTAAAGCTCTTTTATCATATTAATTATATAAGTACTGGACTAAAATTTTTCAGCCTACCTATTCGCCATAATATTACTTAACATATTTAATTTGATATAAAATACTTTTTATCGAATAAACTGCCCGGTAGGTGTAGGTCTTCTCCTATTCGGATCTTTAGGCCGGCATTATACCTGTAAGTTATTGATGTAAGTTTTGAGACGCAACTATGGGTAAGAGTGAGTGGCAAATATCTGCATTTCCCTCTTGCATATAGCTTTGCTTCAAAACTTACAGTAATAAATTACAGGTGTAATGCTGGCCTTAGACCATTAGTCGTTAGTCGTCCAGCTGCTCATTGAAATCTAGCACGTCGTCGCTTTCTTTTAAATATGGATTGATGAAAAAACTTCCCAAAAGCCATAGGAAGAGAATCAAACAATTTCAGCAAGTCCGCTTTTTTAGTTTTTTTTAATGCCTCTTTGTTCTTGTTCTCTTGGAATTTCAGCTAGCAAGTTGGGAATAGCTAAATTTATTATATTTTTGCGGAAAACATTTAAACCTTTGTATTCTTCCTCGTCGTAGGCCTTTTTGACAAATATATGTGTTGAATTTCTGCGGAATTCAACGACTTTTAGCGCTTGAATATTATAACTTTTAGGGAGGGCATTTGATTTCATTTGATCTGTGAATTTTATCATATCGCTGCTTATCGATGATAGTGTCATAACACGAAATACTACGTTTTTGAGATAAGTATAACACGACGCGTGAAATATTCAAAAGTTTATGATGACTAAGACACCCATTGCATTATCTCCAAAAACAGCCACGTGGCAGCACTGTGCCCTTATGCCATTGGTCCAATTGTGACGCCATATTGTGGGCAACAGCGTAGGTAAGCCAGTTGAGCCGCAACTACCAACAAAGAAGCTAAATTTTTATCATGACTACAGGCACACCCCAAAATAATTCAGAAAAAAATGCTGATTATATTTGTAACATTGATACATTACAAAATAGTTTGTGCAATAGTGATTAATTTTTAGTTGCAACTTTATCATCCAGAAAGTAAGTATATTTTTTTTGTAACATGTCAAAATAAGCTCTTAGTCATGAAAAAATAGTCGATAAGGTACATAATGTTTTCGGTATATGCCTATATTCAATATTTATATGTAAATAAAATTGTGACCTATAACTTAAAAAATCTTTATGCACGATACATTTCGATCCATTTTATGAAAAATAATTTGATCGGAAACCAAAAGTTACCTTGTTAGTGAAAAAATCTAAATAAGAAGTAGATTAAAAGTATTTCAAAAAGATTATTTCCGCATGAAGCTAATTTTTAAAGACCTTTTATTCAGTTAACTTGTATGTTAGTATTTAAGTATATTATTGTAAAATGCCTAGCAACAGTGCTAGGCATTTTTTAACCAGTTTTCGTTATTTAAATGGGATGAAATGCAAATTACCGTCAATTATGCTGATGAATTATCTATACCTACTAATATTATAAATGCGAAAGTGTGTCTGTTTGATACGCTCTCAAAACCGCTTACGTTACGGCCAAACCGCTTAACTGATTTCGATGAAATTTGGTATGGAGATTGCTTGAGTCTCGAGAAATGACATAGGATACTGTTTAATTGCGGGAGCAGCGATAGACGACTTCTACACGGGTGGAGTCGGGTAAAAGCTAATTTATAATATAGGTAGCGAATTAGTCCGGCGGGGCGCTGGCATGTTTTGAGGTCATAAGTTACAAAAACTCTAAAGTCGCTTATTTTTTGCATGTGGATACAGTGTGTACTTGTGAGGCTTATATTGCGTTTTGTGTCACATCTTGCCATTGCATATTCAGCAATTCGATGTTTTGTGGCAAAAAAATCATTTCAATTTAGAACGATCAAAAAATAAAATTAAAGTTAAAAAATATATCAGTATCCTATCTAGGTAGAATAACTAGGGGACATTCGTATTCCTTTCCGTACCGCTGGTGGCGGAGTCTTCAACCTTGCAATACTAAAAGCTGGCACCAAGGTGTCTCACGGAACTATTACGGAGTTGATCTATGCTCTTTATGAGGTTTTGTGGCGGAATTCCCAGAGGATCTACAAAGGCTTATGACGAGTCTCGATGAGTGATGTCGCAAATTTGGCCTGAAAATCAGTGTGAAAAAGACCGAAGTAATGGTTCTTGACACGCTAAATGGGGCCCAGGTTGACATCAAACTCGGTGATAACTCGCTTAAGCAGATGGCGGTGCCTCCTTGAGAACGAAATCAACGGCAGAATTGGAGCAGCTGCCGCAGCCTTCGGCAAGCTTCGTTCCAAGGTGTTTCGCTCACACTACATAAAAGCTCTAATAAAATAGCTGTTTACATGGCGATAGTTCTACCGCAAGCATATTCGAACATAAGATAGATTCCACCTAGAATGCCTACGCGACATTATGAACATTCGTTGGTCTGACCGTGTTCGTCAGTGCCGGATTAAGCCAGCGCGGGGCCCGTAGTAAGTTCTATATATAAAGAGACCCTTGGTTTGTTTTAGGTTATTTCTTAAGTCTAGGGTGCTAAATAAAACAGAACTGGTAGAAATCCATGTCAGGGAGATGTGTGTGCGCGGGGCCTCTCAATGCGCGGGGCCCAGCATTTGCTACTCTTGCTACGTGGCTAATCCGGCACTGGTGTTCGTAACACGGAAGTCCTACGAATAGCTAATGTCGATGGAATAGAGGCCTATCTAATGCGACGACAGCTGCGGTGGGGCGGCCATGTCTCCCGCATGTCAGATGACAGAGAGGCAAGGCGCAACTTCTACTCAGAACTACAGGATGGCAAGCGGAAACAAGGCGGCCAATTCCTGCGGTACAAACATGTGCTTGAGCGACATATGAAGCGGTGTGACGTGGACCCGTCACCATGGGAGGCAATGTTAGCAGACCGGCGGTCTTGGAGGCATATAGTACAGTGAGCACTAAGGTTTCCGAGTTCGAAAGGAAGAGATGTGAGGTGCTCGATGTTAAGCGAGACGAGCTCAAGGCCCGTACACCTGCGGGTTTTCACTACAATAGGGTATTTATATGCCTGATATTACATTTCATATATTAATTTGGATAATATATCAACATACGTAGTATGATAAAATAATTCAAAATTCAAAATTGGTAATTAAAAAAAGTTATAGCCTTATAAAGTTTTTTGTCTATTTTTTTCTCACAAAACGATGTTGTGCGTGTAATTCATATGGCGGTTGAGTAATATGACGTCATATTAATGTATTTTCCCCTTTTTCTAAAAACAAGTTTTAAACATTTATATCTTTTGCATTTTTAAAGATATAAAAAACTATTTAAATTAGGCTATTTGGAAGGTAAAAAAGTTTCAATTTAAATACTAATAAAACATTAGGAAAATACCCTATTATATTGGAGGGATGACTTGCATCGAATGTGGTCGAACTTTTGATGCGAGAATCAGCTATGTCAATCATCATACAGCTCACAGCTCACGAGCGACGCTCTAAATAGTCGGATCCCAGTCGCTGTGGCCGAAATCGGTCAGGATCGATCGATGGGACAATCTCACACAAATTGACCTAGTCCCAAACTATGCTCTAGGCTTGGTACTATAGGTACTGAACAACGATAAACATACTTAAATAGAGAAATAAATGCTTAAATACATAGAAAACTTCAAAGACTAGGAAAAAATACTTGCGCTCAGCTCACAAATATTTTTCCTTACCGGGAATCGAGCCCTGGACCGCTAGCCTCGTAGGCAGGGTCACTACCAACTAGGCTAACCGCGTCGTTGAACCCCTGATCGCTGTTTTATTCCAGTTTGTCTTATATATTATGTTAGCAAAACAATTCAGGGTTTATTATGTTCGACCAATGCGTTTTCTAAGGTCTCACACGTAAAATAAGGTAAATCATTACTTTGTAATGTAAAAAAAGAGGTGTGCGATCACAAAATATGCCCTTATTTATGACAAAGAATTAATATTTTTATAGACATAATTCGTATTTCTTCGGTTTTTTCCATGATTTATTGATATTTTTTAGGTATAAAACGATATGCATCATTAGTCATCAAAAAAAGAAAAAAATACTAGGGATTAACACGAAAGCATCGTTGTTGTCCAAAAGATTACACGTATAATTTTGTAGTTTCACTACTTGTGTCCTTATTGCACATAATCACGACGAAGGTTTTGAGAAGCATGTCGAATAGATCTACAATTTGTAAAGATATTAAATTAGACTTGCGTCTCTTGTATTTGATTTTTGGTTTCATAAATTAACTGGGAGGTGATAATATTCCGACAAAAACAAGTATCTTTTTATCTTATGAAGGTCAAAAGTTATTTCAAAATGTTTTTGTTTCTTTTTTTAGATGGCTCTCCTGAAAAAAATGCTTTTTTGAGTTATGCCTTTATCATTGATAGGCAGCGATACATGTTCTTTTGTTTTGAAAATTTATTTGTGATACATGTATGCACGGCGTCCGCTGCCATGTATGTATGGCCTGGCTCCAAATACACAAACCGTATTACATTGGCGCTGATCCATTCTGTAGAATTTACCAAACGAATCATTGCACCAAATAATACGCGATTTTTATTTTGGGCTGAGCAATTGTCACAATAAATTATGATTTCTTCAATATTCTTAGCATGGTGTATAATAAAGGAAACATATGCAGAAGCAATATTAAAAGCTTTGCGTCCGATTTCACCCTCATGCCACAGAATACAACAAGCTGGCTCACCTTTTCCTGGAGACACGAAAGTTTCATTAAATAAGACTAATTTACGTGCAAAAAAATAGTCTTTAGTCTGCAACTTTGGCATGCAAATAACTTTCTGCATATCAACAGTAAAAACTTTTTTCTTCTTCTAAACGTTGTCTCGATAAGTTACGGTTCATTATGTGAGTTGGGTATAAGTTGCAAAAATGACAGTCACAATCAGTGCAAAGGTGATCTGGTTGGTCACCATGATTCTCATTATGGTTTTGACATAAAGTGCAAATATCCTGCTTTGGCGTCGAGGTTGACAGATTTATTTCTTTAGTTATTCCATGGAAATAAGCCCAGCTACACGTTCGCGTTTTTGTCTCATCACAATGAGATTTAAATGATTTATATAAATCTGTAAACGATACACCACAAGGCAAATACCGTCTGTTCGGAGCATGGTTTAAATTATAATGGGAAACAGTAGGACGAACACTTTCAATGAATTGTTTTACATTTTGCCTGTACTCGTCACTAAACATGTTCCATGGCTTTGCTCTGCCACGCTGTTCAAGTGCTGCTGGTACTTCATCGACATCCACAACTCCCTGTCTATAGTTAGCATTTAGAACAGTAACTACAGATTGGAAACCAAGCGTGTTTAGGAAAAATGGTTTGCAAACTTTTATTTTCCGAAGAGTCCATGTAAGAGTATTTTTGCGTCTTGAGTAATTTTTTGTTATAACTGATTTGGTTGATCTCTTAACATGCCTAGAAATGAAATTTCTTTGTTCCGGTTTCCTTAAATTTCTAAAACTACACCAAATATTTTGTCTTTCTTCTTCATTAAACTTTTCATAACATTTTTTTCGGCATTCCGTTTTGCAAGGTGGTTTTAAAGTATACTTCTTTTTTTCGATCTCAAGGCGTTTAATTGGATTTCTTTCCCTTTTTTTCTTTAAAGTACTTGTTTGATGTTGTGTGAATCATTCTGATACATTAAGTTCACGACTAAGCTGAACACGGGTGAATAAGTTCTTCTGCGCTTGTTTCAAAAAAACAATCATCCTCATTGACAATTGGCGAGTTCCTCGGCAATATTTGTTGCTGAATAATATTCGGATCCGGACCAACATGTTCAGGGGATTTACAAGCACGGTTGTCTGAATTATTATTTACCGTTTGGTTATGTGTGGAGATTGCGTTTGCTGTAAAATCCATATTTTCAAGGCAGAAAGACTTTTGGGGTGTTTCAGTTTCCTGTATTTGACACAAGGCTGTCAAACTCAAAGGGCTTAGTAAGTCTGTTATTATAGGTAAGCTAATGTCAGAGAAATGTAAGTTTCCATTCAATTCAACCAAGTCATCTTTTCAAAGTTCTGGTAAAGAAGTAACGCTAGTTTGGACTGGTTGAAGCTCCGTGTATTGTTTGGTCGATTGATCAGCGTTAATTTCAATAATATCTTCTGTTAGAGGACCTATTACCGACCTGTTAAATCCTGACATTACCGGCAGCTCTTGAATATCTTTTATTCTGTCTACATCTTGACTTGTCGGTTCACAATAATCTTGAAAATTTATAACGTTCCCTTGATTTTCAACCACTTTACCCGTTCTTGCCATTTTCATCATTAATAAACGTCTATTTTGACTCATTTTGATATAAATATACACAAAATTTACGTAACAATTCCCCAATAATGTATGTTTTACACCAAAACCACTTTTATAACTTTTTATCACACCGCATAATTAACGTGACCGTTACCAAGATGTAAATAAACAAACTAAATGCCCTAGGCAGGGATCTCAATGCAGCCGGGACGGGGAGAACGCGGACAGGTTCATGCGTGTCGCACGCGCGAACGGCGAATTACTTCGGTACGAGTTAATCACGCCAAAGTCCTGTATCTTTAGTTGACTGAGATAGAATTTGCTCGACGCGTAAAAAGCTTGTCGCTCCTATGTGATGTAACTTAAGATGCAGTACTTAACCATAATTTATTATGGTAAAATAAAGATACATGACTTGCGTGACACTTCGTACAAGGGAGTAGGAAGCTAAATTAAAAATTCTGTTTGTGTAGGTCTATTAAGGCATCGGAATAAATAGCATTTAGACTTGTTACGCGTAACTCATCACGGCAGAGGTATCAGTTAGCAAAAAAATGTAGTATTAAGAAACCGAAAATAGCATCTATCCGCCCAATAGCACCCGAGAAAGAACCATGGGAGTGGTGGAGGGGTATGTGGGACTCACCCCATCGTCCCCCCTCCCAGAGCGAGAGGGGGGAGAGGAGCGCAACCCACTAAAAACCACCCTGGCGTACCCTCCTGCCGACTTGGCAAGACGCCGTGGAACCCGCCGAAGCATTCCCCACGACGTCTACCGGCTGCCTCGGCTACTGCCAGGGCTACCCGCGCCAAAGGAGAGGGGGGCCGAGCACGCGTGGCCCCCCTCCCAGACCGCCCAGTGACTAGCCTACGGCAGGCAGGGGACTCCCATCCCCCACCTGCAGTCACTAAGGGTTAAGGCGGGCGGCAAAGCGCCGCCGCCTCAACCCCCGCCGTCTGCGCCGGAGGGGATGCGCGAGAGGAGACTCCTCGCGCTCCCGCTCCGCGGCCTCCTTCTGCGAGATAACCGACTCGCAGAAGGAAGCCACAGCCTTCCAGGACCTGTCGCTGCACAGCATTGTAGAGACAACGCTGTGCAGCGAGAGGTCCCATTGCCCTATGGCCAGTGCCATGGTGCCGCGCTCCGAACTCCAACGGCTGCACACCTCGAGGGTGTGCTGAGCCGTGTCATCCGGATCGCCGCACTCATGGCACTGCGGGTCAGGCTCCCTACCAATTTTGTGCAGGTAATGACCGAAACACCCATGTCCGGTCATCACCTGCACAAGCCTGTACGACGTAGCGCCGATTGCCCTATCCAACCACAGGTCCAGCGACCCCAGGATCGCCCCTATAGTACGAGTACCATAGGGGGAGTCCTCGAGGTCGCTTTTCCATCTATCCCGCAGTCGGCGCTCCGTCATACGGCGCGTCTCCTCCACCTCCTCAGGGTCCGGGCGTTCACCCCTCGCCCGGGCCCTGGACCTAACTATGTAGGTCTCCGCCTGCACCTCTGCGTTCAACTCCCAGGGCGGGGTGCAGGCGATGAGGCAGGCCACGGCGTGGGCCACCGTCATATAGGCCCTCACAATTCGGAGGGCCACCACCCGTTGTGGCCTCTGTAGCAGGGCCCTGTTCCGGGCGGACAATTTGTCCGCCCAGATGGGGGCCCCGTACAGAGCCATGCTCCTTGTAACGCCGGCATATAACCGGCGGCACAAGGACCCCGGCCCACCCACGTTCGGCAGAAGCCGTCCCAGCGCCGACGCGGCGCCCACGATTCGGGGAGCTAGTTGGGTAAAATGCTCCCCGAAGTTCCAACGTCGGTCCAGAACAAGCCCCAAATATGTGGGGCCTGATCCGGACCGACTCCCCCCCCAGGGTGAGCGCCGCGCCCGCCGGCAGCCTCCACCCCCGCCCCCCAAAGACTATCGCCTCAGTCTTCGGGAGGGCCACCCTCAGGCCGAGCCGACCAATCCGGTAAATGGTCAGCTCGGCCGCCGCTTCCGCCCGGCACAGCGCCTCCCTCATGTCGGTCCCGCGCACGGCCACCATGGTGTCATCTGCGTAGCAGATGGTTGCCGTCCGCGGGAGCAACTCCCCCCTGATGGCCCAATCGTACCCCAGGTTCCATAAAAGTGGACCGAGCACGGAACCTTGGGGTACGCCACAGGCCATCTCTGTCGACCCCCGTCGACCGTCCCTCTGCTCATAGAGCACTACCCTCTCGGTGAGGTAGTGCTCTATGACCCGCCGCAGGTAGGGAGGCACTCGGTGATATATGAGTGCCTCCCTTATCACCCCATAGGGGAGGGTGCCAAACGCGTTGGCGATGTCCAACGACACCGCCACTACACCCTCCCCTCTGCTCGACGCGTACTCACAGAAGTCCCTGAGGGACTTCAGCGCGTCGAGCGTAGACCGCCCCTCCCTGAACCCGAACTGTCTCTCAGAGACGTTCGGGCCGGCGGTCTCCAGGTGCTGCTGGATCCTAGAGGCCAGGATTCTCTCGAACATCTTCCCGGCCTTATCCAGCAGCACTATGGGGCGATAGGCAGAGGGACTGTCCGGGGGTCGACCATCTTTCCGGAGGAGGCAAAGCCTCCCCTCCTTCCACACCCTCGGGAACCGTCCCTCCCTCAGGCAGTCGTCCATTAACTGCCTGAGTCGGTCCCCGAGGTGCTTTAGGGCGATGGGGAGTACCCGGCCCGGTACTCCGTCGGGCCCCGGGGCTTCTTGCAGCCCCGGAGCCAGTCCACCGCCTCGCTTACCGGTGCGATGGCGAGTTCGGGTGGGTCCTCCAAGTTCCCCGGTGGCTCGGTCATCACCGGGGGAGTTATCGATGGGGCTGCCGGAAACAGCCCCTCGATGACCCTCCTAAGGAGGGGGGGCTCCAGGGAGTCCATGGGGGGGGCGGTGCGCATTTTGTTGCGCACCACCCTGTACGGCCGCCCCCACGGATCCCTGTCCAGCGTGGCCAAGAACGAGACGTGTGCCTCGTCCTTGGCCTTCGCAATGGACATTACTAGGGCCCCCTTGGCTTCTTTGAGGGCCCGGTAGAGCCCCTCCTCCTCTTCATCGGTATGCGGCCTGCGCCTGCAGTGTTGGTAGGCGCGGCGGGCACCGTTACTGGCGGTCCGCAGTAAACCTTCTTACGGGCGAACAGACGTCTCGCCCGGGGCATGGCCGCTCCGCACACGGCCTGGAGCACGGAGCGGAACCGGCGCGCCCTCTCCTCCACACCCAAGGCGGTGGGTGGGGCAGCACACCAGGCCTCCACCATCGCCGCCTCGTCCGCCCTGGCCCTGTCAAGGTGGGCCAGGGACCATTTGGGGAACTCCTCCCCTCCCCCTCTACCCCCCCCCTGGGATGGGTGGCGGCTGGCCCCCTCCTGTGGAGACCCTCAATCTGATATACAGATGATCAGAGAGGGTCTCCACGTCCTCCAGGACGCGCCAATCTGTGAGGCGTGCGGCAATGGCAGGGGTCGCGAACGTGACGTCCACGATGGACCCCCCGTGCCGCCGCACGCATGTGTTGACGCTGCCCTGGTTAAGGACTACTAGCTAGGGAATGCAAACCGGTAAACCGGATTACCGGTTTACCGGTAATACCGGCCCAATCTGGTGTCAGTAAATTACCGGTAAATTTTGCAGATTACCGGTAATTTACCGAATGGTATTTAAAGGAAAAAAACGCAAAATAACGTACGTACGTGCAAATTCTGTTGCAAATCTCTGAATAAAACTCTAACTTATACTGACCTTTGAATTATTAGGGTTATCAGTGGTTATATGTGTTCGAAATTTCGATCTCGAATGAATGACGGAACAAATAATGCCCTAAATTGTTCTTACATTAAGTACTGTAAGAACTTTAATACTGTCCAAATAGCATGTAGGTGCATACCGCATAGGATAAAATCTTTGGTTCTTATTTAAAAGTTTTTAATTTTTTGTAATTGTGAGCAAATTTTGTTTAGTATTTTTTTATTCAATGTAGATTTGTAAAAGACCATTTTTATAGTTATACCTGACACAAGTTTGTTTTATTATATTTTACCGTTGATTATTATTTGATTTTAATAAAAGTAGAGTTTGTTTTGTGTTGGTTGTTGGTGTGGTCGTTAATTTTATGTTTTAAAGTTGATTGTTGAGTTGACTCAGTAATTTAATTTATCAAGACTTTTTTTGATATAATTAAAGATTTGAATATATCTAGAGATGTATTGTAGTGAAGCGAATCGCTTATTTTATGTTTTAAAGTTGATTGTTGTCCAGTAATTTACATAATCAAGACTTTTTATCTTGATATACCTACTAATGATGAATAATGATTTTAATACAAGTACATTTTTATGGTGTCTAGAAGTAGAAGCGTTTATTTTATACCTTAAAGTTTATTGTTGACCAGAAAATTAAGTTTTACGTTGCCTTGATTACTAGGTAGCTATTTAGTTATTAAAGCAATTTCATGAATAGAAGACTGATAAATATGTTAAATTGTGTTTTAAAAAGATTTTGGTCAAAAAATTCAAGATTTTGAATATGTTTTTGTATTTTATTTTTAACAGCGTGATTACCGGTAATTTACCGGTATTACCAGTAAAAATGAACAGAGACCGGTAATTTACCGGTTTTCAAATTTGGTCGGTAATTGCATTCCCTACTACTAGCCCAGTTGCCGCCACCCAATCCCTGAGCACACCCCCGCGCGCGTCCGTTACTGGGGAGCCCCACGCCGCGCTTTTGGCGTTGAGGTCCCCCAGGACCATTATTTGGCGCGGGGCCGCCCTCCTTACGACCCCCCCCAGGACCCCCAGAAAAACTTCGAAAGCGGCCAGCGGCCTATTGGGGGAGAAGTACACTGCAACCAGTACGGTGTCACTCCCCCACTTGGCCGCAACAAATCCTGGGCCGCTCTCTATCTTCTCCAGGGGGGGGGCCGTTGCCGACCGCCGGCACCACCACGGCAACCTACTCGTCCGTCGACCCTACCCAGTTGGGTAGGGGAGGGACGAAGTAGGGCTCCGCAACCACGGCAACGTCAATCGACCACTCCGCCACAACTTGCATGAGCAAGTCTTGTGCTCTGGCGGAGTGGTTGACGTTGACCTGCAGGAGCTCTAAATGGTGTGCTGGCATTTAGAGCTCCATGCAGGTCCCTTCGATGTCCCGGCCGGCGGCGGTTTCCGCGGGGGCGTCTGTGCTTGGAACGGGGGGGCGGGGACGCTGTGGTCTCGTGTACCTCCCTTTGGTTACGGGGGGGAAACAATTCCTCCCCCCCAGCATGTGGTTGGCCGGGAGTTTGGCCTTGTGGCACACGGCACACCACGCCTTCTTCCAGCACTCGCCCATTCTGTGCCCCTCCCTACTGCACCGGAAGCAGTAATTGCTCCGGTCTACCTCCGAGGGGCACAGCTCTCGCGCATGGCCGACGCCGTAATAGCGGTAGCACCTCATTGGTGCCCGCCCCACCGTCGTGACCCTGGCGGAGGCCCAGCCCACCAGGATCTTTCCGGCCCTTGTTAGGGCCACCGCGGCCTGCACGGGGCACTGGATCAAGACTGATCCAGTGCCGTTGTAGAGGGCGCGGACGGCCCCCACCCTCACCTGTCCCGGCAGGCATGGGCCCGCTAAGGCGACGGCCTGCGCCACCGACTCTTTTGTGGCCGACTCGTCCAGGCCGGCGATCTGGATGCCGGCCATTTTTACGGGGCGGCTCACGTCGGCGACGTCGCCGACTAACCCCTGCAGCTTGGCTGCAAGGGTGTCAGCGACCTTGTGGCCCTCTTTCCCGGGAACCTCGATGACCCGGGACCCCGTCATCGAGGTCCTGACCCGCACATGCTGCAAGCCCACCTCACTGAGGCTAAGGCCGTTAATAGCCTTAGCCATGGTGGCCTGCAGAGTGGTGGCCCCTTTCTTGAGGGAGACCACCACCGCCGCCGTCTTAGGGACGGACAGCTTGGCGGGTCTGGGCCCGTGTGCCGCCTTCCCGGTCTTCTTGGTTGGGGGAGAGGGGGAGGCCTTGGCCTTGTCTTTCCCCTTCTTCCGGACCACCTCCGACCACGACATCTGCTCGTGTGGAGGTGGCATTCGGCCCGAGGGGCCGGGTTCTCCCTCCGAGGGCATTATGGCTCTCGGGGCCGGGGTGGTCTTGGCGGCCTTGGCGGACTTCGTGGCGGCAGGAACAGGAGGTGAGCAGGCGCCTGCCGCCTTCTTGGCCACCTTGGCCTTTGGCCGCCCATCTCCAAGTCTGGCCCTGGGGACCGACTCAGGAGCTTCCACAGGGGCCGAGGGTGGCGGGGCCGGCCCTGCTTCTTTCCGCTGAGGGGGGGCTGATACGGCAGGCTTATTGGCCCGCCTTTCATGCGCCAACGGGGGGCGAAGGACGGGCTCCGCCGGCAGGCGCCTGCTCACCTCCTCTATCCGGTCATTGACCATCTTCCCGAGGATAAGGAATAGGTCCCGTTTCATAGCCTCGATGGCCTCGGTCAGTTCGGCCGTGCCGAACTGTAAGGCAGCAGCAGTGGGTGTGGCTGGGAACTCCCGTTCACTGAAGGCGGTGCGGAGCGCCTTCAGTTCCGCCGAATTGAGAGCGAGTTGCTCCCGCATCCTTTTATTATCCGCTTTCAGGATGCGGATCTCCTCGTTCTCGGACCTGGTGGCCTCGACCTCGTCCATCGCGATCAAGGTTGACCGGCAGGCCCGGTTTATCTCCCCGCGGGTGGACCCTTTAAGGTTCCCGGATTTCCGCGTCGCCTCCATAATCTCCCTCACCGCCACACGGACAAACTCTGTGTGGTCGGTGTAGTAGCCACCCTCCAGACCAGCCACGGGTATTTGCGAAGTAGAGCACAAGCGCTGCCCCTCTTTCCCTTCCATCACCTTGGGGCTGCGGTCTCTGGGTGTGGAAAGGCCGGAGCCGCCGTTTGATGCTGGAAGGCTACCCCCTTTCTTTTTCCCCGCCTTTTTTTTCCCCCGCTGGGCACCAGGCGGGTCCTCAGGAGCCAAAAGGGATCTGATGGCCACATCCACCTCCGCCATATCATTGCCCAGGTCCTGGGACCCGAGACTCGCCCTTGTGGCATAAAAGCCCGCACTTTTGCCCCGCATTTTTGGCTTATTATAAGCTCCGGTTACCTCCCCTTCGTCCTCGTAAGGTCTTTTGGCGGGCCTCGGGGCGTCGTTCTCCAGCCTCTCATCCTCAACAACCTCGCCGGTCAAGTCTACCTCCTCGATCAGCTCCTCAAACAATTCTCGTTCCTTCGTTCTTGCCATTTCCTGCAAGTTCCTTTCGGTGTCCAGTGTATCGCCATTTTCGTTGTTGAGGAAGTCGCCATCTTGGCGAACTCCCTCCTCCCTGCCCTCTACCATCTGTTTGTTGTTTTTTTTTTTATGTTTTCCATTTTGAGTCCCACGAAATAGGCCGACATAAAAGTCCGCCCCCAGGTGACGCCCATCCTGAGGGTAAGGCTAGATACTACAGAGGTCGCCTGGTATCTGTAGGTTTTTACGACTTTCCTGTCGTGTTTTATAGAGTTTTCCATCTCGCGGGCCGGCCAGTAAAGGCAAGCCCTCCGTTCTAGTGTCTCTCGACTACTCCATAACGCCGCCAGATGGGGATTGTTGAAGAGAGACACCAGAGTACGGGGTACTAGAGGAGTCGACGTGCCCCCTCTAGTTTTGGGTGGTTAGTGCTCGACGGCATTGTAAGTGCACGCCGAGCCCACCCAGTGTGACGGTGACGAAGCAGCTTTTCAACCGGAAAGCCACTCGTCACCTTCCCCCCCACACCCCTGCCGGATATTCGCCATGGGCTGAAAGAATCCCCCATAAGGAGAAAGTCTCAGCCAATGCCCAGGGTGCACCAGCCCAGATGCTGCGTTCTCTCCGGATCGAGATCAAGAGAGACTGCAACACCCAAGCCAACGTGGAGGAATCCGGCTCGCACCCCAAACAACTTCAACCTAACCTAACATTATGCAAGCTAATCTAACTTAACATACCTACTGTTTTTAATACTTTCAAGAAACTTAATTCATTTTACCTACATTAATGTTAGTAAATCTAGCTAATCGGAGTATTATCTTAAGCTATTGTTACTTAGAACCTACTCTAAACAACTATCAGAACCATATATTGCATATAGGTATTTCTAGATGAATTACCTACACTTAGCTTGTTAAAAATATAGTGGTTAAATGCAATCTAACCTACGTACGGGTATGTATCGACGAGTATGTATCTGCGACTAACATTAGCTATAACATTATCTATCCAGTACGTATATGGGGTTCACCTTCACATACATTTTAATTTTATTGTAACACACTAGTATGTAAAACTAAAACGAAGAATGTAAACTGGTTCTGACTTGATTCAAAGCACTATGGAGTAGGTATATTAATCAAAAAAGCCTGTATCGACAAGTTTTGTGTACCCGAGTGCATTGTTATAACGGTTTAATTGTTTTATTGGTAGCCGCCTATTATGTTTTATGGTCACAACGGATGCGATTGTTACTTGTACGTTTTATTATTTTTGGTTTTGGTGAATAAGTCGGCGTCTGTGTTAGAAGAACTACAAGTTCAAACATGTTTTTAGGAAGACGCTTAACTTACGGAGCGTATAAAAGCGGTGGGGTATTGTGTCTGAACAACTATTAGCCACGCAACAGTCTTCGTTACCGGAGCTCGCTGTACTTATAGGAGTCTATAGACATAATAGTGTTGTGTCGTGCAGTGAAGTGTTTATAAAAAGGCCTAAATATAATGGATGTGAGTATGTACAAATATTTTAACTTAATTGTGTGTTTTTTAGCATTTGTTCACCGTGTTTTTGTTAAGAGTATTGTATTTAAACAGTTGTGTAATTTATTGTTTGATATTGTTCCAGTGAAAATACTTTCAAGAACTATTACTACCCGGAAAATAAAGATGAATCAACCGACGAAGAACGCACGCCTGGTTTTAAAGTTAAACAGGCCATGGCAAAAAAGCGTTCAGTAAATAACATCGACAGCTTTTTTGAACGTCCCGAGAAGAAAACTAAAGTATTGAAGCGCTCTTCCAATGTCAGTCAAAGTTCTCCTGACGGGTTGGGCTATATATCAACCGGACAAGACGACGGGGCATACGCTTCTCACTTGATTAAAATCAAGAGATATGATTTGCAAAAAAATAAAAACAATCCGCCCACTGAGCACTGGAAACACGCAGATGTGAGATTAAAATTCTACGCGCCTTCTGAAGAAGACACTCAGCTCCAAACTACACGTGATGTTATGTTTAACATCACAAAGCAAGTAGATTCTAAAGACAGTTGTATGAAATATTTTATTGACAATTAGAAACAGTGATAAAAAGTGTTTGTGTAGGTTAAACAAAAGCTTGTTATTGTATTACATGTAAAAACCTTACCTTTTAAGAATTCAAGACCTTTTCCAGTCTAAACAATTATCTTTTCTTTGTAAAATTAAATTGTGCGAAATACTTTATTGACTATAAGATGCAGTGATAAAAAGTGTTTGTGTAGATTAAACAAAAGTTTATCATTGTATTACATGTAAAAATAAAAATCATATTTTAGTTCACATATTCTTTTATTTCACAAAAAAAGTCTTAAACATATTTCTTAATATAAGATCATTACATAATGAATTTTCAGAAAACAAACTTAGCAAATCTTTCATAGTTTTTCCATGAGATTTAAAATACAAATAAACTTAACATTATTCCCTACAAACAGAGGTAAAATGGTTTTGAAGTGGTTTATAGTTATAAGACCAGCGCTTTGTATTCCTTTTTAAAAATAACTTATGATAACCTGAAGGTTTCCGAGCAAAGGAGTCAAAGTATTCCCCTATACCATTAATGTCAATATCTATAGCAACCCAGTGGAAGCCTGGTTTCGAGTCTGGGTCAAAATTACTTACAATAAAGACGGGAAGATTAACCCAAATATGAATTCTGTTAGCAGCAAAAACGTTTAATTCAAACGAAGAAGGGCTGATTTTTTCATACAAATTTGAATTTCATTTGTATCCATTTTTAATAAAAAAATATGAATAATTTGATGATGTTGCCAACAATGGCGACAATGAAATAAAGTAAATGCATTAAAACATTGTACTTATGTGTTTACTAACTATTGTAATCTACAGATATATCACGATTTTTGTTTATTTCAATAACGTTATCAAATTCTGCATACGCAATACAATTAATGGTGCAGGGTAGAGCAACATCAAAGCGACTTTCTAAATGAACACTTCCATGCCTTACAAGATTCCAGTGTGAAGTTGAACTAGCAGACAAATCAGGGGTTAAATCAAAACATAACAAACAATAACCTGCTCCATAATCCGTTCTGCTTATATCATTACCTTCGTTGTGAAAATGAATACCAGTTCCGGAAAATAAAGTGTGATATGATGATGCTATTAACCCAGATCCACAACCAAATGATGCTTCATGCCCACCGGCTCCCAAAACCGGTTACGCTCAAAGACCAATCTCACCCTCGCTTTCCCGTCTCACAAATCCAAATCCTATTCCAAATCCTTCTCGGTGCATTCTGTCAGGTTGTGGAATCGGCTACCAACTGGCATTAGGCAATCACAAACGGTAGATTCCCTAAAAGGCAAATTAAAGAAGTCTAGGTACATAAAATGTTGTTTATGTATGAATATTTAAGTATTAATATATACTTCTGTATCTATTTATGTAGGTATTTGAATGTTATTTTATTTTTATTTTATTTATATAGGCTTTATTAGATTAATTTAATGTGTTATGTTCTTCTAAATAAATTTGTACATTTACTTACTCGATGCACAACCTTTCACTTTTCTCAATCTCTCAAGGGTTAGCTGGAAGAGATCCCTTAAAGGGATAAGTTCGCCTTTGTACATATTTTTTTTTTTATATTAATTGTATTGTTAATTGGTTTTTCTTTTGTACAATAAAGTGTTTACATACACACATACATACATACATAGACAAATACACGCATGCGCTCGCAGGCAACGTGTGATTCTGATAAAGATCACTATAAAAGTATGAATAATTCAATGTTCGGTAAAACCATGGAAAATGTTTTGAAATATGTGAATGTAAAATTGTTAAATCACTGGAAAAATCATGGAAAATCACAGGGAGTTGAAAATATGATAGCGAAACCTGAGTTCCACAGTTTATCAATATTTTCAGAGAACTTAGGTGCTGTTCAATTGAATAAAACTAAAATCTTTTAAAATAAACCAACTTACTTAGGATTTTGCATTTTAGATATATCGAAAACTTTCATGTATAAATTTCATTACGACTACATGAAAACGAAATATCAAGAAAATCATATGATGTCATGTGCTCATAGGGATAGATACCCTTTCGTATTAATCGTTTAAAATCCTTTTCACATGGAAAACTCAATTTTAATTCACGAAATTGTTCAGTTGTCAAGGTTTTGGCAAATTTTTCAAGACTGCAACTCATAAATTTAGTGAATCAACAAACTTCAATTTCATTGTGCGATTATTCACTTACAAAGATTTAGAAAAGGAAATGTATTTCTCTTTGTTCTCTGGTATCAGTTCAATGTCCTCTTCCTCAAATCCAAGCCCATGTACTATAAAATGACTATCAAAGTTGCTCAAATTATAGAAAAATACGGGTACAAAATTAGGTGCCCTGTATTTTTCAGAACAAAATTGATGTGCTACTCCTTCATAAAAACCTGTATGATGATTATAAGAAATAGTAGAATCACCGTTTAATTTTTTATCGCAAATGTAACATGTACTACTCTGAGCAATGTCTAAATTATTTGCATCAGATAAAGGCAAAGGGGTTTTGCCAAAAGTATTACTCCTACAAATGTTATCTAAATCTTTTTTAATGTATTTCATAAATGTCTGTGCACAATCTTTACCTTTGTATGTTCTATACATTGACAACTTATCATCATAAGAACACTTTATGTAGTATCTATACATTTAATATACCTCGTGTTTTTGTATATTTGTTGTAGAGGATGTCCTAGGATTGTTGAAACATGATGGAATTGGGTTTAAAAAAGCCTCAAAATCGGCATAAACAACAAAAGCTAAGTTGGTTTGATGGGACATTTTCATTGAACCAGTTTTTCTTTTTATCCTGTTCTGAAGGTAAATTTGTGCAAACATGGAAACAGTCGTTTCTTTGATGATTCATTAAATTTTCATTTGATGTAAAGCTTGTTAGGCAACCATCACAAATATGTGATGTGTATGTTTAGATACTAATCTAGATCAATTTTTGATCAAGCAATAATGTGCTTTACTACCTTTGGTCTTTGGTTATATATAATAAGTTTAAATGGTTAGCTTTTTTACATTTAGTTAAGTGAAATGGCCCTATCACATCATGTTTTTTACTTTGTGAATTGTACTCGAGTCCAAAAATATTAATGCTTAAATCATTCATTTTTTCAAATTTATGAACATCCCCTAATTTAAATGGGAAAGTCAAATTTTCAAAGTTTAGTTTATGTTTATGCGCTTTATATGAATTCCATGTATTTGAATGATGGTTTGTAGGTGGGTATAACCCTGACATTGACGTTGTTTTTTACATTAATAACTGCCTTTTTATTCATTTATATCTCTCGGCAATTTTATATAGGAAGAACCACGTAATGGGTTAAATTTATTTATATTCACATCTAGATAGTTGAATTTTACTAAGCTCCATCCACTATCTTTCCTCTCAAAGTTAGATAATCTTGTTAAAATTTCGTTAACTATAGTTATAAAAATATCATTTTTGTCGCTGCTAAGATTCACCACATTGTTACTGAATTGAAAGTCAAACGTATTTTTTAGCTGTTTGGTATCTTGAGTAAAATCTGCATTAAGAAAAAAATTTACTTTTAAAGCACAATGATCAGTAACTGATCGATCCAGTAATGTAAAGATTTTTTCTTTATTTTTTTGTAAAATTGTTTCGGGGGTAAATGGGTTGCGGACATTTTCATCAAGTAATATTCTATAAGTAGCCACCCTATTCCTAAAAGTGTTTTCAATTAACTGTACATTAACTCATTGAACATCAGACCTTAAGACATTATTTTTGTACATGTCGATTATAATCTGTGTATTAAGATTTCATCGTTGCATAGTCTATGTTACTTCCGAAACAACCGAAATACGAGGGTTGATCAATAAGTTTTTAGAATCGGTATGAACCATCCTCATAATCATATTATTTTAATGTGGACTATACCATGGCACTAATAAACGTTAAATTAGAGAAAAAAAAATTCTCCCACATGCTCGGAAATGTCAACCTTACTGTCGTAAAATCAGCCCGCGAAGTTCTGAGTTCCAGTTCCAGGCAAAATTTAAAAAAAAAGTTATTATTTATCAGCCGCAGCGGCCGCGAAAATGTATACAAATTTCATTACGTACCTGGTGTTTTACTTTTTAAAACCATGTTTGGACTAGGATAACTAACTCCAAACAGCCAAACACTCGTGCAATCAAAATTCTTTCTTGTATATTTTACTTTTTAAATGTCATAGACTAAAAAGTCAAACATTTTCAAACAGCGTTTACCTACAGCGTATTTAAAAGTGTATCAAATAGTTTGAGGTTTTTTTAAAGAAATTGTGTTCATAAACAAAATAAATTGCCGAAATAACATAAACGCGTAATAAATGTTATAATTTAAACCATATTTTATTGAAATTGAATTTATTACGTTTAAGTGTTTGATTTTATTTAATGCATTGTTTGAGTACTTCTAATCGTACGTGTTTCTGTTATTTTTTTTGAAGGAAATTTTGACCTGTTTAATATTTTAACAATTTGTGTTATATTTTCTCGCATGTTGGAGAAAAGCACTATACAAGCCTCGATCGGGAAGGGCGGTTGCTGGACTCGTATATAACTCTACTCGTCCCGCAACGGCCTATTTCCCGGTCTGTGCAGTAATGTACTATTACATTATTCATTTGTTTTTCTGTGATAGCTAAACAAAAAACATCTGTATAAACAATTTTACTACACGGCAAAAATAATAGTTAGTTTTGTAATCATTTGGAGCGGTGATGAGAAAGTCCTGATGCCCTTATAAAAGAAAAATGTTATTGAAAATGAAACCTTGGTTTATCAATATAATTTAAAGGATAAAAAAGTTATGTTTGCAGTGGACTTTTTTATTTCCAGCTCGGTCACCAAAATTTAGGGTGGCTTTTTCGGCCTTTTCCGGGATTATTGAGGCCTACGAATAAATACTGTGATATAAGCTTTTAGCAATTATCAAATAACCTAGGAAAATTATATAACATTATTCTGCCATATAATTATGTAAAAAAAATATAAAAAAAACTGATGAAAAAAATTTACGAAGTTTCGGCAGGAATTATGCTTCAGAGACATCTAATTCACAAGGGTGCTTCTCTCCGACCTAATTTCAGAAATGATTACCGCTTCCCCTGTTATTTAGCTCTAACTTTTGACTACTACCTCTCATTAACCACTGTTCAAAAACAACTATATAAAAATCACAAGCTGATGATGACTTAGTAAAGGTACAAAATTTGACCTCTAAAAGAAAAAAAAAATTGTAGGGTTAAAATAAAACATTTAAATGACGTAAAAATTTTTTTGCAAATATAGAAAGTGTGCATATTCCAATTAAAATATAATGATTTACATGTCCCATTCTTTATACCGATTCAAAAAACTTATTGATCACCCCTCGTAACTATTTCGATACGCTCTAGAAAACCGAAAACAATTTCAATAATATGTGTCCTTGGTTAAGGAGACTCGATCCGATACAAAATTTCCAATCCGATACAGAGTCATGTGTCAAAAATAAATGAAAATCCTAAGAAAAAATATTATTGGCCGCTGCTCTAACTTTTTAAATTTGCATAGTAACATTAAACTGACGAAGGAAAAATTACATTCTGCCAACCCACTAGACTAGACTCTGTAACCATATTTTGCGACATTAAAAAAACAAAATCTATGGTGCTATATTTATGTGCAGTTTTTAGGTTGCCGTCGTAAGATTGCAGTCCTGAGACTACCGTCGTAAGATTGCAGTTTTGAGATTGCCATCGTAAGATTGCAGTCTTGAGATTACCATCGTAAGATTGCAGTCTTGAGATTGCAGTCTTAAGATTGCCATCGCAAGATTGCAGTCTTGAGATTGCAGTCTTGAGATTGCCATCGTAAGATTGCACAGTCTTGAGATTGCCATCGTAAGATTGCACAGTCTTGAGATTGCCATCGTAAGATTGCAGTCTAGAGATTGCCATCGTAACATTGCAGTCTTAAGATTGCCATCGTAAGATGGCAGTCTTGAGATTACCATCGTAAGATTGCAGTCTTGAGATTGCCATCGTAAGATTGCACAATCTTGTGATTGCCATCGTAAGATTGCAGTCTTGAGATTGCCATCGTAAGATTGCACAGTCTTGAGATTGCCATGGTAAAATTGCAGTCTTGAGATTGCAGTCTTAAGATTGCCATCGTAAGATTGCAATCTTGAGATTGCCATCGTAAGATTGCACAGTCTTAAGATTGCCATCGTAAGATTGCACAGTCTTGAGATTGGCATCGTAAGATTGCAGTCTAGAGATTGCCATCGTAACATTGCAGTCTTAAGATTGCCATCGTAAGATCCTGACTTCACGGCCTCTTCAGTAATATACTATTTTAATGAACTCGTACAAAAACGTGTATTAAAACACGATTGTGAAATAGTATTTTTCACAATCGTGTTATAATAGAGAGCTTTTTAGTCGAGTACCGTGTTTAGGCCACGAAGCTTGCTGAGTGGCCTAAGTAAGGTACGAGATTAAAAAGCTTAATTATGACACTATTGTGAACAATACTTTTTGTACGAGTTCATTAAAATTAATAATTTAAGTCTAAATACGAGTATATAAGAAAACGAAATATCGTAAGTACTATAACACCACCGGCGTCCGTAATTTTGCAGTACTATGCTGTGATTGGCTACAATCACAAAGAGTAGTTTTTTTTTTATGCCCTGGATACAGGAGCATGTTTAAGTAGATGTTGACAGATGACGCGACGTTGCTACGTTCCGAAACGCCATAGATTAGCCATTTTGTATCGGATCGAGTCTCCTTAAACAAGGACACATACTATTGAAATACGAAGTTCTATTTTCAAATTTTTTTCGATCGTCTGGAGCGTATCGAAATGGTTATTTCGGTTGTTTCGGAAGTAACATAGACTATGCAACGATGAAAAGAGTGACGTTGCAGTATTCTCTGTGAAATCTTAATACACAGATTATAATCGACGAGTACAAAAAATACTATTTTGTGGATATTACTATTCAAATGGTTGGTGAAATATCTTTTGGATACGAACTTACTACACACAGAACATTCAACATTATCATTATTTTTTGTACTCACATTCTGATCTAATATTGGTTCGGATGATGTTGATACTGTATCCCGACTAGTTGAAGGGCGGTTTTTCTTTGCAAGCACTTCTTCTGACTTCGACACTGCAACTGCCCTCTTTACTCCACCCCCGACTTGGGAAGATCTATAAAAATAAGAAAACATAAAATTAAACATAATGTACGACTTAATAACAAATACAAAGTTTTTAATTTATTGGATGGGATATTATACTAACTCAAATCTTGTCTACATTGTTGGCATTGTTAAAACTCCATCAATCACATCTGAGGACGAA
Source organism: Acleris cristana (assembly GCA_948252455.1). Classification (NCBI taxonomy): domain Eukaryota; kingdom Metazoa; phylum Arthropoda; class Insecta; order Lepidoptera; family Tortricidae; genus Acleris; species Acleris cristana. Next base: position 38,737,556 of record OX411771.1, read on the forward strand.
CTATTCTGTTTGCTTTTAATATGACCATCACATGGTGTAAAATATGGTCTTACATCAGAATCTTCTAATAGTGCGGTGGGTAATTAATTTGATATAAACCACAGTCGTATACTTCCATGAAAATTAGTAACTCAAACACAGTAACGCAAACAATGAATGATTTCAACATCGAATACCTCATTTATATAGGAGCGCCCCACCTAACAATGAGATCGCCTAGTGCCTGCTATACGGACACATCTCAAAAAACCAATATTAAGAGAAATCGCCGATCAAAGTTTTGCGAGTTGAGTGTGCGGCAGAAAAAAGGGTCTAATTCCTTAAGTTTTGGGTCAATAACACTGTGGTTTAGATTATTTTGTTGTTCATTATATAGAGCTTCAAATGAATGTGCATTTTTTTTTTCAAGTATTCGTAGTTTTTAAAGTACTGGCCTTCAAATATAGGCACTTCGTGTTGGGGCCATATCGCAAAAAGTATTTTACGGAATTTCGAGATGTGTCCAAAATCGCAAAAGAATTAAATGACGGTAATAAGCATACTATCATACAAAAATACATTTAAAAATAATAAAATAAATGAAAAACACGAAAAATAGTTATCAGATACCTTTATTAATCATCTTTGGCACAGTAAAACATTATTATATGCGATAATCAATGTCTCAAAGTATGCCTAACGCGTAAATTCTCTTGACAGATAGGTATATAATTTAAATTACCTATGTTTGAATATCTGCCCAGCTAAAATCCAATCTCCTTCTGTGTGCACGACAGGCACCGACCAGATGCTGCGCCAGAAATTAACCATAGCAGGAGCATCCAGTAGGTGTCCGTCGCTCACTCCTTGATCGGTTCCTTCCCACTTTCGGTTCACCTTCCTCGGATCACTTTGGAAGAGGTGATTTTGCTGGTATCTATCCACACGCTCTCTATAGCGACGAATACGGCTTGCCCACGCGCAAACTTTCTGCTTCAGGAAGTCGATACGTTCCGTGACACAGGCCATAATAATGTTGGGGCCTTATTCCGGTCCAAGCAAAAGCCTGGTTCACGAAACGTATGACTCGGGGGCGTTCATTGCCCCCCTGAAGCAGACCAGCTTTCCTATGAGAGTCCTAAACTTATCAATACGCCGCTCAACTTGCACTTGCCAAGCGGGGACAGACCCGCGAGCGCGCGTCGCTCGGTCAGTGTCCGAAAACTTGACTCGAGCTACGCGGCATGCAGTGCTGGCCCCGCAGTACAAATTTGGGTGGGTATCGATAATATCCTCGCTGCCTTGTAAATATGACGCCAGCAAGGCGTTTAGGGCTCCCATAAGTGCTAAATTTCGTTTACTGCCAGGCAAGCGTGGTAAACGAGACCTAGAGTTGGGTGTGGACCGATACTGCGCGATCGCGTCTTCCAAAGCCCTCCTCAGTTGCTCATTCACCTGGCTAGTTACGCTTATATTCACACAATCCTCAACGTCGCTAACGGGATCATACTGCACTGATATCAGTGCGTGTTGGGCGACTGGCATCGAAGCCGATAACGCAGCAGGAGGGTCCCGTGATGAAGCGGAGGTTGTACGAATATGTAGCGATTCAAGGCGTAGCTGATCAAGGTACAGACTGATCCAGTCGCCGAAGCCGCTGAATGGCCCGCACCTGATCCGATAGTCATTGGGCAGCTAGCAAAGTAGTCATATAAGATTAAGATTATTCAGCTAATAAATCGTATAAAAGTCATATAAACGCGAATTATACAGAAGCTGTCGTATAAAGCCAGCTTATGCAGCATATTAGTTACTCAGCATAACAGTCATATTACGATGCAGAGTACACGTTTAGTCGACTTCCTTTTATGACTTAAAAGTCATATAAGATATTGCTGAATAAGACACGTTTAATAGACGTTTATATGACTTTTTACTCGAGTAACAGTAACTTATATAGCTGACTTATGACATACCAGGCAAAGTCGAGTAAATGAAATATGGTTGCTATTATATGACTATTGTAATATATAAGTTGCATGAAGTCATATAAACGCGAATTATAGATCATGTTATATAGAAGTATCTTAGTCAGCACTTTGGTATAAGGTGATACTATGATGCTGAGTAAACGTTTACTCGACATCTTTTTATTACTAAAGAGTCATACAAGATAATGCTGAATAATCTACCTCTATACGACGCTCATGTGACTATTCGGTCGAGTAATAACATCTTATATACCCTTTGCTCGAGTAAATGAAATATGGTTGCTATTATATGACTATTGTGATATATAAGTTGCATGAAGTCATATAAACGCAAATTATAGATCATGTTATATAGACGTATCTTAGTCAGCACTTTGGTATCAGGTGATACTATGATGCTGAGTAAACGTTTACTCGACATCTTTTTATTACTAAAGAGTCATACAAGATAATGCTGAATAATCTACCTCTATACGACGCTCATGTGACTATTCGGTCGAGTAATAACATTTTATTATACCCTTTGCTCGAGTAAATGAAATATGGTTGCTATTATACCACTTTTTTGTTTTACATGTTACGTTAATATAACTTTTATAGCACTTAATATATGTCAATTAATATCCATCACACGCCGAATTTATCCTTGAATATACGAAAATGGACTGGAAAAGCTGGACAAATAAGAAAAAGAGCGGTGGATTCAAAAGGAAAATAAAAAAGAAGCGCCAATCTCTAATGAGTCAGACAGAAACTCTTACAAGAATTGTAAACCAAAGTGAAGTGCGAAATGACATTTATTCAAGTGGTTCCGCAGGTATAATAAATAACACTGAAGAAAAAACGGATGGCGTAGAGTTGGAAAATACAAATTATCAACTTGGTGACATGGAACATAATGGTTCTGTACGCGAAATTGGATGCTGTGAAGACAAACGCGAAATTGATACAGATGATAGCAGTGGATCTGAAGATTTAGACATTATGGGGATTCGACATAATTGCAATTCCGAAAAAGACTCTGAGTTGCGCAGTAACATAAGACAATGGGCGTTAGAGTTTAATATTCCACAAATAGCGTTGAAAGGATTGTGTGCTTTAATAAATAAAAGATTACCACACGTTTTACCGTCTGATCCCAGAACGCTGTTACTTACTAACGATATAGAAATAAATATAATTCAAGTGGATACTGGGTACTACTGGCACAATGGTCTCATTGATCCGCTCAGAACTATTTTGGAAAATGTTCCTGATGTGCCACACAACATTTCCCTTAATATAAACATAGACGGACTTCCAATATACAAGAGTTCGAAACAACAATTTTGGCCAATACTGTGCAACATTTTCGAATTACCACATATTTCACCTTTGGTTATTGGAATTTATGCCGCTTCGAATAAACCCTCAGACTTACATGGGTTTTTAGGCCCCTTCGTGGTAGAAATGCAACAATTATTTGAGAATGGAATATTAGTATATACTCAGGAAAGGTCTGAACTTCGGATTGGTGTTAAAATAAGAGCATTTATATGCGATTCACCAGCAAGAGCTTTGCTGAAAGGTATGTATTATGAATTATGATTATGAGTTTTAATTATGGATATAATAATAGTAGTGAACCATGTAAACAATGGTAGTATTCGTAACTAATGAGATCGAGTATCGGCATTAAACATCCAAAAATATGTACGGGTAGCCTTCTTGGTGGATTACATATATTTTTTGACAGAAACTTACTTTTCAGGAGTATGCAACTTCAACGGCAAACACGGATGCCTCAAATGCACAGTAGTAGGGGAATATTCACACGTATCTCATACTGTAATATTTCCTACATATTATTGTGAGAGAAGGAACAACGAGGATTTTCGTGCAAAGAAGTATGGCCTGCACCACAAGAACGACACGCCACTACTGAAGTTACCTATTGACATCGTTGATACTTTCCCTGTCAGTGATTCTTTACATCTATTGGATCTAGGAATAATGAAAAGACTTTTACTTGGATGGAGGGATGGTAATTTTGGTACTTTTGTTACAAAATGGAATGCACGGGAAACTCAAAATGTTTCGAGTTTCCTATTGAATTGCAAACTTCCAAAAGAAATACACCGATCTGTTAGAGGTTTAGATGTTTTATCGTACTGGAAAGCAACTGAATTTCGTAGCTTCTTATATTATATAAGTTTCGTAGTTTTACAACAGGCGTTATGTGTCGATGCTTATGAGCATTTTCTGACCTTCTTTTGTGCAGTTACTATCTGTTCGAATGAAAAATATTTTCATTTCTTAAGTCTCGGCGAAAGGCTCATGAATTTTTTCGTTGAGCATTTCAGAGATATTTATGGGGAACAATATACTACTAGTAATGTTCACAATCTATGTCATGTTTTTGAAGAAGTCAGACGCTTTGGAATACTTCAAAGTTTCAATGCGTATCCATTCGAAAATAAATTGCAATTTTTAAAGAAAATGGTAAGAAATGGCAACAAACCTCTTACACAGATTGCTAAACGTTTAAACGAAATAAATATTCTTGAATTAGAAGCAATAAAAAATAAACAGGAAATAAAATATCCTTTTTTTAAAACCAGTAGGAATATTACAACTCTATATCTAAAAGGTTTTATCCTATCAACACAATCGCAAGATAAATGGCTCTTGAACTCTGAAAATAATATAGTTGAGATAACCTCTATCTTCAGTAATGACGAAAAAAAAATATGTTTGCGAGGAAACTGTATTCGAGACTTAGAAGACGTTTTTGTAATCCCCGTAAAATCTTCTACTTTATATATATACAAATGCTCACAAACTAACGTAATTACACAAGAAAGGGTTTTTAAAATCGAAGATGTTAAAGCTAAGCTAGTATGTATACCTTACCAAAGAGACTTTTTCTATGCGCCTTTACTGCATACTTTGATGTAACATCGTTGTATGTTGAGAAATAAAAAAGTTATGTATGAAAAAAAATGTTTTATTTACCAAATCAGTCTTATTTGTGATTTCCTGCAATAAATCAACCACCGTACCTAATTATTACCTCAGCCGAAGGTTAACAAGATTACCTACCGATACCGAAATTTTAACCACGATTACTATGTAAAATGGTTGACAAAATTGAAGACACATAGAAAAAACGTAGATATTAGTCACTTAAAAAAAAAAAAAACAATTTATGGCTTCTCGACGAATATTGATTGTCCACATCTGTTTTTTCACTATACACGATTATAATGTTTGTGGTTTTTAATTTTCAAACGAAATAACTTAAAACGTTACTAATGTGACTTAGCATGTACTTTCCATGTGCCTTTCAAATAATACAATAGTAGGAATTAATAATTTTCTGCAATTATCGTGTATGAAAATACAAAAAGTAACCTTATCGAATTATAATATAAAACAAGTTACAAAACTTGAAACAGTATAAAATAAGTTTAGAAAAAATGTATAAAAAACTTGAAAAAGTTAAATAGACATTCTTAAAATCACATACTTATTCATATTATTAACATAAAACAGATGTCTCTAACCCAATATTGTTTTCATTGTCGCTATTATTCATAGGTTGTATGTAACATAGCAACATCTTCGTTATTTTTCCCTGGTTAATTATTACCGTTACTATTAATTATTATTTTTCACATGTTTTGACTTGTTTTTGAGAGCGGATTGACTTTTTTCACTATGCACGATTATAATGTTTGTGGTTTTTAATTTTCAAATGCAATAAACTTAAAACGATACTAATGGGAAAAATTAAATAACATCTAGAGATCGCCTATATCGATAAACTCAATTATCGATGCATTTCTCATAGGTGCACTAGTGATCGCCCCCAGATTTTGTTTGTAAGTGTATATTTTTCATATTTTTTTTGCCCCTTCTAGGTACCTCTACAGAAATTGAAAAGTCTTTTAGCCACCTAAAATGGATACATCAGTCGGGTCAGAGAAGTTTGAAACGCTCAAAAATTTACAAATTGTGTATGGAAATGCAAAAAGTAACATTAACGAATTATAATATAAAACAAGTTACAAAACAAGAAACAGTATAATAATTTTATGGTCTAAGATCCTAATAGGAACGACCTTCACCCAGCTGTTTATTCGATACTAAGTATTTTATATCAAATATAATATTTTAAGTAATATATTGCGAATAGGAAGGCTGAAAAAAATCAGTCCAGTCAACCTAACGTTTACTTTCTATTGGTAGGTATTAATTTGTCTATTAAATAAGCAGTTGCATTTATTTTTTAATGTTCCTTATTTTTTTCATTTTATTTTAAGTATGTTTTGTTTTATTGAATTTTTTCAGCCCACCTATTCGCCATATATTTCTTAACATATTAAATTTGATATAAAATACTTTTTATCGAATAAACAGCCCGGTGAAGGTCGTCTCCTATTCGGATCCTCTACTATTAGAAATAATCAACAAATAAACTTAAAAAGTAAAATAGAAATTCTAAAAATCACATATTAATATTCTAAAAATCACATATTAACATTAAACAGATGTCTCTAACCCAACATTGTCTTCATTGTCGCTATTATTCATAGGTTGTAAAATAGCAACATCTTCGTTATTTTTCCCTGGATCATTATTACTGTTACTATTAAATGTTTTTTTTTTCACATTTTTTGGCCTGTTTTTGATAGCGGATTGTCGCATGTCTGTAATTTGACTTCTTTTTTTAGAGTTTCTTAATATATTTTTCAAAAATGTTTCGCAGTCTTCCATTGTAAACGAATCATCAGTAGCTTTCACTATATTAAAGAACCAATCTATGGTTCGTTTAAACGCTTTAAAACATATTTTTTTTCCATTGCTGCGTGATCCCCCAGCCCACGAACACTCTTTCATAAAATCCCTGTGAAAAATATAATCAACCAGCTTATATGCCGTATTTAGCCCTTTTCCGTTTGATTTACAGAGCACAGAAAATGTTTTGTCAAGTTTGGCTCTGTAGTTTTTATCATTTAATTTACTCTCCAGTTCTTCTAAATCATCTATCTTCGTTATAGCTACAAAATTTATTTTATCGTCTTTTGTACTGTGCTCTCTCGATAAAAAGCTTTTAACGAATTCCTCAAAACGCACATTTAATTTAACAAACTCTGAAGTCATTTTCTCCTGATTGTCATTTAAAATTCTTTGGTTTTCCATCACCGACTGCAAGATAACTAAAATACTGTCTGGTGTGATTGCTGGGTTCTGTGGCTCAGACATGATAAATAACTGATTGTTAAGATTGGTGAAGTCTGAAAAATCTGTATTTGTTTCTATCTCATTTGTTACGTCATGCGTAGTTTCTGTTATAATTGGTAATTCAGTTTGGGAAGCGGTGCGAATTTGTAAGACGTCAGAATTTTCTGATACTGAAGCTGAGGGGACCTTTGAAATCGTTGAAGATGATGTCGATTGTACGTTTTCCAGAAGATTCTGAAAAAAAAGGTTTCAAAAGTTATCAGATGCTTTAGTACTAACGGCCGAAACCTATATTCAAACCCCGGATAGATAAGGCTTACCTCGGGTTAAAATTTGACATTTGCCCATACACAATGTGGCAAATTTTAATCCGAAGTAAGTTTATCTATCCGCGGTTTGAATATTGGGTTTAGCCATAAGTTGGTAAGGTAACTGGAACACAGTTAGGGTTTGCAATGTTCGTCCGTTTTCAAAATTCGAATAATAATATGAATAGTTCAATTTCATAATTTTTCTGATAGTTTGAATATTAATTGAAGTAAAACGAAATTATGATTTTAAGGTTGTATAATCTAATGTAATATTACAAATCAAGAGCGTGACAACACAGCAAACACCTAATCCTTACTAGGTACTTACTTATTACTGATAACTGATAACAGTGATAACGGTTGAGTGACCGGTTTGAGCTTTTGTTTATTGTAATGGCAGGTAGCAAAAAGCGAGCGACCCAACTACGCCACTCACTGCTCGTAATTTCAATAAGTTTTAGTGAGCTAAATTTGTTTTCTTTTGTGAATTAGTTTTGAAATTTCATATCATATCATGTCATATTTGCATTTATGTTTTACTATTTTCTTTTATGTGTCAGTAGGTATGAAAAAAGCGTTCTAGCGCTCTATTAAAAGTAGGTAACTACTTAAATCCTTTTTTTGTACTATTTAAAATATCGATGAATTATTCGAATAAGTAAAATTTCCGTATTCGAGTTTCATAGGTGTCGGATATATACGAATAATATGAATATTCGAATTGCAAACCCTAAACACAAGCAGATTTAGACCGATTTTTTGCAATTTGTTGCGTATGTGGGGTCTAAAAGTATTTATGTTGTATTGATATTTATGAAAAAAAACAGCTTACCTTCATACATGTTTCAGCTTGATCATTGAAGTCTGGTTTATCATGTGAGACTATTTTTCTTTTTTTAATCTTTCTTTTTTCCGGCATCTCATCTGCAGTATCGATACATTCTGTGTCAGAATATTCACACATTCTATTAACTTCCTCTTCTGCATCATGAAACGTCAAAATATTTCGCCTTTTTACTGTGCACCGCAGTGTATCCCAGTTATCTTCGGGGCTGTCTTGCCGTTTTAGTTTTTCGTTTGCATTTTGAGGAGGCCATGACAGAAGGCCATCATTTTCCCACGACTCTGGAACACTGGTTAGCACTGATCTGCCCTTCTCTTTGGTAAGTACTATCTTGTACGGCATGACTGAAATAAAATTGAGATAGGTAAACCTTAATTATAATACTTACGTATTTATATAAATAGGTACTTCTTTACTACAAAGAAACATGTCCTTGTATCTATTCTCTTTTAATAATATCTAACCTAACCAACTAAAATTAAAAAACCCCTATCTGCATCATTAATTGCGCCATAACTTGGGAACTAGTGCTCCTTTTTAACAAAAATACCTCTGATTTCTCTTCTCTTATGGAAATGAATTATCGATTAGAAATAACCGAAATCTAATAAATCAACCCGTTTAAGATTTTTAAGATTTATAATATAAGCCACCGCCACAACAGTCAAATTTTTACACCTGTCGTAAAAACAAAAATGTTACCTATTTTTTAAATACTTATGAAACATAAAATCACAACAATTAGGGCAGCAACTAAATAATACAAATATTAGCTATAGCCGTTCATCGAAGGTACCTGCACTTTTGTCCAGTACGCCCTCCAGGAATAGTGTGCGTTCTTGAACAATTCATAAACAACACCACGTTACACTGCACCAGATAGATCAACACTGACTGACTGCAATGAGATGCCGCGCCCGTTCACAGGTGGGAGCGAGAAAACATACACTGCTTCTCGCTCCCACGTATGACACATCCTTTTTTGCGTACCTACTTACCGAAAGACCTAATCAAACGATCCTCGAAATATGTACTTTTAAACTAATAATTGTGTGGCTTTCAGTGTCTGTCTTTTCCGTATTGTTGCAAAACAAACATTCATCTAAAGGATAGTGATCATATATAGCGTATTCTGAACAGATTGGGCACCAGAAAAAATCTGTATTATGTAGATTTTTTATACGGTTTTCCAACACAATAAAATGTATGGGTTTAATTATCAACGGCGATGTTGAGTATCCGCATCCAATACACGTCGAAGTTAGCATGAAATGAGTCTCGCTCCAAGGCCACTGCAAATCACCATCGCTCCATAATGAATCTTCTTTTTTTAAGAAACAATCCACATCAGCTACAATAACCATATTTCAGGTTATAATTGTTTCTAGAAATAAAATGCAAAATAAATGCTGAAGTTTTTACAGAATGTCTGAGGAACCCTAAAATATACCCAACATAGGTGTCATGGCGCTTTAACCGCTAAACGTGCTATATAAGAATCAGTTATATGACATATTAGTGGTATAATTGACATATAACTGCATCTTACGTAATAAATTAAAATATTTATTTAAATTAAATTAAAATAAGTATTAATTATTGTGGGGCGTTAAATATTTACAATTAAACATAGTATACTTTATCAATAAAGTGGCCTTTGCAGTACATTTCCACTATTAAGACGAATTTAACAGCATTCATAATACCGTTCGAGTTATAATGTCAACATGGCCATATATTTCTTAGAAAGATAGAAAGATCAAAATAATACTCACCGACATTAGTTTTCACTCAACTCACTAAGTTCCTGTGGTATGAGATGTCAATCCTTCTGTTGTTTAGCATTCCAGGACACGTTACTTTTATTCCACTAATACGCAGTATAAGTAGCAATAATATATCAAATTAGTCATAACGTAGTTCCATCGATGATAATTATATAACTAATAAGCAACTAACTCAACGATTATATGTCTCTTATATGATTTAAATTCATATAAAAGCCATATAATTCGCTCTTATACAGCTAATTAGTAATAAGATAGTCACGTTGGTGATTATTATACGATCAATAAGTGGTTGGCGGTTGCAGTTAAATGACTTTTATATGACTGAAACGCTGAGTAAAATGGGCCCAAATCGCGTTCTATAAACATTTTCATTACGTTTATATGACTAATGTCATAAGCTAAAAGTCTGAATATGTTACGTTGCCGCGACCATTATATGATCGAATTTTGCTAGTTGGGTAACAGTGATGGCTGGTTCAAGAGTCTGAAACAGGAGCAGCATTCGATCACGGTACGCAGTGAGGTTAGTTCCTCCCTCTGTAGCCCCGTATTATGCTCGCATGCAATTTTCATTATTCGATGTTGACCATCGCATGCGGTGCACTAAACCACCGGTAGCGGGAGCCGTGCGCAGAGCAGGATGCCCGGCAGGCCCCAAGCGTGCCGGCAGCGGTGGTCGCACGTCACGTAGGTGGTCGCGACGGCGGAGGTCGCTCGACTCGCTGGTGTCGGGTGCAGTGGCGAACTCATCACCCAACAGCGATGGCGACATGAGCTGAACGAAGCGGGCTGGGAACGAAGCGGGCTGGGGTGGAGGGCGTGCTATCGCAGTATCCGCTTCTGTTCTATTCGTTCTAGATCTTGTTATCATAGATTTGCATGACATGATATGATATTAAATGTCAACATTGTCACGGGGTAGTAAGGCGCGCCTTCAATGGTTGGATGGTGCCGCTGCTCACATACTCCTTTGGCATACTAAGGTGGACGCCCTGGATAGGGGGATCCGTCTACTGCTTAAATCACATCGCATGTTCCACCCACGCTCATCTGTCATGAGATTGTACATCCCAAGGAAATGTGGAGGTCGAGGCATTTTAAATGCTAAGAATCTCCACAACCGCGAGGTGTGCGTGCAATCTCAGGGATTATTTCCTTGGCAATGAGTGTGGGGCATCATGGTTGCAGTAGACAGGAGCCTCACGCCTCTCTCCTTGGCAAACGAAAACTGGCGCAGACCAACGGTGTTGAGCACTGAAGACCGCAAGAACGTATGGAAAAGCAACGAGCTACACGGACGCTTCTACCTGGCCCTAACAAGGCCCGACGTAGACTTTTTAGCGTCCGTGAAAACCGAAATCTTTGGGGAACCGAAGGTTTTGTCTGTGCAATTGCTGACGAGGTCATAATGACGAACAATTACCGGAAATATATTCTGAGGGATGGCACGGTCGACATTTGTCGAGCGTGCCGTTGCCCCGGCAAGTCCCTCAGACACATAATTTCAACGCCGAGTACTTGCTCATACATCCAGGATCATCCATCAGCAACTTGCTCTTCAATAATGGTCTTGTTGAGTCTGAAGTGCCGTACTATAAGTAAACACCGGCGCCAGTTCTCGAAAATGGTCGTGCTACGCTCTATTGGGATCGATTTGTCATCACGGACAGGACTATTGTCGCCAATAAGCCTGATATCGTATTGACAGATCGATCTCAATCGATCGATCTGCCCGGCGGCAGTGCTCGTCGACGTCACCATCCCGCATGACGAGAACCTCGTGAAGGCCGAGAAGGACTAGCTCAGCAAGTACCTTGACTTGGCTCACGAGGTGACCGCCATGTGGGATGTTGTTTCGACGATCTTTGTCCCAATAGTTGTTTCGGCAAACGGTCTTATAGCGAAGAGTCTCGACCAACACCTCAAGAGACTCTCGCTGGATTAAGGGCCAGATACAGAAGGTAGTACTCCTCGGCACGCATTGTGAGGAGGTTCCTCTGTCTGCAGCCCTAACCACCGGTAGCTTGAGCCCTGCCCCGCTGCCGGCGGCACTCATAGGTTAGGTTTTTTATAATGTATATTTTTTGTATTAGTATTTTATTTTACTTTTATATTTGAATATTTATCATACAAAACCTATGTACAGAAAATTAAATAAATATCAAAATAATAATAAAACAATACATTATAATGAAAGGAGTTAATGATATAACTATAATTTTATAATAATTTCACTTCCAATAAGTCCCCAGATTTTATTTTATTTATTAAAATCTGAACAGTGGGCAACAGACAGAATTGTGTGTGTAAAAAAGTTGATTGACCCTTATATTGTTATATTACAACCTTTAGGTATATTAATCATAGGTAACGACTTATAACTATTATATAAAGGTACCTACTTACTGTAGTTGTCTTATCATCAAGTGATTTTTATTTCGTTTATATTTTGACGCGTTCATTGTAATCACGGTCTTATTTACTGTTGTGCGATGTGGACGTAACTCAAAAACTTGTTCCGAACGTTTGTGCTACACGGCCGCAACTCCGAAGTGTCTGAACAGCATGGTAGTTTTGCGTGCGATCGTCGCGGGCGCAAGCGGCGGACTGGCGAGTGGCCATATTGCAGGTAAGGGATAGTCGATTTTTGGAAATTTGCATAAGGCCACAAGTGCATTAAGAGGCTTTAGAGGATAGTTTTCCTTATTTTTTTGAGTTAAGGTGGTAAATTAAACCCTTCTGACCACGAATCTGCAATAATATCAAAAATGAAAAATTTTGAGATGCGGCCGTATAGCAGGCACTAGGCGAGATCAAGTTACTGCAAGTCAGAAACCCATCCTTTGTCAGGTACTGGTCAAGCGCTTTTACACAGGTTACAACAGGAATATTTAGAATAAAAAACCGGTCAAGTGCGAGTCGGACTCGCGCACCGAGGGTTCCGTATGTAAGATAATATGGTTGGAAAACGCAATCGTACTTTCTTCATTTTGTTATGTACTTTATTATCTATGCAATAAGGTTCATTTTGATTAGCCTAAATTTCAACACAGATTTTTAACTCTCTGCGACTGACGTATCAGACACCGCCAAAAAAAAAACTCCGTATAGCGTGTTAATTGGCTGAATGGTGAAGGCCTTAAATTTACTATACAACTTAAAATAATATAAATTTGAAAATTAGAGCAAATAACGCCCTTTTTACGACGTCATACAAAAACCAGTTTAAGCTGACCTCACATTTTAGCGGAAATCAGCGTACAGGGAGATCAAATTATACTGGATATTAAGTTTTTTCGTTAAAAATAGCTTGTTTTTCAACTTTTTATAAATATTGATATTTCTAGCTTCAATGTAATGAGTTTTGATCTTATATTTAGCGTCAAATAATATTATCCACCTAGATCTCTAGGGCTCTTGTCGCACTGTACGCCGTTCCTTGCATAAAGACCCTGTTTTTTTGTGATTTGGTTAAAAATGTACAGATTTCAGATTTTTTCCTATACTTGCAGTAAAAGACGGTGTTACTTGCCAAATTTCATAGTTCTAGGCCAACGGGAAATACCCTATACATTTTGATTCCCTCGTGAGTGTCGAAATACACGTTTTTTGCGACATAAACGGCCGTATCTTTTTTTTACGTAAATGTAGAAGTTTGATTTTTTTCCAGCTTCAAGGGACTGTAGATTTGAGTATATGGTTTAAATTTCAACTCGATACCTCCACGCGTTCCCGAGATAAAGGGTCTTGACAGACGGACAGACGGACGGACAACAAAGTGATCTTATAAGGGTTCCGTTTTTCCCTTTTGAGGTACGGAACCCTAAAAATGTTACTTACGCATCACGATGAAGTTGGCTTATAAATTCCCCGATGCTAAGTAATTCTTGATCTTCTTCAAGCTCTTCACAGAGTCTGACGAGTTGGGCATCGTAGATATCACAGTTCAAACTATCCATTTTGTTTAATCTACACAAACACTTTTTATCACGGCATCTTATAGTCTATAAAGTATTTCGCCTAATTTAATTTTACAAAGAAAAGATAATTGTTTAGACTGGAAAAGGTCTTGAATTCTTAAAAGGTAAGGTTTTTACATGTAATACAATAACAAGCTTTTGTTTAACCTACACAAACACTTTTTAACACTGTTTCTTATTGTCAATAAAATATTTTATACAACTGTCTTTAGAAGATACTTGCTTTGTGATGTTAAATATAACATCACGTGTAGTTTGGAGCTGAGTGTCTTCTTCAGAAGGCGCGTAGAATTTTAATCCCACATCTGCGTGTTTCCAGTGCTCAGTGGGCGGAATGTTTTTATTTTTTTGCAAATCATATATCTCGATTTTAATCAAGTGAGAAGCGTATGCCCCGTCGTCTTGTCCGGTTGATATATATAGCCCAACCCGTCAAGAGAACTTTGACTGATATTGGAAGAGCGCTTCAATACTTTAGTTTTCTTCTTGGGACGTTCAAAAAAGCTGTCGATGTTATTTACTGAAGGCTTTCTTGCCATAGCCTGCTTAACTTTAAAACCAGGCGTGCCTTCTTCGTCGGTTGATTCATCTTTATTTTCCGGGTAGTAATAGTTCTTGAAAGTATTTTCAGAGAATTGAAACAATATCAAACAATAAATTACACAACTGCTTAAATACAATACTCTTAACAAAAACACGGTGAACAAATGCTAAAAAACACACAATTAAGTTAAAATATTTGTACATACTCACATCCATTATTAGACCTTTTTATAAAGACTTCACTGCACGACACAACACTATTATGTCTATATATACTACTTTAAGTACAGGGAGCTCCGGTAACGAAGACTGTTGCGCGGCTAATAGTTGTTCAGACACAATACCCCACCGCTTTTATACGCTCCGTAAGTTAAGCGTCTTCCTAAAAACGTGTTTGAACTTGTAGTTCATCTAACACAGACGACGCTTATTCAGCAACACCCAAAATAATAAAACGCACAAGTAACAATCGAATCCGTTGTGACCATAAAACATAATAGGCGGCTACCAATAAAACAATTTAACCGTTATAACAGTGCACTCGGGTACACAAAACTTGTCGATACAGGCTTTTTTGATTAATATACCTACTCCATAGTGCTTTGAATAAAGTCAGAACCAGTTTACATTCTTCGTTTTAGTTTTACATACTAGTGTGTTACAATAAAATTAAAATGTATGTGAAGGTGAACCCCATATACGTACTAGATAGATAATATTATAGCTAATGTTAGTCGCAGATACATACTCGTCGATACCTACCCGTACGTAGGTTAGATTGCATATAACCACTATATTTTTAACAAGCTAAGTGTAGGTAATTCATTTAGAAATACCTATATGCAATATATGGTTCTAATAGTTGTTTAGAGTAGGCTCTAAGTAACAATAGCTTAAGATAATACTACGATTAGCTAGATTTACTAACATTAATTTAGGTAAAATGAATTAAGTTTCTTGAAAGTATTAAAAACAGTAGGTATGTTAAGTTAGATTAGGTTGCATAATGTTAGGTTAACTTCAGTAAGGTAGGTTAGGGTTAGGTTAGAACTGTAACCCTTAAAAACAGTAGGTATGTTCAGTAAGGTAGGTTAGGTTAGGTTAGAACTGTAACCCTTAAAAAACAGTAGGTATGTTAAGCTAGGAGAGGTTTCACTTCAACAAGGTAGGTTAGGTTAGGTTAGAACTAAAAATAGTATGTTAAGAAAACCACCATGGTTACTTAATTAAGTGATATGAGAAACACGTAGGTAAAATTAAAAATCGCATTACAACAGTCAATAGCGCAATCAGGTAATATGTAAAAAAGGTAGGAACGCGCCCAATGCACGACAATGGTGTTGGACGCCCCGAGAACAAAGGGGCTGGCGTTCGCGCAAACAATAGGACATAATAGGCTGAGCGACCACGGGACAGCAGGGTACCCAGGTAGTTCTGCCGCCCGTTAACTAAAAAGTCGCTAAGCCACAAATCTAATTTTGTGGATATGAGCGATTAACGCGGGAAATATTTTAAAAATATGCTACTTGATAACCGAATGTTTTACAAAAAAAAGGTAAATGTCCAAAGATAGCATGTCAAATTAATTATCAAATAGCGATAATCTTGATTACAAATGTCTAGTCCTAAGTTAAAAAAAAAACACTTTTTCCCTTTTAGCTGCGTATAAATATTGGTGAACTTAAAAAAATACTTGACTAAAAAGTCACTAAGTACACCTTAGCGACCTTATAGTTTATGATTCTAAAGTAAAAAAGTATATATAAAAAAATTAAAATAAACTATTTGAAATCACTTAACTAAAATGGCGTTAAGTTACTCAGCGGCTTTTTAGTTATGTATTGCAGCTTTGAATTTAACATTAATTCTTGACTATATCAACATAATAGTATTTTAATGTCTTTTTAGGTAAGCTTTTTGAATGAAGCGTCTTATTGTGTTTTGTAAAGGAGTGTTTTATCTAACCTTTAGGTACTACACTTAAAGGCCGTTAAACTTAAACCTTTAAGCATAATGGTGTTTTAGTTATGTATTCGGGATGGAATATTTCAAAAGAAAAAACGAATTAAGTACATCAAAGTCGTTTATTAAAAACTTGAATTTATTTATTTATTTTATTTAATCTTTATTGCACAAAAATACAAATTAGAGTACAAAAGGTGAACTTAATGCCTAATGGCATTCTCTACCAGTTGACCTTTGGGCAAATCAGAAATTTTTTGTAGGCGGTGCAATATTGTATGAACAATAGCATCAACAATATATATATAAACTAAGGCACATGCAAAAGAATACATACTTAAATATATACATAAATACAATATATATATATATATATATATATATAAATATACTCTAAAAGGACAATAATAAGATGTCAGTTCAATGAGGAAAAGTGTGCTCGAACTAATTTCTTAAACGCAAATTTATTGGGGGCTTGCCTGATTTTAGGAGGGAGACCGTTCCAAAGACGAATAGCTTGAAGGGTGAAAGAGTTGCTAACAAAACCAGAGCGGTGGATTGGGAAAGAAAGAGTTAAATTTCGAGCTGGGCGTTGCTGACGTTCGCTAGAAGAACCGAGGTAGTGAAAGAATGATTTGAGGTAACTAGGAGAAATAGGATCATTTAGGATAGAATAAAGTGTGCAAAGCATTCTAGTACTACGCCGTTGACGGATAGTGAGCCATCCCAAAAGAGAACGAGAAGCAGAAATATGGTCAAATTTACGCAAACAGAAAATAAAGCGGATACAATAATTGAGAAGGCGATCTAATTTATTTAAAAACTCTTCAGTTAAGTCGCAATAACACACATCACCATAGTCAATTATTGGGATGTACGGAACTAAAAATGCAACAAAAACCTTTCTTGAAACATTAACATTACAAAACATAAACATGAGATCAATAACATAAAAGTCCTAAAAAACATTAGTAAAACTAAAAAAATACAGCAAACTGCCTCAAAAATATATAGTCCATTTTTTTAACTATGCATGCAGTACAATGAAGCACTCATTTATTTCTTGCATAGAACTTGTATGACGTCCTTAGCTAAAAAAAACAGACTACAAATGGTTACATTTTAATACTCATATTATAAAAAGTTAACATTTTAAATGTCTACAAAATTTATCACTTACTACTCCTTACTCGTATCTTATTATTAGTAATGGCACTTGGAATCAGTCTTTTAAGTATTTAATCTCAATCACTAGTTACCTATATAGTATGTCTACCTCTAATATCATTTTTTTTCAGTCTCGTTTACATTACTTGTTGGTAAATTCCTCCAAAATGTCATTTTGTGTGGAGGAATTATAGCGGTCAATTTGTCAATTAAAGCAGATTTCCTGCCTGTCCCTATACCTTTTGGTGACGAACGGAAAGTAATGCTCATTATTCGTGGATTTTTTAAGTATTTGTCGTTCATGAAACGCAATCCGGTAAATTCATCGTCAAAATCATTTTTGTAAAATAGGTCGAAATCGTTTCTTTTAAACGCTACCTGCATCATGTTGCTTAAATAGGCTCTTGGGTTGGATTTTTGAATCCGCCTGTCTGATATCATATTTGGTATGTTTATAAAGTTTTCTGGTAAGAGTGATTTTACTATTACTTTGCTACTATTTATGGACGAGACAGCATCTACAAAATCTTGAAAGTCGTACAATTTCCCTTTTTTTTTCATTCCTAGTTCAACCTGGTGGTGCACTTGATCAGAGCTCATAAATGTGTGGCCGGGTTCAAAATAATTCAACGTGATATTCTTTGTGGAAATCAAATCACTTTTTACCATATGAACTAGCATTGAAAATAACAACCAGTTTTTATTTTGGGCGCTACAATTATCGAGCCAGATGTTCACATTACCAATATTGCGATTACAAATCAAAAAGGCATAATACGCACTCATTATGTCTTCTTGTTTGCGTCCTGCTATTGCGTCGTGCCAAATTACAGTAACCGGTTTGTTACTATTGGTAATTTTTGCGACAGGTGCAAAAGTTTGGTTGAAGGCAATAAGGCGCTGACAGAAAATAACCGACTTAAATGTTTCCATTCGGGGGAGCATAATTACTTTTTCTAAATCAGCAGAAAAAAATATTTGGTTTTTATTTTGTGGCAAATCTTTATGTGAATTGTAAAGTTGTCTTGCTTTTGTGTATTTCTTATGGTGCAGATCATACTGTATACAAATCCGACATCCTGCCTACAACTGGGCGTTTGCATCATGCGAAGTTTGTTTACTATGCAAGTGATACGACTCACACGTCTCGCATTCTTCATTGCCAAGTCGTGTGAATGAAATGTTCATGCTTTTTAAATGTTTACGATAAAGTTCATATGACACAGTTACATTGGGATTTTTTTCACAGTAGTCCTTATGCATGTGAGTAATACTTATGTCACTTGGTAAGTAACGCCTCAAAGGAGCATGCTCTCGTCGATAATGCGGTTCGTATGGATGAAATGATTGGACGTGTTGGGTAAGTAACTGTCTATCATAAGCGGGAGTTTTTACGTGTTTGCCTCGCTGGTCGGCATCATTAGTGTCATCATCCAATCTCAAAATTTTATCATTATTTTGTTTGAACCCAAGTGTTGTCAAAAAGAAAACTTTACACACCTCACGTGCATTTCCGTCGCTTGTCTTAAGTGTAAAGGACCTTTTTGGCTTTCTTTTTGGCTAATTTGTGTATTTTCTTTTTGGAATAGCAGTAGCTATTCGTTGCCGTACGTATAGTCGTCTCTCACCCCAAGTAAGGCTCCAGTATTCTTGGTTAAGTTTTTCGCGCTGTTCTTCGTTGATATACGTGGATGATTTTTTCAAACATTTTTCATTGCAGATTGGCTTTACAGTATATTCCAGCATTTTCATTTTTTTTTTTCATTCTTTCTATGAGTCAAACTGGTGTCATAAAGTTTACCTTTCTTAGATGGGATGCAGTCTGAGCTTTTTTTTCCACTCTCTTGTATGGCTGCAATGGTATTACGACGCTTGCGTGTAACATTTTCGACTTCTGCGGGTCTTATTTCGCAGAAATCGACAGTGTTACGTCTTTTCTTAGTCAAAGCCTTTTAAGTAGAATGGTCCGACTG
Organism: Acleris cristana; assembly: GCA_948252455.1. Taxonomy (NCBI): domain Eukaryota; kingdom Metazoa; phylum Arthropoda; class Insecta; order Lepidoptera; family Tortricidae; genus Acleris; species Acleris cristana. Next base: position 38,757,322 of record OX411771.1, read on the forward strand.
GAGTAGCTGAAGCAGCGCTGGTCTGGCTGTTGTTGATGCCTGTAAGTTGTTATTAACCAAAGCTTTTTGACTTGAAGTTGCAGCCGTAAGGTTGTCATCATAATGGTGTATTGAGTTCAACGTATAATCCTTTTCACGAACTGTTTCATTAGAATCAAAATCAAACGGGGCTAACTGAGTGCTTTGATTTTCAGATGGGATGCAGTTATAGTTGATCATTGTATTGTCCTGTATAGCATCGACGGTACTATGACGCTGGCACTCTACATTTTCTAATTCTACGCATTCGCAAAAATCGACAGCGCTATGTCTTTCCTTGGCAGCCCCTTTAGTATGAAGGTCCGACTGGAGTAGCTGGCGCGGCGTAGGTCTGGCTAATGTTGATGCCTGCAAGGTATGTTTAACCAAAACTTTTCGACTAGGAGATGTAGCTGGAAAGTCATCGTCGGAATTGTCACTTGAGTCAGTCGGAACATAGTCTTTGTCGCGAACTGAGTCATCGGATTCAAAATCAAGGGCAAACTGAGTACTTGGCAATGGTTATTCTGGCATACAATTTTCGGTATTTTGTTTATTGTTATTGTAAATAGCGGGACTATGTACATTATTCAGTTCACAACGTTGCTGTTCTTCAGATACAGAAGGCATTTCTTCGTAACAAGTCAAGTCCCTGAGATCAAGTGCAGGTATTGTACTTTGGGAAGGTGGTGATTCGCAAGTGGTATTATTGGTATTTGAGGGAAACGTCTCGTGCTTTAACTTGTTTAAATTTTTAGCTAGATCTTGAAAGTGGTAAGAATTTATTGTGGTTTGTGTTTCACAAAATTTATCAAATACCGACGATGTCATAGAGTATGGTCGTGCATATAGTTGATTAATTTTCTCTTCAACTAATGGATAAACATTTTGTTTTCGGGTTTTCTTTACTTGTTGGAATTGAGGTAGTATCGTTGTTTTCAGCACCTACCATATCGAGTATTGCTTTGGCTCGCTGAGAAAACACCGATCTTTTGGATCTGTAGGAAAAAATAAATCATGCAAAAAACACGGGAAAAATCGATACTCGACGTCACTCGAGTAAATAACATTTCACACAACAACAGCACATGCTCATTAATCTGAACTCAAATAAACGTCCATAAAAATGGGTCAAAATATTATTGGAGTGCTTATCACACAACATTAGACCCTTGCGGGATTCGAACCTACAAACTTTGCCTTCGTAGTTTGTAGCGCAGACCACCTAGGCTAAGTGGCCGACTTGAATCCGTGTTAGTAAAACCCATGACCCCGGGGTTAGGTAAGGTAGGTCCCAAATATTTAAGCCATCAAGCAAGTAAAATAAAATCATAATTGGATAATTTACATCAATAAAAGGTTATTTGTAAGATCACTTTAAAAACGGTTTATTCGTTGAAGCGGATCCTTACGGGTCATACCTAGGATCATCGGTTATTAGTTTACTTCATTCATACAAAGAAACATGAAAACATCACTACGTATTATTGACTCTAATAATTTCAAATAATAGTATTCACTTACCTCGGCATTTTGTCAGCCATCGTAATCATTTGGCGGGAATTCTTCCGCTCTGCGACACGCGCGCGGCCTTCCGCCACAATAGCCTAGGCGCCACTGACCCCACAAAAACCGTCGACTACGCGGGGGTGAGGGGCGAGAGCAGATTGCGTCTTTTTAGCTAAGTATTGTGGCTTAACGTACTTCTAGCGGAGGATTTTACCATAATCTGAGTAACTTAAGGCGGTTTGATATTTGTGAAAAGTATTTCTTGATTTAAATCTTATGAATCCTACGTTAAAAAGACGTTAACAGATTTTAACGTTATTTTAGTGTAAGTATTTTCTTAAAACGCCGTTTTAGCCTAGGATATTAATGTAAACTACCGCAATGAATCTTGGCTTGAAAGTAACTAAAGTACTTACCTTCACGACTTGCTTGTGTAGTAGTGTCGAAAAGCGTCTTTTTTGCTAAGTAAAGATTAGAAATATTTTCGAAACATTATGGCGTTAAGGGCTAATTGTGACCTTTTAGTTAAATATTGATGATTAACGTATTTTTAGTAGTGCAAAGTATTCATATCTTCGTGATTAACGACCTTTATGCAAAAACTATTTCAAAAACTATAAACCTTACAAATATGATTCCTATACAGATCGATAGAGTATTTTTTTTACATACGATGTCGTTAAAACATCAAAATTTACCCCCTGAGGGTTAGCGCCCTTTTATAGTGCCCGGCCTATAAGAAGTCAATCCTGACACCGGTCATTTCAGTACAAATTATAACCTCAAACCCAAGAATAGGTTATAAATTGTACTGCGATGACAGCTGTCAGGATTGACTTCCTAACGGCCGGGCACTATAGTTAACGGACGGCAGAGTTGATAAACTTTTTTATTGAGTACATGGACTACTAGCTTTCCGCCCGCGACTTCGTCTGCGGAGAGTCAGAACTTCTGTTAAATGTACAGTTATAATTTACATCACCTTCAAAGGCTTTTAAAAAAAGTCTAGAATGGAATTTTAAGTAAGCGGTCCATATGAACAAATTTAATTTCATGGCTCTAACCTTTAAAACAACAAAATTGACATACAAAATAAATTCACTGCCTCTCTTTCACCATTACGTTTTTTTAATACGATTCTAGATAAATTTGCCATATTTCTATACAAACAATTAACCCACTTAGCAGAAGATTTTCGAAAAACACCGAAGCTGAATATTTTCTGTATGTAATAGTAATTTTGAATATTACATAATTTCGATACAAACTTTACAGTCAGTAGTCTTAGATCCCAAGATTTTCCCTTTAGTTATTTTTTATTGATAATGGATTTGCTCTCAACTGACCATTCCTTTAAGGTGCAAATATTTTTTTAGATGCTATAATTCATGTACAGTAAGCGTCAGAGTTAAGTATACCTCCTAAGAAAAATACAAAAGAGTATAAGAATTTCGTCATATGACGTACAAGGCGTCTTGGTCTGGTGGTAGCTAGCTGAGATAACGCGCAACCGACATGGAGAGGTCGCAGGTTCAAATCCTCGGGCTGGAATTGAACTTTTTGTTTTTTTTTACAAATAATCTTCGCTGAAAAAATGTTTTTTGTTTTTTTATGTTCTTCTTTAAGGCCTATTTACATTATACAACTTTCTTGCACGTTCCATACAATAAAATTGAGGGAATAAAAAACCTATATATCATTGTAAGGTGTAAACTAAGCATTTTTTTATTTTCTCAATTCTATTGTATGAAATGGGCAAGACAGTTGTATAAAGTAAATGGGCCTTTATTCTTGAATAATAAGTATTTATTGAAAGAAAACTCGTTTATAGTTTATAAATGTTTTTTTTCCTTTTATTTTAACTAGGTAAGAAAAAAGCTTGCAAAACTTTTTTTATTATTTATACAGTGTTTTGATTATAATTTAGTGTCACAAAGGGGAAACTAATAGTCAGTCGTAGTATAGGTAATTATGAAAATATAAAAAAACGATAATAAAAAGTTTAATTTTATTATTGTTTTGTTAAACGATAACTTGAATCTATGGTATTAATTCAAATTACTGTAGGAGAGTAGGTATTCCTAGAAATATTAAAAACTATCCGGATATAAAAAAAAGCGTAGCTAAGTTCACAATAACATTGGAATAATTGATGCAATGTTTGTGTGGGTAAAATAAAGTCTCGCAATAAAGGTATGCCACTAAATTAAGAGAACCAACATGTCAAACTATCAAGCAGTCTAACAATTTTCATCTCTCGTAAATAAGTATCACGATCTTTGAAAAAAGCAAAAAAATTGACAAATACACATAAAAAAACTATTATTCGCATAGTTTAAACATCAAATCAATATCGAAGTGGGTGACCGTCATTGTTAATGATTTGTTGGAGCCGGCTACTCATGTGCATGACCATGTTCGAACATGCACTACTGTTTCGCATCAACTCCCAAGTTCTGTTGACCTCTTGATCTAATTGTTGTTTTGATTTGACTTCACTAGAGTCCCAATTCAAAACCATTTGACCCCACAAGTTTTCAATTTGGTTCAGGTCAGGGCTTTTAGACGGCCAATTGAAAACATAAATATCATCCTGAGATGACAGCCACTCCTGGACGAGTCGTGAGCGGTGCACTGCACTGTTGTCTTGGACGAGGGGGATTCGGCCCTCGGGATATGCAACTCACACCGACGGCAGCATGACGTCCTTCAACACCTCCAAGTAACGCTGGCTGTTCATGCGGCCACCGACTTCCACGAGTTCTCCCGGGCCCATGGATGACATCCAGCCCCAATAGGCTGCAAACAACAATAAAAATGCAAATGTGTATAAAATGCAAACTCAAATTACAAAAAAAGAGTCCTCCTCGTCGTTCTTGTCTGTCCGTGACCATGGGCCCTGAAATGGACTGAAAACGTCGGAATAGTATATTTTTTATTATGTCATTTGAGTTTGCATTTTATTATATATTATAGTGGAAACCTAAGAAGAAAATAAAAATAAAATTATAGTAATTTTAGATTAAGTATACGTATATAAAACACTAATATTATCATATTTATATGCAAAAATAAGTAAAATTGATTACCCAATGTAATTCTTCCACTAGTTCTCAAATCTAACATTTATACCGCTCCCCACTTCTTCTCCATAATATTTTTTTGCCATCTTTATCAGATTTAAAACACTTGTCATCTGTAAAGATTACAATCTCGTTTATTCAATCAAAATTAAGGTAACGTTCGGCAAAATCGATTCTAGCGGTTCGGTGAGCATCAGTGAGAGGTATTTTTCTAGCAGGCTTGTAGTTATGGATATTCGCTGCATGCAAATGTCACCGAACCGTACTGAGCGAAACCCCAAATGTTTGAGCACTTGAACGAGTGGTCGTAAATGGAGCCTCCGTGTGAATGTTGACAATATCACGGTGTCGTTCAAATTCATCGGTGTATACTCGAGGACGCGGGCCGGAGACATCACACTTCACATCACCCGTCTCCTGATATCTCCTTATCCACTTCTGAACGGTTCTTCTCTAGAAAATAAATATTAACGCTAATAAGGAACACTTTTTAAAAAACAACAAAACACTAAGATTTGAAGTTTTTCAAATAAAACGTATAGGTATAAAACGAGACCTACTCGTCCTGGTCATAATTTCACTAACCGTTATATTCATATCACGGGCTATTTTTTTTATACTCTGGTTTTGTTCCCAGAGAACAACTATTTTAGCTTTTAAAAAAGTCGTCAGTTGAACCATTATAAGACTTTTAAAGAAGTATATTAATAAGTGAACGCTACACAACACGTATTAAGAGATTTCTAAAAGTGATCTTATAATATGAAAACTTACCCTCAAATTCAATAAGTAAACGGAACAAATAAAATAATCATTCAATTTGCGGCCCTATTGTTAACATAATTAAAGCGTTCTCATTCAGTTTTAAGTCTCAGATGAAATGACCGTCGTCCTATACGATCAAATGCAGTATTGAAATAAGAAACAAAGATAAAAATAGTTCCATATTGACGTTAGACAAGGATGCATTATCGAGCTAAAACAAATTAATAACTAATACTTCATTTCGACGTAATGTCATAGTGTTACGGTAGCACAGTGGCATACAAAGCAGGAAAAAGTTTATCTTGCAGCCGGTGAGCCGTGCGTTCGATCCCCGAGATTAATATGTCTTTTTGTATGTTTCTGGGGGTAAAGTATTCTTGGTTAATATTGAAGTTACTCGTATTTGAAGAAATCTGGAAACATTACTCGTAAAATAATAACAAAATGTTCCAGCGAGTGCTAGCTCCGACGGAATCACGTGACGCATCGTTGTAGTCACGTGACTCGGTCAGTCCAGTTTTACAAGCAAGGGGTATACTTAACTCTGACGCTGACTGTACCTGGCTAAAAAAAAACTCCTATTCAAACTTTCACCCGCTTTTCACACTGTTCAGGGATTGTTCTAAAAAATGGTTATTATTTAATTTATATTGGTGTTGACACCGAGTTTCATGACATGTATCTAACTTCAGTCATAATTTTAATTTGTAGGTAGGTAGGTTTGTTATAGGAAGGTTAACATTAGGTTATCTTAATATCAATTTCCACATTTCTCACTTACCTAACTAAAAACTAACCTTACCTAACCTATAGGGTCTACACAATGGTACAAAAATAATTCCTGAAATATTTGCAGTTACAGAAATATAAGCGGGTTTGGAAATGAAACAGTTGCCAAACGACTCATTCGGCCAAACGTATTTCGGTCAAATGAACGGACCCCAAACATTAGGTTATCTTAATACCAATTTCCACATTTCTCACCTCAAAAATGACCAAATTTCTACCAAACTTCTAACCCCCATTTAACCACCTTTGGGATAGTTTTTTCTAAATCGTCGAAAGTAACTTTTTTTGTTTATAAAAACAGTAGCGTAAATATACATTTCCACATTTTTTCCTTCAAAAATTATCATAATCCCTTATAAACTTTTACCGCCAATTTACCCCTAATTGTTTCCAAAATCGCCGAAAGCAATATTTTTAATTTAAAACTACAGTAGCCGTTACATCATTTTCCACTTTTCTACACCCCGTTTTACCTCCTCAGCGGTAGTTTTTCCTTAATCGAGCATTTCTACCAAGTTTCAAGTAAATCAGAACATAAAAGTATTCGTTCTGTTATAACCTCCACCTTGTATGCCTTCCAGCTGACCAAGCAACCCTATCAGCAGTTATCCCTTCCAACCGACCCTAGCTTCTCTATCCAGCCCAGTCCATCCTCAGTTGTTCCCGAGCCGCGAACCGCGCTATACCTCTATTATCCTAAAAGGTCGTGTAATTGTCTTAGTTTAAAGTGTGTGTTAATTAAATATCTTTTTTAAAAAGACCTTGGTGTTTTCCATTATAACATTGGTGGCAGCTGAAGGGATTTTCAAAAATCTCAAGGACGTTTCCGAAGTGACGTGAAGTGAAGTAAACCAAGGCCGACCTTAGAAGAAACAAGGGACAACTCATTACTATTTCCATGTCCACCGTTCCAAAGTGTTCAGTGTGACTACGTACTATTTCCTAATTCGCCGTTCTCAAACGACCGGCGCATTTTACCATTTCCTTACCACCGTTCCAAAGTGTTTGGTGTGTTGTGTTGCTAATTCCAAGTTCGCCGCTCTCAAACGACCGGCGCACCCTACTATTTCCAAGTGTTCATCGAGTTCCTGCAGTTCCCGCGGCCTTGCTGGTGCGTGTCAAGGTCAAGACACCCGGTAAAGGTCCTGGCGAGGATGATCGCCCAGATTTCAACGCTCCTGCTACTGTGAGTACTTTGTATTCCGTTTTTTGCCGTGCCCGTGAAGTGCCGTGAAAGTGTCAAGTGAAGTGCGTATAAACAACATCCTGTGCAATTCGCTATAGTTCTATCATTTTATAATTAATTCCTAAAATCATTTGTATACCTTCCTCGTGTATTATAAATCATACATAATCATCCTGCTCCAAGTTCAACGCCTAGGCTACTCTGTTATCTGTTCAAGCTAACTCGACTAATTCTCGCAATCAGGACGCCGTCCGCCTGTCACACCGTAACGCATCTTAAATATCCATATTTAATTAATTAAAGAGTCAAAATGTCTAAGTCCGATGGTGAAGGCTCTGGCTCCCTGAAAGCACCCAAGGTTACCCCAGACATGTTGCCAAAATTGGTGATATCAGAAATTCCGCTAAATGTTATATTAAAATTCATAAAACCCTATGACGGGTCGAGAGACAGATTAAACGCGTTTATAAATAATTGCGCTAACGCAATAACACTTACTTCAGCGAGCCAAGAACCGATTGTGCTTAAATATATCATCAGCCAGCTAGAGGGCAAAGCTGAATTAGCGTGTTCCATTAAAGAATTTAGCAATTGGTCGTCGTTACAGGACTTTTTAAAAGCCCAGTTTGGTGAGCGTAAACATCATGCCCACCTGCTGTCCGAGCTGCAAGATTGCAGACAGACAGCCACTGAATCCGTCAGTCAATTTTCACTCCGTATAGAGTCATGCCTGTCACAATTATTAACAGAAGTAACAATGTCATGTTCCAAAAAGATGGAACTTCCAGGCCGGCTTGCAGCCATGCAAGACTTAGCACTAAACTCATTCATTATGGGTGTTAACCCCAAAATCTCCGTGATCCTACGTTGCAAATCCCCTAAAACCTTGAATGAAGCAATTAACATAGCTATATCCGAGGACAAATTACAACAATTCTCAAATAAAAAACCGGTGGAAACCTTTAAACAAGGTTTCCCGAAAAAGCCCTATTTTCCAGGCAATCCAAGACCTGGCATGTCCAACTACAACAACCAACCTAATTCATTCAATAGACCAAAAACCTCCTCTGATGCTCCCGTTGTGTGCCGGTATTGTAAAATACCTGGACACACACTTGAACAGGCAGGAAAAGAGAATACAATAATAAACGCTTTAGTTTTAATAACAACAGCTCAACCCGACCAATAAATTTCCTTGAGAACAATGAAGGCGTTGATGAAACAGACTCTAATTCTTTAAACGAGATGTAGGCTCGGAAGGGTGTCATCCGAGTCGTAATGTCGTACCAGACACCATATGCACTACCCCAATTCCATTTCCTGAAAACCGGATCAGAACTTCCACTCTCAGAAATCCTAAGGTCTATGAAGTACTAACTAAAAAAGATAGATACTTACCGTACATTAGGGTACCTACGTCCATGAATTCGAAGCCCTTGACGTTACTCATAGATACCGGTGAAGCTATAAGTTTAGTAAAAAAATCAAGCGTAGACAAATCCCTGATTTTTTCCGAGAGCAGAATTAATGTTAAAGGGATCGATTCAAGTGAAGAATCAATACCAAGCCTTGGACATTTAAAATCCCGAATTCAATTAGCGAATGACCTTAGCCTATCTCACGATTTCCATGTCATGGAAAATATAAACTTGCCTTACGATGGCATTATCGGTAGCGACATGTTCTCTAAATTCCGTTATAATGTTAATTACGCGACTAACTGTCTAGAAGTAAATGGGAAGAAAATTAAACTGTCATTCAAAGAACCAGAGTACAACATTTCCCCGCGAACCGAAACGATAATAGAATGCACCATAACTAATCCTGAAATAAAAGAAGGTATAATTACCGACCAGCATTTGTCCGAGTCACTGCTCATAGCTAATTGTATTGTAAAGGTCAAGGAGAATAACCGAGCTAATATCTCCATCATTAACACATCAGAAAATCCTGTAACAGTCAAATCAGACCTAAAACTTCGCTTGGAACCACTAAATGTCAATGTGGTCTCCTTTTCCTCTACAGTTGACGCTGTTAGACGCACTGAAGAAGTACTAAATTCACTCCGCATATCCCACATGAATGAAGAAGAAGCTAACGCTCTCACTGAAATATGTTCCCAGTACTCCGACATTTTTCATCTTCCTGACGACAAACTGACGTCAACTCCCAAGATTGAACATAAAATTAGGACCACCAGCGATGTCCCTATATATACAAAGTCCTATAGATTCCCAGAAGTGCATAAAAAAGAAGTCGAGAAACAAATTAATAAAATGCTGGAACAAGACATTATAAAACCAGCTATATCCCCATGGTCATCCCCTATTTGGGTTGTCCCCAAAAAACTCGACGCTTCAGGAGAACAAAAATGGCGTGTGGTCATCGACTACCGCAAACTCAACGACATAACAATAGGTGAAACCTATCGTATACCTCAGATTGTTGACATTTTAGACCAGTTAGGAAACAGCAAATACTTTTCCACCCTTGATTTGGCTTCCGGTTTCCACCAAATAAATATGTCCCCTGAAGATGCAGAGAAAACAAGTTTCTCAGTACCACAAGGTCAATTTATGTTTAATAAAATGCCTTTCGGGTTAAAGAATGCACCCTCTACTTTCCAAAGGCTTATGAATAATTGCCTTTCCGGACTTCAAGGAATCCGTTGTTTCGTTTACCTTGATGACATAGTGATTTATTCCTATGACCTAGCGTCCCACATAGAAAACCTCACAGCCGTCTTTGACAGGCTGCGAAACTTCAATCTCAAGCTACAACCAGACAAGTGCGAATTTCTTAGGAAGGAAGTAGCTTACCTCGGACATATCATCAGTGACGAAGGTGTAAGGGCAAATCCTGAAAAAATCAAAGCAGTCACTGAATTCCCAACTCCCGTGTCACCGAAGGATATCAAATCCTTCTTGGGACTAGTATCTTACTACAGAAGGTTCATCCCCGACTTCTCTAAAATTTCCAAACCATTAACGAATCTACTGAAAAAAGATACCCTTTTTAATTGGAGTTATGAACAGCAGTTAGCCTTTGAAACATTAAAATCAAAACTTACTAGCGCCCCAATTCTCATCTATCCTGATTTTACAAAACCTTTTATACTCACCTGTGAGGCATCAAATTACGCCATTTCTGGCATTTTATCCCAAGGCCAAATAGGTAAAGACAAACCAATAGCTTTCGCCTCCAGAACACTAAACAAAAACGAGTGCAATTACAGCACCACAGAAAAAGAACTTCTCGCAATAGTTCATTTCTGTAAATATTTCAGACCATATCTATTCGGAAAGAAATTCTATATCATAACAGATCACCGCCCTTTAAAGTGGTTATTCAACCACACAGACCCCAGCAGCAGATTACAACGCTGGCGCCTAAAATTAGAAGAGTTCGTTGATTACGAAATCATATATCGCAAAGGGAAATTAAATTGCGCAGCCGACGCGTTATCTCGTTATCCTATACCCAAAGATAACAACAACCTTCCCATCAATGCTGTAAATGAGGAAGTAGACGAAAATCCACAACCCGGGACTTCCTATGACCAACCTGAAGTCATCGACCCATTTGAAATCGGAGATTTACCCTCTCTGACACCTGATCCACAATTTTCGCCTATTGATTTAGACTCTATAATTGATGATATTATACCAAATCCACAAAATACTCAATCCATGGAAGCGCAACCCTCTGAATCGGACCTGATTCAAGACTTATCTGAAACCTTACCCCCTGTTATTGAAGACACTTACTCGAAATTCTTAAAATCCCTACCAAACGCTAATTTCGACACTGCGATAGTTGAACATAATGACGACCTTCTGAAAAGTCCACATAAAACAATTATTATTCCTACCTCATTGGACCTTGACGAAAATGTGCCTTATATCCAAGATTTCTTAAGCAACCTACCTGACCAAGAAGAATTCTTACAATCCGAAAGAACTCTACTATAATTTCAAGAAGTTAACCATAACGGAAAGACCTATATAACATTATTCACAAAAGTCCATCATTTTGATGATTGCTCCTATGTTGATATTTTCGAATCATTAAAAAATCTTCGAAACCATTTAATCGCAATTCCTAATAATGAGAAAAAAAATATTAGTATTTCAGACTTCAAAAGCCCGTTTGACAACCGTGCATTTACCAAGATTTATAACATAATCGCTTACCTTTTTAATGGGACTGGTTTACAAATACATATATATCATAATAATACTATATACCCGTCTTTGAGTGAAATCCCTAAAATTCTAAAAGAGAATCACGATATCCCGATTGCCGGACACCTAGGCAATACCCGCATGTTTAATAGAATCCGCGAGCAGTATTTTTGGAAAAACATGAGGGCTGATATCGAGAATTATATTAAAAAATGTTCCTCTTGTCAAAGTAACAAAGCACTAAGGAAAATGAACCGTGCTCCCCTGGAGATAACTTCTACCTCAACACAACCATTCCAACGTTTAGCGTTAGACATTGTAGGACCTCTACCGGAGGCCGGATCTGCCAAGGTCAAATATATACTTACTATGCAAGATGACCTAACAAAATATTCCTTAGCTTACCCCATACGATCTACCACCGCTGAAGAAACCAGCGAGTGCTTAGTGCATTTCATAAGCTTATTTGGCATACCTAAATATATCCTGACAGATCAAGGAACCAATTTCACAGCCGACCTTTTCAAACAAGTTTGCTCTTTCCTAAAAATCAAACAAATTTGGTCCAGTCCTTACCATCCCCAGACTCAAGGTGCTCTCGAACGGAGCCACTCAACATTAAAAGAATATCTGAAGTCCTATGTAAACGAAGAACAAACTGACTGGCCCCGTTATGTCTATACTGCTATCCTAACTTATAACACAACTGTGCATAGTACCACTAACTACTCCCCTTACGAACTGATTTTTGGACATAAACCATTTTTCCCGAATTCCATCTATGAATCAGCGCCTGGTACGACCTATTGCGATTACGTGAAAATGCTTCAACACCGTCTTCAATACTCCCGTAGTAAAGCCCTTGACAACATACATCAATCAAAAGAAACTGCAAAAACATACTACGATTCCCGTACCAAACCGGTAACTTATCATGTCGGAGACTATGTTTACCTAAAAAATCATTTGCGACTTCGTAAAGCTCTATCACCTGTATGGAAAGGACCTTACAAGGTCATGAAGATCAATGGTCGAAATACACTGACCTTATTAATCAATCGTAAACATGTAGTTCACCACTACGATCAGATTAAATTAGCTCATAGAAATAGTAGTTAAGTCATTTATCTGTGTGTTATAGTTTTAGAACTAACCATTATAGGGTTTCCGTAGACTTAATCATTTATTCATACTATCTTATTTCTCCCTTTCAGCACCCCTCTTTTAATACAAGCTAATTTCACCGAATCCGTGCAGAACAGCCCAGGCCTTTATTTCGACCCCATCGGAGAGTTGAAAGTGACTAACGGATTTCTAGATGTAGTTATACCTATAGATATATCTTTTATTAAACCTCATATTGATAATTTGAACGGTGTGATAGGAACCTCAAAATTCCTGTGCCGAGAGAGTGATAGCTTGTCAATAACAGAATGTAATAATATGTTTCAACCGCTTACCACAAGGTATAACGATATAATTAGAGATTATGATTCTATCTCTCACCTGATTACGAATAAATCTAAGAGATCTGCGTGGTTTGGTGCTATAGGTACCGTTTTCAAACACCTGTTTGGAACTATGGATCAGGATGACGCTATCATGTATAACAACGCCATTCAAAGTTTACAATACGACCAAAAGGACATTTCAACCATAATTAAATCCAATATTTTAATTACTTCCGCGACTCTGAAATCTCATGAGGATTTTATTAACAAAATAATGATCAACGAGCAGATATTGAATGATGCTGTTAATTTACTGAATATGTCTTTAAAAAACTTAACTGTAATTAGTAATAAGCTAAATTTAAGATCAAACATTTTAGAGCTAATAAGTATCATTGAAAATAATATTTTAACCTTATCGTTTAAATTGGAGGATATCATAAACGCCATAATGTTTAGTAAGTCAAACATTCTATATCCATCAATAATCACCCCGAAACAATTATTCCATGAATTAGTAGAACATCATAGATTGTTACCCAAATCTCAAGAATTACCCATATCGCTAAAATTGGACCATATAACCATTTTACTAAATATATCAGATATATCGAGCTTTTATATCAACAACAAAATTGTTTTTGTAATGAGGATACCCTTAGTTAATTCTCAGGAATATAATATGTATCAGAGTGTATCATTCCCGGTAGCGTATCATGGTAATGTTATACCGACCGCCTACGCGATGGTCTTGCCCACCACGAAGTATGTAGCATTAAGTAGAGATAAGTCACGTTAATGTAAACTAGATGACTTAAGTAGCTGTAAGATTCTAGTTAATGGTTTATATGTCTGTAATGTTTATCAGACCTTTTCCACTACGTCACAACCTATATGCGAAACTGAAATAGCAACTAAATTGTTATTATCTAAACCGATTCAATGTGAATCTAAACTAATGTCCGGAAATATGGAAATTTGGCATAAATTAAATAACAATAGATGGATATATGTAATTTCGCAAAAATCAAAATTATCTATTGAATGCTATAACAACTCAAATGTGTTCGAAACTAGCATAGTAGGAACAGGCATCTTGACCTTACCCAATAAATGTACAGCCTATTTCAAGGATATGCAGATTATTGCTAAAAATACTGTAACATTAGATATCAAGCCTATCTACTCAACCTTTAATCTAATTAACGATACTTGTTGTAATTACTTTCAGTTAAGGAAATTTCATTTGAGTGAACCCAGCTTACCTGTAAAGAAATTGAATCTGGAACCCTTAAGGGACGATAACCGCTGGTCACATTACCAATTATCTAAACAATTGGATAAGATAATTAGCAAACCCCATATTGTATTGTATGGTAATTATTACTCTTATAGTACCATCGGAATTATTATTGTATTAGTGTCCTTTGCTGTTTATAAGATTTGGAAAAGGTTCAATTGTAATAAGAAGTTAAATTTCCCTCCTTACCCTCCTAAAACATTGACAATACCTACCGATCCCTCTGAATCTGAAGAGATTCCAGCACCAGCTCCAGGTCCTCGACTCAGACTTACATAAACTTCACTCATTAAGAGTGAAAGTTCATTCCTAACCCTGGGGAGATGTTATAACCTCCACCTTGTATGCCTTCCAGCTGACCAAGCAACCCTATCAGCAGTTATCCCTTCCAACCGACCCTAGCTTCTCTATCCAGCCCAGTCCATCCTCAGTTGTTCCCGAGCCGCGAACCGCGCTATACCTCTATTATCCTAAAAGGTCGTGTAATTGTCTTAGTTTAAAGTGTGTGTTAATTAAATATCTTTTTTAAAAAGACCTTGGTGTTTTCCATTATAACAGTTCCTATTGAAACTTTGCAACCCCCTTTCATCCCCCAAGGGGTTGAATTTTAGTTATCACGTGACTCATAATTTTCATTGCAGAGCAAGCATTTCTACCAAGTTTAAAGTAAATTTAAGCATACCAAACTTTGCAACCCCGTTTTATCCCTTCTAGGGGTTTAATTTTAGTAATCTCTGAAATACATATCTCATTATTTGCTTTGAAGAGCATTTCTACCAAGTTTCAAGTTAATTTGATCGTAAAAATATTTTATCTATACACATTATGCAACCCCCTTTCATCCATCTAGAGGTTGAATTTTAGTAATCGCTGAAATACATGTCTCATTATTTGCATTGAAGAGCGTTTCTACCAAGTTTCAAGTAAATTTGACCATAAAAGTATTTTTTCTATTCAAACTTTGCAACCCCCTTTCATCCCTCTGGGGGGTGACTTTTAGTAATCATTGAAAAACCTGTCTCATTATTTGCATTGAAGAGTATTTCTACCAAGTTTCAAGTAAATTTGAGCATACCAAATATTTTTTCCTCAACAAACTTTTCAACCCCCTTTTATCCCTCTAGGGGTTGAATTTTAGTAATCGATGAAATACATGTTTCATTATTTGCATTGAAGAGTACTTCTACTAAGTTTCAAGTAAATTTGATCATAAAAATATTTTATCAATACACACTCTGCAACCCACTTTCATCCCTCTAGGGATAGAATTTTAGTAATTGCTGAAATACTTGTCTCATTATTTGCATTGAAGAGCATTTCTACTAAGTTTCAAGTAAATTTGACCATAAAAGTATTTTTCCCATAAAAACTTTGCAACCCCCTTTTATCCGTCTAGGGGTTGAATTTTAGCAATCGCTGAAATACCACTCTCGTTATTTGCATTTATGAGTATTCCTACCAAGTTTCAAGTAAATTTAATTATAAAAATATTTGATCTATACAAACTTTGCCACCCCCTTTCATCCCCCAAGGGGTTGAATTTTAGTAATCGCTGAAATACGTGTCTAACTTTTTGCAAGAGTTTTTCTACCAAGTTTCAAGTAAATTTGACCATTAAAGTATTTTTTCCCATACAAACTTTGCAACCCCCTTTCATCCCTCTAGAGGTTGAATTTTAGTAATCGCTGAAATACGTATCTCATAATTTGCATTGAAGAGTATTCCTACCAAGTTTAAAGTAAATTTGATCATAAAAATATTTGATCTATACAAACTTTGCCACCCCCTTTCATCCCCCAAGGAGTTGAATTTTAGTAATCGCTGAAATACGTGTCTCATTTTTTGCATTGAAGAGCTTTTCTACCAAGTTTCAAGTAAATTTGACCATAAAAGTATTTTTTCCGATACAAACTTTGCAACCCCTTTTCATCCCTCTAGGGGTTGAATTTTAGTAATCGCTGAAATACGTGTCTCATTATTTGCATTGAAGAGCAATTCTACCAAGTTTCAAGTAAATTGAACCATAAAACTGTTTTTTCCCATACAAACTTTGCAACCCCCTTTCATACCGTTAGGGGTTGAATTTCGAAAAATCCCTTCTTAAACGACGCCTCTAATACAAAACCAACTATCCCTCAAAATTCCAACTTTTTATCTTTATTAGTTTGGGCTGGGCGTTGATATGTCACCCGGTATATTGCCTTTTATATATATAATAATATAATAATATATACTAGCTTTCCGCCCGCGACTTCGTCTGCGGAGAGTCAGAACTTCTGTTTAAAGTACAGTTACCATCAAAGGCTTTTAAAAAAAGTCTAGATTCTGAATTATAAGTAAGCGGTCCACATAAACAACAAAATTGACATACAAAATAAATTCACTGCCTCTCTTTCACCATTACGTTTTTTTAATACTATTCTAGATAAATGTGCCATATTTCTATACAAACAATTAACCCACTTAGCAGAAGATTTTCGAAAAACACCGAAGCTGAATATTTTCTGTATGTAATAGTAATTGGAATATTACATAATTTCGATACAAACTTTACAGTTAGTAGTCTTAGATCCCAAGTTTTTCCCTTTAGTTATTTTTATTGATATTGAATTCTCTCTTAACTAACTATTCCTTTAAGGTGCACATGTTTAAAAAACATTGAAGATTGCAATAATTTGTTAAAAAAAACTCCTATTCAAACATTCACCCGCTTTTCACACTGTTTGGAATTGTTTCAAAAAATGGTTATTTTACTGAATGAGTCGTTTGGCAACTGCTTCATTTCCCAACCCGCTTATATTTCTGTAACTGTAAATATTTCAGTTTTTTTATAAAAACTAACCTTACCTTACCTATAGGGTCTACACAATGGTACAAAAATAAATATAAGCGGCTTTGGAAATGAAACAGTTGCCAAACGACTCATTCGGCCAAACGTATTTCGGTCAAATGAACGGACCCCAAACATTAGGTTATCTTAATACCAATTTCCACATTTCTCACTTCAAAAATGAACAAATTTCTACCAAACTTCTACCACCTTTGGGATAGTTTTTTCTAAATCGCCGAAATTAACTTTTTTTTTGTTTATAAAAACAGTAGCGTAAATATACATTTCCACATTTTTTCCTTCAAAAATTATCATAATCCCTTACAAACTTCTACCGTCAATTTACCCCTAAGTGTTTCCAAAATCGCCGAAAGCAATATTTTTAAGCCGTTACAACATTTTCCACGTTTCTCACTTCAAAAATATACCATACAATTTTCTACCCCCCGTTTTACCTCCTCAGAGGTAGTTTTTCCTGAATCGAGCATTTCTACCAAGTTTCAAGTAAATCAGAACATAAAAGTATTCGTTCCTATTGAAAGTTTGCAACCCCCTTTCATCCATCTAGAGGTTGAATTTTAGTGATTGCTGGAATACGTGTCTCATTATTTGCATTGAAGAGCGTTTCTACCAAGTTTCAAGTACTTAAATTTGTCCATAAAAGTATTTTTTCCATTCAAACTTTGCAACCCCCTTTCATCTCTCTGGGGGGTGACTTTTAGTAATCGCTGAAATACGTGTCTCATTATTTTCATTGAAGAGTATTTCTACCAAGGTTCAAGTAAATTTGAGCATACCAAATATTTTTTCCTTAATAAACTTTGCAACCTCCTTTTATCCCTCTAGGGGTTGAATTTTAGTAATCGATGAAATACGTGTTTCATTATTTGCATTGAAGAGTACTTCTACTAAGTTTCAAGTAAATTTGATCATAAAAATATTTTATCTATGCACACTTTGCAACCCCCTTTCATCCCTCTAGGGGTTGAATTTTAGTAATCGCGCAAATACATATCTCATTATTTGCATTGAAAAGCATTTTTACCAAGTTTCAAGTAAATTTGAGCATACCAAAAATTTGTTCATAAACAAACTTTGCAACCGCCTTTTATCCCTCTAGGGGTTGAATTTTAGTAATCGGTGAAATACGTGTCTCATTATTTGCATTTAAGAGTATTCCTACCAAGTTTTAAGTAAATTTGATCATAGAAATATTTTATTTATACACACTTTGCAACCCCCTGTGATCCCTCTAGGGGTTGAATTTTAGTAATCGCTGAAATACGTGTCTCATTTTTTGCATTGAAGAGCATTTCTACCAAGTTTCAAGTAAATTGGACCATAAAAATGTTTTTTCTCATGCAAACTTTGCAACCCCCTTTCATCCCTCTAGGGGTTGAATTTTAGTAATCGCTGAAATACGTGCCTCATTATTTGCATTGAAGAAAATTTCTACCGAGTTTCAAGTAAATTGGACCATAAAAATGTTTTTTCCCATACAAACTTTGCAACCCCCTTTCATACCTTTAGGGGTTGAATTTCGAAAAATCCCTTCTTAAACGACGCCTCCATTACAAAACCAACTTACCCTTAAAATTCCAACTTTTTATCTTTATCGGTTTGGGCTGGGCGTTGATATGTCACCCGGGACATTGCCTTTTATATATATATATATATATATATATATATATATATATAGAGATATATAATATATATATATATACAGGGTTTTTTTTTGGTCAGCAACTTCCACAAACCCCTATTGTCATTCTGAGTATCATGATTCTGAGCTCAAAAAAAATACAAAAAAAATATATATTTTTTCATGATTTTTCGAAAGAATATCCTCGCTACATTATAAATCATGGTCTCTCGTTTCTGTAGCTACGAAGGGGGTATCGGCCGCTTATCGTCACGATTGTTATTGTTTGATACTACCCTCACAAAACTATGTCCAAGCGACGTCAGTACCGTGTTTGTTTCGAAGCGAGTGCTTGTTAAGTGAAGTGTTAAATCATTTTATTGATAAAAAAAATGTCTCGGCAAGAAAATTTACTTCTTGACAATCGGGACATGTTTGATATTGTAAACATTTACTTTGTGAGTGGTCAAAACATGCTGACACCGTTAGAATTTGGACTGAACGATTTCCTAATTGGCATGCCATTACGTGTTACACTGCAGTAAGGTCTATCGCTAGCAACCTTTACGAGTGGGGCACTTTTGAAACGCCACGCCATGCTCAAGGAAGAGCCCAAAGTGGGCTTGCAGTGGATGTTAAGCAGGCTATTCTCAATTACTTCGAAGAACATCCACGGGCGAGTACTCTCTTAGTTTTAAGTAGTTTAAATACTGGCGAGCCGAAGGCGGCCGTCACTTCAAACATTTATTAAAAGTGACCTAATGTAAAAATTTAAATTTTGTAAATTTTTAACAATCGTTGTACAAAGCT
Organism: Acleris cristana; assembly: GCA_948252455.1. NCBI lineage: Eukaryota > Metazoa > Arthropoda > Insecta > Lepidoptera > Tortricidae > Acleris > Acleris cristana. Next base: position 38,776,889 of record OX411771.1, read on the forward strand.
GATTCCCTTTTTAAATACGCCAAAGACAAACTTGCGGTTTTTTAATCCATACCGTTATTCTGTAGTTAAATGCTATTTCAGAACGATTTTTACAACAATAATCTACATTTTTTTAACCTAAACCGTGTTTGTAATCTTTGACGGTCCTAAGCCTGTAACAAGTATGAAGGGAAAGATGAATCATAACATTGTGCACGGTGATTACGTCATTAGTCTTCGTTAAACACGTCGCATAGTAACCACAATTAAGTGAAATAATGGGATAAACTAAAAATGCGATTTCTCTGACCTCCTAAGGCTTTTTAATTTTTTAATGTGATATTCGGATTCAGCATTAATTAAACTATCTCTCCTGTTTTGGAAGTTGTCGACCAAAAAAACACCAATATATATAATAGTAGATAGATTGCAAGCTTTGGGAAGGAGTGATCTGGGAGTCTCGGGACCCGTCATAATACAATTTTTTTTTAATTTTTTTAGGAGCGAAACCCCGCCTCTCACTCGTCAGACCACCATTTTTTTCGGGGGAGTAGAGTCGGGGCCAGTACCGACGATTCCCTACTACTACTTGGCCAAATGTCTTTCCAGCGCGTCTGGTTGAGTCTCTCGACCATTCCGTCCGATTGTGGGTAATATGGCGTTGTCCTGGTCTTGTGAATTCCCATGATTCGGCAAGTCTCCTGGAACACCTGGGACTCAAAGTTTCTGCCTCGATCACTGTGAATTTCGAGAGGCACCTCAATAGACAACACATTTCCATTATTATTTTTTACTACTTCAATAACTAAATAATTAAGATGAGATCGGTCAGTTTTTGGTCTTTAGGTAATTAGATTTTCGAGTGTAGTTGAGTTGACGCACTTTTATTCACAATGGGAACTAGTGAAATTTTTCCTACTTTTCAAAGTATGATTTTCCTTCCTGATTTGTGACACTAGTTTTTTTTACATGAAATGTTTTAAAAGTTGTGTCACAAACCAGGAAAGGCCCCATAGTATGGAAAAACCTACTCTCGGTGCCCTCTTCTAAGGATGATTCTGTTTATTTAACAGAATATAAAAACACTTACCGTTATGCATTCCTGTATGATATTGCCAAAAGATGGCAGTTTGCGGGTGGTCATCTGTTTCCGTTTCGGAATAATTACACATATTTTTAATTTCTAACTCTCCTTGTTCCGAAGTTGCTAAATAGCTTCGTTTAGTTATGCAATTCATTTCAACCCATTTGGACTCCGGCACAGTATTATATGTATGTATGTATGTATGTATGTATGTAAACTCTTTATTGCACATAAACAATTACAGGACATGTTTGCATCAATATAGATATGTACATAGGCGAACTTATCCCATATGGGATCTCTTCCAGTTAACCTTGGAGCAGAGTAAGCAAGGACAACGCAGAAGGATAGACAAATTAACAAAATTACAGGAAATAACAAATAGTACATACAACAGAGAAACAGGAAGGAAATAAAATATCTTCTTTAACAAAATACATACATAGATAATAGAATATACTAATATATACTACCACATACCTACATAAACAGCAATTTAAACCTACAACAGAAGTAAGGATCAACACTCAGACTCATCTTGTTGACTCATCATTTAACTTTAGTTTGCTTGCATTTTGTTTATGCCAATGGAAAATATTATTCCTTTCCCATGTCTCTGGTACGGTTGTCAGAGCCGGCCGTCCATTTTCTATCGTCTGCACCACTTTAAATGGCATTGCGAAGATCTGAAATATTACAACAAATATTAATGTAGGTGTGTAATGATCACGGTCAAAGAGTATAACAATAATACCTTAAGGTTGAACGGTGGTGCAGGAAAAGAGTTGCTATTTAAGAGAATTAAATTCCGAACCATTTAATATTGGTCACGATTTAAATGGGTAAATTAAAACCTATGGGTAAATATTCTTTATAGGTATGGGTATAGTAAAATATAGATAATTTGCACTGCTAATTCTTAAAATAAGTAGTACTTAGGTATATACCATAATATAAATCATTAAAATTCAAGCCAAAGTTTAAACTTACATAAGAGTTGTGACAAGTTTGCATGATAATGAGAATTTTAATTAGGTACAAATAGTATTCATCAGTAGGATAATGTTCGTAAATGGCAATTTCGAAAAAGTTTTGACACCAAAAAAACCAACAATTCTGCAGCAATATTATTAAATTTTGAGATACAGTGAAATGAATTGGTATCTCCGAACAACACGGTTGATGACAATTACAGTAGTTTTTCATCAAAATTAAGTGAGTTAGTTTCCAAGGCCATCTTGACTCCTTCAGCAAATGAAGATCGTTCTTTGTAAGGAATCGGTCCACATCCATGAAGTTCGGTAACCTATCACATACGCGTTTTTTTTTGACCAAATTTCATTTGACCGAAAACGTTTCGTTTTTTATCGATTCTTCGATGGCACGATTCGTTAGTTTTATATTTTACAATTTGACATTAAGAAAACATATCTCTAGTCAGAGCAACGTTTCTCCTTGTAGTCACTTGCGCAATGTATTGTTACGTATTTTTCATTACACCAATGCTACAACTAGCCAAGGGATCGTTTCGTATTTTGTTTCTTAACCCATTTTTCACTTCATCAACGCTACATATAGATTTCGCTACGTTACGTCAAATATTCATTTCAGCCCAGAAAATCTTGCTTGTAATTAGTTTTAACTATCCACAAAATGCAACGAGCAAGACGAATCAGGACAGAAACGACTCTGATAGGTTAGGTTAGAAGGCCAAGGCGGGAGCATTGCCATCGAACACTGGGATATCGATCACAGGCAGCTTGACGCTCGTACTGTAGGATTCCGCCGGCTGCTTCTGCGTGCTCACCGCTCAACCTCCGCAGCTTGGACACAACCGCCGGGTAGCGATCCTCGAACGTATCTTCCGAAAAGTCCTTTTCAGAGGCATTTTCCTCCATTACATGTAGTTGAATCGTTAGGTCGTCGTAGCTTTTCATAACACCTTCAAGTTGTTTGAGCCGTGCTGCGATGGCATCTCTGTCCAAGGGTCCTTCATCTTGTTTAAACAGGAAAGGTCCTTTTGCATTGAGCTATCTGCGCTTTTAATTTTTTATTTTCTTTTTCTTCTGTTTCCCCCATGTTTTTAGTTTTACTTCTTATTATTTTTGTTACAGGTTATGCCTTTGTTCATTCACAGCGTATTGGCATTCGATCTGGTGAACAAAGTGAAGCAATCGCGCGCGAACGAACTTGCTAAGGTGTCGATGGTGAACGGCTAAGCGAGTGCATAATATTGGCCTCTCGCTCTTATGCCGGCTTTTGTTAACCTAAGTCTTGGACAAACTTGATTATCGAAGGTAATTTTTTTTAACTGCGACTTGCTTTAGCTTCGTGATAACACTGATAACTGCGTCTTGAAGAAGTATTCAACATTAATTCTGTAATAACTTGCAGCGCGTACCTTGCGGCCTTTCGAAAATCCACTATCTTGGACGCTGCGTGCTCTTACAAGTTACAAGTTCACTTTCTGACGATATATTATTTCGTTTCGGCACCAATGTTCACGTCAAACAAAAATAAAATCAATATTTAAAGTGTTTTAACACTTTATTTGAGTTTTATATAAATAGCTTACCGGAGTTGCGTGCAGTCAGTTTGGAGAGAGAGAGAGAGAGATATGCAAGAGAAGAAGGAGAAAGAGTAAATTGAAATAATGGTTTTGGAATGGAATGGAAGAATGACAGGAATGCTATAAACAGATAAAATATTAATTAAAGGACAGTTTGATCCCGAACAATGTGTAATATACCAACACCATAACGAAAGTTATCTGAGCCCTTCGTTGGGTTCAGGTGTGTCTGGTTTCTGCCCGTAACTAATTTTGTTTATATACTTAACGTGTCTTGTGACGACCTGTGACGCATTGTGTATATCTTTTGATTTAACTGCTGGTTGTGCGCCTGAAAATTTAAAATCAAAATATTAAGTAATGACAATTGTCAGGTGTACAAGCAACAGTTTTGCTCAACTTAACTGTGAAAGAACCATTAGCATTAATTAATAAATAACCATATAGAGAAATGCGTTATGTTAAAGGTATCGTTTTTTGAAATAGTTTACAAATGGGTGGATTGGGCATTCTGTTCCACTGGAACGAGTTCGGACGAGATTTCAAATAGGTGGATTAGGCATTCTGTTTCACTGGAATGAGTTCGTCCCTCGAATGAGAGAAAGTGGGATAAAATGCCCAATTCATAACTACTGATGCGATTTCTTTATTTGTAATAATCTTACATAGTTACTTTAATTAATTAATTAATTAAATAATTAAATAATAAAATAAAAAATAATGTAGGTGTTATAATATAACTAAGTACTGTCACGTCCATTTAAGTTTTAACCTTTGTATGAAAGTCAAACATTTATTTTTTCAAATCCCTATAAAATTAAAGAATCGTTCAACAGAAACAAGTTGTACATACCTTAGTTTATTAGTTAACGATTAGTGTAGGTATAAAATTAGTTAAGAACTTTTTGATTGGTTGTCAAAATTAAAAGTCATATTTGTAGGCAATTGTATAGAAAAACACAAGCGTCTCTAATTATGTGACCACCACTATACAGGGTGAAAAAATGAACGCCTCATGAACGGGAACTACCTTAAATATTGGAAATAGCAAGTTCTACGCAAATGAGACTTTGATTTATGTATTTAAAAAAAAAACCTGCATTTGTGTTTTTTTTTAAATTCGTCTGCCTGAACCGGGAATCGAACTGGTCGAATATGACAAAATAATAAAGAAGGATTTTTTTACGGTCTTTATTTAATTTAAACGTGTATGTGTTGTAGACATAAATGATCACTATCAATGAACCTTTCGATCTGTGTCATGAAACACGACTTTATTGTTTTGTCATATTCGACCAGTTCGATTCCCGGTTAAGGAAGAGGATTTCTTTGAAAAATCCAATAATGCAGTATTTTTTGTTTTAAAAAGTAAAAGTATCCTTTGCGTAGAGCTTGCTATTTCCAATATTTAAGGTAGTTGCCGTCCATGTGGCGCTCGTTTAATCCACCCTGTATAGTTATGCAAAGAATAGTACTTTTATAAATTTGAATAAATTAGCATAGCAATTTAAAAACTTTCTATTAATTAAAATTCACAACTGTCAAAACTCCTGCAGGTAAGAAACGGCTGAGTAACTTTTTGAGGGACTTGTACCAAAAGTCTCATAATCGTGATCATAATAACTTTAAAGGCCACTGACTATGACTCCCGCGAAACGCTTAAAGGCTATTGTCACAAAATAGATAGGTACAGAAATCAATCTGCATACAAAGTGCGCTCGAGTAACGCACACATAGACACTGCTCACGGATACGATATCTCGGACCGGTTGGGACCAGTGCGAGCGCGAGTGCCATCCGCTTGAGACACGCGTCTGATAACTGTTTTGTGCAATAATGAACCAACAATAAAAAAGTTATTATAACTGTTCAGTGGACGGTTGTTTAAATTTAACATTAAACGGTGAATTGTCGTTTTTTAAGCTACCAGTGGTTTCAGAGAGGTAAGTAGATATCTGCTTGTATTTCGATGGTTCGTTTGAACGTTACACAGAATAGTTAGGTACCTAGGTAGGTAAGCGCCCCGCCCTGGCCCCCAAAGAATATATCTAGATATAATAGTTTCCTATTTTGAATCTGTATAAACGAAGTAACTAAACTTTTGTAAGGTAAATTCACGCCACTTTATTTACCTACGTAAGTTGAAAACATATTTTTTTGTTTGTGTAGATATTATAATCGTGCAATGACATTTAAATTAAAATATTTTAGTTATTATTAATTCTTCCCGTTTCATTTGCAACAATAAATCAAACAACAAGATACGAGTGCCATTACCACGATAGGTTTTTGTGCATAAGCCATAGATGACAACCCTAGAGCGACCGCCGAGCGTAGGTATGAAAAGTGAAGTACATACATGTGATTTACTTCTGTACCTATCTGTTTTGTGCTATTGTTGGCAATACCTACTAATATTAACGTGTATTATTCATGTATATCTGTCTCTTTTCTCCCCTTCTGCATCGGCGATCCCGGTGAAATACATGACCGAAACGACCTCCTGCATTTTTATTGCTTTACACGGACACCAGGCAAAGAAACGAATATAGAGTCCACACAAACCTAAAATTGGTTTTTCGAGCCGGATATAAACCAGCGACCTATGGATAACCTATGGTCCTTCTCGTGGTACGAGCACTCAGGAGTTTTCGGGGTAAGAAAATCATCGCAACTCAAGAAGCCTTGGAACAAAAAGTTCGCCATTTTAGATTACTTACGGACCCGGCATTGTGTTTCGTCGCAAGAAAGCATTCGACACCCACCATAGTATAAATAGAGAAGTAGCTCGTCTTCAAACAAAGGTACATCGCGCGGCTTGCACGTGTGCGTTACGCCGACCGTACGGCTGTGGGCGGGGCGAACCTCCCACACGAAACTACAAGCAGAGGTGCGGGAATGGTGATTAGACGGGGTCGCGGCGTCATTGCGTTCGGTCACGTTTGGTTGTAGGTAGTGCGCGTTAAATTAAAACATCGAGCGACAATGCCTTTGTCGAAAACTAGAAAATATTGTTCAGTTTACGGGTGTTTAAATAATGGTGTAAGAAATCCGGAGCTATCGTTTGCATACCTTTTGAATCGGAAAGGTACCTACATACCTATTTAGAGTTTGTGTTGTGAAGAATGCTGTTTATTTTTTGATATTTACCTATAGCTAATAGCCCACTTGCAGCTTTTGTTAAATCTATTTTATTGTCAGCGTGACATTTTCATTCGTTTGAAAACGCCTAAACTGTGCCCTAAACCTAGCTTAGGTAGGTACAACTATCCAAATTTAATAAAAGCTGCTAGTGATTAATGTAAATAACTACTCAATTAATTAGATATTTCGTACCGGCTTGCCTATAGATACCTATAGATACCTACTTAGGTGAAATAAATACGTATTAAGTAGGTAATTTAAGTTATTGAGTGTGACGTGTCAGTTAACATGTGACGACGTGGATGGCCTAGGTAGTTGGTAGTGACCTAGTGACTAAGTACTGTTTACGAAGCTAGCGGTCCTGGGTTCGATTCCCGGTCAGGGCAAATATTCGTGTGATGAGTGCGAGTAGTTATTTGTTTCAGAGTCTTAGGTGTTTTATATGTACCTATATAGTAATGTTAAGTATGTATTTGTCACTACATAGGTAAGTATGTTAATCGTTACGTAGTACCCAAAGTACAAGCCTAGAACCTAGTTTGGGACTACCTAGGTCAATTTGTGTAAGATTTTCCCGTGACATATTTCGCGGCGCGAGCTGCCAATGCTCAAAGAAAGACGCGCGGCGCGCCGCGGCGGCGGCGCATGCCGCCAATAATAGGTAAGTACCTAGTCAAACGAAGCCGCCTTGCGCGAAAGCGGCATTATCAAAAGGTCGAAAAGGACTTTACATATCACATCACATACCTTTAAACATAATTAATATTTAGTGTCAACTGATAAAAGTATGTAAGTAAAATAATTTAAATCTCGTACTTAGGTACCTAACAATATTAATACTTACTTTAGGTTTGTGTAATGTATGAAAATTACTATTATTAATATAATTATAGATCAAAGTAGGTGACTAAAATTTTAAAACAAGTTTGGATAACCCTTACGCCCGACCGGCAATAGGTATCAGAATCTCCTAAAGGGCCGGAGTCGAGCTACTTGTCTATTTATACTATGCACCCACATTTGGCCGTATCATCAAGCAGCAGCAGCACGCGCAAGTATCCACAACATCTTGCAGTGTCCCTCGCGCAAGCCTTACTCACACTGGGTTGTCTTCTCGACCCCGTCAGGGGACTTACAGGCGTCCATCAGTCTGTATCGGCGGGAGTCGGGTTCCGGTCTGGTGGTGATGGTGCGTTAGGCGGTGCCAGCTCGAAAGAGTTGGCGGAACGCAATCCGTCTTTGGACGGCTTTTTGTGGCGGGAGCGGCGATCTTGGGGGGAGTAGGCCACTGTCTTAACTACTCGACGAGGAGTAGTAGAAGTGGCCAACTTTGGGCTGGGTTCTTGGTGCCCGTTGCGATCTTTCTCCCTGTGCAGGAGATGGCAAGTGATCTATTCGCAATGATGAGGCCATACGCGTTCTAGGGTACTGCTTTCGGAGGATTAGCCATCGCAGCCGTATAGGTTGGCTAATCCTCTGAAGATTATCGGGACAGAGTTCTGTTCCGCTTGGATGGCTCTAAGGACCTCGGTCAAAATCGCGACGCACTCCGCGATCACCGCGTCCCTGGCGGCCTTGTTGTTGGATTGGGGTGCCACTGTCTTCCCCGTCGACGGGGTAGTAGGGCGGGCTTCCGGCCTCCCTGAAATGGGGGGCGGAGGAGGAGCGTGGTCCCTTGGTTCGGGATACTGCTCGGTCAGCTGGTTTTTGACGATTCCGGGTGGTTGTGGTATCCTCCCTTGGCCTCCCCTGCGCTTCTTGCGCCTCGGGGAGTGAGCGCCATCGTTCGCCGCTGCCATCAGGGATTGTGGGGCGTTGGAGTCGTCCGTGGGTTTGTCCTGGTGCAAGGCTTGGCCTGGTCTGGACACGCTGCTGGACGTCTTTGCACGTGCCTCGCGGCGGAATACCGGGCATACGACGTTGTTTGCCGTGTGCAATCCCCCACAGTTGGCACAGGTGGGGGGGTCCTCTCTGGGACGGAGGCAGTCTCGGGCAGCATGTCCCTCTCCACAGCGGACACATGCTTGAGGGCGGTGGCAGTTGATCGAGGAATGCCGGAAGGTCTGGCACCTGTGGCACTGTGCCGGGCCTTTTCGACCACGCCATGCCTCAATGATGACTCCTGGCATGCCCAGGAGTTCATTTACGGCATAGATGACCGGGACAGTGTCTGGGGTCCTCCGGAGCTGCACGAAAAAGATGCAGCCGGGTCTTCCTGCGCGTGCGTTGATCTGGCGGGCGTACTCCGGGGAGAATCCTCTCTCCTCGAGTTCCGCCTCGATCTCCGCCGGTGAGGTGTTTGGGGGAAGCCCCCTTATGGCAACCTTCATGCTTCTCTCCGCTGGCAGGGAATAACAAACCCACGACAGTGGCTCTGTTTTCTCCAGGTCGGAGAGATAGCGCTGAACGCTGCGGAACTCGTCCTTGGTCTTCGGGAGGAACCTGATTCCCTTCCCGAATGCACGAGACCACACAGGTGCAACACAACCGATCATATTCGAATCAACACGAAGCTCGGGCGATTCCCACCGAAAAAAAAAAAGAAGCAAAGCTAATTTCAGTCCAAAGTGATTCCAAACCGCCATTTTGTCATCATGTGACTTGTGCTTATCGAAACTAGAAATTATAGTATAACTAATACTTCAACACCTTTACCTTATTAAATGAAACCACTTGATATCGTACACTTTGAATTTATTACCTTTGACAATATTCCACTTACAAAGTTTCAGACAGAATGACTCGATCAGCCTCGTGTTTCCCTTTTTATCCCCTTCTACCCACATGATGAATGACTGTCTTTTTACCACTTTCAAAACCTTTACTTTATTCAAATGACATTCTTATTTATTACATTTTTAGGTTATATGTATTAGAAAATAAAACGTAACACTCGTCCATCCTGATAGCGTGGATGTCCCCATACACGTATCATGTCATTGTGATGACCTAACACTCGGCTGATCGAACAGTAGGTAATATTATAAATTTGAGTCTACGAGCGCTTCCCAAGAGGAGACCCCTGTTGAGAAGAAGCGCCGCAAGAAACTCAACAGTCAGTCTTTTTTTCTTTTTTGTTCTCATTACAATGATACAACTTAATGTAATTTAATTTAAAGTAAATACAAATAAACTTTAATTACAAGATATTATTATCAAGCTTTAGGTTTAAACAACTTCGTAAATAGAAATTATCTTTTTATTTTAATTTGTGTAACAATAAAAACAATCAAATTAAATATATATATATGTATATATGTACCCATATATATATATATATATATATATATATATATATATATATATATATATATATATATATATATATTTATATATATATATACACATATGTTCTGACTCCCATACATTAACTATATTTAATAAACAAAAACAAATAACATTTGACATAATATCACTGTTGGTAAATCTGGTCCCAACAAGTATCTTAACCTTATTATTTATATATTTATTGCTATTTTAACCTAACATTTTTATATAATCACTACCATCACCACCATCACCATCACCGTCACCGTCACCGTCACCGTCGCCGTCGCCGTCGTCGTCGTCGTCGTCGTCGTCGTCGTCGTCGTCGTCGTCGTCGTCGTCGTCGTCGTCGTCGTCGTCGTCGTCGTCGTCGTCGTCGTCGTCGTCGTCGTCATCGTCATCGTCATCATCATCACCATCACCATCATCATCACCATATCATCATCACCATATCATCATCACCATATCATCATCATCTATCATCATCATCTATCATCACCATCATCATCACTATCATCATCACCATATCATGATCACCACCACCATCATCACCACCACCACCATATCATCATCACCATATCACCACCACCATATCACCATCACCATATTATCATCATCTACCATCACCATCACCATATTATCATCATCTACCATCACCATCACCATATCATCATCATCTACCATCACCATCACCATATCATCATCATCTACCATCACCATCACCATATCATCATCATCTACCATCACCATCACCATATCATCATCATCTATCATCACCATCACCATATCATCATCATCTATCATCACCATCACCATCACCATCACCATCACCATATCATCATCATCTATCATCACTATCATCATCTATCATCACCATCACCATCATCATCATCATCTATCATCACCATCACCATCATCATCTACCATCACCATCACCATCACCATCACCATCACCATCACCATCACCATCACCATCACCATCTATCATCACCATCACCATCACCATCATCATCTATCATCATCATCTATCATCACCGTCACCGTCACCGTCACCGTCACCGTCACCGTCACCTAACCTAACCTAACCTAACCTCAAGTTGAAATTTATTTTTGCTAATTTGTGATTGGTCAAGAGTCAATTTTTAAATTCCTTTTTACTCTTGAAGTGTTCTTACCTTAGACTCCTCCCAGTGGGCGGCCCTAGAGTGAGACAGTGTCTTTGAATCATTTCGCTTGTGGAGCCAGCATCCCAACTCACCGAAATAGTACATCGTGTATTAAGGGCGGTAAGTAAGGAATTACGATCGAGACTCTAGTAGAAGCCCGAAGTCGAAGACTGAGGGCTTTCTGAGTCGAGGTTCGTAATTCCCGTACCGCCCGTGAAACATACAATGTTTTTCATCACATTTGCGAGTAAATAAATATTATATATAAATATTATATATAAATATACCGCTCCTTAGACTTCTCCGGTAAAAGATTTTCATTAATTGTTTTTGCTGCTGGCGGTGTTGCATTTAAATCACACTCATCGGACGACGAAGACGATGACATTTTCTATAACTTTGTTTACTTGTCTTCAAATACAAAATGTAAATATTATGAATTTAATACACAAGTCAGCACAACAATTATTACGAAATACGTGAACTTTTTTTTAAGCGGGTGGCGGACTTTTTGCCCGCACCACAGATTATACAAATGTTTCGTTCGGAAACGTTAAGGGCAAATACTTACGTAGGTATACAGCCGTGACGGGGTGTAAAAAAAATTAAATAATTTCGAAGTTTTGATACAAAAAACTATTAAAATTGATTATTAAGAACATTAGTTGAGTATTTAAGTAACATGTAGCGAGATTGCAATGAAATTCCTGTTTAGATAACATTTTAATACAATTGCGTGTAAACTCCTTGCAAGTTCAACTTGCATGAACTGTGAGATGTGCAATAAATTAAAAAAAAAATACTTACCGACCTTGGGTTTCATGACAAAAAGAAAGCTCGAGGGTTTTATATGCGACATTGCGGCCAAGTTAACCTGTATGTTTAGATACTGTTTACGTGCAAGTGCGATGAAAAAATATTTTGGTGGCCACTCGGGATCGAGCCGCCGCCGACGAGACAGACGTTGCCTAGGCAGCCGTTCTATCCACTGGACCACGGACCGACGGCTCAGTTCGACGAAATACGCCGCTGTGATACGGCAGAGTGACGACACGCATCGGCTACGCCACTGTGTGCTACGGGCTACGCTGCGCCGCTACGCAATACGCAACACCGCTACAAAGGTCACGATGCTACGCTTGCTACGCTGCTTAGTCACTTATAGTGCCCGGCCGTTAGGAAGTCAATCCTGACAGCTGTCATCGCAGTACAATTTATAACCTATTCTTGGGTTTGAGGTTATAAATTGTACTGCGATGACAGCTGTCAGGATTGACTTCCTAGCGGCCGGCACTATAGTTGCTGATTTGCTTAGCTATTGTTACCGCGCTTGTTTGTGCTCTTGCTACTTGAAAATGGATTTGAACAATAGTATGATCTGTGGTGCGTGTCGGTTGGGGTTCTCTATCGTTTGCCCGAAATTCATTTGCCATAATTGTATCAGTTGTCATAATATTCATTTGCCATAAAGACTTTTTCTCTGAAACCATAAACTATTCAGAATTGTTATAAAAGTAACCTAACCTAACCTATTAGGCTCTATACGATGGCATGTAAAAAATACCTGAAAGGCTAACAGTTTCAGAAAAAATGCCTTTATGGCAAATGAATATTATGGCAAGTGATACAATTATGGCAAAAGAAATTCGGGCAAACAAAGTGATCCCGTCGGTTGGAGCTGATTGTAGGTGCAGAATTTTTGCAGTGTATGGTTGTGGCTTGTGGTAAGTTATACCATTATACATGCTACAACAAAACTCTCTCTGAAGAGGAGAAAGCTTCTTGGGCATGCCCTGAATGCGTCTGTGCGGCTAAGAAAGGTGGTAGCAACAGTAATACCCCGGTTGGGACCCCGGTCCATATTAAAAATGTGACGTTGAGAAAGCCAGTTACTTCGGGAACAAATAACACTTTTGACGGAACAACTTGCCGATGCTGTTTCTACCATGGGGCGGTACCACTCTGCGCTTACCTTATGTACTAGTAAGGTTGAGGTAATCAGTGAAAGGCTCAGGGAACTTGAGCTTTCTATAGAGTCCCGGACGTCACCTCTAGTTTCAGCGCCCCCTCCCCTGCCCCTGGGTCTACCCCTCAAGGGGAACCAAAACTGGATAAGGCGGCGGGAGTGCGAGGTTCGAAAGCGGCAGGGGGTGGCAGCCGGGAGAGGCAAGTCTCAACTGTAAATGCTCAGATCAACACTCATATAACCGAGCCTACTAGCGGTGAACTGCCCTCTGTGGCAGCCCATAACCATGATGACTCCAACCTTCCTCAGGGTGGCCTTCAGTCTGTTAACGGGTTATCTGTGGCCCATGAAAGACCCGCGAATGGCGACGAGGCTTTTGAGGTTGTTCAAACGAGGAAGCAGAGACGCCTGACCTCCGTTCGCTGCACCGCAGGCCCCAGCGTCACTTCGCTGAGGGCGGTCGAATACCGAAAGCACATCCACTTGTGGAACATGGTGTCGGAGGCTGGTGATATTGAGGAGTACCTGCGTGAGTTATGCCCTGATGGAACTTGTACTGTGGAAGAGCTCAAATCTAAGGGTGACTACAAGTCCTATAAGTTGGGTGTCCCGGCTGCGTGCTTCGATAAATGTCTGTCATGCTTGATATCTAACCTAGTTACAGGTTAAAGTTACACGGGTTACAGTTAAAAGTAGATTTACAAGACATTTACTCTTAAACCATTGAAAATATGAATGTTTCACTCTTAGTAATATAAGTATATACATCAGAATACCACGTTCAAATTAGTTAATTACGTCCCATAGCGATAAAATTAAATAATCGAGACAAGATAAAGTTAACATACCCGTTACAAACTCCAGATTACCGCATTTGATCACTAATCTCCACAAAAGTATGAAAGATCGTCTCCAACCGTTTAGTATGTTGGTGAGCCAAACACTGGCCGAATGTTTATCGAGGATTATGGAGTGCCTATATACACCCATAATTATGTGAGTGAGATACAATATCACGAACACACAGGTTACAGTAAAAATATCACTGGACAAACTGTCGTGTGTTAAAATTGATGTATATGCATATAATTTTAAAACCATATCATAACTAATTGAATGTCATAATATTATTTTTGCAATATATTATAAAATATGTACAATAAAATATACACAAATTGTTCAAAAACCTAAAAATCTGGAAGCATGTCGCATTTGGACAAGACAGGTTGTGGTAAAAAATGGTACCTACATTTTTTTTTTAACAAATTTAATAAGAATGAATAAAAAAAATTACTTGGCCTCGATGTAACAAGTCTGTGCTTATCTATGAACGTTTTTACTTTTCCTGAAAAACTAACATTTAACACACTTTGTATTCAAAAACTCATTGACAGGTTACGGTGCCACTTTTTTAGAACTACCCGAAGACCTTTGGGTATCCTTCTTGGTTGATCAAAGTGTCTGTCATATGTGCGTCGTATACATTCCACCTAATTGTGCGGATGATGTCTATATGCGCTTTTTTCATAAAGTAGAATCTTTTATTGACTCTCTTAATGGTGTGGTGTTAATTGTCGGCGATTTAAATTTAAACCCTAAGTATACATCCTTTAGTATTTTAAGTTATTATTGCTATTTTAGTACAGTTTGTAATCTGCGAGAGACGAATGGTGTTTTAAATGCGTTTGGAGGAGTGTTAGATGTGGTGCTCCTGCGAGAGAGAACACGTGGCGTAAGGGTCGGTGAGGTGAACGGAGGTGGATTAGTTCCTCATTGTGACGCTTATCATCCTCCTCTCGATATAACTTTGATTGCGGAAGTTGTGCGTAACCCCGTATTTGTTGAGCCTAGCAATGTGGACTCTAAACGTGACTGGAACTTTGCCAAAGGTGATTATGAGCTTCTTTACCGCCTTTTTTCTGAAGTATCTTGGTGTGACGTGCTGGAGTCTTGGGATGTCAATGTTGCTGTAGGGCTCTTTTACCGTTCAGTCTATTGTATATTTGACTTATGTATACCCAAGAAGAATAGGTCTAGCAAACCATGCAGGTCTTATCCAGTCTGGTTCTCAGCAGACTTAATAAAAGACATTAAGAAGAAAGCGTGTCACCATCGACAGTGGAAACGCTCTGGAGATCGCGCCGTTTATGTTATTTTTTCTAACCTCAGGGCGGACATTAAATCTCGAATATCTCTGGCTTATGACAACTATATTCACCACATTCAAGCCAAGATTAATTGCGATCCTCGCGCCTTCTGGCAACATATTGGTAGTCTTAAGTCCAAGGGTGGCTTCGAATCCCAGTATGAGGGGAAGGTATACGAGGGCAGAGAGGTGGCTCAGGTGTTCGCTGATTTCTTTTCGAGTATATTTCTGCCCCGTGAACCTTTTCTAAACCACGAAAAGGTTATTCTTGAGGACCGAACTTGTACGGCGAATTATGTCCACATCCACAAAATCACCTTTTATGATGTGGTTACTGGCCTGGCCCGACTGTAACCCTCCCAACAAATTTCGCCTATTAGCTCTCTTAGTAAGCCTATGTAACCTAAAGATACTTAAAGCTTATTAAAGCTCTGAAACTGAAAGTTGTAAAACTATGTAAAGCTACTATTAACTTCCTGCCTTTAAATATATAAAGAGTAAGAATGAATAAATAATGTTGAATTGGCCATATGATCGTCTAGTGTCTAGGAACCTACATTGTGAACCCGTTATAAATAGTAACCTAAGAACTTTTCGTGCATATAAGATTTGGTATAGTTACATGAATATAGCCTAATCCTTTAGCCTACAAAATTAAGTGAGAATTGAAGTGGAGTAACAAAGTGAATGATAATTAGTCTTATAACAAATAAAGGTCAGTCAGAGTTTTTAGGTCTACTTAGTGGTTGTTTGCTAGAAACTGGAAAGTATGCTTAAGGCATTTTATTTTGCGCCTATGGTCAGAGCCCATGACTCCCCGCTCATGACTGTGAAACTCGTCTACCTGACTGGATATCCCTCCAGCGCTATAAATCTTTTCTTTCCAGGAGAGTCATTGATTTTACAGTCTTTGTCAGTTATTAATAATAGATTAGTCAGTGATAGTCTGTCATCAGTTACCAAAGGACAAGAGGGAATATTCACAAAGCTCCTTACTACATTGCAGGAGAGAAATACAAAATAATAGTCATATTTTTTTAATTTACTAGGAGCTGAATTATTAACATGTCAAAGTTGAACTGTCAGGATGAAGATAGTAATGGTCTAATGGTAAGTAGTCATATAAGACCAAGTTTATGAAGCTTAAGTTAATATCACTTCACTGCAATTTCTATGAAGAGTCCAGTTTTAAATATAACAATGGTAATTCCTTAAAATGATTATGAATCTTTCTAGTCATGATGAATGCTGGTTTTAATGATGATTTCAATCATAATTTGTAGATGTTTGATGAAGTATATTCCCGTAGGAATGGGTTTGTGGTTTCAACTGCTCACAGACTATAAGGCCGGTTTACCCTTGAGTAATACCAGGCAGGGTACGTAACCCATAGTGTAAACAGAGAAATCACTCGAAGTAAAATATTCAATATAGGTTGAGAGAAATCAGTCAATCTCTTATAGAATCATTCATTGTTGAAGTATAAATGGCTATCTGCCATAGACTAGCAATAATCACGTATCATTAGCTTACTTTGCTCAAGCTTTAGGTATACTGGAACTGTCGTATGTAATGAACAATCTGTTTCATTGATATTATTTACAAATTGCAGCTTACTTTGCTCAAGCTGTTTTGTTGATATTATAACTTGTCAGAAATTGTATCTGTAGTAATTTTTTTTTTTTTGAAGGGGATTCCAGTTCACAAAGTCTCAATTAAACATTTGTAACGTAGATTTGAAGGTATAGTAAATCTTTGATACTATTTAATATTTTTAAGTACATTTACTAGAAGGAGTGACCTCGGTCATTGTAGTGCATGTTCTTATGCATAAATTCCCGTAGGAATGACCGATGAAATTACAATACAGGGACTAGCCGGTGCCCGTAAACAGTGACGGCAGAGTCGTAACTCAGTATGTAAAGTAAATCACTGCCCAGAAGATCAAATGAGGGAAGACAGTCCAACTCATAAATATGACTTTGAAATTTCTTATTGAATGCTGATTGTCTGCTAAAGACTAGAAATATTTACTTTCTGATAAGCTTTCTTGATCATTATTGGTTAAGTCAATGTTAAATTGATTTACAATAAACTGAAATCTCCTTAGGGCAAAATAGAATAGGTATGCGAATAAATAGTATATTCCCCAGATTCTTTAGTTATGGCGGATAACATATTTAATTTAAACTTCCTACAACTTTCCCTACATAGTAGTGGTATAGGACCAAACACGGATGAGTTTAAAAAAATATTTTAATTCTCAAGAACCTACATACCTAGTTGATATCCTACTGGTTTTAATTCCTAGTTCCCTACTTTCCCTACATTGAAGCTACCCTATCCTACTGATATGGCCTATTCTACTTGCTATGCCTAAGGGCTTACCTCACCCGGTAATTAGTTAGGTCCCTAGGGAATCTGGAAAGTTCAGCTGAGTCGGCTGAGAAGGTAACCTAAACGCTCGTGTTGTGTTTACCTCCCCCCTCACTTTTGGTGAACCGTAGTTCTCAGGGACAGTGAGAGTAAGGCGCCCTATTGTGTGGTTTAGTATATATAAATAATAATATATTTATCGGGACCCAGGCTCAACTCCAATAAAGCTTCCGTGAGTGCGCGCCGGCATGCCATCTATTGTAGACCTCACTTGTTCTTTAAAGGCTGACATTGAGACTAAGTAGGCACTTCTACGGATGTCTATGTTGGTAAAGAGACATCCGGGCTTGCCCAAGGCTCTTTTAGACTCTAATAGTTCCAAATCGGAGGCTCCGTTAGGCTTCCTCGGATTTGTCAGACATTTACTAGTGGTAGCCTGATCACCGTTCTGGTACAAACGTATGCTAATCTAGCTTAACACAACAATAAATTCCCCACTATACAAGGAATATTTTTTCCAACAGCTAATTAATATAATGTACCAGACACAAATGATAACCAACCCAAAACTTCTGAAAAGTACACAGAAAGGATTAAATAACACAACACAAATAAAATCAATTAAAATTCACACAGTAAAGTTAATAAAAACAGTTGTCTCACCAAAATACCCAGATATTATTAATCTAAAAACCCGAACCCTGTCGACTGAAGTAGCCCTAGAATACAAAATTTCTATACTAAATTGCAGACCCCAATCGTCCCCTATCATACATAAAAATACGGAGCTTTCACGTTGCATTTCCTTACATGACAAGAGGCTATTCCCCTCAGAATAAGTATTACCTATACCCTAAGTAAAACTTTTCCCTAAAACCTCGCGAATCGAATTTTAATAAATTTGTAACTAAAACCCATTTTATAAAATACCAATATAACTTAACTTCAACAATTAACATGACTACCTACACCGCAATAACCGTATACTACAGAACCGCAGGTAAATTAACGTGAATCTCACGTGAAACGTTAACTCTACGCTATGTCTCCCGACGCCGACGAATATCTACACGACTCCGCAATATTCCCTACATGAACTGAAATAGAATCACTAATAAATAACACAAGGAACTATGGTTGAGGTAAGGCTGCTACGCGACGTAGTTTAATTTACCTAACACCCTTAACCGGTCCGCAAATACTAAACTGTAACTAGTAAGCTAAATATCACTGCTATAATAAATAAAGAAGTTATATTGTTAATGTAACGCTCTTCTCCTATATGTAAAATACCGGGAAATATATAACCGTAATCTACACAGAAGGATGTAACGATCCACAATACACGAACACGATAACACGATATAAAAACCAAAGTAAATTATCACGGATAAACATACCGTAAATATAAATTATACGTAACGAGTATAGCTATGTATCGAGCGAGAGAGACCTAGCCTAATCGCCTAGTTGTTCCTTGTTCGTAGTCCCGCGCTAAGTGTCTGTCCTCCGTCCTTCTAACTTTCCTTTACCCCTCCCTTTTTGGTTCAATTCAATATCCAACGTTTTCCACAGTGTGTTATTTCCTACAATTTCGTCCTCAATCCTGCAATTTTGATCCTTATATACCCCATATAGAGTGCATTTCATAAACTGTTTGTTCTCTTTCTCTTTCTGTTGTATAGCGTCACTCCTCACACGGACATGTCGCCAAGCCATGTTACGTATTTTCGTCTCGCTTAATCTAAAATAAACTCTAATACGCTTCTACATAAGGTTTATTTACCAATTTCCGCACTTAATTATATAAGTAACCAATCCTGACACTTAAGATTGATCCTTACGCTGACAATATAAGATACATTTCTCTTCGCTTTTATTTTTTCATTTTTACGTTAGTTAAGGTAAATGCACGTTTCCCCGAACATCCCTTTGGTGAATTGGATAAGCCAACCGTGTGGATCACATAAAGTGAATAAATTAGGAAAATACTGTTTAGACGTAATAGCTTCGGTATAAATACAAATCTAACATTATTAATAACATTTAGAACCATTGTTTAGTCTTAAATATACATCCATCCCTAGCCTGAAGCCCGTATTAATGCCATAAATTCGGTAAATAATTATTATATTTTAAAAGAAGTTTACAAAAGAATTACCTAGTTCATTAATGCTAGGTAATTACTCATTAAATTAAATATAGTTTTAGTTATTGAGAAAGCATGGTACTGAATAAAATTAGTTCATGATCATTCAGTATAAAAATAATTACATGACATGCACTTTCCCCTGACTCCTAATGCTATTCGTTGAATCGTTCTAGTATAATAAGGTTGATACTTCATCGAATCATCATTGTTGTTAATTTCTATAAACATTACTGCACTAAATATAGGGATAAGTTCGCCTTTGTACATAGTTCATATTCATATAAGTGTTTATTTGTAAAACGATTTCTTTTTGTGCAATAAAGAGTTTACTTACTCACTTACTATACTTAAATCTCTTAATTGCGCAGAACACAAAACTAGTTAAATAACAACTCAGGAATCCCCTATTTTTCAATCACAAAGGTAACCTAACCCGTTTTATGATCTTAAGAAGTATACGCAATTCCTTAGCGGTTTTCACAAGTACCACAGCACGACGATCAATCGACTCTGTCAGTCAGCAAATTATTGGTTTTACCGCGTTGTGGAAGGGATAAATTCCTGGAAAGCAGAAGTAAAATGTCATCTAATATAAATACTCTACTAATAGTTTCACAATAGAGGAAGGTCGGCGATACGTTAGGTTCGGTGAATTGTACGTTTACCCCAATCTCGGCGAAACAGCGCCATCTCGTCTCGCCAACTCGATTAATAGCTCTAGAATACAAAGGCAGCGCCGGCGTCAAATCGTCGCGGCGCCTGTGCAGTGAGCGCTCTAGATCAAAATAGTATTAACTCAAAAATTTGCTAGTCTTGTTTCAAGTTTATTGAAGTTGTAATAAGGTTGATTTTAGAATACAGTCGTATTTCGAACTGTCACCGTTCCGATCCAACAGTGCGATATGTAATTCCATCCCGTTTCTATACATCAATAATCTTTGTTTTTAGTTTGATATTTTAAATCTGTTCCGTAATTGTTCATGAGATTCTGTTTAGCTCGCGTTCTTACGTGCAAGATACAAAAACGCCCTTATTATCATAGCAGTAAGGTTGTATTTCGAGATTAATTTTTTGTCATTACACTTGATTATAAATAGTAATTTGAATATGAAGTTATAATATAACGAATATTATTTTTATACTTAACTTTAATGTATAATGTTATTTTTTCTCTCGTTAGAGCCTAAATTTAAATGAATTATATAGTTGCGAATTAAACGGGCATATCTGAACCGTTACACGACTTAAGCCGCAAAGTTCGCCAGGCACGGACAGCTTTCCAGCGTTTATCCTTAAAGGATGCAAAGAGTGGCTAATACCCCCGCTTCTTCACATTTTCAACCTAGCTCTGTGTACTGGGGAATACCCGGATCTGTGGAAGATCACACGAGTGAGGCCTATCCCGAAGGCTAATAATACCGACTGCGTGGATGATCACCGACCCATAGCCATTCTTTCTTCGATTGCTAAGCTGTCTGAAACTATCGTAAATAGACTTCTAGTTCCTCAAATAAAGCCTTACCTTAGTGACTCACAGCACGGGTTCAGGTCCCGGCGATCAGTCGAAACGAACCTCATAACCCTGGTTGATTCCATTTCAGATCACTTGGATAAGGGGATACAAGTTGACGTGTTGTATTTTGATTTTAAAAAAGCCTTTGATCGCGTGGATAACGACGTGCTTTTGGTGAAGTTATGCGACATCGGTTTTTTGCCAAAGCTGCTTCGTTTCTTCGCCAGCTATCTGCGCGACAGACAGCAGTACGTGCAACACGGATGCTTTGTCTCCGAGACCTACAGTACTCGGTCTGGGGTCAGCCAGGGTTCAATTTTAGGCCCATTACTTTTTGGCATAATGGTAAATGATCTTGCTTCGGTTCCTCAGCACTCTAGATGCCTACTTTATGCCGATGACTTAAAACTGATCTACGACGCGCAGGAACTGTCAGACTGTGTTTCGTTGCAGAAGGATTTAGACCGGGTACATCAGTGGAGTCTCGACAACAGGCTTCTTTTTAATGCAGCCAAGTGTGCCGTGGTCTCTTTTAGTCGTGCCCGTAATCCCATTCACGCGGAGTACTTGTTGGGTGCGGAAGCTATAGCCCGTGTCACCTCTATTCGTGATTTGGGCGTCATATTCGATACGCACCTCAACTTTCACGAACACATGAAAGCGCTTGCTAAAAATTACTATCGGAGGTTGGGATTCGTTATTCGAAACGCTAGGGATTTTTCAGATACCAGGGCTATAAAAACTCTTTACACTGCTCTAGTCAGAAGCAAACTTGAGGCAGCTTCTGTGGTCTGGAACCCTCACGAGGTAACTTATGTCTTGCTTTTGGAGAAAGTACAGAAGGCGTTCTTGCGGTTTTTGTATACAAAAACGTATGGGTACTACCCTTTTTTGTACCCTACGAAATTTTTGCTAGGCGTGTTAGGTTTTAACTCTCTTGAGGTGAGGCGAAATTACGGACTACTGACTTTAGCTAGCGGTATATTGCGAGGAGATTCGGACTGTCTGGAACTGGTTATGCAGGTGGTACGTCTTTTCGTCCCCTCAATGACAAAATTTGACTTCCGTCCACGTTGCCGCCACCTGCTCGCACCAAGTCACCACTGGTTCACGCCTTACATTTGGTGAACACGCTTGTCAAGTCTGCCCCTGATTGTGATGTATTTGCCAGTGGATGGAAGATTGTGTGTATTGAATGTTTGAAGTTATGCGAGAAGATGGATGCCTGCATTTCTTCGGTGTAAATAATCTATACGTCTATAATGTCATGTCATTTATTATGTTTTTATTATTAATTTTATTGTCTTTTTTATTTTTTATTTACATTGTATATGTAGTTCACAGTGCTGTAGTGTTATACTGTTATGCTGTGTAACTATTTTTAAATAAATAAATAAATAAATAAAAAATAAATGAATTTAAATTACCGCTCATAAAGGTACCGAATAATACTTCAGAGGGCATCTTATTTGTAGTCTTATTTATAGTATTATTCATACCCCACTGAATTTGCCCCACTTGACTGTCCCAGTCTCTTTCGCTTTTATTCAGGTTTTGTGTTGTTAATGAACTGAGAATCGTGCGGTTGTAGCGCTTTACCTGACCATTTGATTTTGGGCTTGCGACTGCATTTAAAATATGCTTAAATTTTTTATCTACGCAATATTTCTTAAAAGATTTAGACGTAAAACAGCTACCGCGATCCGTTATCAATCGTACCGGTGCCCTAAACGTATAAAATATGTCATTTAGTACTTTAATTACATGATCCGTTTTTGTATATCTAACCGGCCTCACAAACGCGAACTTTGTGAAGGCATCTATAACTACCAATAAATAAGAGTTTCCCCTTTTTGACTTGACAAAAGGTCCCAGGTGGTCGGCATGCAAGGTATGAAAAGGTATTTCAATTTTGATTATGGGATGTAACAATCCTTCTTGATTATTTTTAGTATGTTTAGCATACGCGCACTCAATGCATGCAGTTGTTAATGCCACTAGACAATATAACACACAATTAATGATATTAAAGCTTACAGCAAGGGTATGAATAGGTAGAAGCTTAAGGATCAAACAAGAAATAACATGAGTTTAAAGAATAAAGCAATGTTACTTTGTATTGAATCTTTTATTTATTATTTAAGCAATAATTACCATAATATGAAGCGTAACGCATATGTAAATGAAACCAAGCTTGTTCTGTTATATTCATGTGCATAGCAATAACTTAACTACTAATCATAATACTAACATACATAATTTAACTTTTAAATTTAAGCATAATAACAACACATGAAATATTATGTACTTAGCTCAATCAGCGACCGTCTCGTATACAATGGACACCTTAGATCTGGATAGGACCGTAGGTCTCTCTACGGCGAAGTCTCAACTCGAACTGCCAATCTCTCGTTGGTCGTCTCAATCCGGCCCTTTTTATACAAAAAGGGGGATGAGGAGCCGGTGCCGGGTCGTATGACCCCCGGCCGGGGTAATCTGCGCCGACCGTGAAAACGGTCGGGTCCTTGGAGCGCAGCCGGCGCCGAAAGCGCAGGTTGCGCGATGGAGGTGGTAGATAGTGGTACCTACACAGACATGTGGTTGTTCAGCCAATTGAGGGCTGCTGCGAGCATGGGCTCGCCGTCCAGTCTGGCCCTTACGGCCTCCTGGACCACGGCGAAGCCCTCCATCAGCGCCTCTCTTTGGGTGATGGCTTCGGGTGGTATGGTCGGGAGTGTACTCACCGGGGTGTCGGTTTGAGTTGCGATGGTGTTGGTAGCAGCTTGCGCGGAGGGCTGCGGGCCACGGTTTCGGGCTCCGCGCCTCTTTCCGCGGCGGGTGGTGGGTGGCTGCTTGGGGTCGTTCCCGGAGGCCATCAGGGTGGCGTTGTGTTGCGCCGCCTCGACGGTTCGGGTAGTGGTGGTGGGCTCGGTGGGGTGACTTTTTAGTCCTCCGGTTTTCCCTGAGCAGGACTGGGCATTTGGCGCTGTTGGCGGTGTGCTCACCGCTACAGTTCGCGCATGTTGGTGGCCGTGGGCAGTCGCTGGCAACGTGGGGGCCTCCACAGCGCACGCAGGCTATGGGGCGGTGGCAGTGGTGAGAGGAGTGGGCGAAACTTTGGCAGCGGTGGCATTGCGCGATGCCTCGCTTACCTCTCCAAGGCTCCACGACGATCCCTGGCATGCAGAGGATCTCCGTGACGCGGAAAATGGCCGCATTTTTGGTGACCTGGGCGTAAAAAATACACCCGGGTCTGCCGCTGCGGGCTCTGATGGGCCTGACGTATTCCACGTCGAAGCCTTGGGAAGTGAGGTCGTCGGTGATGTCGTCGGGGCTGGTGTCCACGGGGAGGCCCCTAATGGCCACCTTTTGGTTGCGCTCGACGGGCAGGGAGTAGGAGTACCACTCCAAGCTAGAGTCCTCCTTCTCCAGGTCGGAAAGGTACCGCTGTACCACTCGGAACTCCTGCTCACCTGTCGGGGAGAAACGTATCCCGGTTCTGAACGGGCGGGCATTAGGGGCGCGTCCCAGAAGTCCCTTTAGGGCCCGGAAATGCTTACCCCAGTGTGTGATCCGCTGGACAACCAGCGGCGGGTAGCGAATCTTTTTCGCGGGCGCCTGCGCTGCTGTCGCCGGTCCTTGACCGCTAGTTGCGGAAGGAGATGGCGGAGAGGCGGCTGCTGCGGCGAAAGAGAGTGGCGGCGATGGAGAGCGCAGCTGTGGAAGCTGTTGGGCACCTGGTGGTGACGGCCCGGTTGTGTCCATCGGACACAGGTCGAGCCGGGGCAGTGAGCGCGGTTGCTGTAGCGTCGCAGGAGGGGTTTTCGTAACCCGCTTCTTGCTCGGCGTCGCTGCGATGGAGGACGCAGCGGTAGCGGCAGGCGGCTTTGGGGTTTGTGGCGCGGCTCGCGGCCGCGCGACGGCCTTCGGCTGTTGCGGCGATTGCGGCGGCGCGCTTAAGCGCACAGGCGCGGTGGTAGGCTTTGCGCGGAAAGGTGGTGAGGTCTCGGGCGCGTGCGCGCTCGCAGGGGTGGTCCGGGCCACGCGCGCTGGCGTGGGGGACGTTGAGGCGCGGCTGGTTGTGGCGGCAGCGGCGACAGCTCGCACTGGTGCGAGGGGCGGCGGCTCGTCCTCTGGTTTATCGCGGAGCTCCGCATTTGCGGGCATCACGCGGGGCACAGTGCCGCGGCGCGGCGCGGGAGGCTGCTGGGCAGTGCGAGCGAGGTGCGCGCCGACTGTGGGCGCTGCTCTCGCGGTTGGGAGGCAGAGGGGGCCGGTGTTGGGGCGGCGGCGGCAGCAGCAGTGGCTGCGGCGCGAGCGGCGGTGATCCGCGCGAACGTGGCACGCAACACAGGTGGAGCAGTTTCGCCGTCCGCGAGCATCTCGCTCAGAGTGAGCTGAGTGCCCGGGGAGTTGGCAAACTCCAGGTCGCAGGAGTGGCTCGGGGACCGGATCCGCCGGGGTCGTCCTGGTTCAAGGCGGGGGTCGTCCTGGTTCAAGGCGGGGGTAGCGCTGAGGCGGCACGCCGGCAGCCATCTGCACGGCCAGCTCGGCGATAGCTTGGCCGTCCGGTGGCGGGGTGTTCGGAGCGGTCGTCGGCGGTGTTGCCTGACCGGCCGCTCGCAGCAGATTAATCACACGCACGACATGGGTGCGGTCCTCTGTCGAGATGGGGATCCTCCGGGTGTTGCGGAAGATCCGCGGGCGCGTTTGCCTACGCGCCGACGAACTGCCAATATTAACAACCGACCTGCTTTTATAAAGCATCCCCACTATCCGTAGCTCAGCTCGACAAATAACACGTGGTGTTTACTAGTGAAGAGCACCTGTTGTTTACCGGTAGGAGAACACCTGGTGCTTACTGGCAAAATAACACGTGGTGCCCACCTGGCAGAACATCACGTGGTGTTTGTGTAGCCAGTACCATTTCAAAAATATAATAAATCTCCAAGTTGCAGAGTGATTAACCAATCCTCTTTATTAATGTTCATAACATCAACAGTCAGTTCAGTGCGCGCACTTGACACGGACGCACCTCTATTCAATTAACTTAACGCTGCTACCTGCACTTTCCAGTGGTTCCCAAACTTGCTTCTGTTTTTTGGTTTTGCTATATTTCGAAATTTATTATAGTAAATTCAGTATGCAGTGCGCTGTTTGTGAAGCCCTTGTCAGTGACGGTGCCCAATGTGCAACATGCATGAAAGACATTGGCTTTTGTTGTGCTGTTATAACTGAGCAGGGGTACAGAAAACTGGGAGCTGAACGCAGAGCGGCTTGGAAATGTCCTAAGTGTAGGAGGGAGGCTTCGCCAGCTCGTACGAGGCAGACGGATTTGGATACCGTTTTGAGTGAATTACGGGATATGAAAAAGCATCTATCGTGCCTACCTGGGTTGGTGAAAGATCTTGCGATTGTGAAGACTGAGCTGTCGGAAGTCAAGGACTCTTGTAATTTTACGAGTACTAAGTTGGATGAATGTTTCTCACGTCTTACTGAAATGGAGCGAAAACTCCCGGAGCTAGAGGCTTTACAGAGCAAAATTGAGGTCCTGGGCAACGAAGTGTCTTATTTGAAGGAGGAACTTGCGCACAATGATCAATATATGCGCCTGAACAACGTCGAAATCAAGGGAATTCCTGTGAAAAGGAATGAGAACCTGTTTTCGGTTCTGGGAGGCATATGCTCTGCAGTTGGTTATGCGGTTGATAAAACTTCTATCAACTACATTTCTCGAGTACCAATCCAAAACTCTAAGGAGAAGTTACTAGTAGTCAGCTTTATCAATCGATATATAAAGGAGGACTTCGTAGTTTCTGCGAGATTGAAGAAAACCATCTTAGCTGAGGAAATAGGTTTTCAAGGTTGCACTCAGAGGGTATATGTCAACGATCACCTGACTCTTGGAAATAAGAAGCTCTTAACATCGACCAAAACACTATTGAAGCAGAAGGGCTTCGCCTACATTTGGGTCAAATATGGTAAAATCCATGTTCGTAAGGACGATAATTCCAAAGTTGTTGTTGTGAATAATGAGCGTGATTTAAACAGGTTAATTTAAAGTGTTGTATTTGCAATTCCTTGTCCATATTTGAAATCAGCTTTGTGTTTCTATCATTTAATATTATGCTAATTTGCTACAGTTTTGGCACCGCTGGCCGACCTTCCTGGGTGGTCTGCATCTTTTGTTTAGCGCTCTTCCTTATCTCTATCTGCGATAAGCTTAGTACATTTCTTGACCCGCTCAAAGCAAGCTCGGTAACATATGTTTATCTCTTTTATTCGCTTTCTTTAAATGTTGTAATGATTTATTTGTTCCTTCGCACTCACGGATTTATTTTTGCGTATCGTTTCAAGCTCCACCCGCAAGTTTTTAATGTTATTTGTATTGCTAAAGTACTGTTTTTTCTGTTTTTTTTAAGATTTAGGGGTTTCTTACGTGATATTATTATTAAATTATCAGTTAAATATTCAATTATATTTAATCATTATAATCCTCATGGATAAGGATACCAACGTGAATACTTTTCTTCTGTTTATTATCAAAACGTAAGGGGACTTCGTTCTAAAACACTTACGTTTTATCGCAACCTTTGTTTAGCCTCTTTTGACATAATTGTTTTAACCGAGACTTGGCTGGTGGACGGGGTGTTGGATTCGGAATTATTTGATGACCGATACGTGGTTTGGCGGCGGGATCGTGATTGTGCATTGACTGGTCAAAGCCGCGGTGGTGGCGTGATTATAGCTACCCGCCGGGAGCTCGCAGTAGCCCCGCGGCTGGCTTTTCAGTCCACTGCCGAAGACTTGTGGGTTACACTTTCACTTAAGGATAACTGCAATAGACCGATCATATTTGCGTACTCTACTTATGTAAACAAAATAATGGTTATACATTCTCGCAGCAGTTATCAAATTTTTTAAGCAGTCTGAATATGGTATTATTAAATAACCCGAACGATAAATATCTCCTGATTGGTGACTTTAATATGAGCAGTATTGTATGGTCGGTTGAGGGGTCATCATTCGTTCCGTCTAACTACTTGACTGCGGATGAGTGTTGTTTGATTGATGACATGAATATGCATAATCTCAGACAATATAACGGGGTTTTAAATCAATATAATAAGTTGCTTGATCTCGTCTTGTCTAATGATGATGTATATGTGTGTGAGTGCCCTAACGCCCTAGTACCTGTTGACCCATACCATAAACCTTTAATTATTTTTATGAAATTTATTACCATGAGCCCTTTACTTTCGGCTCCTCAATTTAAATACTATTTTAATAAAGGCGATTACGAGTCTATTAATAACGAGTTGTCAAATATGCATTGGGAAGGTGAATTCTCGCGGCGTACTTTGGATCAGTCAGTTGATTTCTTTTATGAAACCTTTAAAAGGCTGAGAGGCAAGTATGTACCCTGTAGAAAGCTGAATATAGACTTGTATCCTGCATGGTACTCGATCTCACTAAAAAAAGCTCAAAAAGAAAAATATAAGTACCTTAAAAAATTTAAATTGTATAATAATAAATCTAATTTAGTTTCATATATCGTATTGAGAGACAGAGTACGTAAATTAGAGCAAGAGTGTTTTAATAAGTACATCGAACGTGTCGAAAGTAATATTACAAAGAATCCAAAGCTCTTCTGGTCATTTATCAAATCACGATCCACCAGTCATGGAATACCTAGCAGTCTAAAATATGACAATAGATTGGTCAATACCGGTTCTGATATTTGTAATGCTTTTTCAGACTATTTTTCTTCTACGTTCTCGGCGCCAACTGGTGCTGTTTCCAATCCTCTTTGCAATTTGCGTGTTAATTCGGCGGTTGATTTGAACAGCATTGAAGTTAATCCAGATAAATTAATTAACATATTGTGCAAACTGGACCCATCTAAGTCAGCCGGCCCTGATGAGATGCCAGCCCTGTTCTTAATTAATTGTGCAAAGACCTTGGTGACCCCTTTAGTTTTATTATTTAGACGTTCATTTTCTGAGGGTCTAGTGCCGTCAGTTTGAAAATCGGCCTTCATTACTCCGGTGCATAAAAATGGGCCTAAAACGAACATAACTAATTACAGACCCATTTCTAAATTATGTATTTTATCTAAAGTTCTCGAAAAAATAGTTTATAACCAAGTTTATGATGTTCTAAAAAATTCGTTCATTTCCAATCAGCACGGTTTCTTACAGCGCACAGTGGGAGACGGTGTATGGGCGCGCGGAAAAAGTCCTTACGGTTGTTTATTACTGTTAATAATTAGTGTTATGATAAAATTATGATAGGACTAAGTGATTATAATAAGATTTAACATCATTAATATTTATCAGTCAGTGAAGGGATGAAATAAATGGGTTTTCTATGGTAGTTAAGGCTTAAAATAAGAAAAAATGCATTTATAATTAGTAAATGTATATTTTATTAAAAATGTAAGTTCTACGAATTGAAAACATATAAAGTTTATATTTTAAACATAAATTATATACATACTTAATTAATTAAACACTTGACGTTCAGGCGTCACTGAGTAGTTTTTTGGCATCCTCGTCTAAGGGTAAATGTTTTTTTTTTGGTTCCTTTCTTAAATTGTATATGAAAGGATCAGATGAAGTCAACAGCATGTTGATAACATCAGTATTGGTACTCTCCCGAGAGCACTTTCTGGCATGATGCAACCTGTAATGGCGATAGTCCTTATTCCGTGCTTCTTGCGCCTCTTCAGTTAATCTCGTATTGATGCTTCGATAAAGAGGCATCCAAGAACAATGCCAATGCTTGCTCTGGCGAAAACTTGGTGGAGTCTAATTTTTCTTCTTCCAGATTGCTAGCAGCCTTCATAATCATCTCTTGAGGGTAATTGTCGCATAAAGTCCTCACTTTGTAGCGCTTTGTGCGGTCGCAGCATTCCTGAAAGGATTTTTCTGGACGTCCCATTTGTGACCGCTTCGAAGGTCCAGGCTCGCCTTCTTCTTCTTCTGGACTCTTTGCTGTTACCGAAGATGCCGGCAAAGTAAATGCCAGCTGCAACCAGGCTTCATTTTTTTTGTAAAACTTAGCCTTACTTCTGGCCGATTGCTTCCACTTCATTGAAAACGCAGGTATGAAATGCCGGCTTAGGTGACGATAAACTTGCTCCAAATCATCATCAACAAGAGCAGAGTACTTGGTCTTGATATTTTCGAGACACTTGTGCACTTCCCGACCGCTTAAAAGCAAAATGTCAAATAATTCCTTATTGGAAATGCTGAAAGTAGACATGGTTAAATTCGATGTTACTTTCTTGATGTGACACCCGAAAATGAGTATAAATATATTATTCTACCCTATTTAAATGTTTTTCATTGATATATTAGTTAATTACCGTCATTAAAGAGGTTTAAGCAAATACGCATTTTAACAGGAGTTATTAGGTTAATTCGTTGTAATTAAGATATCTCTTAAAGTCGCACTTAGAAGCAGCTAATACTAATAGATAATGATAGCCAAGACTTCAAAGAATGTTTTGATATACAATTCACTGGAAGGCAGTGGATGGCAAGACAGTTACAAGCGTTTATTTTTCAAAAACCTGATGAAAATCGATAACCACATAAAAAATTCAACAATAAAAAAACACGTGGCCTTTCACGATTCCAAATATACTTTTCCAATAGTACAAAACATGGTTTGTTATTGTTATTATTTTTATTTTATTAATATCGCATTATTACTAGTGATTTCACATTTCAAAATAACCATAAAATTTCGTATAAAATGCAACGCGCTCAGTCTAGTCCAGTTAGACAGCTGATTAACGTTCTTATAAGTAACCTGTGAGATAAATACTTTGGAATTAACTTAGTCAAGGGGTCTATTTCACATTAATTATGGCCGGAATGCAGTTTTAAAACCTAGCGAAATGGGACTTTTTTCCTCCGATCTCCCACTGTGCAGCGTAGGTCCACTGTTTCCAATCTTGTGCTGTTTAATGAGTATGTTACAGAGGCAATGGATAGTGGCTCTCAGGTGGATGTTATTTATACTGATTACAGTAAAGCTTTTGACAGAATTGATCATGGCATATTGCTATCGAAATTGAGTATTTTAGGGATAAATGGAGATTTATTGAGATGGTTTTCATCTTATACTGACAATAGATCCCAAGCTGTTGTTGTCAAAAATTATATGTCCGGTTGGGTAAATGTTCCAAGTGGTGTTCCTCAGGGTTCAATATTGGGGCCCTTGCTGTTTAACATATTCGTTAACGACATCGCTAAATGTTTTGTTCACTCCAAGCTTCTATGTTTTGCCGATGACATGAAAATCTTCATCAAAGTACGATCTGTTCGTGATTCATTGTTGCTACAGTCCGATCTAGCACGTCTCGCTGATTATTGTCAAACAAATGGGTTGGATTTAAATCCATCAAAGTGTTTCTCAATTACCTTTTCACGTCAACATAAATTAATTTCTACTTCTTATACTCTAAAGGACCAACCTCTGCTTAAAGTTCAACATATTAAAGATTTAGGTGTAGTTCATGATTCGAAGCTTCTTTTTGATAAGCATGTTGACGGTATTGTAAGCAGTGCCTGTAAAGCGTTAGGTTTTATAATGCGTAATTCCGTCCATTTTACTCAAGCTAAGACTTTGAAAGTGCTTTTTTGCTCATATGTTAGAAGTAAGCTTGAGTATGCTTCCCAAATATGGAATCCATGCTATGCCACATATGTTGACAGAATTGAGCGTGTTCAGCAAAAATTTGTAAAATATCTATGTTTTAAGCTTAAATGTCCCTATAGTTCGTTATTTTACACTAATATTTGTAAAAGACACCATTTGGTGCCCCTATACCAACGCCGGGAAATAGCCGACATTACTTATATTCTAAATATTACTAGCGGCCTCGTTGACAGTCCTGAGTTGCTTTCTTACGTTTCGTTTAGTATTCCCACTCGATCTAAAAGGAATTATCCCCCTATATCACTTAGATCTGCATCATCTAGATACAGACAAAACAGTTTCTTGACGCGTGCTGGTAAAGGCTTGAATAATTGGGTGAGTAAGCTGGATATCGATATATTCAATTGTAGAATCCCTTCCGTGAGGCGAAGTTTGACAGCGAAATGTGTTGTTTGAGCAAAATGAATTGTTTTTTTTTATTGTTGAATTGAAGTGTTGTTTACTTAGGGAAGTGAACCTTTTGGGGATCTACCTCTGGCTGGTATTTAGCTGTAGTTTTAATTTTAGCTTTTATTTGTGCAATTGTTTTTGTGCAAGTGCGTGTACCTTTGAAGTTTGTACTAAACTTTAAATTTGCTACTCAGTCTCTATATGTGAAATCCTTTAATTGGTTCTTTGTTTCCTATACTTGTTTCATATGTTGTATTTGTAACTGTTGGATTTCCTACCAATAAATAAATAAATAAATAAACAGATGGAAAACAATCCGTTGAAAGATCTCTCGATCGGGCTATACGAGGGATAAGATCTCTTTTTGAAAAAGTAGATCTCAAGGCACTGCAATCTGTCATAATTCTAAAGGTTTTTCCCTAACAAATACACTCTAATTTTTTTTAATAAACAGACCACCGCTAATGTTTCCAACTCATATGAGTGGAAATTATTTTCTTCGGGCGAGGTCTGACGACTATAGAAGGCTAACGGTTTTAGGTCTGAGGTACCCTGCAACGGCTGCAATAGAATTCCCCCGACACCATGCTTACTTGCGTCGGCATGAAGTTCTAGATCAGCAGTATGGTCATAAATCGCCAAGACAGGCCTATTCACCAACCTACCTTTCAGATCTTCAAATGCGGTTTCTTGAGAGCTCGTCCATTCCCATGATGCATCCTTTTTTAATAGTTTAGTCAAAGGAAAGGCTATCTAGACCAAGAAACTGTCTAACCTTATGAACATCGACCGGACGAGGGAAATCCTCTACAGACTGAATTTTCTTTTTACCCGGTTTAACCCCCTCAGCACTAATTTCGTATCCCAAATAATCAAGATGGTCTTGAACAAAATTGCATTTGGCTATATTTAGAGTTAAGCTGGACTTTTCTATCAATTGCAACACCTCCTTTAATCTATCCAAACACTCATTTGAGTCCTTTCCAAATATTAAAAGATCATCAATGTACACCATAGCCTTTGTGAATCGGGCTGGACCTAGAATACGATTCATCATCCTTTGGAAAACACTTGGTGCATTTGCCAACCCAAATGGCATTCTGCTAAATTCGAATTGGCCATTTGAGGTGACAAAGGCAGTAAGATGTTTACTGTTTTCTGTAATGGGCCCCTGATAGTATCCCGACGCAAGATCCAATGTTATAAAACAAGACTGTCCTGAAAACCGTGCGATTTCATCATCAATAATTGGCATTGGATACCTTTCCCTTATAGTCACAGAGTTTAATTTTCTATAGTCAATGCACATTCGTAAGCTACCGTCTGGTTTTCGTACTAGAATAATGGGACTGGCGTATTCAGATATAGATTCTTTGATTATTCCAGCAGACAGCATTTCATTTATCATATTACGTACTTGTTCCCTCTCGTGATAGTATAACCTATAGGGCCTTGAAACAATTGGGCGGTGGTCATTCAGTTCTATGCTCATTTGAGTGACATTTGTATACCCTAACTGTCCTAAATCAGAAGCAAAGCAATTTTTATACTTGTTTAGTAGTTGTACAAGTCTATTTTTCGAATCTTTGGAAACGCCTTCACCTATTCGAAGTTTAGATTCAAAGATAAAAAAAAAGATAAAAGATGTTTATTCAGTAAGTAGGCCGCACGGGCACTTTTACACGTCAAAAATCTACCAGCGCTTCGCAAGAGACCACTGCTGAGAAGAAACGCCGCAAGAAACTCAACAGTCAGTCGTTTTTTAAATATTGCTTATGATAAATGATATTATACAATGAAAAGAAAAAACTTAACCTAGCATTATATAAAACAATGAATGTAACAAACAATATGAATATATATATCAGGCGTAGTTGAGCAGGAAAATGTGTCTAAACTCAAAATTCTAAAAAAAAACTCATAAGTAGTAAATATAAAAATAAATAAAAATTATACTTAGACGGGGCAAAACAACACATAAATAGTTTCGATACATTTTCCTACAGAAACCGTGTCCCCTAGACAATACACAATGTTTTACATATTTGTATGATTAAGTTATTATTAAGATATTTAGGTGTTTAATTTAGGCCAAGCATTTTTATCTGTTAGATAGTCTTCGACCCTATAGTAAGCTTTAGACATCAATGACTTTTTCAAATAATTTTTAAGTACTGGAAATGGTAACTTTAAAACTTCGTCAGGTAATTTATTATAGAAATGAATGCATTGACCTACAAATGATTTATATACCTTACGGACACGAATTTTTTTTATAGCTATTTTATTTTTATTTCTTGTATTCAAATTATGTATGTCACAATTCTTAATAAAAGAGTCTCGATTTTTAATGACATAAATAATATTCTCATAAATAAATTGTGATGCTACTGTCAAAATATTAATTTCTTTAAATAGTAATCTTAAGGAATCACGGGAGTTTAGGTTATATAAAGAACGAATGGCTCTTTTTTGTAACACGATAATAGTCTGTATGTCAGCAGCTTTTCCCCAAACAAGTATACCGTACGACATAACACTATGAAAATAACTATAATAAACTAAGCGAGCTGTCTGCAATGATATCAACTTCCTCGGTTTCTAACACTGTAGGAGTTTGCGCTACAATACGATTAACTAAGTTCACCCTCTCTGCTCTACATATTACAAAACCTTCCATCAATAAGCATGGAGTACAACACGGGGAGACTGTCACATTCACACTGCAGTTGTTGACTTTATGCATACCACCACCTACTACAAACTGTTGTCCTGGTTTTCCTACTAACCTCTCCTTAATCAATATGTTCCCGTTAAAACTTTCTTCAATATACGCCCTAATAGAAGCTGGCCCATATAGTTCCAAATCGTTAGTCACCGAAATTTGTATCAGACGATCATCATTGGGTTCCGACTGCGGCATTTCATTACCAACGTCGAAGAAGCGTAATTGAGACAAATCTTTGTAAACGATAACATGGGGTAATTCGGTAAATGATTGTCCGATGAGTAGAGTTTTATCCAAAAGACTGTCCTCCACAACTTTGCATACTACAGTAGCACTGACACAGTCTATCTCTAAATCAAGTGACACTGCTCCTACGGACTTAACAAACCCGTTTCCAAAACCTTTCATTGTCGACTCTAAGTGATCGTGGGCAATGCCTAAAGAGGACACGAACGATTCTTTGACTAGAGTTACCTCGCTACCAAAATCAATGAATACCTCCACTGTCAGACCATTAACTATAGCCTTCTTAATAAATTTTGAACTTTGACTTAAACTGGACATACATAACGATCTAACTTCTTGAGTTTTAGCGGGTTTGTTTTCAGGTTTTTTAAAACAATTTTCGGGTTTATGACCAACTCGGTTACAATGATTGCATTTTAACAATGGCTTTGGACATCTTGAGTAGTGGTGCCCCTTTTCCTTACAGTTAAAACAGTATGTGACTTGTGACTGGGGCTTATTACTGAATCTAGAGCCTTGATTATTAGGATTGATATTCTCAGGTCAGTTTTTGTTTTTAATATGCGCCCGATCTAGAGTATAATTATATTGAATCTTTGTTGCTAATTAAAAATTTCAACAGTTGGTCTGGGTTGGAGCAACCTAAGGCCACAGCGCTAGATTTTATAGTCTTATCACTAATACCATGAATCAAACAATCTACCGCCTGTTTACCTTTTATATTACATTGATTCAAAAGTGCTAACTTTTCGTAATAGTATACCTCTATCGGTTCGTTAAATTTACTTTTTCTTTTTAACATTTCTTCCAAGAGTTGGCCATAATTTTCTTCACATGGAAAAGAGTTAACTAACTTCTCTTGCCATTCTGTCCAAGTAAAGAGAATGGTGTCCAAACTTTCATACCAAATTTTGGCCAACCCTTGCAATTTTTGCATCGCGAAATGTATGGTGGTTTTATCATCCCAGCCGTATACAGTGGCACATTCATTAACCTTTTTCAACCAAGTAACCATACGCTGATTTTTGGTAGATGGATCGAAATTTGGTAAAATGTTTTTATGATCAATAGTTTTGTTATTGAAAGTGGCACTTGTGGACGCCTGTGAGGGTAAATTATGTTTTATTGAATTTACAATAAGTGCTATGTCTTCTGCAGAATATTTCTTACTACGTGACCTATCCCGACGCTCTTCTTCTTCTTCTTCGTCGTTTTCACTCTTGACAGAGTGGTCGTGGTCATCATATCAGGTGCTGGTGGCAAGCTTCACAACTCGCCGCCATTCCTCTCTGACAGCTGCCTTTCTCGTACATTGGTGTAACGAGTTATCTATAGCAGTTTTAATTTGGTCTGTCCATCTCATAGGGGATCTGCCTCTAGGCCGGGTGCCTTCAACTTTTCCTTGGACCACAAGTAGCTCAATGGATACCTCCCCCCTACGGCATACGTGGCCAAAAAAATGTGAGAATGCGAGACTTTACTATAGATGATAGACGCTGCTTGATGCCGAGTTCTTGGAGTATTGACTCGATGGTACGGAATTCAGTCCATGAGACCCCCAGCATTCTCCTCCAGCACCACATTTCTAGAGCGTCTATCTTCTTCTTCTCAACTTCCCGCAGGGTCCACGTTTCTGCGGCATAGAGGAATATGGGGAACACAAGTGCTCGAACTAACCGAATTTTTGTGGCCTTGTATATGTTACGGTTCCTCCATATTTTCTTCAGCCTGTCCATTGCAGATCGTGCAATCGCCATACGTCTCTTTACTTCATCGACGCATCCACCGTTATTCGAGACTAAGGCTCCCAGGTAAATATATGATTGAACCACAACACAATTCGCGATTCGTGTAACTTCTGGTGAATTGTTATTCATGCGATCGATAATCATCATTTTTGTCTTATTCCGGTTATCTTAAGTCCGAAATCGAGGCTGACGCTTTTCATCTTACCGAGAAGTTCTTCCATGTGGCGAGTGCTAGTAGCAAACAAGGTGGTGTCGTCCGCATATCGCAAATTGGATATCTTCAAACCACCGATCGATATGCCGTCTGTCCAGTCTTCAAGTGTAATTCTCATTATGAGCTCTGTATAGACATTGAACAGAAGCGGGGAAACAATACATCTCTGACGGACTCCGGCGCTGGCGTGAAAAGGGTTAGATAGGATGTCGTCTGCTCGGACTGAGGCTGTGCCATCTTCATATAGTCTCCGGAGGAGGTGCACTAGGTGTTTTGGAGCACCCATTGCCATTAATGTGTTCCAGAGCTTTGGCCACTTCACCGAGTCAAAAGCTTTAGAGAAGTCCACAAAGCAGACATAGGTGGGTTTGTTAAATACCCGGGCTTTATCTATAATCTGACGAACCGTTAAGATTTGCTCTCGGGTCCCTTTTCCTTTAACAAACCCAGCTTGCTCCGGAGCAATTTCTTTGCTCAGGTAAGACTTCAGGCGCTCGTTCAGTACGTGCAGTAAAATCTTGCTTGATGGGATATAAGAGCGATTAATCGATAATTACTGCACGTTTTGGTGGAACCTTTCTTGTGTAAGGGGACGAAGATAGTATGAGCCCATTTTTTCGGCCACTGCCCCGTTTGCCATATCTTGTTACACAAGGTTTGGAAAATTTGGACACCATATTCACCCGCTGCCCTGATCGTCTCAATTGGTATGGCATCTCCTCCCGTGGCTTTGCCGCTCTTTAGGCGTTTAATTGCGGCTCTTATTTCGTCTTTAAGAATATCTGGTTCGATATCTTCATCATTAGGCTCCGTGGAAGTGTAGTAATGTGCATGTGGGTCTTGGAACAGTGATTGGCAATATTGTCTCCACGTTTCAGCAATTGCTTCTATGTCCGTCACTGTATCACCACTAGAGTTCTCAATGGCCCAGGTTTTTGAACTTAGGGTTCTTGTGATATATCGGATTTTTTGGTGAAGATCCCTGGATTCGTGCTTATTTGCATGGATTTCTACTTCCGCACAAATACTCCTAAGTTGGGCATTCTGGTCTTGCCTACAAGCCTCTTGAATCCTAGCAGACTTTTCGTTAAGGATCTTAATATTGGCTCCAGAGGCTTTTAACTTCCTTCTTTCCTCCACAAGTCCTAGCGTTTCGTCACTCATCCAATGCTGTCTTTTCCGTTTACGTGCGCGTACATCTGACTCCTTGACCGCTGCAACTATGGTACTTTTGGCACGATCCCACAGCTGATCTGGAGTCTCTGCGTTGGAGTCTACGTCCGTCCACGGAATCATCTTCCGCTCAATTGCAGTCAAAAATTTCGCATTGTCGGTTACTTCGAATCTTTGGTGTTTTCCAAGTTTTCTAGTAGCACTCAATTTTAACTGTACTTTTGATACTAGTAACTGATGATCTGACCCGCAATCCGCTCCCGGTAGCGTATGAGTATTCTTGATTGAAGTTTTCCACCGTGAACCAATCAAGATGTAATCAATCTGGTTACGATACTTGCCATCTGGCGATATCCAGGTATAGAGTCTACGCCGGTGGTTTTCAAAGAAAGTATTTAGATATCACCAAGTTGTTATCAACCGCGAATTGGATGAGGCGCTCCCCTCGTTCATTGCGTTCTCCCAGACCAAATCTTCCCGCACATTGGCTTAACTGATGAGCATCTGCTCCCACCTTTGCATTAAAATCACCCAAGATCATCAAAACTTCTCTATTGGCAATCTTTTCTATGGTGGCCTCTAATTCTCTGTAGAATGTCTCTATTTCACTATCACTTGCAGCACTAGTGGGTGAATAAACCTGAATAAGGTTTAGGTTCATAGGCGTTGCTTTTAGTTTTATCCTCATTATACGATCGCTTATAGGTTCGTATTCCACCACACTATTCCTTAGGTGTTTCGGAATGATGAAAGCAACCCCATTCCTGCTATTGTTGTCATTTCCGGAGAAGTACACGGCATGAGTCTCGGTGAGAAAATGACCATTGCTCTTCCAGTGAGTCTCACTAATGCCACAGATATTGAGCTGGCATCTAGTTAACTCTCTCTAAGATCTTTAACTTCCCGGGTTGAAGTAGACCGCGAACATTCCACGTCCCTATCTTTTGGATTTGCCGCATCTTTATAAGGTTTCCAGTAGCATATTTTCCATACGTTGCCTGGTCACCTACACCCGTATGGCCGGTAACCAATTTCCCACCGTCTGCCCCGGACGCAGGACGGCGCCGGTTGCTAAGCGGATCACATGGCCACCTTTGTGTATTTGATTGTACCTCCATGATGACTTTCTTGGGAAAATAAATATGCAGTGGTTTCCCCTTGCCTTTTGCATTATACTTTTTAGGGACTACTTAGGCCCCTAGGCCGTTAAAGCCTCATCCAGCCAGTTGCCCGGTTGGGGGTATGGTTATTCCGCCATTGCTCGGTCGCCAGAGCCTCGTCTGTTGTCTAGCAGGGAGCACCACGGCACGGTATACGCCATGCCGCCGCTATGCGGCGCGTGCAGGTGAGGGTGACAGTTGGGTCGGTCATGATAAAAATGCCGTTCTCCCCTTACTCCCCTAATCCCGATCCCTTATCCCGACGTTTTTCACCAGATCTATGAGCGTTAGCTTTTTCGGCAACGTCATGGCGACTATTGCAATGACGACTGCGGGACCTAACGGTAGAGTCCCTCCTACATTCTTCAGGACGCGAATTGGCTCTACTTTCGCGGTCCTTTTTTAATTCATGTTCCAGATTTTTAAGACGAGCACGCACTTGTTCGGTCTGATATTCACGATCTTTAGAATAGTTATCTCGGGGACGTACTGACCGACCATGGCGACGGGATCGGCTGCGGCTGCGTCTTTGCACGGGGCTGCGGCTTCGGTCTCTGCCACGAAGCAGCTCTTCCTCGAACTGATGTGATGTCGTGTACCGCTCTGGAGTCAGTAGTCGCCTTGACCTCGAACGGTGCTCTCGACTGCTATTATCATCCATGATCTGAAACTTACATCAAATAGGGATGAGTCAGAGGTATGGAATAGCAACCTGAGGGATGACAACTGAGAAACATTAAATAATCAAAACAAGCTTCAGAACAATAATAAAAAAAATGCATTCCAAGTTTTAACAAAAAAAAAACCCTATTTAGAAAAAGTATGATTAATTAAAGATTAAGAACAATAATAGTAGTTGCTTTGATATCTGTACATTATCTTATCGAAACCGAAAAATGTTTTTGTACTATAAATAAATATCAGGGGACGATCTTACACAAACTGACCTAGTCCCAAACCAAGCTCTGGGTATTAGTATTAGACAGCGAAATTTAAATACTTATATAGAGAAATATATCCTAAAATACATAGAAAACATCCATGACTTAGGAACAAATATTTGCGCTCATTACACAAACATCTGCCCTTACCGGGATTTGAACCCAGGCTAGGTTCGTACGCAGGGTAATTAGTCCGTCGTGGCAACCTTGTCTACCAGTATAGGTACCTCATGAAAAGATCTTGAGGTAGGTTATTAATTACTTAGGGCGAGTGCTGCTGTATCGCACTCGTTACATACTAGCAAAGACATTACAATGCACTAATGCACTTGCAATGGTGCATAAATGGTTTCACAATATGTTATGCAATAAGTATTAGCTAAATTGTCACATAGTTAACTTATTAAAATACATAAGTTAATACGAACGAATATATCGTTGTAGCACTGCCTATAAACATTAAACATTTTCATGTACCTAAATAAAACGGAGTTTTTTTTACTTTCTCGTGAAATTAATGCACTAAATTAGTAAGGCGAATCTCAGATTATTAAGAATAACACAATAAGCGTGTTGATTAAAACGACAGTGAGGTCACCTGAAGCACAATTAGGGAGTAGCCCTAATCAAATCATGCATAAGATAAACCGCTGTGACCTCGGTAATTGAAGAATTACATAAATTGGTAGGTACCCGGTAATCGAATGATCAACACATAGCATCATCGGGGAGTTGCCTCGACCAAATGCATGAATTTGCCATTTCGATAATCGCCGTCGTAGATTCATACAGGGTATTTGTAAGGGAGTTGCCCTGACCAATTGCTCGCATGATCCACCACACCACTCAATTAAATGTATGACGGCTACCAACGACTCTTATGCGGCAACATCGGGGAGTCGTCGCCCCGACCATGTGCCTCCATGTATCGTCATTGGCGCAATATCCTCTTATATTATTGCATTTACATTATATAGTAGCACAATTTAAACAATTCAAATTAACCGTTATTCGTTAGCAATAGAAGAAAAAAATAAAAGAATTATGGGCGTGTACTTACGTTTTAAAACGATGGTTATCCACTTTCTGATAATATAGTATTTATTTGTTTATTTATTTTAATGGAACAGTAACAAATTACAAACTGTCAATTTTTTACAAATTATTACACTATAATACAAGATAATGTTTGCAATTTAATAACAACTGTCCACAGCATTAGCAAATTACAGCATGTTTGCTTTAAAAATAATGATTAAAAACAAATTTAATTATTATTAGCCTAATCCTTCACATTAAGCGCAAGTGCTGCGGCTGTTTTGAATGCGTTCA
Organism: Acleris cristana; assembly: GCA_948252455.1. Taxonomy (NCBI): domain Eukaryota; kingdom Metazoa; phylum Arthropoda; class Insecta; order Lepidoptera; family Tortricidae; genus Acleris; species Acleris cristana. The sequence goes on from OX411771.1 coordinate 38,818,914, forward strand.
GTGACATGGAGAACATGTCACATTTAGTACAGATAGTGTTAAATGTGCTACACATGCGGATGATAGGACTATTTCTGGAAACATTGTTATTTGTAAGAGTACAAGCAAATAATTGTGGATGACGGACAGATCTTTTACTATACTTAAATTTAAGTTCTTGAATTATGTTTGCATCCACTATAGAGTTCACAATTTTAAATAAAAGAGTGACATCAGCAACATTTCTCCTATGCTCCAAGGTGTACATGTTGAAAAAACTTAGTCTATTATCGTAACTTGGAAGGGATTTACGTTTGCCAATTTTCATACAGGCAAACCTAAGCGCACGAGCTTGGACAGACTCGAGTCTCTGGTTATGTACATAGTAAATTGGGTTCCAAACTGAAGAGTTATATTCTAGTAAACTTCGCACTAGAGACTCATAGAGAACCAATATGGTTTTTCCTAGTTTAAACGGTTTGCTTACTCGGATGACAAAGCCTAGCATTTTATTTGCTCGGGCTATAATATTATCATAATGCTGCCTGAAGGAAAACTGTTCATCATACAACGCCTAGTGGCTGCTATACGGCCTCATCTCAAATTTTTTCATTTTTGATATTATTGCAGATTCGTGGTCAGAAGGGTTTAATTTACCACCTTAACTCAAAAAAATAAGGAAAACTATCCTCTAAAGCCTCTTAATGCACTTGTGGCCTCATGCAAATTTCCAAAAATCGACTATCCCTTACCCGCAATACGGCCATTTCGGGGTTACGGCCGTGTAGCATAAACGTTCGGAACAAAGTTTTGAGTTACGTCCACATCGCACAACAGTAAAGGATGATATCCACCAAACGGTTCGCAACGCATCGGATCGGAAAGGATACGGACGGATGCGGCGACGGCCGATCGCGTCTATTAAAATTATTATTGTCTATTTATGACGAAACCGATCGCGCGTCGCAGCATACTTTCAGCTACGATCGCGTGTCGCGGAAGACGCCCGTCCGTTGCTGTGCGCGGCTTGGTTATATAGACTTTAAATACTGTGAACATGATTTAATATCGTTTAAAGACCATAAAATTCTTTCCGTTCCGATCCGTTGCGGGCCGTTTGGTGGAAATAGTGCTTAAATGGGACCTTGATTACAATGAATGCGTAAAAATATAAACGAAATAAAAATCACATCGATCTGTCAATACGATATCAGGCTTATTGGTGACAAATAGTCCTGTACGTGATGACAGATCGATCCCAATAGAGCGTAACGTAGTACGACCATTTTCGAGAACTGGTGTCGGTGTGTGTGTTGTTGTTGTCGGCACTTCAGACTCAAAAAGACCATATTGAAGAGCAAGTTGCTGATGGATGATTCTAGCCACGAGGTTAATGTCTGTGCAAGTACTCGCCGTTGGCCAAATGCGAACAACCGGAAATTATGTGTCTGAGGGACTTGCCGGGGCACCGGCACGCTCGAGAAGTGTCGACCCTCACCTCAGAATATATTTCCGGGAATTGTTCGTCATTATGACCTCATCAGCAATTGCACAGACAAAACCTTTGGTTTCCCCAAAGAGATCACCAAGTCGTAGTAAGTTCACGGACGCTAAAAAGTCTACGTCGGGCCTTGTTAGGGCCCGGTAGAAGCGTCCGTGTAGCTCCTTGCTCTTCCATACGTTCTTGCGGTCTTCAGTGCTCAACAACATTGGTCTGCGCCAGTTTTCGTTTACCAAGGAGAGAGGCGTGAGGCTCCTGTCTACTGCAACCACATGACGATGCATCCCACACTCATTGCCAAGGAAATAATCCCTGAGATTGCACACCTCGCGGTTGTGGAGATTCTAAGCATTTAAAATGCCTCGACCTCCACATTTCCTCGGGATGTACAATCTCATGACAGAAGAGCGTGGGTGCAACATGCGATGTGATTTAAGCAATAGAGTCCACCTTAGTATGCCAAAGGAGTATGTGAGCAGCGGCATCACTCAACTATTGAAGGCGTGCACCTTATTACCCTCCGACAAAAGACTGTTAAGAATTTACAGAGGGAGGAACTAACCTCACTGCGTACCGTGAACGAATGCTCCTCCTGTATCAGACTCTTTAACCAGCCATCACCGTTACCGCCCAACGACTATCGGATTAAGTGCGGGCCATTCAGCGGCTTCGGCGACTGGATCAGTCTATACTTGATCGGCTACGCCTTGAATCGCTACCCATTCGTACAACCTCCGCTTCATCACGGGACCCTCCTGCTGCGTTATCGGCTTCGATGCCAGTAGCCCAACACGCACTGATGTCAGTGCAGGATGATCCCGTTAGCGACGTTGAGGATTGTGCGAATATAAGCGTAACTAGCCAGGTAAATGAGCAATTGAGGAGGGCTTTGGAAGACGCGATCGCGCAGTATCGGTTCACACCCAACTCTAGGCCTCGTTTACCACGCTTGCCTGCCAGTAAACGAAATTTAGCACTTATGGGAGCCCTAAACGCCTTGCTGGCGTCATTTTTATAAGCTAGCGAGGATATTATCTATACCCGCTCAATTTTGTACTGCGGGGCCATAGCTGCGTGCCGCGTAGCTCGAGTCAAGTTTTCGGACACCGGCCGAGCTCCGCGAGCCCGCGGGTCTATCCCCGCTTGGCAAATGCGAATTGAGCGGCATAATGATAAGTGGACTCTCATAGGAAAGCTAATCTGCTTCAGGGGGGCAATGAACGCCCCCGAGTCATGCGTTTCGTGAACCAAGCTTTTGCTGGGACCGGAATAAGGTCCCAGCATTATATGGCCTGTGTCACGGAACTTATCGACAACCTGAAGCAGAAAGTTTGCGCGTGGGTAAGCCATATTCGTCGCTATAGAGAGCGTGTGGATAGATACCAGCAAAATCGCCTCTTCCAAAGTGATCAGAGGAAGGAGTACCGAAAGTGGGAAGGAACCGATTTAGAAGTTAGCGACGGACACCTACCGGATGCTGCTGCTATGATTAGTTTCTGGCGCAGCATCTGGTCACTGCCTGTCGTGCACACAGTAGGAGACTGGATTTTAGCTGGGCAGATATTAAAACATAGGTAATTTAAATTATGTACCTATCTGTCAAAAGAATTTACGCGGTAGGCATACTTCAAGACATTGATTATCTCATTTAATAATGTTGTTACTCTGCCAAAGATGATTATGATGTATCTGATAACTATTTTTCGTGTTTTACATTTATTTTATTATTTTAAAATGTGTTTTTGTATGATAGTATGCTTATTATCGTCATTTAATCCTTCTGAGATTTTGGACACATCTCGAAATTTCGTAAAATACTTTCTGCGATATGGCCACAACACGAAGTGACTATATTTGAAGTCCAGTACTTTAAAAACTTTGCATACTTGAAAAACAATTACACATTGATTTGAAGCTCTATATAATGAACAACAAAATAACCTAAACCACAGTGTTATTGACCAAAAACTTAAGGAATTAGACCCATTTTTCTGCCGCATACTCAACTCGCAAAACTTTGATCGGCGATTTCTCTTAATATTGGTTTTTTGAGATATGCCCGTATAGCGGGCACTAGGCGAACATGCCTAGATCTCTGACTACATCAACACGATCAAGAGAGTGGTCATGAATTCTGTAATCGTAAATAACAGGATTTTTATTTTTAGTGAATGTTATACATTGACATTTGGTAGTGTTGAGGGGCATGCCGTTGAGCATACACCAATTTTGCACTGTTTTGAGATCATCTTGTAATTGACAGCAGTCCTGCATGGTATATATTCTGCGATAAATTTTTAAGTCATCAGCATATACGAGGCATTCAGAAGATATTGAAGTTAACAAATCATTGACAAATATTATAAATAGCAGGGGCCCTAAATTGGAGCCTTGCGGTACCCCAGAAGACGGTTGAAATGGTATTGAGTCATATCCATAAATAGCAACAATCTGACTACGATTTTGTATGTATGATTTGAACCACCGAAGTAAACTACCATGAACACCCGCATTCCGAAGTTTGCCAATTAATCGCTCGTGACTCACGCGGTCAAACGCCTTTGAAAAATCTGTATAAATAGAATCGACTTGCAACTTATCATTAAATGCGCTACAGATGTAGGTAATTAGTATAGTGCAAAAGGTTTGTAGTTGTAGATCTACCTGAGACGAAGCCGTGTTGGGTATCGCTTAGAATAGGGCGAAAGTGATAAAACAAGCTCTCATATACTATAGATTCCAACACCTTACTAAAACATGAAAGTATGCTAATAGGACGGTAGTTACAAATATCTTGCTTATTTCCAGATTTATGTATAGGTATAACTCTTCCAATCTTCCATAGATCTGGAACTACACCTTCTGAGATTGATTTTAAAAAGATTATTCGGAGCGGTTTTACTAAAGCCGGAGCGCACGGTCTAATAAATAATGGAGGTAATCCATCTGGGCCGGCACCCTTGTTGATATCTAATTCCTTTAATCGTTTCAAAATCAAATCCTCACCTATTAACATTTTATTAATTAAAAAATCATTGGTCTTTAATGGTGAGATGTAGGGTTGTGCTATGGCAGAACCTGACGTATCATAGACTGAAGCAAAAAATGTTGAGAACAAATTCGCAATATCTTGGCCATTCGACGCGGTCTGATTTTCATACTTCATACAATGAGGAATATCATTGGTAATCTTTTTATCCTTAGTATATCGCCAGAATGCCCTTATATTAGTTGAAATGTTGTTTTCTATGGAAGTCATGTAATTTTTATAACTGATATCAATAAGGTTTCTGCATATAGCTCTTAATCTAGCAAATGTATCAAAATCACGAGGATTTCCGTATCTTTTATAACGTTGATGAAACTTGAACTTTTCCTTTAAGTTTTTGATTAATCTATGTGTATACCAAGGCGGGTAGCTTTGAGCCTTGTTTTGGCCCTTTGGTGTATGTTTATCTATGATTTCCCACAAGCTATTATAAAACATTTGTAGGAAATCATTGCAATTTAAATTGATATACGACTCCCAATCGATTTGGTTCAGTTCACTAATGCAAGCCTTAAAGTCAGTTTTTCTAAACTGATATCGAAGGTACGACTTATCTTCCCTTAGTAAAACGGGTTTATCAATTTCTATGTCCAGTTCAAGAGGGGGATGATGCGAGTCAAGTCTACTGATAGGTTGTGTATTGGAAACATTCGATCTTACATTCTCACTAGCTATAACTAGATCCAAGACTACGTTATTTACATTGGTTATATTATTTCTCTGATATAAATTGCAAGTTGTTAATAAATCAATTACTTTAGTTGTTTTAGCACTATTGTCAGACCCCTGAGGTATAAGGAAGTTACTACTTGCTCCAGCTGGTACCCACGAGAGTCCCGGTAAATTGAAATCCCCAATTAATATCGTTGCGCTATTATTAAGTAAACTCACTCCTTCACATTTATGGGTGAATTTTTCAATAAGACTTTCAGGAATATAAGATGGAAGATACACAAGTCCAAAATTCAACGTTCCAGATACCAGTTTTACTTGTATCCATAGATCTTCTACATCGCTCTGCCACTCTGGTTTATGGGTTATTTTAAGCCTTTTGGATACAGACATGAGAACTCCTCCACCGTGGCCCTTACCGAATCAAGATTTAAATGAAGTGTCACGATCTCTACGCAGAACCGTTTATCTATCATCAAAATATTCACGCGAGTGTAAGGAGTCGTCCAACCAAGTTTCACAAAGGCAAACAAGATCGAAATCCATATTCAAAACCGAGGTATAAATATCTTGTGCTTTTGTCCTCATACCCCTTACATTTTGGTAAAATATACTAAGACTAGCCATGAATAATAAACAAAATTACAATAAATTTGATTAAATTGTATCATCAAGACAGTGAGAGACTACCGGACTAAATTCAAAGTTTCGTGGTTTTTTACAAAGATCACGTCAGCGTTTTCTTCCTTACGCATAAAAATTCGCCCGCCACGCACCCACACGAACTTATAGCTCAACTCCTTGGCCTTACGACGAGCGGCGGCATGCACTGCTTTATAGTATGGAGACAGATGCTCATTCACGAACACTGGGTTCTTAACGCCCCCGAACCCAAGATGCGATGTGTTTAGTTTATTATTAGGATTGGTTTTGTTGAACCTTGCTACGGTCGAGTATAACTAATACTTCAACACCTTTACCTTATTAAATGAAATCACTTGATATCGTACACTTTGAATTTATTACCTTTGACAATATTCCACTTACAAAGTTTCAGACAGAATGACTCGATCAGCCTCGTGTTTCCCTTTTTATCCCCTTCTACCCACAGTCAAATGACTGTCTTTTTACCACTCTCAAAACCTTTACTTTATTCAAATGACATTCTTATTTATTACATTTTTAGTTTATATGTATTAGAAAATAAAACCTAACAAAATGTAAATTTATAGTTCTTAGCAGTTAAGCAATAATTTAACATAAAAACTAAGTTGTATTGTTATGGTAGTACGGGGATCATAACGTGATTATAGCAGAAGTAGTGATAGTTGTGGTTCGTGCAAAAAAAGGGTGCAGCGTGGCAAGATGTCGCATTCCGAGAGTGAAGATGATTCGTTGGGCAGAAAGAATAAAGCTCGTGGTTACTACAAATCATCAATACCCAGTGCAATGTCATTTGTAGCCCATCCTTTGCAAACTCATTCAATTGAATACTTAAAAAACAAGCGCGACAAGCTTGTTAGCTCCTTCAGTGATTATAAAGCATTGTGCAAGGAAATTTTGTATTTGGATCCGACTGACGGCGAAAAGTATGATGCGATTGAGGACAGTTACCTCATTACGCTCATTGCATTTGACAAAGAAAGAAACCTAAGTCCACGCCGCCTCCCAACACGCCACCAATTGCTACCAGAAAGTTGCCACCAATTACTGTACAAACCTTTGATGGAAAGTTTACTGAGTATTTGCCTTTCATTAATTTGTTTACTTCAATGATAAACAACGACAACAGCCTTGATTCAGTTCAAAAGTTTTACTACTTGCGCTCATTTTTGAAAGATTAACACTTAAATCTTATAAAAACCTGCCGATGACCGCTGAAACTTATACAGAAGCATTAAAAATCTTAAATGATCGCTATAGTAACAAGAACAGAATAACTACTGAATACAAGTATAATTTGTTAGATTTAAAACAAATAACTAGGTGAACTTCAGAAAACCTCAGGAATTTCTTGTCCTTAGTTAATCAAACGCTAGCTGCAATAAAAAACAATGAACCTAATGTAAAATACTGGGATAGTATTTTGTAGTGTATTTTTCACGGAAACTAGAGTCATTTAATGCGCGCGCCTATGAACTTGAGAGGGACCACGACGTGGAACCAACCCACCAACACATAGATAACACCGAGCAGGGTACTCGAAGTCACGTGCAGCAACCATCAACAACGGGTAGAAGCAGGATGGCAGTCCATGTCGTGTCAGCGGCACCAGCATGCAGTTACTGTAAGTATAAAGATCACAAATTATTTAAATGTAAAAAGTTTCAAACACAGACTGCAAATGAAGGGTTGAAATTTATCAAATATAATAAGATGTGCAAGATATATTTAGGTGCACATTCAGGTCGATGTAGGTACCACTTCCGGTGTGCAGAGTACAAGGAACAGAAGTAACACTGAAACTGCAAACTCCAGACCTGCAATCACTACCTGTCACATTGACAGGCAATACAAATAATAATGTGCTTCTTCCCACAGCTCGACTTAAGGTTGTAGGAAGCGACGGTACGCAGTACCACATAAAAGCACTCTTAGATAGTGGCTCACAGGTATCTTTTGTAACATCAAAGGTAGTGCAATTATTAGGTCTAAAGTCCAAGCGTAACAATATAAACATAATTGGTATAACCAATTCGAAAAGAAGTGCGAAGGCATGTGTCCCTATTCAAATTCACTCATTAAAATCACCATTTAAAACTACAATTACTTGTCACATTGTAGTTGTTTGTTATTCAAAGTAAATTTGACATTTCAGGATTAAATATTCCCACTAACATTGTATTGGCGGATGAGCAGTTCAACCAACCCGGAGAGATACATATGCTCATTGGCTCTGACATATTTTTTCAGACGCTGATGCCCGGCGAATTGATACTGCTGGACTCGACTGCAGCGCCCATCAGATGTACAGCGACGCTGCCGCGCCCGCTTTTTGCCCAGCCTGAGCAAAAATTGTATGTAGTTAAAACTGTTTTCGGTCATGTCCTAGGAGGTAATTTACCCACTTCTCTTGTTGAGCCCACATTTAACAAAGTAGTTCCAAAATGCGAGTTGAATATTAAGAAACTTTGTCCCAATTCTGGACCACTGAAAGAGTGCCAGAAATTTTAAATGAAAAGACTGCGGAACAAAAACTTTGTGAACAAATATTTCAAATAGGGGTTGCAAATAATAAAAAACGGTATACACCATGCTGTTATAAAATGCAGCGGCTTAGGACAAGTTCAATTACTATTTCCTTGATAATATGACCTAAGAAAGCGATCATCATCATCATCAGCCCACATCAGTCCACTGCTGGACATAAGCCTCTTCCATAGCACGCCACTGAGCTCGGTCTTTAGCTCTTCTTCTCCAGTTAACATCAGCTACCTTGCGATTATCATTGCTCCACCTAGTCTGAGGGTGCCCTACTCCACGGTTGCCAATTCGTGGTCTTCACTCTCAAACTCGTCTTCCCCAACCATTGCCATTTCAGCTTGCTTATTCGCAGAGTTATGTCAGTAACTTTGGTTCTCTGCTGAATTACTTCGTTCCGGATTCGATCCCTTAGAGATACACCAAGCATAGCTCTCTCCATAGCCCGCTGAGCGACTTTGAACTTGTGGACTATTCGTGCCGTGAGTGGCCAAGTCTCGGTTCCGAATGACATCACAGGTGGGATGCACTGATCGAAGAGTTTAGTCTTAAGACTTTGTGGTATAGGCGACGAAAAGACCCGACGGAGGAAGCGATAGAGTCATCTTTTAATTCACATCTTAGATGATAAGTTATGAATTTTGTTGAGAAAAATACTCTTTTGCAATCTGCGCTGATTGAAAAGAAAAACGGGGAAAAATCTCACACTGCCGACTGGTGTTTTCGTTCCGGCTCATAGGAATAAATCCAAGATTTGTTACCTAAAACGATGTTATATAATATACAGCATTTGACTCTCCTCCATTAAAACGTTGCGGCGTAGGCTTGCACCAATTAACACGAGCGGCCTTTTGTTCTTTGGACAAATTATGAACGGGAAACTTGTTAACGGACTTATAATGATTTAAGCAAAATAGTTTGAATTGCACTCATTCTAATACTTATGGCTGCTCGAATCTGCTCATATGTTATGTTACATCGTTACATGGCGGTCATCCTGTATTATTTTTTGCAAAGTGACGTTTCTGGTGTTACTGCTGTTTGGTGTTTTAGCCGACTTGTGGAAAGCACGATGCTGAGATAGCCGCTACCTCGCCAGAACTCAAACAGCAAACTAGCGATATACCTGAGTAGTCTGGCTAAGTCCTTCAAAATTATAAAGAAAAACCAGCTTAGCGATACATTCTTGACATAATCAACAGCAAAAATATTGTGATAAATTATAGCACGGATCTCTTAACGTGTAAGCTCTGTTTCCTAACGATTTGTCAAGTTTAAAAAAGTAGTATTTATTGTGGACTTCAAACAGACCCAAATATTTCTTTGATCAGGGTTTTTAAATACAATAACTTCATAACAATTATATACGGAACCAGTATTCAAGTAACAAAAATGTTTGTCTTTACTCAATTCTCGATCATTTCGGTATTTTTATCGTTTTAAAAGAAATAAAATTACAATAATTTTGATTGCGGTATTTTAAATTTCAATATCGACAACCTTTCAATTCCGGAATTGTAATATTTGTAATATTAGAAAAATAGGTCCGAGATTCAGAAATTTGGAAATTTCGGGATTGCGGTATGCATGCCCTAGTATGCAGGTGACTACGGGTATTAATTAAGAGGAATCATCCTGGTTCCTCGTAGTTGGTATTTGACGATTACCATCGAATATATTGAGTTAATATCGCTACTATTCGCACGATATGGTAATGGTGGGTGGGGGGACAGTGGGAATGAGACAGACAGTCTCCAATAGTTTCCGAGTAGTATTTAGGTGACGTTACATCTATAAATTTGGAGTAACCAAAAATATTCGAATATTTGAATTTCATTCACCGCATTATTCGAATATTTAAATGTACCGAATATTCGAATTATTCGAATATTCGAATTGCATGCCCTAATTCCAAAGTAATGTGAAATTGAATAATAATAGATTCGAAATTGACATACCTTTAAAGTTACCATCATCAGAAGTCCTTGATACTCTTTCCACTATGCGATGAAACGGTTTTTAAACCCTGAAAAGAAACTCCACATGAATCCTGATTTATTCATGCAGTATCAAAATTTAATTCATTAATATTCAGCGCTCAATCATGGTCACTATTGTTGACATTGAGTTGTACGATTTAAATAAGGTATATTTTCTTCTACATACGAATGACAAAAGCAAAACAACAAAGCTTCGTACAGTATTTGATAGATCTATGCTTACAAACAAAAAAATCTTCAACGATTTACAATTAAATGGTCCAGTACTCCAACGCAAGTTGTTTGATATAATTTTATTATTCCGCTTAGGAAAGCACACATTTACTGCCGACATTAGGCGCATGTTTAGGAACATTCATGTTAATCCTGCATTTACATCCTTACAAAACATCTTATGGAGGGATAACATGAATCAGCCAGTAAAATACATTATATTAGATACCGTTACATATGGTCTTAAATCATCAAGCTACCTAGCAACACGTTGTTTAAATGAGCTAGCAAATAAATTTCAAAATTCATACCCTCTAATCTCATCTATAATTAAAAGCAATACATATGTCGATGATATAATTTATTCGAATGATAATTTGGACACTATGCTCCAAGCAAGAACCCGACTGTGCAATTAACTTAAATTAGGCAGTTTTATAACTCACAAGTGGGTTTGTAATAATCAGAGAGTTTTAGCTGATATTCCATCAGATTAACAACATTTCGATAGCTTAGATCTGCAAAAAGATATCTTCAATATGAAACCGTTACGTTTGCAAATTGACATAATTGTTTCATAATTTCAAGCCCAGCGCCATATGACTCTGAAAAGGTAACGAAACGAGGCATTCTGAGCTATATAGGGAGAATCTATGATCCAATGGGTTTTGTAAGTCCCATAGTCGTTACAGCAAAGGCAATAATGCAAAAAATATGGATTTCAAACACAAGTTGGAATGATAGTCCCCCTGCAAATGTAGAATCAGAGTGACTCCAATTTGTTGCCGATCTAAATAAAATGGAACCCATTGCATTACCCAGAAACATAGACCTTTCAGCCTCACAGACAGCAGATCTCATCAGCTTTGCGGACGCTTCCAGTTCGACCGCCTACGGGTGCTGCCTGTATCTGCGACTTAAAAACACCTCAGGTACAAGTACTAAACATATTTACTCTGTTCAAAATCACGCATAAATCCTACGCAAAATAAAGGAATGACTGTGCCCAGACTCGAGTTGAATGCTGCACTGTTGCTTTCAAAACTGGCCGCCAAAACTAACGATGTTTTAAAACTCAAGCTCGACATTAAGAATGTTTATTTGTTCAGTGATTCCCAGATAGTACTTGCATGGCTGAATACGGAATTTACTAAACTTCAAGCTTATGTCGGGAACAGAGTAAATATGATTCAACAAAACACAGGTAGATGGCACTGACTATACATAAATACGAACGAGAATCCTGCAGATTTGATAAGCAGAGCTGAGGTGTCTTGCCGAGTGAGCTGAGCGGCCACAAGGTATGGTGGAAAGGCCCCCAATTTCTACAAGACAGTAAGTACGATTTCAATTGCTGTGAACCAAAACTGCCTCACGATGTGCCAGAGGTAAAGAGACCGTGCTCGGTGCTTTCCGCTAATTTGGTGATAAAAAATCCACTTTAGCATGTTTTCCCTCGCTTATATGATTTCTCTGACATAAACAAAATTCTTTGCATACATATTGAGGTTTCTTAATAACATAAACTAAAAGAAAGATAAATTAAATTCTACCTTTTTAAGCAGCGCAGAATTAAATAAATCACTCATGTTGATAATTAAATATGAGGAAAGCAACTGGTTTAAATCTGAAATTTATGAGTTAAGCAAAAATAACAATTTAAAAGGAAACTTAACAAATCTTCATCCTTTTCTTGACTAGTTAGGAATTCTAAGTGTAGGCGGAAGGCTTCATTATGCAGATATGTCCTACTCTCACAGACACCGAGCTTTATTACCCAAGGATTCTATTATAACTAACTTACTTAGCAGGAGTGAGCACGAAAGGTTACTGCATGCAGGACTTAGGCGTACACTGATGAAGGAGGTATTGGGTTGGGGTCTAAAATGGTTAAGCATCTTGATCATAAAATTATAAACAACTGTCTACCAGGAATGTCTATGGACCACCTGATCTCACGCATCTCTGCAGACACATTTGATCGCGATACAACTTTAGTTGTGTTACTAGCAAACAGTTTGGCTTTTAGTAAACATGACATACTTAAATTGTCTGACACCCTCACAGAAAGTAGCAAAGGTGATGTAGGTAAAATAATTATTTGTGCTTGTCTGTTTTCCCGTAAATTAACAGATAAATGTAATAGAAATATCGATTATCTTAACTCAATATTATATAAAATGGCATTATATAATCCTAAAATCTCATATTTTGATACAAATAAATTTGTAAACAAATTCGATTTGACGCGTAACTATTGTTATTTACCAAGTAGGTACTTAGATGAGTGTGCTAAGTTGTTAGCATATAATATTTTAGACCCCGCTATGACTAGCATAGCGAGTGATAACAGTAGGACGGAGCCTGCGCTGAGTTTTATTAGCGCCGGCTCTGCGCCGGAGCTGCTAGTTAATTTAAACTGACAGCTTCGACAACTGCCGCGGCTGCCGGCGTTCGCGGCGACAGTCGCGGCGGCCCCGTGCCTGCCCATAGGCCGACGAGCATTACAAATAATTTGGGTGGTAATGTAATAAATATTATTCACCAGAATATACAGGGATTTTCCAGTAAGGAACTTGAAATTGGTTTATTTATAGATAGTACTAATATACACGTTTTATGTGTTACTGAGCATTGGCTTAAAGGTTACGAGTGCATGTTTAATTTTAATAATCATAACATAGTTAGTATGTATGCTAGGCAATCTTGCAGTCGGGGGGGATCCTTAATACTAGTAAAAAATAACATTAAATGTAAGGAGCGTAAAGATATTGTTATGCAGTCCATTGAACGACACATTGAAATTTCGTGTATTGAAATGGAGCAATTTATTATTGTTTGCGTATACAGACCCCCTTCAGCGGATTACAAACTATTTGAGAGCGTTTTAGAAAATGTTCTGAGTTGTGTTTTTAATAGTAAAAAGGGTATAATTGTTTGTGGAGATTTTAATGTTAATTTACTCGACAAATCGCCCATGTCTATCAACTTACTGAGCGTTTTTAGATCTTTTAATTTAGTAAATCTGTTTTATGAGCCTACCAGAATCACAGCAACCAGCGCAACGTGTATTGATAATATATTTAGTAATTTTGACCCTATACGGAAATCAATAATTAATATGTTAAGTTCGGACCACTGCGGTCAACAAGCTTCTTTTAAGGGAAACACTAATAATGCTCCTCAAGATTTTATATACAGGCCGATTTCTAAAAATCGATTGGACTTGTTTAATGCTAAGCTCACAAAACAATTAAATTATATAAAGGGTACTCGGGATGATCCGGATAGCTTGTATTCTTCATTATTTCATTGTATTGTCAAGGAATTTGACGCCTGCTTCAGTTTAAGGAAGGTAAAAGGTCAGCAAGGCACGAAATTTAGTGACTGGGCTACACCGGAAATTCACGCAAAAAGGTATAAATTGTATGAGTTATATGCTACAAGAGCTATTGATCATAGGCCAGAGTTTCTAGATTACGTCAAAAACTACTCTAAAGAATTCAAACACATTTGTGCCGCCGCAAAGTCAGAATATTTTTCTAACAAAATCCGTAACTCAGATAACAAAGTTAAAACTGTTTGGAATGTAATTAATACTGAAACTGGTAAAACTAGAGTTAGAGACCCTCACTACAGCCTCCAAGTTGAAGGTACTGTGGTGAACTCGGACCTAGATGTAGCTAAAGAGTTTGAGCGGTTCTTTACAAATATACCTTTAGATACCACTAAATCATTATCATCATCTCCTGATAAAGCTGAAATATTATTAAGATCAAATGTGAAGGAATGCACAGATGTTTTTAAATTTTATCACGTCTCTCCAAAAATTGTTATTAAAACTTTTAGGTCACTAAATATAAAAAAGACTGAAGATCTCTGGGGCCTCTCCGTCACAGTACTACAGTCCATCTTAGAGTTAACTGCACCATACCTTTCTGCTTTATTTAACAAGTGTGTAGATATTGGAGTGTTTCCCGATCTGATGAAACACAGTAGGATTATACCCTTGTTTAAGTCAGGGGCAAGAACAGACCCCACAAATTTTAGACCAATTTCGATACTGCCAGCACTGAGTAAAGTTTTTGAAAAATTAATTCTAAACCAAATATCTTCACATTTTTGTAAGAATAAGTTGCTTCATAGTAGTCAATTTGGGTTTACCAAGGGACGGTCAACAACAGATGCCGGTTCTACCCTAATTAAATACATATTTGATGCCTGGGAAGAATCACTAGATGTAATTGGAGTTTTCTGTGATTTATCCAAGGCATTTGACTGTGTTGATCACGTTACGTTAGTAAGGAAGCTAAGCTACTACGGTATTAAAAACGGTGCACTTGATCTTATTATTTCTTACCTTGCTCACCGAACTCAGCGGGTGGACATAAACAGAACGCAATCTCCTGGATCAGCTGTTGCTATGGGAGTGCCTCAAGGCTCAATTCTGGGCCCATTCTTGTTTTTGATTTATATAAACGATCTCCCTTATGTTGTGCGCGACAAACATGAAATAGTTCTGTTTGCCGATGATACTTCACTTTTATTTAAAGTAGGTAGAAAACAGGCAAATTTAAATGATATTAATGATACGTTGTCAACAACTGTTGACTGGTTTACAGCCAACAACTTACTTTTAAATGCCAAGAAAACCAAGTGCATGAAATTTTCTCTATCAAATGTGAAAGGAGTGAATGGGACTAGTATAAAACTAAAGGATGAGACAATGGGATTCGAAGATAAAACAGTATTTTTAGGTATTACTTTGGACTCAAAACTGCAATGGAATGCACATATATCCACCCTTGCTGGTAAACTTAGCTCTGCAGCTTATGCGGTAAAGCGCATCCGCCAACTTACAGACGTCGAGACAGCGAGACTGGTGTATTATAGTTATTTTCATAGTGTCATGAGTTATGGGATTTTGTTGTGGGGAAAAGCGGCTGACATTCAGACCATCTTTGTATTACAAAAGCGGGCTATACGTTTTATTTATCAACTGGGTTCACGGGTCTCACTCAGAGATAAATTTAAAGAAATTAATATTCTTACTGTAGCGTCGCAGTATATCTTTGAAAATATCATGTATGTACGAAAACACATACATGACTTCAGGCATAACCGTGACGTTCACAATTTCAACACGCGAAATAAGGATAAACTCGTAGTCCCAGGTCATCGTCTTCGTAAAGTAAGTACATCGTTCGTGGGGAACTGTATACGCTTCTACAATAAGATACCTACTGATATTGTCAATATGCCGTTCAATAAATTTAAGTCTCGCATTAAGTGCTGCTTGATGGGTAAGGCATATTATACTGTAAATGACTTCCTAGATGATAAAGACGTTTTTAAGTAGTGTAATTGGGGTTCTTCTTTTTAAATAGTAATAATAGCTGAGCACTGGGCAGCGCTTATTGCGAAATACCTTTTAAGCCAATAATGTAGACATTTTAAAATTTAAGTTTACCTAATGCTTACTTTTCTTGTTGTATTTTTATTGGTTCTTGTGCACAAGATAGTTTTGAAATGAGAACACATTGTGATGTTTCTCGCCGGACAGCTACTTTTTATTGATATATTGTCCGGCAGCATGAGCATGTCATGCTCACTCAAAGGTCTTTGCTTACGGCGGCGTCGTTGATCGGGTCGCCACCTTCCCGAACACATGGTTGAGGGAGGCGATGGCTGAGATACGCGTCATACTCGTGAACGGGTGCTGTCTGTGGGGTCCGGTCTGTTCACGCTTGCAAGGACCTGTTTTCCATTTAGGTATTTAAATGACTGTTCCTGACGTAGAGACCTCGTTATGTTGTTCTCCTAGACAATATTTTTAATTTAATTGAGCTTACATTTGTAATGATTTATTTGTGTTAGTCTTTTTTTTAAATAATTATTTATTACTTTATTACCTTGTAATGTTACTTTTAAGTATTATTGTATTTTTATGATTGGAAAAAATGACCTTCTGCTGGAGTTTCTTGCGGCGCTTCTTCTCCGCAATGATGGTCTTGTCCGAAGCGCTAGTAGATTCACTACATATTACCGACGTGTAAAAGAGCCCTCATGTGGCCAATTTACTGAATAAATATTTTGAATTTTGAATTTTGAATTGCAAGTTTGAATCAAAGGTTTTGGTTAGTGAATGGCTTAATGGAAATTAAGAAAGTCATAAATGTATTACTTGTTTTAGACAAAAGGCAACTGTAGCAAAACGGCTGATGGGTTCCTTGCCACCGAGTTGAGTCACAGCTACTAGCCGACCGTTTGAAAAAATCGGAGTGGATTTCGCTGGGCTAGTCCAAGTCAAATTTTCTAGCGTTAGGCGATCCGTTACAGGTAAAGAATACATTTTAGTATGCGTGTGTTTTGCCACGAAGGCAGTTCATCTAGAACTGCCTACAGATTAAACCACAGAAACCTTCCTAGCGTGTTTAAGAAGGTTGATTTCAAGAGGAGGTTTGCTCACGAAAATTCATTGCTATAATGCTAGTACCTTCAAGTGCGCAAGGAGCCAGTTAGTTGAGCTTTTTTCAATTCAGTCCTCACAGAGTCACAAAGCGCAAGTGTACGAATTTTCGGCACAAAAAAGCATAAATTTCCATTTTATACCCAGCTACTCGCCTACATTCGGTGGAATCTGGGAGGCAGCCGTGAAGAGCACCAAATATCACCTAAAAAGAATATTGAAATCTAATGTTTTAACATATGAACAATTGAAGGGATGTTTACAAAAACAACATAACTACATTAGACATGATTTTACAGGAAACGAAAAAAAGTTAATGTCTTCGTACATACTAGTTATTACAGATAAATATTGTATAGGTGATTTTAGTAAGTAGCTAATAATTCAGAAATATACTATTACACATTTCAAAGACCAGTATTTTTTGAAAAAAATTTAAAAATGGGTTCGTCACTTATGCTGTTTTTGTAAAATTTTGTTAGTTATGTTCTTTTTGTACGAAAATAAAACAACTTTCTCTGGAAATTTATATTCTTATTCTATGAAATACAGGCTTATTTTACTTTACTATTTAATCCTATTTAATCCTCACATCCGCTGCTATTGTCATCACTATCTAGCTCGACGATTCTTGACACGTTGGAGACAAAATGGATTGGTAGAATTGATGGCTCGTTGGTTTGACCAAAAATTGCATCAATTTCCTCAAGTCGCGTGCTTTGTGAGGATTTAGGGAAAGTGGAGACTCATAAGCACGTTTTAAATTCAAGTTCTCGGGCATTTTCTTCCTATTCCCAATGTCAATGATAACCCAAGGTCCCGTGAATGAGTATCGAACCGACACATATTTTGTGTCGTGTTCTATTTTTATCATTCTAACCTCTTTCAATTTCATAGCAGGCTTACTATTACGTAAAAAGTAACCTGAAACAGCATTCTTGATATTGTAGAATGAATCATGGGTGATTTTTTTTTCTATGGTGATGGACGTTCGCGAGCACTTTCCATTATAGCATTCCAGTCATCGGGCACTTCTGGAGACGACCTAAGTATAAGTATAGGTAGTTATGTTCTTATTGTAAAAAATAATGTAGATATGTAGTTTTTGTAAAATGGGTATATTTTTAGGTGCCGATTTTGGACAAATGGGGTAACTTTTGGACAACATCTTTTGCAAGACTGTAGCTTCTTCTAATATGAACACTGTGATACCAATAACTCAAATCCGCCAAAAATGTTAGTTATGTTGTTTTTGTAAACATCCCTTCAATTATTGTCAATGGTACTAACTGAAATAGAGGCTGTCCTCAACAGTCGTCCACTGTTACCATTGTCATCAGATCCAGATGATTATTGTTATATGATACCTGCACATTTCATAACAGGTAGTCCATTTGGGTACGTGTTATAATGTATAAATTTAAAATACATATAGGTTGAAAACCATAAAGTTGAAATGCCTAAAATCATATAATATAATGTATCAAAATATATAAAGTTATTTGGCATAAGTTCTAAACACATAAGCTGGAAATGCATAATGGTCAAAATACATAACAGTTAAAATGCATAAAGGTTCATAATTATATTAGACAAAAGTCATACGTTTACAATGCATACGTTTACAATGTATACGTTCAAAATCCATAATGGTTGAAACACATACCAGCCAGTGGGTCCGGGTGTACCTACCAAAGCGTAACCACTGAAAACAAGACAGATGTTTTTTGACCAAAAGTGCAAAAAACACAGTAGTTGTAAAAGAATTATAATAATTATATAGATTACACTAAAATAAGCGTGTTTTATATGAAAAACTTTTCTCTGAAAACAAAAATGGCCGATACATTGGCTCGCACGAGACCATCGGTCGGGCTCCGTAACTGCTCCGGCGCTGCGGGAAGTGCAGCCCCATCGCCCTTGCGTATCAAATCAGAAGCACCAAAGTTCACCTTCGCAGTTTTGGCTTGTTGGTCGCCTCTGATTTGCTACAGCGGGCGAGGGCTGCTCTCCCTCCGCGCCTCCGGCTTTTTATATACACTCTAGGGGTAAGGCAGACAAGACCACGTGGAGTCGGGGTGCACAGATTCGGGTTTAAGTACTTACGTAAAATAAGCAAACCCAAAAAAATACATACAATTGCAATATCTAAAACTTTTGTCTGAAATCAAAACTGGCCGAGATATTGCATTAATATATTTTTTTGGGTTAGGTTTTTTAGGTACTAAAACCAGAATCAGCCCACCCCGACTCCACGTGGTCTTGTCTGCCTTACCCCTAGAGTGTATATAAAAAGCCGGAGGCGCGGAGGGAGAGCAGCCCTCGCCCGCTGTAGCAAATCAGAGGTACAGAGTGAGCCGCAGCGGTTGAGGCTGGTCGCCGAAGGCGACCAACAAGCCGAAACTGCGAAGGTGAACTTTGGTGCTTCTGATTTGATACGCAAGGGCGATGGGGCTGCACTTCCCGTAGCGCCGGAGCAGTTACGGAGCCCGACCGATGCGAGCCGCCATGGGCAATATTTCGGCCATTTTTGATTTCAGAGAAAAGTTTTTCAAATAAAACACTTATTTTAGCGTAATCAAAACTATAAAATTATAAAAGATATGTGTCATAATGACACCCGACCGATGCATTTTTTTAGTCCTGGGGCCCGTTTAATGAAGCTACAAATTACAAGCGGAAGTCTCTTTCTAACTCCTTTAGCTAGAAAGAGACTTCCGCTTGTAATTTGTAACTTGTACCTTCGTGAAACGGGCAACTGGTTACGCTTTGGTACACCGTAACCCGTGATTTTAATCATTTTAGTAAGCTTTTACCCCCTTATCCATAAACGTATAATAAACATATTTAAGTTATAGTAGGTATGCTTTGTCCCTTTCTGCCAAATTCAAATGTCATAATGACAGATAAGGCCAAAGCATACTTGAAGCATAAGTACTTTACTTGCTGTGGGTTTACGAGTATGAATAAGGCGGTTAAACTTTAAGGTCATAAAATACAAAATGCAGGAATAATATAAAATACTTTATTAACAATAATCTACAATACTGTAGTTGGTAACAATTAAATAACTCTTATTGTACTACGTACAAACTAAACATAATCAATTAATAACAATTGTAAATAATTAAATAATCGACTATAAACTAAATAACGTTTGTTTTACTGCGTACAAATTAATAATCAAAACGATAATTGGAAGTGGAAATAAACGAAAAGATTTTAGGTGAAGTTATTATAAGGAAAAACCATATCCTTAAGATTCAATTTTTTTGTAATAAGTAAGTATTATAGATTAGAAGCTATAGCTCGTAGAAACTGTGTATATGTGTAATCAGTAATATTTTTCAAAATATTATCATTTTTTTTTAAATTGTACTCATTATTCTGCTTCCTTTTCTTTGCTTCAGGTTATCCGTTTTCAATTTTTTTTATGAGTACTTCATTTACTTTTACCTCTTTTATCAGTTCTGCTACTAAATGATAAAATCCAACGTGTCGCTTAGCACAAATTTGGTTGATATGATGGTGGAATGATTCGGCACTATTCTGTGTGCGTGGGATATTCGGGATATTACAGCAGCACCAAAAACTTGGATTGTATTGTGGTGGTTGATTATTCGTACCAATTACATAATGTTTTCCAAACCATTCTGCAATTTTTAGGGCGTCGTCGTCGTCGGTCAATGACTGAATCAATTCATTAAAATACGCTGGTATATTCTGAGGATGAATGTAGCACAACGCTAAAATACTTTTTATGTCAACATTAAATTTTTGGTCATTGTTATATTTGTTACTCAATCCCTCTTTTTGAATTTTTCGGTATACAATTTGGCGTAAATGAAAAAAACACCCTTTTACAGTCACTGACTCAAAATTTTGTCTCAAGCTTAAACTAGCAGCCTTTTCAAAATCCATTATGACGAATGAGGGACTTATACGTATGTTATTTTCAAAGCAATAGTCAATGATCAATTCAAACATCACATCATAGGTAGCTTTATCTTTATGTGTACATAAAACAAATAAAAGTGGAAATGTTTTAATACTGTTTAGCACCGGGCCATGGATTGTGTATAGTTGCTGGAACACAGTAGGTACGATCTTGAATGTTCCGTCCATGACCCAGTACAAAGCGTGTCCAAGAAAGGTCATTAACATTTTTGTACTTAACAACATCACTCTTTTGGTAGATCCGAATATTTTGTCCTTGATAACAAAGTTATCACCCCCTTCTATCAATGTGGCATCTTCTTGAAGCTCGAAATCAAATGCAGTGGGCTCTGCATATATGTTCAGTAACTTCTTTTTTTCACGGCTCACAACTTGCCTCAATGCGTCTTTGCTCGGTAAATTGATCGCAATATCCATGGAAGTCGAGGCAATGTGTTCCTGAAGGATTTGGCAAGTTTTTGCCGTCCGCTGGTGTTTTATATTCGACTTCAAATCATAAATATTATTAGCTACGCTCGGTCTAGCTGGGTTGGGTTCGTGATTATGTTCCCCACTACTTGATAACACCGATAATGATTCACCTTCCGTTAAAGTTGTCAAACGGGCACGACATTTATAGGTACTATTGTTGTAAAATTCACAATTCCAATAAACTTTATTATCGCACTGTCGATTTTTTACGTAGGCATAACCATTTCTCTGCACTTTGTGCCCACCTTTTTGTGTTTTAAATAACTGAATACTATCTTCTGACATTATTAAACACTAATTACATAGCACACTGCACCAGCAATCACACTGCAGTACAGACTCATACGACCGACCAAATAATGTATCTACCCACTTATTGACTCTCATGCATGTCTACTACCTACCGTCTCTCTTGAAAATAAATATTGTGAGGCATTGTGATTTTATGTATTTTGACCATTATGGAAAACGTACTTTAAGGATTTTAATTGTTATTTCTTTCAACTATTATATATTCTGGTTGTATGTATTCCGTACATATATATTGAGAACTTTGCCATTTTGATTGTACAGGGTGTCCAGCAAGAAAGTTTAAATTTTGTATTTCGAATTTTTCGGGAATGTCACGGCCTACGAGATTTAAAATGCCGCCATTTTGTTCATAATTACTGCGGATTTTTTGTTAACCATGAATCGTTGGTCTGGTGAACATCGAACGTTTGCCATCAAGGCTTTCTTACAATGTGGAAAATCTCTTACTGAAGCCAGGAGAAAATTTTGTTCGCATTATAATTTACGAAAAATTAGTGCAGCACCGTCTATTCAGCTTATACGGTTATGGATTAAGAGATTCTTGTATTTTGACATAACATGCAATGTATATGTGATTTACTTTAGAAAATAAATATCATTCATTCATTCATACCCTAATTGGGTACATACTTGCTTATAAAAAGAATAGTTTATTTTTTAGCCGCTTAGAATAGCGTGTTTAACGTTACTGTTGATCTTAACTCACTGGTCACATACATAAATTTGTTCCTCATAAGAAACTGAGATATTTTTTCCAAAAACTGTCAAGTAGCCTATTTATAATGTTATGAATCCAAGTTATAGTGGCGTTTGATCTAATCATGGTATTTATTTCTAGGTCGATATTTTAACGAGGCAACCGGTACGGTCTATGACAACCACCACTCCCACATTACCTACTGATAGAGAGAAATCGTTAGTATTGCAGTCAAAATCAGAGGTAAGCAAATTAACTGATTCGTTCGATCTAGAATTCATTATAATTTAGGAACAGTTAATAAACAAGTTTATTGTTCTAGGAAAAAGAATACAGTGGAAACTATACCTCAAAACGAGCAGATTACCGAACTAGATTTAATCCATCGATGTCCGCCGTCACCGATATCATCGGGATTAACCTGAATTTTGAATACTCCAAAAACATCTAATTACCAAATATCACTCAGAATATGCCAAAAACCCATTGATTGAAAAAATAAACAAATCCAAAAGTTCAAAAAAAAGAACAAAAGACTTATGAAACGAAACTTAACAGTAAAAGAAATCGTCGCAGACTTAAAAAAGAAACGGCTCGTTGATGAATCTTTAAGTAATGATTTGACAAAGGAATTTATCGATTCCAATGACAAAGTTATAGACATTTTAAGTGCAAAAAACAAAAGTTTCCTTTGCCAAGTATCCCCCAGAACTTCGAAAATTTGCGTTAACACTGCATTTTTACTCTACAGCAGCGTACAAATATTTACGTGAAGTTTTTGCTCAAAACCTGCCACACCCAAATACATTAATTAAGTGGTATCAAAATGTCGATGCCCACCCAGGTTTTACTGAAGAGGCTTCTTTAAGACTGGCTGATAAAGCAAAAACGTCTTCTAAACCATTGTTAGGCAGTTTAGTGGTTGATTGAATGTCTTAATAGACAAAAAAACGACATCCGATGAAAAAACCAGGACTGGAAAATTTAAAGGCCTTGTGGATTTGGGAATTGGACATGATGATTCAGATTTAAAAGCAACTTAAGCTTACGTTTTTGTTGTCGCCAGTTGCTTATTTTTTCATACACAGTCTAACTGGGAAAATGAAGTCCAACATGATATTACTGACACTTCAGAAATGCCATTTTATAGGTGTTAAAATTGTCTTTTGACTTTTGATGGTTATAAGACTAATATAAATTTCATGAAAGCACTTGGTTGCAATCTTGAAAATACGGAAAACATGAAAACTAAATTTCCTCATCCACGTGTAGGTTATGAGATTGCTGTGTATTTAGACGCCTGCCACGTGGTAAAACTCATGAGAAATCTATTAGAGGCACAGAAATGTATATATGATACAGAGGAAAAAGGAATAAAATGGGATCAGATTTTGACTTTGCACAATCTGCAAGAACAAAATGGTTTACATTTAGCCAACAAACTTAGTATCAGGCATATACACTTCAGAAATGAAGTCATGAAAGTCAAGTTGGATTCCCAATTACTCAGCAATAGCGTCTCAAAAGCGATTGAATTTTGTGACAAACAACTGCACATAGAAAAATTTGCCGATTCTGATGTCACGGTCAAGTTTATCAAAATGATAAATGACCTTTTTGATATTTTAAATACCAGAAATCTTACTGACTTTGGCTACAGTATGCCACTCAATAAAAAATGCAGGCAAAGTTCTCGAACTGTGCGCAGATGCAAAAAAATACTTGCTTTAATTAACTACGAAAGTTATGTACAAAAAGACGAAAATAGTCAATAAAGAAAAGAGAGATGTGTACAAGACCAAAAAAGTACCGTTATACCAATGCAGGGCAAATACAGGCGTCATAGGATTGCTCACGTGCATCAACAGCTTAATACATCTGTATTCGACTTTAATTGAGACCAAAACATTGTCATTTTTGACTACTTATAAATTTAGTCAAGATCACGTCGAACTATTCTTTGAAAAAATCAGAAGCCTAGGTGGTCATAACAACAATCTCAACAATCGACAATTTAAATCGGCATACAAGAAGTTGTTGGCCTATTTAGAATTGAGCAAAAAATTCAGCGGTAATTGTTTACCACTGGAAAGCATACCAATTTTAAATAGCGGTGAATCAACTGCAAAAATAAATAATAAACAACTAGGATACGACTTGAGGATGAAGACGAAGAATCGCAGAAATCAAGAAACATTTGAAGAAAAATACGATAGAAACTGTAATCATCTCTCTGAACGATTAGTATCAGAACAGAATAATGTGACTGACCAAATAGTGGGATATATTTCTGGATTTGTTGTCTACCATTTGTTAAAAAAAATAACTGCGATGACTGTAAAAACCATCTACTTGCTACAGAAAAAGAATGGTTTTATAAATTGGTGGACATTAAGGACGTAGGAGGTTTATGCTATGCATCCAAGGATGTATATTTAATATGCAGTAAATCGGAGAATAAAATCAGGCACTTTATTAAATCAAATGGCAGAAAATAATTATTGAGGCAATATGATGGCCAATATTTAACAATGAAAATTCTTCGGTCACTAGTAGACGTCAAGCTATTTACAAACGCAGATGCTCATACAAATGATCAGTTCAATCACATTATATGAACTAATTAAAGCAGCAGTAAAGAAGTATGTAGATGTGCGTTTGCATTACATTTGCCTAAAAGAAATAACACCTTAATGTATGTGACATAAGGTTGCATGTAACGAAAATTGAAATGTTCTTAAGCACATCATGTGTTTTTGATTTGCCTTAGTAGACGCACACACTTGCAACTTAGCGATAGGACATTTATGCGATTTGAATTTGTAGGTGATAGTGCATCTAGGGTATTCTAAATCGATGCGAATAAATAATAATAATTTACTGATTGTATATTTTTTTTTATGGTCGACCAATTTGATACATGTGCCACTTGAATCACAGCGAGTCAACGATTTTGACGTAATTATGTCACTATGAGTGATGGATCTTATTGTTGTTATTTCTTCTAAGAATTTAAGTCTTGTTTTACATGCTGTGTAGATATTGCATAAGTAGGTACAGTCAATCAATTCGATACATAGACTACTATACTGAACCTTGCTACAAGTTTGTACAGGGGCCAGTATATGTATCAATTTGTTTTAAGTACCAATTTCACCAAACCATGTTGAATGTTAATCAACGTCAATGGACTCTTAGTTCATTCATTTTGACAGCTGTTAACACACTAATCGTCTGTTAAGTGTTTGGTGAAATTCGACACAACTCCTGTTTTACAGGCTGTTAATAAATTGTTTATAGTCATATGTACAGCCAACCAATTTGATAAATAGGCCACCATACCTTGCTACAGTATAATCATACACCAGCAAGGAACCAGGCTGCATGCAGTTTTCAATGTCAAAAAGTTCGTTTCTAGAAGAGTTAAATTGTAATGACAGCGAATTAGGAAATAACACCTTTTGCTGGCTTTCTATCCAACTATACACCCAGCAAGGAACCTGGCTGCATGCAGTTTCAAACAGTTCCAAAAAGTTAGTGTCCATATTTGCTGTGAAGACAGTCAGCAATGATAGCAATGATTTAGATATGCTGATAATTCTTTAGTTTAGAACGTAATGGCGATAATGTTGTGGTTGGGATGGGATGCGATTAGGCTCAACAATATATCACAATAATATTGTTTAAAAGTCAGCTCTAAGCTGCTTTGGGATATTTCATAAAGCGCCAACTAGTCATCATGACACTATGACAAAGTTGTACAGTGGTCATGTATCAAATTGTTGCTAATAAAAAAAAAGTATGTTAGGTATGTTTTGAATGTTGTTTAGAATTTGTTTGTGATGTATGTACAGTCGACCAAATTTATACATAAGCCACATTGTAGAAACTTGCTACAGCGAGTCAAGGATTGTAAGGTAACTATATGAAAAGGTTTTACAGAATTTATTTATTTATTTATTAACTTTATTGGAGAAACGGAATAAGGAATAAGTGTACAAAAATAATACATCAATTTGAACATTATTCTAAACATGCACTTATCCCCTTGTTGTAAGGGCGGTAACGACCATAGGTCAAAATTTTGGTATCGCATGAATTCATTTGGCACAGATGTATCCTAGGACAAACTGAGCTGATTTAGCCCGGTAGCCATCAGCCACCCTGTAGTATACGCGCGCTGACGTCACTCTGTTCCCGGCCTTACTGGAGTGCGGAGGTGCTGTGTGTCCGTGTACTACATCACCGGCGAAGATACAAATTTGTATTATTTACAATTCCAGAGCCCTCTACAAGTGGCGACAGAGGAGAAAGTAAGTAAAAATATGTTAAAAACAAATAAAACCAGTAACTACTTATCCATTATTTTGATGGAAGGGAAGGCAAGGAGGAAACAAAGAAACTTGAATAAAAAGTTGTTTTGTGAGACGACGAGAAACAGTTATTGTTAAACAAGTAATGTTTAATTGCAATACAATATGCAACATTCACATAAGTCAAACGTAATCCACTAGGTCTAATCGAATGAATAAAAAAAACTACCTTCTTTGTAATTTATGCGTTAAACTATGACAATTTATTAAATATCAAGTTTTAATTATGCGCCTTTTGTTCGTAATTTTTATTAGTACCTAGTAGGTTTACTGACTTTATTATTGTTGTTTCATTTGAAACTCAACATACAACTCAATAGACGAATATTGGTCTGTTTCGTACTTGGTTGTTTACGAAAAAGTAATACTTCCGTTCTACGAAATGATTCGCTGTTGTTATGATTAGGTATTTACATTGTTGCCTTTAATGTTAAAGCATCAAAATAAGATCACCAGTGTGCTTATTTATTGACATATTGCTAGAATACTTATTACCTACTTTAAATTAAATTCTTTTTATTTAGCAGATAGGTCATTTATTATGTACCTACTACCTACTTAAGTAGACTATTTATTAATAAGAACTAATAAATACACTGCTTAACGTATTAATAGATGGTTGTTTAAGTATTTCGTCAATATTGTAACAATGCAGTTGTTACGTTCCTTACCTGTGTGCATTTTATAGACGAAATAGCCTTAATATCACTTCATTTTCACTTAAATTCACTGTAATACAACAGATCTTATATTTTGTTGTTTACTAATAACTGATAACTGTCAAACAGACAGCCATAGATTGTTAAAGACGTTTTTCATCAATCTCGACGTCTGTCATATGTTAGCGGCAGTAAGCCGACAGATGGCGTTACTAGTCATTCTTTATTAACTTCACTAATATTTAAATCTTTTATTAATTAACAGTCAACCTTAATGTAAATAATCTTCCAATAATTAATTCATTGTAATTGTAAATAAATATCGTATTTTATTATTTTCATTCAGCGCATGAGGAAATAATTGAGGGTATGTTGGTGTCTCACGTACACGACTCCAGTTATTTTCCACTCGTGACGCGAGTTGCTATGTGCATTTCTTTGTTCGCCCTACTCAGATTCGAAATTAACAGTAAGGGGTGAAAGCTTCATTCGGGCTCTTTGCCGCCTCAACTTCTACTTTTTAACAACTTGACGTGTTGTTTTTAATAGGTACTAAATACCTAAGTTTTATTATATTCGGTGCATTTCCCCAAATCGGGGTCCACGGCTTGGAGCATTCCACCGCTAGGAGCATATCCACGGCTTGGAGCATTCCACCGCTAGGAGCATATCACGGCTTGGAGCATTTCACCGCACCGCTAGGAGCACTGCACCGCTAGGAGCACTACCGCTTGGACAACACTACTCGCTCGTGGGATCGGGCTCTAAACCCTGTCCACCTCTCTTCTTGGCCGGAGCGGCCTCTAACCACGGTGACCAGGATCGTCGAGTGGGTTCCGGTGCTACACACCGGGTGCTGCCCCCGACGCCAGGATCCTGTCACCGCACACCGTCGGGCTGCCGTCGGTTTCTTCACCGCCGCTCCACGTCACCTACTGCGAGGGAAGTGCTAGTTCGCTTCGCAGAACCAGACCACACCCTACGAGCCTACCTACCCTGTTCTGTTCACTCTACCGGCGTTCTTTTATAATAAACTATTTAAACTTCTCCTGAGTTTTTACTTGCCACCCGGTAGGACGTGACAGTGGCGCCCTTTACGTGGTCTTAGTCTGGTTCTGTGTAGTGTTTAATTTTTGGTGTGTGTGCTTAATTTGTGTTTTTTTGTGTTTTTTTTGTGTTTTTGTTTTTGCAATTCTCAGCAAGCTTTTTATACCCGTGTGGTGTCTGGGGATAGAATAATGCCACCCTCTCTCTATCCGAGGTGTCGTAAAAGGCGACTGAGGACTTTTTGGGGCCGTTTCTTCTAAACGGTCCACGCTAAGCTCACATCATAACACCCGATGTGAGCAGACGCGCCGCCTTCTGCGGAACCTTTTACTTTGGGTGTCGCCTTCTGCGCACTTTTAATTTACTACCTACCTAACGTTTTTTTTGCCCTTCTGGTTTTTTTTACTTACTTGCTGCGGGTTACAATAATAAATATAATTCTACTTAATCATATTTTGTAACGGAACAGAGAGTAGTCTCTTTGTTCTAATTGGTTCGTTGCACTACCCACTTACATTTTTTTATTACTTTTTAAATCTACCTATATTCTTTAAAATCATTTAATCATTATGGAAGTATATCTTTGTTTTTGCAAAAGGATGAGCTCACCTGGGAGGTGGCCATCCACGGTTCTAAGCCGGCTGTTACTGTATCTTATAGGGAGTCTTTAATATTTTTTTTATACTAGAAGACATCAACTTTTAATGTCATATTAAATACATCACTGATATCAGGTGTTGACTTACGGTGCATTTTTAAAATTTATCCTAAATACCTCTAAAGTATTAGGACAAATGAATGTGCCAGTAAGCACGCAGAGTTTAGATTCCGGAAGTTTACTATATTATTACATTCTGAAATTATTTCTGTGCTGGCAGAAATATTTATCTCTTTCCGGATTTATATTTTTTTTTTTGCTTTTAATTTGCATATTTACACCACCTAGTTGTTAAACTTAAAAATACTCTTTACTAGTCGAACTACAAAGCCTTTCACTCAAGCGGTTGGTAACTTGAAAAATAAGCCCTACCTTGACCACTACTTAAGATTGCAGCTATGCTTTCTTCATCTAACATACGTGCCCCGAGCGGATAGTGACTCGTTAAATAAGCCCTTGCCCTTCATGTATTGTTAGGTGATCTATATATAGGACGGGTGGTGATCCTATGACGATGTTTTGAGGAAAGTTTAACAGTTTTTCCTCCAGTTCCATCTAGCCATTTTATTTTTACGTCAGGGTCAACTAAATTGCCTAAATAGTTAACTCACTTTGAAAGGTAAGTCTGTAAGTAATTTGTATGCGTGATGTATGAAAGAAGTTTAAATGTGTAGGCGTAAAAGTTTTTCTTAGGCGGATTTTTCTCTTAGGATCAAAATCCTTACTGGAGAAGGGGGGGTACTGTAACAATGCAGTTGTTACGTTCCTTACCTGTGTGCATTTTATAGACGAAATAGCCTTAATATCACTTCATTTTCACTTAAATTCACTGTAATACAACAGATCTTATATTTTGTTGTTTACTAATAACTGATAACTGTCAAACAGACAGCCATAGATTGTTAAAGACGTTTTTCATCAATCTCGACGTCTGTCATATGTTAGCGGCAGTAAGCCGACAGATGGCGTTACTAGTCATTCTTTATTAACTTCACTAATATTTAAATCTTTTATTAATTAACAGTCAACCTTAATGTAAATAATCTTCCAATAATTAATTCATTGTAATTGTAAATAAATATCGTATTTTATTATTTTCATTCAGCGCATGAGGAAATAATTGAGGGTATGTTGGTGTCTCACGTACACGACTCCAGTTATTTTCCACTCGTGACGCGAGTTGCTATGTGCATTTCTTTGTTCGCCCTACTCAGATTCGAAATTAACAGTAAGGGGTGAAAGCTTCATTCGGGCTCTTTGCCGCCTCAACTTCTACTTTTTAACAACTTGACGTGTTGTTTTTAATAGGTACTAAATACCTAAGTTTTATTATATTCGGTGCATTTCCCCAAATCGGGGTCCACGGCTTGGAGCATTCCACCGCTAGGAGCATATCCACGGCTTGGAGCATTCCACCGCTAGGAGCATATCACGGCTTGGAGCATTTCACCGCACCGCTAGGAGCACTGCACCGCTAGGAGCACTACCGCTTGGACAACACTACTCGCTCGTGGGATCGGGCTCTAAACCCTGTCCACCTCTCTTCTTGGCCGGAGCGGCCTCTAACCACGGTGACCAGGATCGTCGAGTGGGTTCCGGTGCTACACACCGGGTGCTGCCCCCGACGCCAGGATCCTGTCACCGCACACCGTCGGGCTGCCGTCGGTTTCTTCACCGCCGCTCCACGTCACCTACTGCGAGGGAAGTGCTAGTTCGCTTCGCAGAACCAGACCACACCCTACGAGCCTACCTACCCTGTTCTGTTCACTCTACCGGCGTTCTTTTATAATAAACTATTTAAACTTCTCCTGAGTTTTTACTTGCCACCCGGTAGGACGTGACAATATGTAGGTACATACCTACTTGCATTAAGTATACTAGTTTGCGATGGTGTTTTTCTGATATCTGTTTCTCGTAACAAGATCGGCCAATAAGATACTATAGGTACTATAGGATCTAAATAAACTTAAAATATTATTAAATGCCAATCAATATGCGATTTGGTAAACGTAACTACTGTTTACTGTTATAATAAGAGTCTGGCAATATACCTACTGTTTCTACAGTAAACAGCCTTGACTACAGGAAAAATAATAATAATAAGGGCCAAGCATAACCAGCTGTTGTTACAGCTAATAGTTAGGCCACAGGAAAAATTAATAAATAGGGCCATGCAATAACCCACTGTTTCTACAGTGAACAGCTAGGCCACCCACCCAGTACAATACATACACAAATAACAAATAGGGCCATGCAATAACCCACTGTTTCTACAGTGAACAGCTAGGCCACTGGAAAATGAATAATGGGTAATGTATTTACAGGTCGCCCCAATGGCTTAAAATCAAGGTCTAGCGAGCCTGGAAAGCTTCAACTGTGAAGGAGAACCAACTTCTATTGGTACACGATGGGAGCGATGGAAACGGGGTTTAGAAATATATCTTTTAGCTCTAAATATCACTGACCCTGAAAAAAAGAGGGCAACATTATTACATGTGGGAGGATTGTCACTGCAGGATGTATACTATAACATCCCTGGAGCACATGTGGAGCCTGCTGAGAATGTTGATATATACAAAACCGCTATACAAAAATTAGATGATTTCTTTCTCCCCAAACAAAGCAAAATCTATGAGCGTCACGTATTCAGGCTTATAAAACAAGAAGAGAATGAACGTTTTGAGACTTTTCTATTGCGGCTTCGTACCCAAGCGGAGAAATGTAAATTTGCTGACAAATAAGGGAGTCTCATTGATCAAATCACCGAGAAATGTCACTCTACGGATCTTAAAAAGAAAATTTTAGGAATTGGTGACGAGATCAAGTTAGACAAAATCATTACCTTGGCAAATTCATTGGAAGTTGTGAGGAGGCAGCTGGAAGTTTTTGAAGGAAAGTCTAATGAACATAAGGACAAAACGGAAATTAATAAACTGTTTGCTTCAAAAAAATCTCGGTTTTCACAAAAAACTAGGTGTTGTAGGTGCGTTAGTAACGCACACCTTTCAAACGACAAATCATGCCCAGCCTCATCAAAAAAATGTTTGAAATGTGGATTTTTTGGCCACTATCAGGATTATTGTAGAACAACACAGAAGAGACGGCTTATGGGCACGAAACCAAATATTAAAGCAAAAAAGCCGAAAGAAGATAACCATTCGAAAAAAGAAGAAGTAGATTACATCTTTCACATCGACGAAGACTCCACTGTGGACTGCCAAGTAGGTGGCATAGAAATTAAAATGCTGATCGATTCTGGAAGCAGATGTAACGTAGTTGATGACAAAACATGGCGCTACTTGAAAGACCATAAAGTGCAGGTAGTTAGCCAAAACAAGAACCCAGACAAAGTGCTTTACTCTTATGGTAGTAAAGATCCCTTAAACATAATAGGTTCATTTGAAGCCAAAATACGGGTCAATCGAAAGGAGCAAATTGCCATGTTTTACGTTATACAAAATGGTACCCGCAATTTGTTGGGTAAAAGTACGGCTATAGAGCTTGGATTG
The DNA here is from genome assembly GCA_948252455.1 of Acleris cristana. Classification (NCBI taxonomy): domain Eukaryota; kingdom Metazoa; phylum Arthropoda; class Insecta; order Lepidoptera; family Tortricidae; genus Acleris; species Acleris cristana. The sequence goes on from OX411771.1 coordinate 38,851,681, forward strand.
CTCCAGATTGGTCTTCAAATCAACAATGTTGATAACACACCGACATTCCCGAAATTTAAGGATGTCACAATACAAATACCCATCGATGAGACCGTAAAACCAGTTATTCAACCATATCGGCGGATCCCCATCCCACTGGAAGAGAAAGTGAATGCAAAATTAGAAGAATTAAGGAAAGCTGACATTATTGAAGAAGTACAGGGACCTTCACCTTGGGTGTCACCAATGGTGCCAGTACTCAAAGAAAATGGCAAGGAACGTATTTGTTTGGACATGAGGCGGGCTAACAAAACTATTGTTAGGGAAAACCATCCTCTTCCAACTATGAACCAGCTAGTGCCGCATTTTCGACAGGCGAAGGTTTTCTCTAAGTTAGATATAAAGAATGCTTTCCATCAGGTTGAAATTGATTCCGATTGCAGATATATTACAACATTTAGTACAAGCAAGGGTCTGTTCAGATACAAAAGGTTATTATTTGGTGTGTCTTGCGCACCGGAAATGTTTCAGAAGATAATAGAAAAAATGTTATTAGGTTGTGAGGGAACAGCAAACTTTATTGACGACATAATTGTCTATGGAACTTCTGAGCAAGAACATGACCAGAGACTCAATAAAGTTCTTGAGGTATTAAAAAGAAATGACGTTTTATTAAATGAATCTAAATGTATATACAAAACAAATAAAATTGAGTTTCTCGGTCATGAACTCTCAGAAAAAGGCATTAAACCACTAGACAAATATGACAAAACAATACAGTCTAGTCGGAAACCCTCTACAATCGACGAAATTCAGAGTTTTCTAGGTTTGGTGAATTTTGTGGGTAAGTGGATTCCTAACTTAGCCACACTAACTGATCCATTGAGAGAATTGTTACGGTTAGGGCTAAGTAAGACCTCAAACATCAAGGAATATTGGACTCTGAAACAAGATGAAGCCTTTGACAAATTAAAAGAATCATTGTCCAATATTCAGACTTTGGGGTCCAGCAGATAAAACGCAGGTCATTGCCGACGCTTCTCCTGAAGGCCTTGGTGCTTGTCTTTTACAGCTCAATGAACATGGTACTAGAGTGATAGCTTATGGTAACAAGAGTCTCGCTGAATGCGAAAAACGTTACTGTCAAACGGAGAAAGAGGCTTTAGCGTTAGTGTGGGCTGTTGAGCATTTTCGGATTTATCTGTTTGGCAAGGAATTCGATCTGATTAGTGATCATAAACCGCTAGAGATTATCTTTGGGCCCAAATCTAAGCCTTGTGCAAGAATCGAAAGGTGGGTCTTGAGATTGCAAGCATTTAACTATAAAATAATTTATCGTCCGGGTAGGTCAAATATAGCAGATTCCTTGTCGAGGCTGTGTTCGTCTGTGGCACCAAAACCGTTTGATAACGAAAACTACATCAATCAAATTATAGAACATAGCAGACCAGTCGCAGTCTCTTTCAAAGAGATTGAAGCTGCATCTGCTGTTGATGATGAATTAATCAAGGTTAAGCGAGGGGTTTACAACAACGAATGGGACGAGACAGTTAACAATTATAAAATTTTTCAGCAAGAAATTTGTTTTGACGGCCATATTGCTTTACGAGGAGGAAAACTGATCATCCCAAAATCATTGCGTCTGAGGGTCCTTGAAGCGGCTCACGAGGGGCACCCAGGCATAGTAGCGATGAAAGCACGCCTTAGAACTAAAGTATGGTGGCCGCGTATAGACAAAGATGCAGAAAATAAAGTTAAATCGTGTCGCGGCTGCACTCTCGTGTCTGCGCCAAATCCCCCTGAACCAATGAAACGTCGTGAACTCCCTGCTGAACCGTGGGTAGATGTAGCAATAGATTTTTTAGGCCCCCTACCTAGCAATGATTATCTGCTTATTGCTGTAGATTACTACAGTCGATACAAAGAGATAAAAATAATGCGGAATATCACATCTGCCGAGACTATTAGAGCACTAAATGAGATATTTTCCCGCTTAGGATACCCCTCATCATTGACTTGTGACAATGGGAATCAGTTCACTAGTGATCTGTTCAATTTTTTTGCCAGGAATGTGGAATTACAGTTTTAAATACAATTCCCTATTGGCCACAAATGAATGGTGAGGTTGAGCGCCAAATCAGGGCTGTACTTAAAAGGCTTAAAATAAGTCAACTTGAGAAAAAGGATTGGAAAGAGGATTTATTACAGTATCTTATTATGTATAACAGTACACCTCATTCTATCACAGGCAGGTCACCTTCAGAGCTGTTTTACAGGAGACAATTCAGGGACAAAATACCGAATGCGACCGAAATTAGAAATAATGTATTTGATGATGAAGTAAGAGAAAGAGACAAAGAGAAAAAGGACAAAGGAAAAGTATATGGTGATAGGAAAAGAAAAGCAGTGGAAAGTAATATCGAAGTTGGAGAAAAGGTTTTCGTGAAAATTTTTGTAAAAGAAAATAAATTGTCATCCAATTTTAATCCCACCGAACATACTGTAACTAAAATTAATGGAAGTGATGTTAAAGTTAGAATTGACGAAACTGGGAAAGAGTACAGAAGAAATGTGGTACATTTAAAAAAGATAAACGGATCATGGGCGGTTGTGGATGAAAATGGTGATGACACAAAGAACAATGATAATGAAAATGTTGATGATTAGTTTACAATAAATATCGTTAATATTATGATAAATCGATTTAACATTAGAACATTGATCTTTGTTTACGTTACTTAATTGGTATAGTAATAATTATTTACTGTTTCATTTGCAAATTGAAAAATCATTTAATAAAATAGGGATGTAGTATACGCGCGCTGACGTCACTCTGTTCCCGGCCTTACTGGAGTGCGGAGGTGCTGTGTGTCCGTGTACTACATCACCGGTGAAGATACAAATTTGTATTATTTACAATTCCAGAGCCTTCTACACACCCCTTGGTGGGTAGGGAAGGGGGCTATTCAAAGTTACACGCCGCCGCGTTTCAGGTAAAAAATTATATCGGCTTAAGTTTACCTATCCCCTCGAGTGTAGTGTTATTTTCTGATAAACCATAGATGTGACTTTCACTTTTCATATAATAATTACACTCCTTCATATAAATTTATTAACATAAAGAATTTTCACATCATCAGCTTATGTTACCATTGTTATCATATTTACAAAAAATACGGTTGAAAAGCCCAAGTTATGCAGATTTAAAAAACATATTTTTTTAATTTATATAATTTATTTGAGACATGTGGAATAAATCAATATACCCGCGCGTCAGCGCGAATTAAGACAGCGGGCGGAAATAACTCAGACGAGAACTCGCCGCGCAGCCTGTACTTATACTATTGATATCACAAATTACATATTATTTCGAAATTAACAAATTAAACTTAAGGTGAATTCATTATACGGAGTTATTTTACGACCGACAGCTAAAGAATATTCCGCCTACGGATGCCAGTTTCCAGCAGCATCTCCTAAGAGCCGTTTACTAGGGTGTGCACGTATGGGGCCAAGCGATGGTGCAATACAATCGAATCACAATTGTAAACCAACTCCGACTACTGCACCCGTTGCTGCTACAGCTTGTCTGGATCGAATTCGGTGCAAGAGCAAATCACAGTGCGGTGTAAAAAACTGTTAAAATGTACCAAATTACGCCACTGTGGTGGAAAATGTAATAATGGCATAAACGCAGTAATATCTATATAAAAATACTTAATGTGATAATAGTTTACATTTCTAAGATACATTTAATGCCTTGGTCCTTGTAATATATGGCTTTATTTGCACTTTAGACTATGTGGAAGGACGTATTTCCACCTGGTCGGCCTGAGATGTAATATTTGACGGTCACGACGTCCGTTTGTGGTTTGATCGTTTTGAGATCAAGTCTGTTTATTTTGACTTGAAGACCGATTTTTTTTCAGATAGACGTTGTATGAAAAATGAAACTATGTGTAAAGGGATTACGAATTTTATAATTAAACTACAACATAAACTTTATTTCTAATAACAATCAGTTTAAAAACCCAATTTAATAAAAGTAAAAGATAAAATGTTGTACTACAGCTGACCTAAAGTAAAGCCCGCGGTGCCTGGCTTGCGAGCAGAACCTTGGACATGAGACTTTGCTAGCGTATCAACGCAAGTAACGTCCCACGCCAAGGGACGACCAAGATGCCATGGTAATAAAGTGAATTCTACGGGTCTCGTTTCATCTAAGGCAAACAAGCCAGTGGGCTCAAGCGAAGACGGAAATGAAATTGTGCTAAAGCCCGACGGATCAAAAAGTTAATCGATGCATTCTGTAACCTCGACCAGCACTGGATTGCTAACACAGACCGTGGTGTCCTAGGTAGTTTACTGCATTTCCACAACGACAACAAGAATGCGGCACGTAGACTTTAAGACCGTGAAGGAGGCACACTGCTATCCTTAAAGAATAAGGATTTAAAAGAGACCCTAGGGTTCGTGAAGGGAGCAACGGGCCTTCTCGGATGAATTTTGACAATTTTCTAAAAATTTGCGATGGCACAATTTGACCGAAATAAGGTCCCATGCTACTTGGCTAGCTTTTTCGACTGGCAAATTCTTTCCCGGGTTACAGACACGCCAAGCATCCTCTGTATCGGACAAGCACTACTAAAAGCCCAAATGCAAAGCCCACCGTACTTTACGGGGAGGGAGACACACAGGTGAGTGTAAGATGTACAAAATTTAGCTAGAAGTTATTTTTAAAATATTGACTTGGAAGTTCGATTTTTTTTTCAAATGAGACGTTGTATGATAACTATATATAAAATATATATATTTTTAAAGCTGAATAAATGTTCTTAAATATATATTTTTTTCTTTGCAAAAACTTTAGTATTTTAAAACATACTGTCTATTTAATAAAAAAAATAGAAATTAGTTTTGGTATTTTCGTCAATATTTTACAATTTTTTTTCAGAAAACTGTTTATTAAATGTCTCAAAAATTAATAAATCATGCCCAATTTATCAAAAAATTACACCATACTCGAGGTGGTAGATAAATTTAATTTCAATGCCTATAGTGGCGAGTTCTCTTCTCAGTTAGTTCCGCCCGCTGTCTTAATTCGCGCTGCTGCTGCTGGGTATATTCCATTGTTCTACTCGTCTCAAATAAATGGTATAAATTAAAACTATATGTTTTTTTAAATCTAAATAAATTAGGCTGTTCAACCGTATTTTTTGCAAATATGATGTTGTGCATATATTATAAAATATTGTGTGTTGAAACAAAAAACATAAGCTTATAAATCTGTAACCCGGGTGAGAATTTGCCAGTCGAAAAAGCTAGCCAAGCAGCATGGGACCTTATTTTGGTCAAAATGTGCCATCGCAAACTTTTGGAAAATAGTCAAAATTCGTTGTGAAATTTCTTTACGTATCTTAATAACTTTATATGAAGGAGTACACAACTTGTAACACTTCGAGGTCTAGACACTATTTACATCTAGCTTCACTAACCTGTTTCTTCTAGGCATTCCAAGTTGTTTGCACACTGTAACCTTTGGCCACATTCTTTAAAACTTTCCATCTACGTTTTAGCACTAGACACCTTTCTTTCTCCTTCTCAAGACTTATTTCTTCGGTATTCTTTTATGTTTGTTATTGTAGCAAGCCGGCGATTGGACTGACAGTTCATTTTGTGTGACGTTCCGTTCGACGCATTTCGTCCCTACTTGTATGACAACTTGCCGTAACGACATTTGTTCCTAATAATTTCTTCAATCACATACGTACAACTTTCAAATGTCTAATAATTAATACTCTAATTTAATAACTTGATTTAATTTTAGTAAAGATTTCTTTCTTCGATCGATTCAACCAGTGAAACGAAACGCAAAAGCGTTACGTTCTATACTTAACATATTTTATTTATTGATGCCCTAAAATATGAGGCAATGGTGATAATTTTAACTTATGAGTAAATAAGAAATACAATAAACTCATTTAACCACTATAATAACCATAGGATCACTTAATTCCCTATTTAAGAAATACTATATAAATCTCTTGACACTTTACTTTTGTTTTTGTTTACTTTCAAATGTAAATAAACAGAGCCGTTCGGAAGTCAATGAGTTCGCGTATTTGATGACCGTCCCCGTTGACCGCTATCGGGATCGAATCGTCATGATGTGAGCACGTCGAAGTAATCTCAAGGATTTACCGATCGCGCCATCCGGCCCTGCCCATGGCAGAGTTTTTATAACTTAGCTTCATCTTCCTGAAATGGATTGAGTTAATCCAAATTATCTTCTCAGTGTCTACTGCTAAACCATAGTCCCTTCTTCGGTAAGTGTACTTCTCTTCTCGAACTTTCGCTGCCGCCATTTTGGTGTGACACCTTTCTTTTCTTTTCTTTCCATGTTCGTAACCCGTGTCTACTTATTTTTCAGTAACCTATAATAGTCATTCCAGCAATGAACCAATATATAATTTTACTTGAGCTTTGCCTCTTGCCTTATACCGTAAATGAAACCCACGGCTAGTGGTAAGTTACTTCATATTCTTTGTTCAACCACGCGTTCATTACCGCCTGTTTTCTCCCCGTTATTTAACTGTGAATATTTTGTTCACAGGGTTTTTTGTTTTTAGTGCTAGTATTGAGTAATTTAATCTTCGGTTTGAGCCTAACGTTTGTTCCTTCGTATGGAGTTTGGAAGCAACTCAAAAGCACGTTAATCTTGACGTCACCTTCGGCTTATATCTTCATCTTCCCGGCTTCTGACTACCTACACCGTGGAATGATTTTGCTGTCCAACTACATATCCATCATCTCACCGCATGCGCAAGTATTCATCTGATCACCACCTATGGAGACAGTGAGCCCTGCCTATCCAGTCTACCCAGTACTGGAGTTATTAAACTACGCAGGTATTCCTCATGAAGATGGCAGCGTGAGTACTTTAGCTACTTCTTTAACCTACGTTTTGCACCAGCCGTTTTTTTTGTTAAGCGGGTAACTTTAATTTAACTTAATCTAAGACAGAGTTTAGCAATACTTTATGCTAAGTAAACGTTAAGATAAATATATTTATTAAAGTTTGATTTTTATTTGAACGGTTTCATTTGTTGATGGAGACATCTCACTTAATAACGCGTTAACTAGGTTCGGCCTAGCACTACGAGTATAGTTTAAGCAAAGGTGTGATTGAAGGAGTGAGTGAAGGTGTGAGTGAAAGTGTGAGTGAAAGCGTGAGTAAATGTGTGTGTGTATGCGTCTTCCTGTACACGCGTGTGTGTATGGGCCCTCCTTGCACGACCACATCAAGCCTGAGGGTGCGTGAGGGAGAGTACAGACGTCCTCCTCACATCATCACCATAGGAGCCGTGCAGCTGCCCTAAAACGGGCCTATCGAGCGACCATCCCGGTGAGACCGTTTCAATTATTATAAATGCCTAAAAGGTACCGCGAGTAGATTTTAGATATTCAGTTATTCGCATCGTATTGGCCTTCATAAACACACGAGGAGTGCTTTTTTATCGTAGAGTAAGAAACGTCTATGTGCATGCGTAGGAGTTAAACAAAGCGTTTTCATCCTTTAGTCATACCTACTTCCACCTCGTGTTCGTTTAGAGGGTGTAACGCGGTAGTAGATCGTATTCAAAGTGACATTTCGCTTCGATCTCCCCGACAACCCTTATCTAGCAGTGTGCGCGTAAAGAAAACTTTGCTGATTTTACACTTCCTAGATATCCGCTTACATTTTAGTTAAACAGAGGGCAAATAAAAATATCAGATTTGGCTCATGAACAGCAACAAGCCCAAAAAAAACCCGGCTATAAGAAGTTAAAAAAAAAAGGGTAAATTCTTTGTTTTCAAGTGTCCGTAGGTAGTACGGCTAGTTGCCACATCTGGCAATCATTAAGTACCCAAGCGACGCAACGCAACATTTCGGAGAACAATCCACTCAAAGGGCGTCATATAAAAAGTACTAACTGCTACCTGACGTCAAGACGGAGCGCAAGCTACGCTAAATAATCATGGAAATTATCCCTATTCCCAAGGACGGTAATTGCCTATATAGGGCCATAGCGCATCAAATGCAACTAGTGTTAGATATGGACTTGGACCATCGATCCATCAGGAAGGAGCTTTCGAATCACCTTTTGTCACATAGGAACGATACCCAAATCGAACTGGCGCTGCATGGCAGTATACTGGATCTCACGGCCACTAATACGCTACAATATTCGCAACAAGTAGAGAGTTACATCCAAAATCAGGCTTTGGAAGGTATCTGGGGGGGTGAGGAAGTTATCGTAGCGGCATCTCAATATTTTACAATAAACATCTACGTTCACATGAACCACGAGCGAGCGTTACACTATAAAGCCCCAATAGCGGAATATTCGATGATGAAAAATATCCATCTATTTTACAAAGATAGCCATTACGACTCCGTTAAATTCACGTGCCCGGAGGCGGAGAATACTTTTGTTCTAAATTCCCGTAGCGAAAATGACGCCACTGAGAACAAAGGAAAGATAGAACAAATAACATATCACCGCCTGTACGACACCCCGGACGCTCAAACACACAGTCAAACCCCGCCGATTGCGAGCCTGCCAACCCCGGAAGTTAATAGTTCAATAGAAAGCGTACGCTTCGTCGATACAATCGGGCAACGACTACTGAGGGCCCCGTGCCTCCCACAACCCGCGTTGGCAAAACCTTGCGACTTAGTCACGGTAGCAACATGGAACGTTAGAGGTTGTGCCTTAGCAAAAGACAGGGCCCGAATAGACCAGGAACTAGCGGCCCGACGCGTAACCATAGCGGTACTACAAGAAACTCACCTTTCAAGAGGAGAGCTTACATCAAATAACTACCACTGGATTTTAAATGGTGGAAAAAAACCACAGGAAAAAAGAGGAGTGGCCATTCTTATTAACAAACACATAGAGCACGAACTGATTAGAACATACCGCAAGAACACTAACATCGTAGCGATTCATCTTAAGGTAATGCTAGCCGACTCCAACTTCTCTGCTGAATTTCTAATAATCAATGTGCACATGCCTGCCGGAGCATCTACCTGTCTAGCACACATTGGGACGCTCCTTCGTCAATCCCCAAAAAAGGCATATCCCATTGTCTTAGGCGATTTCAATGCGCACGTAGGTTTACGAGAAGCGAAAAAAGCCGACCCGCATGTTTCTAAAAGGAATCTGTTTCACCAGGAATCCAATATCAACGGAAGCTTACTTATTAGTTTCTTGTTAGAACATAACTTAAAATTAAGATGCTCTTGGGGACGCCCATCCTGTAAAGTAACCTGGACTTCGGGAAACAGGCGCTCACAAATTGACCACATCCTGACAAGCCGAGATAGACCCATTTTTTTCCATAGCTTAAGAGGGGAATACCCTAAATCTATTAGCTCGGATCACAAAATTGTATGGGGCACAATCCAAAACACGAGTTTTCAATATAAGAAAAAACATGGTAAGGTCCGCCCCAATAACTCCACGGTTACCACGACGTTCAATTATAAAACTATCAACTACAAGTCTTTACAAAGCAAGGAAGTGGAAAATGATTTTAAAAATGAAGTTCGGCGCCTGCTCGCAGCCCGACTGGAGGCCATCAACCGAGACGAACAAAGCACTGATCTGAATCCCACTTGGAAAGACCTGAATGAGATTCTTATACAAGCTGCAAGAAAGCTCCCATCTAAAGCGATCCCACGGTCTCGAGCAGGCCGACTTGCCCTAGCTAATCTCCAGAAAGCATTATTTTTCACAAATAAGTATCCCGGGAGTAGTTCGCATATCAACAACATGAAGCACGCACGCAAGATTTGGCGCAAAGTCCAGGAAGAAGATTTCAACACTGAATGCGAGCAGTTTTTCAACAACCTGAGCAGCGCACACAGAGCTGTGCGAATGCATATTACTTACAAGTACTTACGCAGCTTTAAAAACAAACCTGCGAACAGAACGAGCACAAGCCGATTTATTCCAATGTCCAACTGGATTTCCGAACTCAAGCAAAGCGAAGGAGAACTAATTAGGACAATTGAACACAGCTCTAACACGGTACCGGAAGACAGCGGCCCAGACGCCTCCATTATTACCAAAATAATAAGCAGAATGAAATCGGGGACAGTTCCAGGTACAGACCAAATTGTGGTGGAACTGTACAAAGCAGCGCCAATCGAATTCATACAACACGTCTCTCGCATTATGCAAGAAGCATGGTCGAAAAACGTGATACCAGAGGAATGGTTAGTGACAAAACAGGTTCCAATTCCCAAAAAACCCCGTCCACAACAAGTAAATGATTTTAGAAGGATATCTATCTGCAATGTAGGTTATAGAATATACGCCAACTTCCTGCTAGCTAAACTGGATGATGAAATTGAAACTCTCGGCAACTACCAAGCAGCTTTCCTTAACAATAGGTCTACAGACGATCATCTGTTTACTCTCCGTAGAACTCTAGACGTAAACTGGAGAGCGGGAAAAAAGATATACGTAGTAGCGCTCGACATTGAGAAGGCGTTTGATAGCGTCGACCTCAACGCACTTAGAGACGTACTAGTCACACGTACCAATATACCGCTAACAAACAGAATTATCCAAGCATGTATGCGCGAACGAACTTTTATCACATGGTTCGGCCAGAACTCGGAGATTATCGACAAGGGCAAAGGCGTCAAGCAAGGGTGCCCTTTGTCCCCCAGATTATTTACGGTGTTAATGGATGATGTCTTGCGAACCCTTGAGGAAGAGGAGGACACGGTAAGACTCGACCAGGATACTGAAATTACACTTCCATTAATCCTATCTTTTGCAGATGACCTAGTCATCGTAGGCGACTGTTGTTCGGTACTCGACCGCATAGTTCAAAAAATGAAAGCACTACTTCAATCAATTGGACTTGTCATCAACGAAACTAAGACCAAGCTCGTGATAAGGGATCCATTTGGTCCCCCATCGAGAGAACAACAACCGATAAGTATTGGAGGTGTCTTGCTGAAACCCGTCCAGGAAATTCGATACTTAGGCTCATACATCACAGGTGCCCATGACAGAAAAGCCTCAATCAAATCAAGATGTGGAAAGACTACCCGAAATGCAAAAATCCTCATTAAATTTGTTAAAGACTACAAGCTTGAATGGAAGATTGCCCGACTTATATATAAAATGGTAATTGCTCCTTCGATGACGTACGGCCTAAACGTCCTGGCTCTTACCAAGGCTAATAGATCCCGCCTTAGGAAATACGAACGGCACATCTTGAAGGAAATGATTGGAGCGGCCAGAGATTCCCCAAAGCAAAAAAATTATCAACTACTGGAAGGAAAAACCATTACCAAAACTATCAAAGTACGTAGAATATCATACTACAGCCATATACTGAGACGCCCAAAACCACACCTACTGCATGCCGCGCTGGATCTGAGAGAGGTAAGGAAGAAAATTGGACGACCTATATTTACCTGGGAGGACTCCCTGTCACACGACATTCATAATTATACTGACAAGAGCCGGGCCTATTGGATATCTACAGCCTCGAATAGGAGCCTCACGAAAAAGAACGCCGAGAAAATATACAAGAATCCCGAAACGGATACGGAAAGCGAACCGGACGAAAACGAGGCATAGCACGCCACGGAAGACACTTTCAAGACGCAGCCATAACTCCTACCTTTTATTTATTACTCACCAAGTATAATATCTATCTTATCCTTCATACGGGCAACGATGCTGGTATTCGGGTCTGTTCAATCCTTCCCAAACCTATCCCAAGCTGCAAACGCCCCTACACTCCCTGCCTGTAACTCCCGGCTCCCCGGTGTCTCGGGCAGGTCTCGGCTGACCGCGCATCTAGCGGCAGACGACGGCGGGGAGCACGAGGGGGTGCGGGTGGTCGCGGTGTCTCCACACGGGCAGCTCCCTGGCCGGATGATGTTAAGGTTCCTAAACACTTCCGTCCGACTGCTCGTGTGGTGCCAATGCGCCCTCCTGTGCCAACTCGCTGAGCCTCTTCGTCCCTCCCTCTCAGGTGTCGGACAGCGTTTCCGCGTCCTTGCAGCAGAACTGCTGGCTGGGTGTAGTCATCGGAACGGAACGGAACGGAACGGAACGGAACGGTTTCATTTGTTGATGGAATGTAAGTCTGGCGCCCCTAATTATATAAATTCGACTGACTCTTTCCTGGGCTGAATCTTACTCACACCCTAGTCTCATATGCTCACCAAACCAGAATTTGTTTGTTTTTTGTGAGAATTGTCAATAGTACGGGCGGTAGTGTCACCCGATGTATGGAGATGTCAAAATTTGGTATCGGATGAATTCACTTGGCACAGATGTATCCTAGGTCAAACTCAGCTGATTTAGCCCGGTAGCCATCAGCCACCCCCTGGTGGGTAGGGAGGGGGGGTATTCAAAGTTACACGCCGCCGCCGCGCTTCAGATAAAAAATTATATCGGCTTCATTTTATCTATCACTTCGAGTGTGGTATCATTTTCTGATAAACCATAGATGTGGCTTTCATTTTTGATATAATAATTACACTGTTTCATATAATTTTATTGAGATACATAAAGAAGTTTCACAACATCAGCTTATCTTTTTGTTTCAACACAATATTTTATAATATATGTATAACATCATAATACGGTCCAATAGCCCAATTTATGCAGATTTAAAAAACATATAGTTTTATTTTATACCATTTATTTGAGATGAGTAGAATAAATAAATACACCCGCGCGGCAGGGCGAATTAAGACTGCGGGCGGAACTAACTGAGGCGAGAACTCGCCATGAAGCATTAAAATTTATCTACTACCTCGTGTGTGGTGTCATTTTTTGATCAATTAGACATGAAGAATTCATTATTGGTACATTTAATATACAGTTTTCTAAAAAAAAAGTAAAATGTTGTCGAAAATATCAAAACCGATTTCTATTTTTTTAAATTAAATAGTCAGTATGTTTGAAAATACTAAAGTTTTTGCAAAGAAAAAAATAACATCTCAAAGAACATTTATTCAGCTTTAAAAAAATATATATTTTATATATAGTTATCATACAATGTCTGTGTGAAAAAAAATCGAACATCCAAGTTAATATTTTAAAATTAACTATTCTATTTATCAACATTTTGAACATCTATCACTCACCAGTGGGTCTCATCTCAAGCAACCCTCCCCGTAAAGTACGGTGGGCTTGGCATTTGGGCTATTAGTAGTGCTTCTCCGATACAGAGGATGCTTGGCGTGCCTGTGACTCGAGTGAGAATTTGCCAGTCGAAAAAGCTAACCAAGCAGCATGGGACCTCATTTCGATCTAAATTTGCCATCGCAAACTTTTGAAAACAGTCAAAATTCATCCGAGAAGGCCCGTTGCTCCCTTCACGAGCCCTAGAAGGGACTCTATTAGATTCTAATACTTTAAGGATAGCAGTGTACCTCCGCCACGGTCTTAAAGTCTACGTGCCGCATCCTTGTTGCCGTTGTGGAAATGCAGTCGACGACCTAGGACACCACGGTCTGTGTTACCAATCCAGTGCTGGTCGAGTTTACAGACATGCATCGATAACCTTTTTGATCCGTCGGGCTTTAGCACAATTTTATTCCCGTCTTCGCTTGAGCCCACTGGCCTGTCTGCCTCAGATGAAAAGAGACCCGACGAACGCACTTTAGTACCGTGGCATCTTGGTCGTCCCTTGGCGTGAGATGTTACTTGAGTTGATTCGCTAGCAAAGTCTCATGTGCAAGGTTCTGCTCGCAAGCCAGGGACCGCCGCAGATCACGCCCAAACCATCAAGTGCTGCAAATACGCTTTTTTAAAGTCAAATTATGTAGTTGTTTGCTAGAGAAACTGGTCATCTGACACAGATAAATTTATAATAGAAGTGTCAGATAAATTAATCAGCGTTTCTGGCGACCACAGGCAAGGCTCCTTTTTTGCCCCAAGACTGAGCATCGCGGTGCAGCGGAGTAACGCTGCGAGTGTCCTCGGCACGATGCCGCAAGTGGGTGCAATGGAGGGCTTTACTAAAAGGGTCGTTTTCAAAAAAAAAAACATTGTTAAGGCGTTTAATTAAAACAAAACTTAATTCATTCCTTTGTGTAACGAAAGTTACCCATATAGTTTGTATGCCTAACTTTCGTTACACAAAGGATGCGATCGTGATTTTGTAGCGGGAAACTAATTCTGCGCGTACGAAGTCGCGGGCGTCCTCCTAGTAATGCCATAAATTACAATATGAACCATAAGGACCTAGGCATTAAAATGTAGGTATCTTAGAAATGTAAACTATCGTCACAGTAGTATTTTTATATAGATATTACTGCGTTTATGCCATTATTACATTTTCCACCACAGTGGCATTAATTCGGTACATTTTAACAGTTTTATTCGACAGTTGCAACTAACACCGCACTGTGACTTGCTCTTGAACCGAATTAGTTCCAGACAAGCTGTAGCAGCAACGGGTGCAGTATTCGGAATTGATTTCCAATTGTGAGTCGATTGTATTTCCCATCCCCAATCCGCCGGACTGGGAAGAAGAATCGGCACCATCGCTTGGCCCCATACGTGCACACCCTGGTAAACGGCTCTTAGGAGATGCTGCTGGAATCTGGCATCCGTAGGCGGAATATTCTTTAGTTTTGGGTCGTAAAATAACTCCGTTTAATCAATTCACCTTAAGTTTATTGTTTTTTTTTCACGTTTTATGATAACTATATATAAAAGATATATTTTTTAAAGCTTAATGAATTTTCTTTAAGATATTATTTTTTTCCTTGCAAAAACTTTAGTATTTTTAAACATACTGACCATTTAATAAAAAAAATAGAAATCAGTTTTGATATTTTCGTCAATATTTTACTTTTTTTCTAGAAAACTGTAAATTGAATGTCTCAAAAATGAATTCCTCATGCCTGGTTTATCAAAAAATGACACCACACTCGAGGTGGTAGATAAATTTTAATGATTCGTGGCGAGTTCTCGTCTGAGTTAGTTCCGCCCGCTATCTTAATTCGCGCTGCCGCGCGGGTATATTTGATTATTCTACTCGTCTCAAAAAAATTGGTATAAATAAAAACTATATGTTTTTGAAATGTGCATAAATTAGGCTGTTTAACCGTATTTTTTGTAAATATGATGTTGTACATATATTATAAAATATTGTGTGTTGAAACAAAAAAGATAAGCCGATGTTGTGAAACTTCTTTATGTATCTAAATAAATTTATATGAAGGAGTGTAATTATTATATCAAAAATGAAAGCCACATCTATGGTTTATCAGAAAATGATACCACACTCGAGGTGATAGGTAAACTGAAGCCGATATCATTTTTTATCTGAAGCGCGGCGGCGTGTAACTTTGAATACCCCCCCTGCCTACCCACCAGGGGATGGCTGATGGCTACCGGGCTAAATCAGCTGAGTTTGACCTAGGATACATCTGTGCCAAGTGAATTTATCCGATATCAAAATTTTTACCTATGGTTGTTACCGTCCGTACTATAAGGTTTAATCCAGACTTTACAGCAAACCAAAGTAATACAATATGAACTGAGTAGTTGTGCACGCTATCCATTGACAGGAGCAGAGCAGAAGAAGTCTAACCTATAAGCAATGACAGCTCTAAGTCTTTATTACCATAACTAGATTCCCTAGTCTATGTCATTAAGGCGGCCCACACAGCACAACCTTTTTATATATACGATCATACAAACAAATGAAACAAATGTTAATTTTCATGAACATTCCTGGCCCGCAGGAAATGAACTGAATACTTTAAGTCCCTAATGAGCTCTACTTATAGTACAATGACACATGATATTGATACATGAACGTAGTTTAACATAAGTTGAAACACTATAGATAAACAGACATAATGAATACTTAAGAAATACACAGGTTTAACACTATATGAACAGACACATAAATGGTTAATTTAAGTTACCTTCAATGGGCAACTTACGTAACTTGACTAATGGCCTTACAAGCTCACTAGATTGAGTATTTAGTGTAACTGACCTAACAACATTATCTGATCCTTAGAAAACTCTATAACTCGACCTCTTCGACATAGGGGCGGTGAATTTTTATCAATAATAAGCACTAAATCATTGAGCTCTATGTTGTTAGTATGACTATACCATTTTTTACGTGACAGTAATGTATTGAGATATTCAATATGCCATCGTGACCAAATTGACTGATAGATTTTCTGAGTGATAATCTCGACATTTTAATATACTTCCAGTGAGATTTTGGCAAGGCTACTAGTGGTTGACCAATGATGAAATGACCGAGTGTAAGGATTTCGAGATCGTTAGGGTCCTCCGACATGGACACTAGTGGTCTGGAATTAAGTATAGACTCTATTTTAGAAAATAGAGTAGGTAATTACTCGAACGTCAAAATGGTATCACCGACCTCTCTCTTAAGAAGATTTTTGGCACTGTTGACTCGAGCCTTGAATAGGCCCCCCATGTGGGGCGATGCAAGAGGATTGAACTCCCAGCGGATACTCTGTTTTCAAAATTCCTCCTTGAGGATGATCTCGTTGTCCAACAAGAACTGATTGATCTCCCTGAGGTAATTGTTAGAACCAATGAAATTTGTACCTCAGTCCGATCTGATTAGCGAAGGCAGCCCGCGACAGCTGACAAACTTAGTGAATGCTGCAATGAAGGCCTCGACGCTCAGCGAAGAGACGACCTCCAGATGTACAGCTTTTGTACCTAAACATACAAAGACACACAGGTAAGCTTTGATTGATTTAGCGTTTCTTAACTTTCTTTTTGAACGCCTTTGACTTGATACAAACGTCGTCCTCACACGCCAATGACAGCTTAAAACCACAGCTAAAGTCAACCTTACGTCACAAATAT
This sequence comes from Acleris cristana, assembly GCA_948252455.1. Lineage (NCBI taxonomy): Eukaryota > Metazoa > Arthropoda > Insecta > Lepidoptera > Tortricidae > Acleris > Acleris cristana. The sequence continues at coordinate 38,868,564 of OX411771.1, forward strand.
TCGGGTCTATTTTGCACTGTATCTGTGACCTCTATATAGGTCGATGGCGTGGTAGGCACGACAGTACACGACCATTTTAGTGGTTCTTGGCGTTCAAAGGGTTAATAAACTGCTTTTGACTAAGAACGGCCCAGCAAAGTCAGTCGCTACGCCTGAAAATGGTCGCGCGGATGTGACTCTATCAGCGGGCAGGTCAACCATTAAAGGTAGCTGCGATGAAGCATTAAATCTGAAATAAATTAAGCAGTTTCTAATAACCCTAGACACTTGTCTCCTGGCTGAAGTTATCCAATACTCTCACCTGAGTATGGACATGAGCGCGTTTGTCGCAGCGCGACAGTTTGCCTTGTGATAATATTATCAAATATGGATGCCTAGCTCCGTAAGACAGTGATGATTTCCGGAGTCTTCCGCCGACTCTGATAAAGTTTTCGTCATCCACGAATATACTTACTTAATTTCTGTATTGATTTCCAGACTAATTTTCCTTGCTTGATTCATACAATTTCATCATTATATGAATCGCATTGAATTTTCCTAATCCAATGTTTCGTAGCCTCACGAGTCTCGTCTGGTGATAATGATGACGTAAGTTTCAGTTTTTTCTTCGGTAATCTGGCATTCCTGCAAAATCTGAGTACAAATGACGTAACATTGATTAGTTTACTGAATGAACTAACGCATGACAATAGCGTGTCCTCCTATGGCTCGACAGGGGTAACAAAATGGACTATTTTTTTGAATCCAGGTAAGTCATGAGGCATTATGACTGGCAGTGAAGGCCATTGTGACTGTTCCCTCAGCGGCGTGCTTAAGATTTTCGCTCGGCGGCAACGTGGCGCCGGTGGCGTGGTCTTCAGTTTTTTTTAAAAAAAAAAACTCATTTAATTTACCTAAACTACCTAACATGTTTTCTTTCTATTCCAAATAGATAAAAGATCTCCATCCTTGGGTTCCGTTGAGTCGGCTGCAGCAATATAATGCCAGCATTCCTGCTCTATTGGATCATCTTGGATACCTTGGCAAGCGTTAATGCTTTATTCCTTTGATAGTTTGTGAAATAATGACCTATCATTGTCATCGCTAGTGTTTGTCGTTTCCGGCAAATTATTAACGCTTACCACTTCTCTGATGTATGAAGAAAGAAAAGAAGTTCTGGTAATTTTTTGTTTCTCTAAGAATGTATCAACCTCTTTCAAGCTCACTTTATTAACTGTCGCTTTATTAACTGGGAATCTCTTATCGATTTTTGCCAACATGTCGCGTTTTAGGCGTAGCATAATTAGTGATTCATCATGTTGGAGGGTGTTTAAGACATCAATTATTTCTGATGATATGAATAAGACAGAACACGAGAGCAACATTTATTGTGCATGTCATCTGTGACGACATGATTTCGACGGCCTCGCGAAAGCTTTTCAATTTTTTTACGAGATCTTCCAATAGGATCCACTTACTTTGTGTAATCTTAAGCTCGTCTTGGCCAATGTTCCTCAACATATTATTGATGGGATCTCGGTTACAAATTGAGATCACACTTTCAAGCATTTCTAGAACGCTGTTCGTTGCGGTTTTGATTGATGGAATATGTTTGGAATGTACTGATCCTGATCCAGAAACAGATGGCAAATTTCCGTCTTCAAAGTCTTCAAATTCGTCATTTTTCAAGTAGTCTGCAGGTAAAGGATCGCCTTCGTCGCCTTCCACTGCTTCTACTACTCTTTCAACAAAATTCAAGAACTCTAGCTGCTGCTGTATGTTTTCTGCGTCAGCTTTCAATTCCGGCGCGCTATATCTCATAGCCTTCACATTTTTTTTATTTTATGAACAATAGCTGCTATTTCAGGTACTGAGCTTGTGCCATCAACTGTCACAAGATTGTGTAGTCCATGACCAAGACATAGATGGTGAGTCATATTTGCAAGTGAAACTGCTAGTTTCACATTTGTGCCAGCCAGCATCAGTAACAGCTACAATATTTTTATCCTCCCAAGCGAACCTCTTGTTTATATCCTCGATCGCATCTTTTATTCTTACTCCAGTTTTTCTTTCAGTTATTACATATTCTGTACTTAGAGTCCAATGCCTTTAATTTAAATTCTGTAAAAAAAAATATATGCAAAACCTTCAAAAGCTAAAATGTTCAAAAAGAACAATATGTGCCTGAAGCCTGTCACCTGAAGTTAAATAGTGTAGCGTAAATGTTATATAGCTGAGTATTTGGTACTGATCGGTCCATAAGTCAAAAGTTAGGGCAAAGTGTAAAGCATCATCGATGGAAATGTTTTCTTCACTTTGTTCAACAAAGACTCATATAAGTCTGACAAGGCAGAGCCACTTACTGTGTCGCGAGATGGAATATCATCTTCGGTTACAATAATGTTATATTTCTGAAATAAGAACATGCATGATTTAAATAAAAAAAGTTTTTATGATGATCAATCACACGGAATAAAAAAGATAACCAATTCCAATTCCAATTGCAGGATTGATTCCAATGTAATTAAACATTAATCTGCAATGTAAGATCAAACAAACCACCCTTAAAAAATCCACCATGCCTTCATCAGAACAGAATCGAACGAAAGTAGGGACTTGCAGAACCATAACGCTAAATTGCTAGCCAAAAGCCATTTGTCCTTGATGATCCCTTTGTTTTACTAGGCCGTGCAATAGTAAAAAAATCTTTTATATTAGTTTTGGCGCTAATCTCATCTCTAATTTGGTGATCATCTTGCAGATGACGTGTCAAATTTCCTGTGCTGACTGTTATATTATAGCTTTTTATCTTCACTTCTTTTTGTTGCCATCAGCGACGATCAAGTTTCCAAAGTACTTCCAACAAAAACTACTTCGAGTTTTAGCGTCATAATATGTAGTAACAGATAGATTGCTGACACTAATTTTTGTTAGCTCAGTCATTTCTACCAAATAGTCTTGAAACGAACACAACACAATCGAGGTCTTTAAAATACGCACGCCGCGCGGTGAATGGCGGCGGCGGCGGCGGCGCGCAGGGGTGTCGCGGCGGCGTGGCGCCGGCGCGGCGTCCATATCTAGTGACCACCATAAATTAAATCCAAGTATTTCTTTGGCTGGCGGGCCCCTTGAAGCGACATCTGCGGGATTTAATTTAGACCTAATATGGCGCCATGTCATGTGAGGTTTGGAGGTTTGAATCATCAAAATATAATAAGTATGGAAGAGTAATCGACGCTCAAAATCTGCCCCACTGACTTAGTGCCGGCGGGGGTGGAGCTATTAATGAGTGCCGAACTGTCTATCAGTCGACTTTCTGACATAGTGTCAAACAGTTGTTTACAATCACAAAAGAAAAAATCGATATTAATGATTACCGGATTTAAATGACGCTGCAACCATGCCAAGTTGCATTGTAAATTGGTGCAGTACCCACACAGATGCAAAACAAAGCGATATTTATTTTCATTAGTAAGTTATTTAATTTTTAATATTTCATACCAAAATGTCATGGCCGATGTTATGCAATATATCTTTGAAAAATGTGAATTACAAGCAACTACTTCGAATGAATAGGAAATTAAATTTTATGTCATCTTTACTATCGTTAGTTTATGTACATAATAAAAAAAACGAAATATGACCTTTTCCTTTCGAAGTGCGGAACCCTAAAAAGCAATAGGCTTAATATTAATTGATACTTGTACAATAACTGAGTTGGTAAAGCTAAGATTGTAAGGGCCTGTTTCACAATCGACAAGTAAATTTATCTGCCATTTAAAGTTGGCTCTCTCCTTGTCTATTTTCAAGTGTAAGAAAGAGAAAGGGCTAAATTTTTCTGTCAAATACGCTTTACTTGTCGATTGTGAAACAGGCGGTTAATATAAATTATACTCTATTGTATATGATCTAACTTAAGAGTTGGCTTCACATCTCTAACTGTAGAATAGAAACAGTGCCAAATGGATTATTTGTGATGTTTTCGTCTTACTACTCGTATAAAGTTAATTTTTGTCATGTTTTTTCGGCAGCATCAAATAGGCTGTACCATCCAAAGCGACTATATACCTATACATATATAGGTATTATACTGTCACGTATCTTTATGCCTATAAGAATAAAAAAGGGGTTGCAATACCTATATTTGGCACTTTAGATGCTAAAGACTATTTGACGCTGACTACTCTTACAACATAATATCTTCTGATATACTATTTTACAACTTTATAATAGTGTAACATAAGTAAGTATGTTAAATGATTCAAGGGGAACAATCATTCAATAATATAAAAAAATATTAATAAAATTCGTTATTCAATTACTGTGTTGTTTTTGTATTAAACCATCCACGTCAAATGTTGAAAGACATGGCCGCGTTCAAGTAACCCTTATGAATAAAAATATTGACCAATGGAAATCTTGTGTCAGAGAGCTTGTAACCAATTGCAGATTTTTGTCTTTCAAACGGTATAAAACCTTACTGAAATTACTGTCTACTCAAACGTTATACCAGCATCTGACATAAATGACTTCATACCTTAACTCAATTAATATTTAGTTGATTATTGAAACCACTCGATACATAAGATCTTTTCATTTCAAAAAGTGGGCGTTTTGGAGCGGATTTGTCAGTCGTTTTTGTTAGACGTTACTCTTCCATACTTATTATATTTCGATGGTTTGAATATACTGTACTCGATTGCATTCTAATGTTTACAGCATGTGAGGTTTCTTATTTAACCACGACAACATGATGGTGCTTTCTGACCAATCATTAATGCTGTCAAATTGAATTGAATGATCATATGACTCAGCAACGTGATTTAATAGCTTGTACACTAGATGTGCGGCGCTGAGCTCTAGCTTTGGTATCGTTCGTCTTGATTTCTTAGAAGCTACTCGTGATTTAGCCAAAAGCAAACGTACCATGACGCTCCCTGACTTATCCACGGTCCTTAGGTAGACGCTTGCAGCAAATCCAGCCTTCGACGCGTCTCCGAAGTGAAGTGATTATGATGCCTGTGGTAGTGCAACACATCTAGGAATCTGCAAATTTGACAAATTGTTTAAATCCTGAATAAGTTCATCTCACTGACGACATTGATTTTGACTGACGAGTTCATCCCACGAAAATCTGTCTGAAAACAGTGACTGTAGGAACACTTTGACTCTGAACACAATAGGCGCGCAATATCCACACGGATCATATAGCCGTGCTATTGTACTAAGTATATGACGCTAAGTAATTGGTTGACCTGATGGTACATTGATTAGATATTACATTGAGTCTGACATTGGATCCCATTGTATACCTAATACTTTGATAAAGGTTTTATCGTCAGTATCAAACTGTCGTGGTGTTTTGCAGTAGTTCACCGCAATTCGATGACCATTTCCTAAGCTCGTATCCGGCGCTTTTCATAAGCGCGGTGAGTTCCGATTTTAACTGTTGCGCATCTGACAGTGAATCCGCGCCCGTGAGAATATCGTCGACGAAAATATCTCGTCTGATGACATCTGAAGCTAATGATTCATGATGATCAGCCTCCCAATCATCGGCTAGAGGTAATAACGTCCGGATTGTAATGAATGGACTTGACCTTAGTCCGTATTTTACTCGTATACCTGAATTGGTTCAGACGGCTCCTCTTGCCACAAGATGAGTTGATACCTCCTGTCCTCAGGGTGTATCCAGGTAATATCTGCTTGATATCGGTCGTGAAGACTATTTGATGTCGTCTGAAATTCAACAATATCTTTGTAATGTCGTTTTGAAGTGGTTGGCCTGTATGAAGGCACTGGTTAAGGGATGCGCCGGTGGACGTACGTCCACTTCCATCGAATACTACACGGATCTTATCCGTACCCTTCTTGAATATACCACGATGAGGTATTATAAAATGTTCTGACTCGAACTGAAAATCTGATTTTGACATATGACCAAGAGTTTCATACTCTTTCATGAACTCTTTGTATTTACCAGCAAATACTGAATTTCTAGCCATCTTTCTTTCTAAAGATCGCAACCTTTGAAAAGCTAAGGCCTTTGATTCACCCAATGGTGGCCTTGTTGACAGTAGTGGTAACCTAACCATATATTTGCCATCTGGCATACGCTAATTAGTGGAATCATATAAACTTTAACATTCCAAATGATCCAAATGAACAGCTGGCTTTGAAAGCGGCTCCTCCACCTTCCAAAAGCGTTCCAATACTTACTCCAGCCTGACTGCGTGAAGTCCATAGTCTTCGACTGAAGTGCCGGCTGACTGGTGCGGCGCCGCGACCTTTGATGGCGACCGTGGCGTAGGCACTGCGTCCATGATGACGTGACCGAATTATGATCAGTAAGCTGTTATCCCTGGAATGTTTGTGGTTATTTTAGAACCATCAAGCACATGATTAAGTATATCTGTACCTAATATAATATCAACATCTCTGGCTTTACCAAAGTTGCTATCAGCAAGTATGATAATATTTGATGATAATAATTGACCTTTTAATTTAATGTCATATGAAGGAATATTTCCTGTTAGACGTACATTACCTACCATTACCATGGTACCTACAACTGGTAATTGAGTACCTACAGCATTGATAACCAATTTGACTATAGTGACGGGTGTATTAACGGGTTCATGACCTATACCATAAAGTGTATTACTGTTACTCTTTTGGTGCAAATTTAAATTATGAACTAATGACTGTTTGATAATTGAAACAGCGGCTTCTGTATCCAACAGTGCTCTGACCTTGACGTATGTACCATCACCTGACCTGACCATAACCATTGCAGTAGGGCAGATGGTTATAGGGAGTGATCGACCCTGAAATGCACCAACAGCGACCGCATCTCATTCCCTATCGGCGCTCTGCTTACAGCCGAACCTGAGGGAGTGAAACTTAGTTTGAGCATACTGTGCCCTCGCACCAACTGGCAGTCTAGGCTGATGAGGCCCTAGGGACTGAATTGAGTGAGCCTCCCAATATTGAGGAGCCGATGACTGGCCTGCCTCTCCCCGAATCACATCAGCGGCCTGCTGTATGACCAGGCGAGCAGCAGGTTGATCCGGGTGCTGAGTGGCACTGGTGTCCGCATCAGCGTTGCATATCAAGGAGTTATGCGCTGGGGATCCACAATGAGCACACCAGTTCTTGCGAATGCACTAATTGGCATAATGCTTCCTCAAACATCGGTAGCAATGGCCAGTTTTAGTTGCCCATGATCTGCGGCTAATCGTGAAAGTTGTTGGAAACCGGAACATCTATAGAGCGTCTGTCCCTGAACACCACAAAAAGAACAGGGAGGCCTCACCTGACGAGCTGATGTTGCTCCTTGTTCGATATATGATGACGTGAGTTTTGCCAGACGTCACCCAGTGTTGATTTGGCCACTGTGCTGATGAACGCACAGGCGGCGGTGACACGCGTTGTGGTGCTCTAACAGGTTTCGACTCTGACGCGACTGAGAGCTGCAATCGGCACTGCTCATCCAACAGCTCCAGCATTCGCGTGATGGTGGGCAGGGTGTCCGGATCCTTGTCATAGCGCTTCTCAAACAGCGACCGCAGCTTGATGGGCAGCTTCTGTAAACACAAATACAGCACCAAGTATGTTCAAATTCAAATTCAAATTCAAATAATTTATTTAGCAAGTAGGCCCTGCAGGCACTTTTACATGTCTGAGTCTACCAGCGCTTCCAAAGAGACCACTGTTGAGAAGAAGCGCCGCAAGAAACTCAACAGTAAGCCGTTTTTTCCAAAAAAATCACTAATTACAATACTAAACTTAAGCTACATAATTTAAATGTCACAGGGATGTACAGGTCCCATATCTAAATATCAGATTATAATAAATAATACAATTTCAGAGATGTAAACAGTCTCCAAATGTCAAATTAAAATTAAGAATTAAATATAATTAAAAAAAAACACAGAACAAGGGAGATGTAGAAAGTCTCCACGGTCAATTTTGGAGATGTAAAGAGTCTCCAGATGTCAAATTAAAATTAAACACAAATATTATAAAAAAAACAAAACACACACACACACACACAAAATAAAATAAGGGAGATGTAGAAAGTCTCCACGGTCAATTTTGGAGATGGTAAAGAGTCTCCAGATGTCATATTAAAATAATAGGTAATCATACAGGGAGATGTATATAGTCTCCACGGTCATTAATAATTGTAATACAAAAAAAAAAACAGTCCCAAGCATTGTCATCATTCATATAATCTTTAATACTATAATAAGCTTTAGAAATTAGTTTACGTTTAACGTAACTCTTAAATTTATTTACTGATAAATGAGTAACACTACTTGGGAGCTTATTATAGAACCTTATACAATTACCCATGAAAGAGTTTTTTATTTTGTGAAGCCGTGTAAAGGGCACTGCGAGCTTATGTTTATTTCTGGTATTAACATTATGTATGTCACAGTTCTTTCTAAAATTACTGATGTTCTTATGAACATGCATAATGTTTTCATAAATATATTGACTGTATACGGTTAATATATTCGTTTCTTTGAACTTATCTCTAAGCGAGTCTCTATGACCCATCTTGTAAACAGCACGAATAGCCCTCTTCTGTAGAACAAAGATGCTGTTTACGTCAGCACCACTACCCCATAGTAAAATACCATATGACATAATACTATGGAAGTAACTAAAATAAACTAATCGTGCGGTTCTCAAGTCTATTAGATTCCGAATTTTATTAACTGCAAAAGCTGCAGAACTTAGTCTATTCACTAATTTAGCCAGATGAGGACCCCATTGGAGTTTTGAGTCTAACGTTATACCAAGAAATACTGTATCATTAACTAAGTCTAATTTGTCATTTTTAATAGTTACAGTAGTTTGTCTATTTTTCACATTGGTAGTCATAAATTTAATACATTTAGTCTTTTTCTCATTTAGTAACAAATTATTAACACTAAACCAATCTACTACTTTTGATATAGCATTGTTTACATCCACATTAAACTCCTGTTGTCGTTTGACTTTAAATACGAGTGAGGTATCATCAGCAAACAATACTATATCATGGTTGTCCTTTATAAGTTATGGTAAATCATTTATGTAAATGAGGAATAGAAATGGACCCAAAATTGAGCCCTGTGACACGCCCATTGAGACCAAAGACCCAGGTGATCGTTTTCCATTCACGTCTACCCTTTGTATTCTCCCGAATAAGTACGTTTTAATTAAGTTTAGCGCAGTACTTCTAACTCCATAATGGTGTAGCTTCCTGACCAATGTGTCATGGTTAACGCAATCGAAGGCCTTGGACAAATCACAGAAAATACCTAAAGCATCATGTGACCCCTCCCAGGCATCAAAAATATGTTTAATTAGCTCAACACCAGTTTCGGTTGTCGAGCGACCCCGAGTAAAACCAAATTGTTTATTATGTAATAAATTATTATCTTGAAAATGTTGCATTAACTGTGATAAAATTAATTTCTCAAAGATTTTACTGAAAGTGGGTAGTATCGATATCGGTCTAAAGTTTGTGGGGTCAGAAGTACTACCCGTTTTAAATAATGGAATTATCTTGCTATGTTTCATAAGATCAGGAAACTCACCACAATCAACACAGTGATTAAATATGATCATTAAGTCAGATGCTATGACTTCCATTAAGGATTTAAGGACGTGAACCGAAACCCCCCAAAGATCATTGGTTTTCTTAATGTTAATTGATTTAAATGCTTTGATTACATCCAAGGCAGTAACGTGCTTGAATTCAAAGTGTATACTGCATTCAGACACGTTATCTTCTAATAATAAAATGGCAGACGCCGGCGAAGAGTTCAGACACTTAGTCGTGGACACTGGTATGTTGGTAAAATAATTTTCAAATTCAATTGCAACATCTAAATTAGACTCTAGGATTTTACCATCTACTTTTAAACGAAAGTCATTAAATTCCTTTTTCCGGCGACCTGTTTCTTCATTAATTATTTTCCAAGTCGTTTTAATGACATCAGAGCTATTCAAGATTTTATCACTTAAAAAGTTTCGCTTAGCTATACGGCAGTCTGACTTGAAATTCTTAGAATACTCTTTGACATGTTCCTTAAACTCTTCACTAGCGTTAAACCGTCGTTCCTCATATAGTTGATACAGTATTGCTCTTCGTTTATGTAAGTCCGCAGTAGCCCAGTCACTGAAAACCTTTGCGCCACCGACCATGACCGATTTAGATGTAAATATCATGTCAAATTGTTTCATGAATGTGTGCAAGAATGAGTTGTACATGTCATTAGGGCCCTTATCAGTTGTTAAAAAGGGCAGATTATGCACTAGGTTATGTCGCATTCTCTCCACACGACCTGCAGTAAGCGGCACAAAAGTTATTTCCTTATTCACAACATTATGCGATACAAACTCCAATTTAATTAATTGACCTAGATGATCCGATTCCAGGTTACTGATCAAACTCTTACTAATAGGAATTATATCAGTAAAAATGTTATCAATACACGTGGCGCTAGTGTCAGTCACTCTAGTCGGCTCCATAAAAGTATGAGCCAGTCCGAAAGATTTGAAAAGATTTATTAATCTGGAGCTTAGTGAACTATTTTCCAAAATATTAACATTAAAATCTCCACATATAATAACTTTTTTACTCAAATGAGATAAATTGATTAAGATAGTTTCCATGTTCTTTTCAAAAATTTCGAAATTTCCTAATGGTGGCCTATATACACAAATTACTATGAACTGCTGTAATTCTATTGCAGCGAGTTCTAATGTACGTTCAACAGATAAGGACACAATGTCGTTACGTTCTTTAAATTTAAATTTATTGTTTAATATTATTAACGACTCACCATGTATCGAGCTATTTCTTGTGAACAGACTGCCGACCTGGTGGTTGACAAAATTAAACATAGCCTCGTTACTAGTTAACCAGTGTTCCGTTATACATAAAATATCAATATTATTACTATTAATAAATAACTCAATTTGGAGGTCTTTACTTCTTATACATTGAATATTCTGGTGAACCAGAGTGATACTATTAGATACTTTGCTGCCAGATTTGGCCTTACATTTATTGCGATTTAGATTGCTAGAGTTGACGCCCTCTGTTGTCGTTTCATTTAATTTAAATTATTGATGGTATTTGGAACGGTTTCCAGGTGCATTTTTGGTTGCTCAAAAGAAGCAGGAGCCAAATTATTGGCTGAAATATCAAATAAATAAGATAGCGACATAGCTATCTGTCTTTTAAGATAATTGGGAAGGTAAAATTTCCCTTTATTCAAAATGTAATTATTACTAATATAATTATTAGAATCAATAATGTCAATCTTATCATTATATGTACACATGTTATAAAATGTCATATTTAGATTATGTCTTATATCATTTTCTTTCTGTGACAACTGTTTACAATAAGGGAATGTAAACAATATGATTTTTTTTACTACAAGACTATTCAGTGTTTGAAAAAATGAAATTAATTTATTTTTGTTTACATTCCCTCTATTTCCTATAAGAATAAGCAAAGTTGTGACAATATCAATATTACTGTCCTTAATAATTTGATTTTGGATATTTTCCAAGCTGCTTAAAGGTAAACAATTGGGTAAGTAAAGTTTTTTGAAGGGGTGTATATTATATTTTTTTCTGATAGTGTTTGGTCTATAAACCAATAATCTACAGTTATTTTATTTTTAATCATTATAGTTTTCCTAAAATATTTTTTTTTAAGTCCGTTATGACAGTTCTCTGAGCGTTACGGAACTATACGCATTACCTTAGCCTAAATGATAATTTAAAAAAAAGACGTTTTATGACAGTACTTTGTCTGTTGTCAAAATTGTCAAACTAATAATGGTTTGGCCTTCGTTTGTTTACCTCCGTTTTATTTACCAATTGTTTCCTTGAATTTTACGACGACTTCTGCTCAGACCCTTAAATTTGGATTTTATCGCATTTCTCGACGACCACCGCAACGCTTTTTTGGACTTGGATTGGATCTACTCTTGACGACGAATCCCGCGCGTATTTTGGCTGACGATTCTTACTATCCCTGACGACCCCAGCTCTGCCTTTGAATTACACTTTTTTTGCCCTGACACCAGGCGATATAATGAGTGCGTCAAACGAGTTCGTGCAAGCTGATTCCAGAAATTTACGTAATATGAACATGACGGTGGTTTACACAACGACACCGTATTTTAAAGCAGCGGTGTGGAGGGCATGCGTTAAAAACGGTACGGATACGATGCGTCACTGCGATTCCATACCGTAGTCGTATTTTAAGCAGCGGTGGGGTCGAACCTTTAAGTGGCGGAGGGCGCCGTGTCGTGTGTGGTTTGAAAAAGCTATACTACTGCTTTCTTTCTTAACTTAGGGCCACTTGTTCGATCAGGAAATATCTAGTTTCAGTCAAACTAAGTATGGAACTATAATTATGTCAAATTAGATTGAAATCTAGAACCAGGTTATCCTTTTGCTTCTAGCAAGCGGCCCTTAGTGAACCCATTTTAGTCAAAGTCAGAAGTGTTAATATTATGAAGTGCTTTAATAAAATAAAACAAAGTATTTAAATATTCTCTGTATTTTTATTATACTACCCTGTCAATGGTCAAACTCTCGTCAATTTATCTTATATAACTGTGATTAATTACTGAGTGAGGTTTCAGGAAAGTGAACTCCCTCACCCTCCATATCACGCGCTCCACGTGTGTCCTTAGACTTGTGATGATTTCGCTTTGAATGACTTCTTTTTTTGTTGGTGTTTCAGTTGATGATACACTCGGAGGGCGAAGGAGTTTAACATGTTTGTCTTGAAGAAGAATATGGGGAGTTTCAAAAAAAAAGCACACCATTGACTTTTTCTTTAGATCGAGGAAAAAATTTGCACGTTGGTTGGGATCATTATTCTGAACTAGAAAAAATTGTATCCCAATATGTCCCCAAAAATATGTATGGAATTGTTCCGTTTTGTTATCAAAATCCAATAAGTTTCTTGGTAACAAAACGGACAATTCCATATTTTTTTGAAACTCCCCATCTGTATCCCTTTGGAGCCTCGATCGGCTAATACCACAGCCCCTGGAGGAACAATATCAACAAAGCCACTACATTTTTTAATGGCTTTGTCTGATATCCTTCCTCCATAGGATAGAAATAAAACAGATAAAACCGTTTGGGCAGCAAGCTATAAGATATTTTAACGTGTTACAGGACTTGTATTGTGACCATGTCCTGGCTTGAGTTACAGGGTCTGAAGGCTTCTCTATTTGAATTTCGAAACAATCAATAATACATTGGAGATTTGCATATCTGGCCTGGTTCTGGCAGTTAAAAATAATATTTTTCAAGTATTTTTCCAGATGCAGCATACCTACTCTTAATATTTTTTGAATGGTGACTTTGCTCAAGTTAAAATGGTCTTCTTTGTAGAGTATCAACTTGTTTTATTTTAAACATAGTTATTTATTAAAATGTAAATTAGGTTTAGTTTACATTGCTTTGCCTAAAAGTCTATCTACCGTACTCAGAGACGTCAATTTAATTTAATGCTTGATTAAAGTTGCTGCTGTCACTTTCTTTGCTACAGCAATAGAATAAGACAACACGTCACTTAACAAGCATTAAATTTAATTGACATCTCTGAGTGCGGCCGTATAACCCAATAATACTGTTTCGGCACTTCAATATACATATTGGGTTTTTCTTTTAAAAGGCTCATTATGTGCTGCCGTCCAGAAAAATCTCTGTGCTTTGCAAACACATTTTCCTTGTTGCTTGATGATGTTGAGGTTGAAGGGCTTGAAGGCTCAAACAGTGTTGGTGTCGAAAAGCCACTTGATGAAAGAAAATTTGGTTAAAGATACTGCTTTAATATTAGAGCTGCTTACTATGGATTTTATCCTGGCTGCCTTATGTACTCTTTGAAGTTCATACTGACTTGCTGAATCACATTGACATGCTCTTCATAGACATACAAGAGTCGTTTTGGGCAATTCCTTTCCATGGTTAGGCACCATGCAGCTTTTAGAGCTTTTGGTATGGACAAGAATAAGTGGCACTAGGATAGTCTCTTCTAAATTTTTTACACGACGGTGTAACATCTTACTTCATCCTTGTAATATGCTCTATCACAAGCAGCGTTTGCAGGACTAATACTTGATGTATCCATTATATAAGGATGAAGATGATGCAAACAACTTGTATCGGAGTCCAAAAACAATGCAGAGGTCGTCAGGGATAGTAAGAATCGTCAGCCAAAATACGCGCGGGAGTCGTCAAGAGTAGGTCCAATCCAAGTCCAATAAAGCGTTGCGGTGGTCATCGAGAAATGCGGTAATATCCAAATCCAAGGGTCTGAGCAGAAGACGTCCTAAAATTCAAGGAAACAATTGGTAAATAAAACGGAGGTAAACAAACGAAAGCGAAACCATTATTTTATTCGTTTGTCAATTTTGACAACAGACGGACAAAGTACTGTCATAATACGTCTTTTTTTTAAATTATCATTTAGGCTAAGGTAACGCGTATAGTTCCGTAACGCTCAGAGAACTGTCATAACCGACTTTAAAAAAAATATTTTAGAAAAACTATAATGATTAAAAATAAAATAACTGTATATTATTGGTTTATAGACCAAACACTATCAGAAAAAAATATAATATACGCCCCTTCAAAAAACTTTACTTACCCAATTGTTTACCTTTAAGCAGCTTGGAAAATATCCAACACCAGTGTAGGAACACTATGCGCAGGAATAGTCAGTGTAGGAACACTGAGTTCACTGAGTGCAGGAACACTGAACACTAACACACAGGCTCTGCTTCAGTCCGCTGGTGGCTGGACAGACACTCATGGTTTGGCAGACACATGTGTGATTGTCCGCCAGTGACTGAAACAGCTCTAAATTATAGTTGAGCTGCCCTATTAGGTCATCCATACCTAAAGAATACTCAGCTATATTTTTTTTTGAGTTCTCTTGCAAATAATTTAATGTTTGTATCGACTCCTCCAAGTTCTGTATTTTTAATTGTAACATTTTTGTGTCAGTGTCATACTTTAACTTATTATTTCCTAACATATTGGCATATTCATTAAGTTTATCAACTAGTTTTACATTTATTTTATTTAATATCAATTTTGTTGTATACTGTTTATTTTGTGTTAACAACTTTTGAGATTTTCTTATATATCTATTTAATTTAATGTGTTTTTTTAGTTTATTCCTGCTACAACTACTTAACGTTGTCGTGGTGGAAATGTCATTAGTTAAATCTATGGTAACCACAGGATTGTCGGTTGAAGCAGGAATCAACTGAGGGTCACTCGCTACCAATTCCTCAAATAATGATTGAGTGTGTACCTCTGCAGTGTTTTGGTTGGCCTCTTGAAGCTCGTAGATCTGTTCGTGGGCATCATGCAGCGCTCTCTCCAGGGAGTCGACGTCCTTCAAGGCCTGCTCGTACAGTTCGGTACACTCAGAGAACTTTTCCACTGTTTCTTGGAGCTTGACCCGTTCCATGTTTATATCATTATACTCACTTTCTAGTAAAGAGAGTTCCTTTTTTAACTTATCCCTACTTTCTAGAATTGGTAGTAGTTCCCTCTCACTGTCCTCTCTCTCACTGAGTAATTGGGCACACAATTCCTTGGATTTTTTCAACTCTAACAACGTTATTTGAAGTTTGTCATTTTGTTGCTGACGCGCAGCGACAGCAGCTGCCCTTCGGGTCATCATTATTACAAGGCTTTGATTAATTAAGATCGTAAAAAACAAGAAATTGTTTGTCCAAGGAATGCAAGTTTACTTACGTGAATATAGTAACGTTACTAGTGTCTACACTGCACTATAATTATATAATTTCATCCAGCGGCTACCACAAGCAGTATTTATAATAAATAGTGCCTAAACCAAGCCGACAAGTATAAGATGCAGACACCGAATTCAAATTTATAACCTATAACGGTTACAAATTTAATATGTTTCGGAACACTATTATACGTCACTAAAACACTAGAAATATATCACTAAGATAATATTTGACTTGTAAACTGTCTATTTAATAACAGTTAAGCTTAAATATACAATCAATATAATTAAAATAAGAATATTTTATATGGACATAGCGAGATCAGCTGCTTATTCTTTGACAGCCAGTGTTGCCAGTCATGACCACTCTTTGACGGGTTGGTTGAGTTTTTCCAAGGCCTGAATAGCCTCTTGGAGAGGGTCAAAAAACTCCGAGCGCAGCTGACCAATTGATATGATCATAGGCAAGTTGATTATCCTACTGATGTAGGCGTCCAGCAGTAGCCGGGTATTTTGGTACCTAGCCGTCAACAAATTGACAGCCACCGAATAGTTTTTTCCATCTACTGGTAGTTGCCTGACAAGGTTAAGTGCTTCACCAGAGAGTGACGACCTTCAGTAATAATGACGCTCTGCTTCTGACATATCCCGATCATGAACCAAGGATTGGAAAAGATCATAGAACAACATCCATTGCATGAGATTGCCTGAAAACTTGGGCAATTCGATAGCGGGCAATTTCGCTGTTGTCTGCGAGGGCACCTTCGCACGAGATGAACCAGAGGCGTTATTTTCGCAGAGTTCCTCAATTTTGACCAGCAACTTATTTACTTCGGAAAACTTGCCCCTATACGAAGCCATGTCCTCCTCGGACACTTCCACTCCCACCAGTATCTCATAAGCCTGGATAAACAAACCATAGTATTGGCTGAAATGTCGCCTAGCGACTGCGGCGGCAGTTAAACTAGTTGTATCACTAAATTTGCTGCAAAATCCAACAACATATCGACGCTGGAAAGATAAAGTGACTAACGGGACATTTTGGGGCATATTGACTTATGTATATCGTTAGATTCAGCGAATTTTTTTACGTCTAACGAACCGGGTTACAAGGCGATCGGAGCAGTTTTTTAGCACGTTAGCTGTTATAAATTTGAAGCTTTTTGTAAAACGCAGGGTCTTACAGACCAAATTTTCGACGTTTTTTCATAAATTGTCCGTTAATCCGTCGTTAATATGAGTTTTTTATATTTAGGTATTTTTCCTGTCCGTAGTTATTAACCCAAAGGTCTGTAAGCCGTTTTTACTACGGCCCAAAAAACCTTGTAAGGCACGTTAGACCTTTCATACCTTTGAATAGGATTCATCAAAACCGATTGAAGGTTTGTTAGCTGTAGTCATACGAGTAATATTTCGACAGGTGGCTGTTAACCGTTTTTCCTCGCCGGTCAAAAGTAGCCATTGTCTAACGGGACATTTATTTCATGAACAAGCACTTTTCAAGTGTTACAATAAAAACCAATCAGTAGATATTAAAATTATGAACAAGTTTGTAGTACAACATATTTCGATACAAACAATAAAAAAACGATATGTTTTTTTTTCCGAAAAAACAAACTTTAAATCGCTCTACTGTAAAGTTTGTCAAATGGACGTTAGTCAATTATCCTTTCCAGCGTCGATATAGGTTATAGGTTATAGGTTATGGCGGGCTCTTTTCTGCAACTCGACGACTTAAATCTGCGCCTATTTTGCGTGAAGGGTCGGCGGCACTACTCCGCATCTGGTAGCGACCTCGGTGTTCTGAGGTGACGTGCCCGGTATGTTGCCACCCCAGGGCATTCCATGATGACGTGGGCTGCGGTTTCCTCCGCCGTCATGCAGGCTCTGCACAGGGGGCTGTCTGAAACACCTAATGTGAACAAGTGTTTGTTAAACAAGGCATGGCCAGCTATAGCTCCAGTTATCAACCGGAGTTGGGCCCTTTTGAGTAGTCGTAACTTACGCGACAATCCGGGACTGATTGTCGGAAGGGCTTCTCTACTTTGCCTGCAGGTGTTTAGGTTGCTCCAGTAGTGTTGGTACTTTACCTTGGTGATTCGGCGCAGTTTGTTCCGCAGCCAGCTGGTCGGCAGGGGCAGAAATGGTTCAGGACCTATCAGTACCGTTTCTAAGCCCTTTCTCGCGAGTATGTCAGCTGCGTCGTTACCGCGTGAGTTGCTATGTCCCTTTATCCACTGTAGGGTGATGGGGTTGATGTTACATACCTTGGAAAGGGCGTTGTGACATTCGTATATTAACCCTGACGTTGCCGTGTAGCACTTTATGGCTTGGAGAACTGATCGGCTGTCGGAGAGTATTCGGATAGGGAGGTCCTTTACCTTCCTTTGCTCGATCGCTTTTGTAGCCATAATGATGCCCACGCATTTCGCATGGAAGACTGTGCTGTGGGCTCCTAATGGCGTTGAGATGTGTATGTTTAGATCTTCCGAGAAAGTACCTGCACCAGATCCTGACTTAGTCTTGGATCCATCTGTGAAGATCCTTACTTCCCTGGGGTTGAGGCCTTCCCACGGATCTTCATGCAGTTGTATTTTGTACTTCTTGTCGAAGATAAACTGTTTTAGTATTGTGTCAGTAGCTGCCTCTATGAGCGGTTTCTCGCTAATCGCTTCATAGAGTATTTCGGTGTGTGGTACCCTGGCGGGTTTCCACAGGTGCAAATTCTTAAGACGTACCGCTGTCGCCGCCACCTCCTGCTGGATGAAGAGATGCAGTGGCGGGAGGTCGAGTAGGCCTTCCAGGGATGCTGTGGGCGTAGTCCGCATGCATCCGGTGGCTGCCATACCGGCTAGTCTCTGGAGTCGTTGTAGTTTCGCTTCCACAGTGGACAGTTTGGTGCGTGGCCACCAGACTACCGCACCATAGGCTATGATTGGTCGTATCACTGACGTGTAGAGCCACAGGATGATCTTGAGGTGTAGTCCCCAGGTTTTACCTACCATCCTGCGACACTGCCAGAAAGCGATTGTTGCTTTGTCTATCTTGTTGTTCAGGTGATTGCTCCAGTTCAATTTGCAGTCGAGTATGACACCTAGATACTTTACCTCATTTGATAACTGGAGTTCTGTTCCAAACAACTTGGGGAGTTTGTAGTTGCCCAGGTTGCGTTTGTTAGTGAACAATACCATCTCCGTTTTCTTCGGGTTGACAGATAGTCCGTTGGTTGAGCACCAGCGTTCCACGATACCTAGGGCTGAGCGGGTGACGTCACATACCGTGCCGGTGACGCTGCCGCTTGTGAGTATCGCTATGTCGTCCGCGTAGCCTACCGCGTAGTAGTGACTGTCGTTTAGTTTGGCGATCAGCTTGTTCACAACTATGTTCCATAGTAGCGGAGAGAGAACGCCGCGCTGAGGACAGCCCTTTGCCACCGGTGCTAGTTGGTTGTTGTTTGCATTGAGTCTGATGAACCTTTTGCTAAGCATCTTACCTATCCACTCGACCAGCGTCGGGTTCGCCCCGTAACTGACTAGCGCAGTTGTTATGCTGTTGAAGTTGGTCTTGTCGAAGGCCCCCTCAATGTCTTTGAAGACGCCGAGGCACATTGATCTGTTCTTTATGGCTTCCTCTACCTTGCTTACTACTGCATGTAGGGCTGAGTCTGAGACCTTGGCTGTAGGCATGTTGGTTTGGGTGCATTGGTACGCTAACCAGGCTGCTCTCCCGTAGATTCCTGTCGCATAGCCTTTCCAAGGTCTTTAATAGGAACAAGGTTAGGCTGATGGGTCTGTAGGATCTGGGGTCTGAGTAGTCACTCTTACCTGGTTTTGGTATAAATATTACTTTGACCTCCCTCCACCGTCTAGGCACATACCTGTGTGCCAGGCAAGCGGTCAGGATCCCGGCCAGGGTCTGAATTAGTCGCTCGCCGCCCCACTTTAGAAGGGCTGCGAAGATCTCGTCTAGACCCGGTGATTTAAAGGAGTCAAAGCTGTTGATTGCCCATTTAACTTTATGGAGGTTGATTACCTTGAGGGCCTGCTCCCAATCTACCGTGATAGGGGGGGCCTCTTCGCTCGTCCAGCTTGTCGACTGTGATATCACGCAGTCAGGGAAGTGAGTTTCTACGAGGACCCGCTCTGCCTCTTCTGACGAGCTGGTGAGTGTGTTGTCTGGCTTGCGTAAGGAGCCCATGGTGAGCGTGGTCTGGTTAGTGAGAACTTTCCTTACCCTGTTGGCCTGTGAACATGTTTCTATGTTGTTGCAGAAGTTACGCCATGAGCTCGTACTCCTGTATCTAAGGCGCTTTTTGTACCTAGACTTGGTCGTTTTATATATCTCCCAGTCGTGGTCTGCACCGGTGTTCATTGCTCTGTTCAGTTGTCGGCTCATCGTCTTTCTGAGCCTCTCCAGCTCAGAACCCCACCATTTTCCTTCGCTGTTGCGGTTGGCCGGTGGGTTAGAGAGAGGACAGGCATAGTGATAACTTGCTACTATGGCCTCCGTTAGGAGAGTTACCTGGTTTTCTATCGCTTTGCAGCCCTCGATTTGGAGTGGAGCCGCCGACGGCATCGTGAGTTCCTGCCGCTCGGCGTATTGCAAGCGGTTGGTTCTACGTGGGTTCCGCCTTGGAGTTTCTGCGATTGTATTTACCTGAATATCGAAACGTATCCATCTATGATCTGAGCACGATAGTTCCTTTGAGACGTGCCAGTTCATGATGTACTGTGAAGTTTCTTCAGTTGCTAAAGTCAAGTCAATGATTGTGCTACTTCGTCTGTTTACGAATGTGGGTTCAGAGCCTGTATTAAGGATGTTAAGGTTAGTTGACACTAGGTATTCCACAAGTAGCTTACCTCTGTTGTTAGCGGTTTTCATGCCCCAGAGGGGGTGGTGTGCGTTGGAGTCCGTAGCCACAATCAGCTGCAGCTTGTGCTCCTCACAGTGGGTCACCAGCCTTGTCATTTCGTGTGGCGGTGGGTCCTCTGCCTCTAGCATATAGATGGAAGCCAGGACCACCTCCGGCAGGCTGGAATCTTGCGCCCCTCGCACCTTGATGGCACACAGGTCTCTAGAGCAGAAACTGGTTAAGGGTTCGCATTGTATATTCCTAGTTGTGTAAATGCAGGTCCGGGGGTTATCCGGTCCCGTGTGTACTATGAGCTTACCTCCGATGTTCCGGAGCCCGCAAATGGCCCCCTTCCTGACTCACGGCTCCTGGATCAGGACCACGGTGGTGTTGTTGGCCTCCAGCCACTTCCGGTTCTGAGCCGTCGCGGTTTCGCTGTGGTGGAGGTTTGATTGGAGGATGTTACAGCTGGAAGAAGGGGGTTCCGTCATTGGTGCAGAGCCCCGATGACCCCTCCCCGCCGTCACCCTCGCCGATGGCCAGCATGCCTATCCCCTGAGCGCACTCCTCCCAATTTTCCGACGGGTCACGGAGGAGCTCCTCCTCATCGTGCTCGGAGCAGGGGGCGCCTTGCGCCGGGGATTGGCACCCGATCGTAACCTCGACAACGTCGTCGGCCGCGTTGGTCACTGTGGCCGTGTCCATCGGCTCTGTTATTTGCCTTGGTGCTGTTGTGGCGTTGGCGCTAGGAGGTGGAGTCTCCACGAACTTCCCCCGTGGCCCCTGAAACTTGAGGTACACCGACCCACACAAAAATGTGAGCCGGCGCCCCCTGTCCAGGATGGCCTGCACCTCCGTCTCCGGTATGCTGACAATGGCGAATGTCTCCTTCCCCTGCCTGTCAGCGCTGTGCAGAAGCCACCGGTCCATCTGCACCCAGGTGTTTTGATAGCGGAGCGAGTGCGCTACTACGCCGAAGTCCACGTAAACACCTGGGAGCAGAATGCCGCAGCGTACTCTGCGCGGTATTTCGCTTTGGCGCTTCACCACCAGTTTGTCTCCTGAAGAGAGGGTGATGGTGGCCACACACTCCTTCAGCCAGGTTACCGTTGATTGGTCCCCGCACCACAGCCTCAGGGTGCCGTTCACGTGTAACTTCCCTGAAACTGTGGTCCGCCCCTGCTTTGCAGGTTTTGGACCGCTTCGCTCATCACGCGGGCTTGGAGGAGGTTTAGGGCCTCGTCGGCGAGTTCAGCCGAAAGGTGACCCGTGTTTGCTGATGTAACAGCAACCATCAGGTCCGCCTTCGCTGCGTCCGCGTACGC
Organism: Acleris cristana; assembly: GCA_948252455.1. Lineage (NCBI taxonomy): Eukaryota > Metazoa > Arthropoda > Insecta > Lepidoptera > Tortricidae > Acleris > Acleris cristana. Next base: position 38,890,528 of record OX411771.1, read on the forward strand.
TACCCGCGAGGTACCCTGCGATGGCTCCATCCTCTGCTTTTTGGGCTCGCCTCTCGGAGACAAAGTCTCGTCCAGGCGCACCCTCTTAGCAGTGGCCCGAGCCACCGGGGGGCTCCCCTCCGAGGCCCTGTTAACGGCTCCTTTCCCTTTGGGAGCGGCACGGCTTGTTGTCGGATGACCGGGGTCACCGGCAGCGCCTCGCACCGTCTCCATCCCGGGAGCACCTGACTTTTGGTCAGGCACCGGAGCAGCAGCTTGTTCCGCCAGTAACCTACGGTACTTGCGGCGCTGCTTCTGGTTTCTGTGCTTCTTGTTCCCGAGTTCGGTCACATTGGGTACTGGGTTGTCCCGCTTGGCGGTTTGCTCCCTTTTTCCCCACGTGGTCAACACGAGAAGTTTCCAGCTGGGATCCAGCTGGGAAGCTGCAGAGGGCGTAGGTAGCAGCGCCGGTGTTTGCCCCGCGTCTGCGGATTTCTCCGCAGGTGCAGGCGCGACGATCTCCGGGCTGGCTTTGCGTAGTGGCCTGGGTTGGGTGTTTGAGTCCACGCTCGGGGTTTTGAGCCCGCCGGTTTCCCAGCAGGTTTCCCGCCCCTCGCAGACTTTTTGTGTGTGTGTGGTGGTGCCTTGGCGGCACCCCCGTGTGGGTGTGTTTTTGTGGTCTTCGGGGTCGATGACGATGCCTCGAAGCCACGTGTGAAGGAAGGTAGCGTCACTTTCGCGCCACTTACCTTCCGTTGTGTTTGGTGTGTGTGGGTAGCTGGCGGGGCTTGCGCCCTACCGCCACCTCCGTGTGGTGTTTGTGTGTGGTGTGACCCTTGGCCACTACTACCCGCACCTGGTGTGTTGAGAGAGGCTGGCACGCCGTTAGGAGCACCGCTCTCTTGTTGAGCGCCTTTGGGTTTCCCCTCCGGCACTCTCGGGATTTCGGATCTATGAGTTTCCATATTCCGTTGTTGTTTATTTCATCTCACGAGTTTCCCACCCTCCACGGAGCCCGCACCGGGGATGTCTACAATAGAACACCAGGAGTACTCGTGAGATATAGATGCGCAGAGTTAGGTGTCACTGCGCGACATCGGGAGCTGCAGACAGTGTGGCTGGGTGAATCGATCCGGATCCCCCCGGGTGTTCCACACGCCCTTGCCCCGTCAGCATGGCCGACACCTCGCCCTCCCAGAGAGCCCCCACATATCTCGCCTGCGAACCTTACCCACCTCGACCGTAAGGACGCGTGTCCATTACCTTGTAGTGGCTAGCAAACAAGGCTACCGTTTTGCGTGAAATTCGGACCAAAGGGGGCGTGTTGTCTCCCGGTAGTAAGGCCCATTTAGATGGTACGAATTTCTCTCTTCGAGTGTACGATTATCGTAGCACGAGAAAAAATATGTCATCATATAAACTACACGTACGATATCGCATGGCAAGGGGCGAAAATCGCCTCGCCTTATATGGTTGCAGTCTCCGTGTAAACATAAATGCAATGCGAGAATCGTATTTCGAGTTAATGTGATATTCAGTCGTCATTATGAGTGCATTGCGAGAGGCTGTTCTGATTGTGTTGGCACTTTTAAAACAAGAATTGTTATTAAAGAAAAAGAAAAAAACGCGTATTTGGGTAAAAAAATGGATACAAAGGAGATCTGCGTTAGGTGCATCTAATACGTTGTGTCGTGAGTTGCAATTAGAAGATGAGGAATCCTTCAAAACCATGTTTCGTGTCACGAAAGCACAATTTGCATACTTACTTGATAAGATTGGTCCTTCAATACAAAAAAACCGGTCAAGTGCGAGTCGGACTCGCGCACAGAGGGTTCCGTATGTAAGATAATATGGTTGGAAAATGCAATAGTACTTTCTTCATTTTGTTATGTACTTTATTATCTATGCAATAAGGTCCATTTTGATTAGCCTAAATTTCAACACAGATTTTTAACTCTCTGCGACTGACGTATCAGACACCGCCAAAAAAAAAACTCCGTATAGCGTGTTAATTGGCTGAATGGTGAAGGCCTTAAATTTACTATACAACTTAAAATAATATAAATTTGAAAATTAGAGCAAATAACGCCCTTTTTACGACGTCATACAAAAACCAGTTTAAGCTGACCTCACATTTTAGCGGAAATCAGCGTACAGGGAGATCAAATTATACTGGATATTAAGTTTTTTCGTTAAAAATAGCTTGTTTTTCAACTTTTTATAAATATTGATATTTCTAGCTTCAATGTAATGAGTTTTGATCTTATATTTAGCGTCAAATAATATTATCCACCTAGATCTCTAGGGCTCTTGTCGCACTGTACGCCGTTCCTTGCATAAAGACCCTGTTTTTTTGTGATTTGGTTAAAAATGTACAGATTTCAGATTTTTTCCTATACTTGCAGTAAAAGACGGTGTTACTTGCCAAATTTCATAGTTCTAGGTCAACGGGAAATACCCTATACATTTTGATTCCCTCGAGAGTGTCGAAATACACGTTTTTTGCGACATAAACGGCCGTATCTTTTTTTTACGTAAATGTAGAAGTTTGATTTTTTCCCAGCTTCAAGGGACTGTAGATTTGAGTATATGGTTTAAATTTCAACTCGATACCTCCACGCGTTCCCGAGATAAAGGGTCTTGACAGACGGACAGACGGACGGACGGACGGACGGACGGACGGACAACAAAGTGATCTTATAAGGGTTCCGTTTTTCCCTTTTGAGGTACGGAACCCTAAAAAGACACAAACATGCTGGAAGCTATAACCGCCCGTACAAAATTGGAGATCACATTAAAATATTTGGCTTCTGGAGATTCCTTTCAAACCTTGACAGAATTATTTAGAGTACCTAAATGTACCATAAGCTGCTTTTTGGTCGAAGTCTTGCAAGCTATTAGTTCGGTACTGGAAGAATTTATTAAGGTAAGAAAAAAATCATATTATGAATTGTATTTATTCAATATTTATTTTAGAACTATTTATTAAACCACCAAGAAATTTAACGAAACTTGTTAAAATGTGGACACACGGAACAGGTGAATACAGTCAATTACAAAAACATGTATAATTATTTTAACACATTTATCACAACGCAAATGAGGTGAAAACGTGGATACATTCGTTTGTAGTTGACTTAACCGCAATTCTGAATGTAACCTTAAAACGTTATCAAAATGAACAATCTAAATTAATTAATTATAGTCCTCGTTTATAGTTTCTTCTGTGTGCCACCAGTGTCTCTCGCTACTAGTACCAAGTGAAAATGGAGATTCAGACATTGGAGTTGAATCTCTCAAATTTCTTAACTTATACTTTGAGAGCATTCCCTGAATTTCATCTTGTGCATTGATAGCGTTTTTATTATTAAGTTTCCGTAAACTAGATGCAACATATTGCCCAAATGTATCTAAATCATCCTCTCGCTCCCTACATCTTTTATCAATACTTTCTAGTTTACTAAGAGCTAAATCTATATTCAAAGGCTTGTTTTTTGTTTATGTAGCGTGTTTTGGCTTAGGTGTTAAGTCCACTATTTCGATATCTGCGTTAACAGTTTCCAATGGCATCTCCTCCGTATTCGCGAGTTCATGGGCATAATCATCATGGCCGGCCGTTTCCGCATTGATAATCTAAAAAAACAATAACCAATTATTATTTTTTAGGTACCAAGAACTAAAGAAGAATGGATGACTAGGTATACAGAGAGGATTTGAATCTAGATGGAATTTTCCTGCGTGTGTAGGTCCTTTAGACGGCAAACACATACTCATAAGGTGCCCACCGGGATCTGGATCAGAATTCTTCAATTATAAAAATACGTACAGTATTGTACTGTTAGGATTATTGTTTTTTGTACGTAGACATTGGAGCGAAGGGAAAAAACTCCGATGGTGGAATATTCAACGAAAGTACATTGAAAGCAGCGATTGAAGCCAACTCATTGGATTTGCCCACCGATGAAGTCTTTCTCGGAGATGAGGCATTTCCTTTAAAGCCTTACTTGATGAAACCATACCCTCGACGAAATCATTTAACAAAAGAACAAAAAAAATATAATTATAGACTAAGCAGATGTAGACGAATTGTAGAAAACGCGTTTGGTATTCTAGTGTCGCGATTTAGAATATTCGAAAGACCAATAGGTTTACTACCAGAAAAAGTGGACGTGATTGTAAAAAAAGCTTGTTCTTTACACAACTGGTTGAGAAAAACTTCACCCAATATACAGGGTGTAATGCAAGTCGTGTGCCAAATGAAAAGGGTGGGTAGCTAGGGTCACTTGCAACACGTTTTGGGCCAATTAACACTCATCCTGCCCACGGTGTTTTTTTAATATTTTTTTCAAATAAAATCTCGGTATCTTCCAAAAGTTGACCATTTTGTTTATATATCTTTTTTTTTTAATGTGACAGCACAAAAGTATTTGTATTTTTTTTATCTCTAATGTATGCGTATTCTAATGAAATGTTATTTTTATTCATATAGTAAACAAATAAAAAAATATTAGCCGACAAACTGTGAAGGACAGAAAATAAAAATCGTCAAGGTCAACTTTAAGGCACAGTTAAAAAAAAGTAGAAGCTCCTCAGATCTTCCAACATCACAAAAACTTCTCCAGTTCCTGACCATTCTTACGGTATACCACATGTCTAGAATCACGTTCAGTTTTTCGGCAAAATATGGTTTCAATCTAAAATGGTTTTATTCGGTCAGTAGATTCAGCCAGTTAAATGGGCTAAATGCACGAGACAAAACGCAAGATGGTTAAAAATCATATTTATTTTAATAATTACTTCAAATTTTGTTCAAATTGTCTTCCTCCACAATTGATACATTCGCGACACCTTTTTCGTATTTCTACAGTTGTTGTACGAAGTGTCATTTCTTGCCGCATTATTGCGAACGCGTCATTGATTTTTGCGATCAGTTGTTCCCTGCTCTCTACCTGTGTTGCATATACTAGCTCTTTAGCCCTTCCCTAGACGTAGAAGTCAATCGGAGTTAGGTCTGGGCTTCGAGCGGGCCATTGAATAGGCCCATCTCTCCCAATCCATGCGTTTGGGAAAGCCATGTTCAGGTGTTCCCGAACCGTCAATCTCCAGTGCGCTGGGCAGCCGTCCTGCTGAAATACAATCGGCCGATCCTGTTCCCATATTGGTACCTCACATAGTATTTCTGGCAAATCGTTAATTAAAAATTGAAGGTAATTGGCACCGTTCAAGTTGTCTGGTAAGTAGTGCGGCCCAATCAGCCAACTGCCAATGACGCCCGACCAGACGTTGACATTAAACTTCCTTTGAAATGACATAGGCCATTTTAATTTCGGATTCAAATCTTTGTCAGACCAGCAGTGTAAGTTGTGCAAGTTAACTATCCCCTCCCTGGAAAACTTCGACTCGTCGGTCCAAAGAATAATTTTCAAAAAGTTGTTATCTTCAACGTCAGTGTGAAGTAAAAAACGACAAAATTGCACACGTCTGGCATAATCATCATCTTCAAGACCTTGAAAAAAATTAAAAACATCAATGCCTATAAATTTATAGTGAAAATTTAATGTATTGCCATTAACCAAATGTTCATTGTTAAAGCTTAGCATAAATGCATAATAAAAAGAAAAACCAAAAAGAACAATACCTTGCACGGGAATATAGTGGAAAGCATGTTTTTCTTCCCTTCTTAGAACTGAACACACTTTCCAAATGCTGATTCTCAGCGTCTCAGCTACATTTCGTATGCTGGTAGTGGGATCATCATCAAATGCACCAAGAATGAGTTCCTCAACAGCAACGTCGTGTTTTCTGACGTTAATTCCAAGTACTTGGTTATTTAAATTTCCTGTCTTCCGCAAACGTCGGTATGTGTTAGGAAAAACGTTGCGACTAGGTAACCGTCTACCAGGATACATTTGCTGGTAAATTCTTCTTGCTTCTCGGGCCACACAATTAGCTCTGCCGTAAGCCACTAAAATATCAGCGTATTCTTCGTTGCTGTATGTAGCTATGTCAATAAATGTCGATAACAACAATAAAATTAAAATAATTCCTTTCTCTGTTTAGTTAAATGTTTTCCCGCGCAAATAACTTTTTAATTTTCTTTTTTTATTAAGTGTATTTTTCAATTAAATAGGTAGTTTACCATGCAATAAAGTCAAGAAAAAAAATCGTTATTTTTGGTCGTAACTTGCGTACCTATCGGATACTTAGTTATTGAAATAAATGAATACTATTGTTAGGTTTTTAATAATTTCAGATGACTATTTTATGATTTTTTATTATTGGTAAAAAAATAGTCTCAATTCATTTATCAAATCTTACTTTCAAGTAGGTAGTTTCAAAGAAGTACTAGGTAATGTAAACCACCATTTTAGATTGAAACCATATTTTGCCGAAAAACTGAACGTGATTCTAGACATGTGGTATATCGTAAGAATGGTCAGGAACTGGAGAAGTTTTTGTGATGTTGGAAGATCTGAGGGGCTTCTACTTTTTTTTAAATTGTGCCTTAAAGTTGACCTTGACGATTTTTATTTTCTGTCCTTCACACTTTGTCGGCTAATATTTTTTTATTTCTTTACTATATGAATAAAAATAACATTTCATTAGAATACGCATACATTAGACATAAAAAAAATACAAATACTTTTGTGCTGTCACATTAAAAAAAAAACATATATAAACAAAATGGTCAACTTTTGGAAGATACCGAGATTTTATTTAAAAAAATATATTAAAAAAACACCGTGGGCAGGATGAGTGTTAATTGGCCCAAAACGTGTTGCAAGTGACACTAGCTACCCACCCTTTTCATTTGGCACACGACTTGCATTACATCCTGTATATACACTCCTTCAGGTTATCTAGATGAGGAAACATCAACAGGTGTCCGGCCCGGTGCGTGGAGAGAAAACTGCAGAAGTGGAGCATTCACAAATCTGGCACCGCAAAACCACGGTAATATAACGAGACAAGCAATTGCAGTCCGTGAATATTATTGTGATTATTTTAATAATCGCGAAGCAGTCCCATGGCAGGAAGATGCTATATTTGAATAAATAATTTCCTTTTATTTTGAATTTTTAATCATACACAATGTACATCACAACAGTGTCAAGCCACTTGCCATTGCTCGTAATTTATCCGTGTATCACCGATATTTTTCCGATGTTGAGTTCAATACCAAATTATATTATACAGCTAAATTAAGAACAATGGTAAGTGGTTCCACAGTACCGTTCTTGACTGTACGGCTTTTAAGTAGTATACACGGTGGGGCCTGTAACTAAAGCAAAAATTAAAATGTACATTCTTCTCCTCAAACTACGCAACGTTTACTTTGTTTGACGACTTTGAAAAAAAACTTGCGGTTTGAATTTTATTACATTATTAATTCGAACACGCAACGTACTATGAAATTGGTTATGTCTGTAGAGTGACTAGACTGACAGGCGATGTCAATTAGACGGAGTTTTAAGTACATTGAAAATACTATTTACTTTGTTTGAAAAATGAACAATCTAAAAACTTTATGATTTTAAAAAGTTGCTAAACAAAAGTTGTCTAGTTTGAGGAGTACAATCTACGTTTTAATTTTTTGCTTTACTTACAGGCCCCACCCTGTATACGACATAATAGACACAATCTGGAAACGTCACGTCAGTCATTCAGCCAGGAGAAAACATTAAAATTAACGCAACTTATATTACATACAATTGAATCTGCTCATGAAAAGTAACCTGTTTTTTGCTTGTGACTGTACCTAGTTGAAATAACTTTAATAAGTATATTGTGATAAAACTAAACAAAGTTAATAGGTGAAATATATGCTTTTTCACGCCACTGCTCGGAAATATGGCCAAAGAAGGATCGAAATCAGAATAGAAAGTTGCTCTTAGTAGTACAACACAAAAACAGTCCAACAATGTTGAGTTGCAAAGTAAAATGGAGTGTTTTTAGACCAGTTTACTTTCTACTCTGCTATTGGTCGGTTATTTATGACATTAGTAACTCGTTCGGAAATAAATAAAAAAATGTTTGACAAATATGACATTAGAACGTTTAATTAAAAAATTAAAACGTCAAATCCGCTCAGTGAAAGTGTATTTTTGCGATTGTAAACGTGTTTTTATGTAAGTTTTTAAGGCGTACGTGAAAAACGCCTTTGCATCTTTAAATAAGGTAAAAATTAAAAAAGTTAAAAAGGCGGGAATGAAAATTACTTCTGTTCTTTTAATTGGAAACAAACGCTAAACTTTTGAACTTTTGATTGGAAATTTGTACGATATTCAACAAAAATGAGTGATACAAGTACAGATATGGATCTTACACCGCCTGAAATTCAGGATACGGCAAAGTCGGTAATTCGGAATTTACTGCCAATAAAATCCCGTCGCAAATATCAGAAAGTGTATGAAAATTTCAAAGCATGGCAAATAAATAAAAAAACGAACTCTTTCTCTGAAAGCGTAATGCTGACCTACTTTGATGAACTTTCAAATATCAATATTACTTTTAATTAAACTGTGTATTATGTCCTAACCTGTTTTATTTCCTTACATTAGGCGTGAAAAGCACATAGTATTGCCTCGGTAGAAAGTGCAATAGATGGACTCGTATCTTCGCGGTCCTCACCTGCGGCTCGGCCCGCGAACTAACTCGTCCATCTATTGCTTACTTTCTGTACCTGGGCTACAATGTACTATAGTACTTACTAAATTCTTAGTAGTTTGCCGAAATTCTGAAGGTTTCCTCAAAAATGAGTCTAATGCCTCATACCAAGGTAACTTGGGAACGTAAACATTACTAGCCCCGGCTCCAGTTCCTACAGAGGCTTTAACTTTCTTCCGTTCTTGTAAATATTGGCTGCGTATATTTTTGATTTTTAATGTTATTTCTTTTGGGCCAAACTCTTCAATTGCCAACTCATTTGTAAATGAATGAAGTGCAGCATCTCTTGCATCTCTGTTTTTAAAATTTATGTCTTCCGTGTTCCACAAGCATTCGTAGCTTCTGTATAACTCAACGAACTTCATATTCGTTGAATTATCAAATTTAATTGTCTTTCTGGACATTTTTAAATTGTTGCTATCGCCAAACCGCACAAAACAGTTCTTTTTTAAAATTTTATTTACTGTTGTTTCCCGCCATTTTTTTTTTCAGGCAACGGTACGTGTCATTCAGCCAGGAGCAATTAATTAGTTACATTATCTTGAAAAATATGGCAATCAAAAAATATAATTAGATAATTATATTTTACGAATATTGTGTAACAAGTGTCGATTAATTTGCAGCGAATCACGTTAAAGGCCCATTTAGATGGTACGAGTTTCTCTCTTCGAGTGTACGATTATCGTAGCACGAGAAAAAATATGTCATCATATAAACTACACGTACGATATCGTATGGCAAGGGGCGAAAATCGCCTCGCCTTATATGGTTGCAGTCTCCGTGTAAACACGTTAATTGACGGGTAAAACTCGTATGAAAATCGGTTCTGACCGATTCGTGCGATACTCGCATGTACGTGAAAAAATGTCATACGAGAACCAGTTTAGATGAGTCGAGACGTCGTCAGCAAATATCTCCGTAAAATGCAGCGTCTCGTGTAAACTATGTCGCCTGGCGATAATCTCCGTACGAGTATCGAATGACATCATCATAAACGAGTTTTTATTTCTCGCTTAATGTAACCATTTTTATACGATTCTCGCGCGGCGATTATTGCATACGATAATGTCATACGATTTCTCGCCCTAAAATGGGCGGGAAACTCGTACCATCTAAATGGGTCTTAATTGACGGGTAAAACTCGTATGAAAATCGGTTCTGACCGATTCGTGCGATACTCGCATGTACGTGAAAAAATGTCATACGAGAACCAGTTTACTTAGATGAGTCGAGACATCGTCAGCAATTATCTCCGTAGAATGCAGCGTCTCGTGTAAACTATGTCGCCTGGCGATAATCTCCGTACGAGTATCGAATGACATCATCGTAAACGAGTTTTTATTTCTCGCTTAATGTAACCATTTTTATACGATTCTCGCCCGGCGATTATTGCATACGATAATGTCATACGATTTCTCGCCCCAAAATGGGCGAGAAACTCGTACCATCTAAATGGGCCTGTACTATCCCGACTCCGTTCTACTCAACCCCCCAGGACTCCTGCATCCTCGCTCACGGCGCTCGACTGCGGAGGACTACCGCAGGTAGGCTGGATAGTCCATCGGGTCGCCTGCACACCCGATGGAGCCGAGAGATCTCAGCCATTACTGGTAAAGAGGGCACATTGAACTGCGACAAGTCTACCAGCAATGTTGCCCGGGGTGTGCCGTGGTAGTTGGTAGTATTCCGTTTGGGTTTTTAGGTCCTCACGGTTTCCTACCATCCACCCACACTAGGAGGCGATACTCTAAACACCCCATCCAACAACATTTGGTACTTGGAACTAAATTCGGTACGGGAACTGCGTACCTACTGACAATGTGAATAGTATGTATGTATGTATGTATGTAAACTCTTTATTGTACAAACAGAAAATAACAAATCAAAAAGAAACAGAAACACAAAAGGTATGTACAAAGGCGAACTTATCCCTTTAAGGGATCTCTTCCAGTTAACCTTTGAGCGATTGGGATATGAATAAAAACAACGGATGGCTAAACGTACAACAATTAAAGATACAGAAGATTAAAATAATAATAGTAAATAAATACGTATGTACATATATAAATAAATGAATGTACCTATACTTTGTAACAATGCAGTTGTTACGCTCCTTACCTGTGTGCATTTTATAGACATTTAGTCTCAATATCACTTCATTTTCACTTAAATTCACTATAATACAACAGATCTTATATTTGTTCTTCTAAACGGTCCACGCTAAGCTCACATCATAACACCCGGTGTGAGCTGACGCGCCCCGCCTTCTGCGGAACCTTTTACTTTGTGTGTCGCCTTCTGCGCACTGTTACTACCTACGTACCTAACGATTTTTTTTTACCCTTCTGGTTATTTTTTTACATTACTTGTTGCGGGTTACAATAATAAATACTATTTCTACTTAATCGTCATATTTGTAACGGAACAGAGAGTAGTTTCTTTGTTCTAATTGGTTCGTTGCACTACCCACTTAAATTTTTTATTTAAATCTACCTACCTATATTCTTTAAAATCATTAGATTATGATGGAAGTATATTCTCTTTTTGCAAAAGGATGAGCTCATCTGGGAGGTGGCTATTCACGGTTCCAAGCCGGCAACACTGTTTCATATTGATAATTTTTTTTTAATACTAAAAGACATCAACTTTTTATATAAATATTAGATACATCACTGATTTCAGGTGTTGACTTGCGGTGCATTTTTAAAATGTATCCTAAATACCTCTAAGAGTCACAGATTCCGAAAGTTTACTATATTATTATATTCTTAAATTATTTCTGTGCTGGAAATATTTATCTCTTTCCGGATTATTTTTTTCTTATTGATTTTGATTTAATTTTCATATTTTACACCACCTAGTTGTTAAACTTAAAAATACTCTTTACTAGTCGAACTACAAAGCCTTTCAAGCCTTTGTTTTGGTCGGTGTATCATATAAATGATAAGACTGGACTTCTATTAAACTTGGTTTAATTATATCTTCTACAGTAGGTATTCCAAATTACTTATAAGAAAGTTAGCCGTGGTTGGGACGCCATCTTGACACAGGACGCCTTCTTATAGACTAGTGACGTTCCGTCACACTAGTGACTTTACCTACTCATAACATCCTCCTTATTAGAAAATGTTGAATTATTATAATTTAACAGCTTAAGACAGTTTAAAAATATTTACTAAATTCTTAACAATAACTTAACTAAATCAAAATAAGACTCAGTCTCTATCTATGTATATTCTAGACTTAACTAAATCAACCAGTCCTTCACAGTCATTGCTAAAATGTATGCTTAATTAACAAAACATTAACTCTTATAAATCTAACCGTCTTGGTGGTCTTATGACTCTTCCACACCTAGTGCGCATCTCAACTGGAGTTGTACGCTCTTCAATAGACGGTGCTACTACATATATGAGAATTAGGAGATGTCTTGATATTTGGACTTTTTTGTAACATATCTTGCGATACTGTTTGAGGTGACTGCGGTTTAGTCTTTCTGTCATATGTAGTACTCCTTCATTTTATTTTTATTTTCTTCCTTTGTTTGTATATATTCTTGAAATTTAACTGTTCTTGGTATTAAGTTTTTTGTGACTGTTGGTAATTGTGTTCTAAGTGAACGTGACATTAATAATTGTGCTGGAGATGGTAGATTTCCTCTAGGTGTATTCCTGAATTGAAGCAAAGCCAGGTATGGATCTGTCCCTGACTCCTCTGACTTGGTAAGAAAACGTTTACATATCTTTACTGCTGACTCTACCAACCCATTAGACCTTGGTATGTAGGGACTTGACGTATTATGATGTATTCCCCATTCCCAAATAAAATTCTTAAACTCTGCCGAATTAAATGGTGGCCCATTGTCTGAGAATAACTCAACTGGAATACCATGTCTGCTAAAGATACTTTTAAGACAAACAATTAATGTTTTAGCGTTAGTACTTGCCACTGCCGTTAATTCAATATAATTTGAGTAATAATCTTGTACTACTTTGTATTTTTTAGATTTATAATCCATAAAATCAACACCAACTTTTTCCCACGGAAGTAATGTAACATCATATGGAAGAAGGGGTTCTGGAGCATTTGAGCTTCTATGCGACAAGCAAATATGACACGACTGAACAATGTTTTTTATATCAGTTGACATAAATGGCCAAAATACATGTCCTCTAGCAAACGCTTTTGACCTTTCAATCCCAGATGACCACTATGTATTATTTTCAAAATATCTGGCCTTAGTTTTTTAGGTATGACTATACTGTTACATCTGAAAATTAAATTATTTTCTGCGTGTAAATCAAATCTATACTGACAATACTCATGCAGATCTTTGTGAATTTGAGTTTTACTTGACGGCCATCCTTCTTTACAGTATTTTTTCAAAATCTGTAGACTTTCATCTTCATTAGTGCCTCTGATCAACCACTGTAGACGTTCTGACGAGACTGGTAATGACTTAATCAGTAAATTTACATGAACAATGACATCATCATCTAATTCATCTGAACTTGTTTCAGAGAGTGCTGCTCTTGACAAGGTGTCAGCAATGTACATGTGACTACCTTTCTTGTAAACTACATTTAGGCTATAGGTTTGTATTTTCAACATCATTCGTTGGAGACGTGTTGGAACCTCGACTAAAGACTTTTTAAACAATGTTATTAAAGGAGCATGGTCTGTCTCTACAGTTACAGTTTGTCCATATATAAATTGATGAAACTTGATGCAGGCAAAAACTATTGAATAGAGTTCTTTCTCTATCTGAGCCATTTTCTGTTGTGTATCTGTTAAAGTTTTTGAAGCATAATATACTGGATGTTGATTTTGTAATAACACCGCTCCGACAGCACTCTTACTAGCATCACATTGTAGGACAATAGGATCATAAACATTGAAATGTGACAACACTGGAACTTGATATATTAATTGCTTCAGATGACAAAATGTTGCTTCATGATTGGCAGTCCACTGCCAATCAGTAGATTTTTTTAATAATTCGCGTAGAATTTCTGTCTCGCCTGCCATATTTTTAATAAAAGGACTTAAATAATTAAGTATGCCTAGAAATCTTTGTAAATCCTTTAGGCAGGTAGGAGAGGGCATCTCTTTCACTGCTCTGACTTTGTCCGGATCAGCTGTGATTCCGTCTGCTGAAAAAATATGACCCAGATATTTAATACTCTCCTTGGTGAATGAACATTTTTCTTTATTACACTTGACATTATATTCCTTTGCTCTATTAAATACTATATTAAGACGCTCATTATGCTCTTGTAGTATTTGACCGCTTACTAAAATATCATCACTGTATACTGCCACCCCTGGTATGTCACCAAAAATTTCAGTCATAATTCTGTGAAAATACTCAGGAGCACAGCTGACTCCATATGGAAGACGTTTAAAACGGTATCGGCCAAAAGGTGTATTAAAAGTTGTGAGGTAAGAACTCTTCTCACTCAATTTACACATCCAAAACCCACTACTTGCATCCAAGGTGGAGAAAATTTTTGCACCAGCCACCTTGGCGCGGACCATGTCTACTGATGGAATAGGATAATGAGTCCTCTTAATTGCCTGATTTAAATAACGGGGGTCTAGACATACCCTTAATTGACCATTTTTCTTTTCTATCAAGATTAAAGAACTCACCCATTCAGTAGGCTCTGTGACCTTGGTAATGACATCCATTTTTTCCATCTTCTCAAGTTCTTGTTGAAGTCTTTGATGTAATACAAATGGTACCTTCCTCGGAGCATCGACTTTTGGCTGAAACTCAGGATTTGTAGTTATGTGACACTCACCAGGAAGACAACCAAGACCGGTAAAAACAGAATTATTACATTCAACAAGTTTATTTAAATTTATATTTTGTGACTGACTTGACTGTAATGGAAATGACTGTGATTGACTTTTTGTGACTTTAGAACATGTTCCTTGACTTGAATTTGACTCATTTTGACTTACTTCAGAAAACAATTGACTAATATCACTTTCTGATGTTTGCATACTTGTAGTGTCTACACAGAAAACTTTTTTAATTAGTCCAATTTCAGAGCAAGTGAGTTTACCTAATACAGTTGGAGAATTCACATTCGCAATTATAAAATTAATTTGTTTTGTCATATTGAGGTCATTAAATTGAAATTTACAATCTAAGTTTTGTTGACCTAGTACCTCTCGACTATTACCAGTATATGACTTAATTTTAACATCAGTTTTAGACAATACATTTTTAGTATTAAGTGAATCATAAACACTTTTTGACATAATATTGACATCACTGCCGGTATCAATAATACAATTTATTTGTGTATTATTAATAAATAAATTAATTGTCCATTCACTTGACAACGACTTGGATGACTGAATATGACCTATAAACAATTCATCTTGTTCTGACTCTACCTGTTGTATATTACTATCTGACTGTACATATCTTATGGACTTTGACTGAAATGACCGACAGCAGACTGCAAAATGACCGATCTTTTCACATTTTTTGCACTTTACACCTAATGCTGGACACCTATAACGATGTACCTGACCACACTTTGTACAAACTTCCTGTCTTGACTGCTGACTATATTGACTGACGTTCCTTGAATTAGACTTTGATCTTGAGCGTGACTGACTCGTATTATATAAGACTGAACTTTGTTCTGCTGTCAACTCATCCGTTTGATGTCTGGAAGCAACCATGGCCTTTGCCATTTCTAAGGCCTTATCAAGATCTAGCTTATCTTCGAGCAATAATTTTTCTCTGATGTAGTTGTATTTTTGATGCATGTTACATATAAACATTATTTTGATTAGGCGTTCTTGCAGTTGTCCTAGCTCACAGTTTTGTGACCTTAATTTTAATGTGCACGCAAAATCGTCTAGGGTTTCATTTTCACTTTGTTTGTATGTGAAAAAATTATGACATTCATAAGTGAGGTTAGCTTTTGGGGCAAAGTAATTTTGAAATAACTTTGTAAGCTCGTCATATGTAACCTTATCCTCGTCTTTTCCAAAAGTATTGAATATGTCCACGCCCCTTTCCCCGATGAAATGTAGAAATAAAGCTACTTTTCTGCCATCACTCTCTTCATCCAAGCCAGACGCACGTAAGTATAATTTAAATGACTGCACCCATTTTTTCCATTGTTGAGCCAAGTTACCATTCATCACCATGGGCTGCGGACTGGACATTCCAGAAAGTTTCTTGGGCTTTTGATTTTCATCAGACATGACGCCGACTTTTCACAATGACTATACGACACATAGATTACGAACCCAATTCTGACACCATGTTTTGGTCGGTGTATCATATAAATGATAAGACTGGACTTCTATTAAACTTGGTTTAATTATATCTTCTACAGTATTCCAAATTACTTATAAGAAAGTTAGCCGTGGTTGGGACGCCATCTTGACACAGGACGCCTTCTTATAGACTAGTAACGTTCCGTCACACTAGTGACGTTACCTACTCATAACACTCAAGCGGTTGGTAACTTGAAAAATAAGCCCTACCTTGACCACTACTTAAGATTGCAGCTATGCTTTCTTCATCTAACATACGAGCCCCGAGCGGATAGTGACTCGTTAAATAAGCCCTTGCCTTGCATGTATTGTTAGATGATCTATATATAGGACAGGTGGTGATCCTATGACGATGTTTGGAGGAATGTTTAACAGTTTTTTCATCCAGTTCCATCTAGCCATTTTATTTTTACATCAGGGTCAACTAAATTGCCTAAATAGTTAACTCACTTTGAAAGGTGAGTCTGTAAGTAATTTGTATCCGTGATGTATTAAAGAAGTTTAAAAGTGTAGGCGTAAAAGTTTTTCTTAGGCGAATTTTTCTCTTAGGATCAAAATCCTTACTGGAGAAGGGGGGGTACTGTAACAATGCAGTTGTTACGCTCCTTACCTGTGTCCATTTTATAGACAAAATAGCCTTAATATCACTTCATTTTCACTTAAATTCACTATAATACAACAGATCTTATATTTGTTGTTTAGTAATAACTGATAACTGTCAAACAGACAGCCATAGATTGTTGAAGACGTCATAAATCGACTTTGTCAAATGTTAGCGGCACTAAGCCGACAGATGGCGTTACTAGCCATTCTTTATTAGCTTCACTAATGTTTAAATATTTTATTAATTAACAGTCAACTTTAATGTAAATAATCTTCTAATAATTAATTCATTGTAATTGTAAATAAATATCGTATTTAATTATTGCATGAGGAAATAATTGAGGATATGTTGGTGTCTCACGTATACGACTCAGTTATTTTCCACTCGTGACGCGAGTTGCTAGCTAGCATTTCTTTGTTCGCCCTACTCATATTCAAAATTGACCGAAAGGGGCGAAAGATTATAAATAGGCCACGCACCTTTCATTTGGTCTCTTTGCCGCCTCAACTACTACTGTGAAACAACTTGACGTGTTAACGTAATAGGTACTAAATACCTAAGTACTTATTAAAATCGGTGCAATTCCCCAAATCGGGGTCCACCGCTAGGAGCACTCCATGGCTTGGAGCATTTCACCGCACCGCTAGGAGCACTCCACGGCTTGGAGCATTTCACCGCACCACCGCTAGGAGCACTTGGACAACACTACTCGCTTCGTGGGATCGGGCTCTAAACCCTGTCCACTTCTCTTCTTGGCCGGAGCGGCCTCTAACCACGGTGACGGTGGTTTTTGGGCGCACTGTATATATATACATAATATAAGTATGAAAGGTAGAAAGGACATACAGTCTTAGATCAGGAACAAGAGTCAAGCCAGTACTTCTTAAGCCTAGATCTAA
The DNA here is from genome assembly GCA_948252455.1 of Acleris cristana. Classification (NCBI taxonomy): domain Eukaryota; kingdom Metazoa; phylum Arthropoda; class Insecta; order Lepidoptera; family Tortricidae; genus Acleris; species Acleris cristana. The sequence continues at coordinate 38,907,985 of OX411771.1, forward strand.
GTAAAGCAACAGATTGTGATTGCCTGATGTCAGTTGGAAGACTATTCCATAAACGAACAGAATGTACCGAGAAGGATTTAGAGTAACATTTGGATTTGCTAGCAGGAAAAGCAAGGAGTAGGTTGGCACTCGAGCGTAAGCGGTTCTGGGAGCCGGTAGCTAAGAAAGAGAACCGTTCGACAAGGTAAGGAGGGGATTGAAGATTGAAAAGGATATTAAATAGCAACGACAGGATATGGACATTTCTACGCGATCTAATGGGCAACCATTTTACACATGGTCAAATTTCCGCAAGCCAAATGTGTACCGAATGCACACGTTCTGAAGCCGTTCCAGTTTATTGATCAGCTCTTCAGTTGCGTCAATATATGCGATGTCACCATAGTCGAATAAAGGGAGAAGAAGAGATTGCGCAAGAGTAATCTTGGTGCGAAGGGGTAGAAAATTCTGCAGGCGCCTAAGGGAGTAGAGAGATCTAAAGAGTTTTCGACTAACTTTAGAAACATGAGCCGACCAGGAAAGCGTCTGATCCATTGTGAGACCCAAATTTTTGACAGTGGTTGAAAAAGGAATGATAGTACCGGCGAATACCAAATGTGGACACTCAAGGTCAGACAACTTTGCGATAAAATGTGGACTACCGATAACAATCGCTTGCGATTTCCTCGCGTTGATTTTTAGCCCGTAGTTAGCTGCCCAGTCTCGAATAGTAGCAAGGTCAGAGTTTATTAGGCTTATTAAGGAGGGAAAATCATCAATACCAGCCGAGGCGTAAATCTGCAAATCGTCTGCATAAAGGTGAAAGCAAGATTGGAGGGAAGCAGTGATGCCATTAATAAATATGGAGAACAGAAGCGGGGATAGCACAGCTCCTTGGGGGACACCAGCGGGCAAATCCCTCCAGGAAGAGACAGTGTCATCTACCTTAACAAGCTGGCGCCTCCCAAGGAGATATGATTGGAACCACGAGAGAGCCGCAGAAGAGACATTAAACGTTTTAAGGATGCCGAGGAGGATGTCAAAGTCAACGGTGTTTAAAGCACTGCTAAAGTCCAATAAGACCAGAACAGTGCGTTTTCTGTTTTCTATATTAAGACGAATGTCGTCGGTGACCTTGACCAAGGCAGTGACAGTCCTATGCCCGGGGCGGAACCCAGATTGGAACAAATTGAAAAGTTTGTGAAAGTTAAGAAGTCGAGACAGTTTTCTATTTATAAAATGTTCTACAATTTTCGATAGGACTCGAAGAATTGAAATTGGACGATATTCGGAAAAGGAAGAGGGTGAGGAGTGTTAGCGAGAAGAGATAAAGTCTGTTTTTTTAGAGACGGGTCCAAGACAACCGGAGAAGTGCTAAAGTGATTGTTGAGTGAATTGAGGTCAAGTTTAACATTAGAAGAGTTTTGTTGAGGTTTGCCCACCCCTAAAGACTTAAGAAACTGCCATAATTTAGGATAGGGACAACTCTGTATACGTTCTTGAATGTAGCGGCGCCTAGCATCTCTACACCTATGACGGCAGCGATTATGCAAGACAACATAGTTATGGTGATTTTCATCCGTCGGTTTATGGCGCAACTTCAAGCGGGCCCGGTTCCTCTTAGCCATTAGAACCTTAATATCGGAAGTAAGCCACAGCGTAGGGTAATGCTTAACCCGCAAAGACTTTAAAGGCGCGTGACGGTCGAAAATCGCAAGCAATTTGTCGGTAAACGCTTCAAGTTTCAGGTCAACACTGTCAAGAGCATCAATGGACTGCCAGTTGACATCGTGGACATCAGAGAGCAGGGCTTCCCGTTCCACAGTACCAAGATTACGGCAAAGAATAAATTTATGCCTGCGTTTAGGGGGTCGAATTCTGAAGGAAGCAAATATTAAATCGTGATTTGAGAAGGCAACAGCGTTAAACTGGCCGTGAAGAGAAACAAGGTTAGCAGAAGAAGTAATGATAAGATCTAAAAGAAAGGGGGGGGCACTATGAGGGAAGTGCGTAGGGCTGAGAGGAAGAATACTAAAGTTCAAGGAATTTGTAAGAAATTTAAGTTTAGAGGACCGGAAGTCGTTTTTAACGAGATATGTATTAAGGTTACCCATTAGGATGGTGTGATCGAACTGCGGGACAAGATCTCCCAACGTAATTTCAAGAGCATCAAAGTAGTTTATGTTAGAGGAAGGACTATAATATACTCCTAGAAGGACTTTAGAGTGATGTAATGAGACACTAAGACACAGATACTCAGGGGACTTTGAATAAAAAGAAGGCGAATGAGCTACAATCTCGCAGGCAAGATCACTCTTAAAGTTGATGGCAACACCGCCACCCTGAATAGTACCGTGTCCACTATCATTGGGTCCAGTCCTGTCGTTGCAAATTAACTGATAGCCAGGAAGAGGGTAGAGTGTAGAAGGAAGAGATTGCTTCAGCCAAGTTTCGGAAATCAAAATGGCATGAATGTTTTCCAAGAGAAAGAAGAAAGTAGGTCAGGGAAGTGGTCTGAGCGTTAATGTGAACGACATTGAATTTTTTTTGTGATGTGCAAAAAGTGGTGTTCAACCGATCGCAAAGATCTGGCATATCTGACTGGTCACTCAAGGAATCGTATAAACTAGACGGCGATAAGGAAAAGAAAACACTGTCATGACTCGCGTTCAATACATCCGACATGAAGGTAAAATATATGTGTAAATATTTATAATATAAATAAAATTAAATAGTATACTAATAATCTAAAATATCAAATACAAACGTATACGTATCGTACTCTAAATAAAACCGGACGCGATTGTAGTTCAATCGCTCGCCAGCAGCTGTTCATTACTAATAGCTAAACAAAGGTAAAACAAATATATGAAAAAAAAACCAAGTAACAAATATCCGAATGGAAAATAATAATGATCATGAAAAATTTAAAAATATCAACTACTCACTCACATTACAAGTACCGAAAGAAAGTCGCTTGAAGAGCGAAACGGAACGCAACACAAACGTCAAATTTCACCTGCGCCAGTGTCAAGTTCATGTCAAACAAACTTCAAGAGTGATACCGCCGCAAGCGACGAAATTAAAATCTATTTATAGAACACAGTTATAGTAAAAGAAGTAAACAGAAAACGGAGGCATAAATAATAAATAAGAAATTCAATGCTGCGGGAAGACGCAAATTGGGAAAAAAAATAACGACATAAAGTCTATTTGGGCTTTGCAGTGGCAGCTGCGCGTTTTGGGAGCTTTGCACGCACCGTCAACGGCTGCTTGCTAGCGGCATTCTGCGTGAGACCAGACGATCCCAGGGTTTCGCCACTTGGTACCACGGCTGGAGAAGGCAGGGCACGGAACTCTGACATAGTGGTGACTCGGCGACGAGAACCATCTCGGCATAAGACTACAATCCGACCATCGTTCGTCCAACTGCCCCTGACGCCAAAGATCTTCCGTGCCTCAACGAAGACTGCGTGCCGACTACCAGTCAGGAACTCCGACAGGGTAATGCCAGAGCATTTCAGTTTGGTTTTGGCTAACCAGACTGCCTTCCGCAGCACCTGGGATGTAAATCTCAACAATATGGGCCTTGGTTTGGAAGGATCCCGTAGTTTGCCAAGACGATGGCACACGTGAACAGCCTTCGCAGACATGCCTTGAACCAGCTGGTTTTGAGAGCAGATGGCAACGGCAGCATCCACAGTGATTTCATTTTCTGCCTTGGGTACCCCATGCAGAAGCAGAACCTTGGATCGTGACCTCATTTCTAGGTCATCAAGGGATTTGGCCACCAGGTCCAGTTGTGCCTGAAGACAGGATACAGTTTTCCATATAAAGGCCTTAAATACCTGGTAATCACTGTCGACCGAGGTGTGTTGAGTACCGGAGGTAGACTGGCCACTCTCAAATGTAGCCATCCTTGCAGCAAAAAGCTCCCTCATCTCATCCATGTTTTTCTTGAGTTGTGATAAAGTGTCCATAGTGTGAATTCAAGTGAAGTGAGAGGGTGGAGATTAGATACTTGTAATAAGTAAGTGATAGTTATTCAGAAAGCTAAGATAACAACTGTGGGTGGCAATTAGAGTAAATTTAATCCATTAATCCAAAAATTTGTACTGATTTACTAATATAATAGATAAAGATAAAAAAAGATAAAATACATTTATTCAGTAAGTAGGCCGCACGGGCACTTTTACGCGTCAGGAGTCTACCAGCGCTTCCCAAGAGGAGACCACTGCCGAGAAGAAACGCCGCAAGAAACTCAGCAGTCAGTCATTTTTTTAACCATATTTCTTATTACGATGATACAACTTAGTCTAGTATTGTATAAAGCTAAAAATATATAATTTAAATATAATATCAAATATCATGCGTAGTTCAGCAGGAAAACATGACAAAAATATTAGGAGAGATAAAAAGGGGGTAGAGGGAGAAAAAGGCAAAAAACAAAAAAACAACAAGACGACCACATAAAAGTTTCGACATGTTTTCCTACATCAACAGTGTCCCCTAGACAAGATAAAGGTTTTACATTTGAACAAATTATTATTGACTAAGTTTCGAGTTTAGGCCATGCATTTTTGTCTGCTAGATAATCCTCGACCCTATAATACGCTTTAGACATTAACGACTTTTTCAAGTAATTTTTAAGTGCTGAAAAGGGTAACTTTAAAACTACGTCAGGTAATTTATTATAGAAATGAATGCATTGACCAACAAATGATTTATATACTTTACTCAAAAATGCTATGTAATCTTGCCATAACACCAGTAAAAAGGAGCCAGTAGGTTGACGTTCCTGGACATCTGGAAAAGTGTCCAGTAAAGTTGAGGAATTTCGAATTTGGAATCAAAAAGTGTCCAGTAAGTAAGTATGGAAATTCCATAACATATCATATTATTTGAATTTGGAACTATCTGTAAAGACTGTGACAGCCTTCAAAAAGGCTACTTATACTACATGAAAAGCTGATCATTCAGCTCCAAAAGTACCAGGGCATCAGAAACCAAAAGCGTTATCTCGTTCAGACCAGACATCGCGTGATTTCTCTTCATTTCAGCATCGCTTGCTCCGCACCATCTCAGTTTTATGTGCGCCTAGTACATCTCGGCCGGTATGACGAGTTGTGAATCGTTAAAAAAAATTAAAAAAACCGGGTAAGCGACCGGCTAAGAGTCGGACTAGCGCCTTGAGGGTTGCACATGTGGTCATCAATATTTTAACATTTTTTTTTAAATCATTCTACTTGTTCTATTTTTGAGTAAAGCACTATACATGCTTCGACCATTAAGAGCCATCCTGGACAGGAAGGCTCACTTACTGGTCTTTGCAGTAATGTACTATTACGGACACGGAATTTTCGAATAGCGATTTTATTTTTATTTCTAGTATTTAAATTATGTATATCAGAATTTTTGGTGAACAAATCTAAATTCTTAATAACATAAATAATATTCTCATAAATAAATTGAGACGCTACAGTTAAGATATTAATTTCTTTAAAAAGTTCTCTTAAGGAGTCACGGGAATTTAAGTTGTAAATAGAACGAATGGCCTTTTTTTGTATCACAATAGTACATTACTGCACAGACCGGGAAATAGGCCGTTACGGGACGAGTAAAGTTAGCGTGGCCGAGACGCAGTCGAGGCCGCGCTATATACGAGTCCAGCAACCGCCCTTCCCGGTCGAGGCTTGTATAGTGCTTTTCTCCAACAATGCGAGAAAATATAACACAAATTGTTAAAATATTGAACACAGGTCAAAATTTCCTTGAAAAAAAAAAGAACAGAAACACGTACGAATAAAAGTACTTAAACAAAGCATTAAATAAAATCACACATTTAAACGTAATAAATTCAATTTCAATACAATATGGTTTAAATTACAACATTTATTACGCGTTTATGTTATTTCGGCAATTTATTTTGTTTATGAACACAATTTCTATAAAAAAAACGTCGAACTGTTTGATACACTTTTAAATACGCTGTAAACGCTGTTTGAAATTGTTTAACTTTTTAGTCTATGACATTTAAAAAGTAAAATATACAAGGAAGAATTTTGATTGCCCGAGTGTTTGGCTGTTTGGAGTTAGTTATCCTAGTCCAAACATGGTTTTAAAAAGTAAAACACCAGGTACGTAATGAAATTTGTATACATTTTCGCTGCCCCTGCCACTGGTAAATAATAACTTTTTTTTTTAATTTTGCCTGGTCCTGGAACTCAGAACTTCGCGGGCTGATTTTGCGACTGTAAGGTTAACATTTCCGAGCATGTGGGAGAAAATATAGTTTGTATGTCAGCTGCCTTACCCCAAACCAGAATACCGTACGACATAACACTATGGAAATAAGTATAATAAACTAAGCGAGCTGTCTCAACATTAGTTAGTTGTCTAATTTTCCTAACGGCGTAAGCAGCCGAACTTAGTTTACCTGCCAGTACAGCTATATGGGGACTCCATTGCAAATTTTGATCTATTGTTATGCCTAGGAAAACTGCCTTATCTACCATTTGCAGACACTCGTCATTTAGAAAAATACTTGAATCTACCGATTTAACAATAGGCAAAGCGAACCTAACACATTTAGTTTTCTTAGCATTTAGTAGCAAATTGTTGCTAGTAAACCAATTAAGTACTTTATCTAGTGTGGCGTTTATCCTACTGTAGTCTACGGATTTTCTATCTACCTTGAAAATAAGTGAAGTATCATCAGCAAAAAGTACAATGTCACAAAGTTTATCTACTGTTGGTGGTAAGTCATTTATATAAACCAAAAATAAAAAAGGACCTAAAATAGAGCCTTGAGGCACTCCTATTTTTACTGTAGCTCCAACAGATTGCGTTTTGTTTACAACAACTGTTTGAGTTCTATCACTTATATAAGAAGACATAATTTGAAAACATTATTGGACAATCCATAATGTTCTAATTTTAAAATAAGGGTCGCATGATCTACGCAATCAAATGCTTTAGAAAGATCACAAAATATACCTACTGCATCGCAAGATGTCTCCCAACTGTTATATATATATTTAACGAGTACAGATGCCGCATCAATTGTTGATCGACCTCTGGTAAAGCCGAACTGGTTATTGCTAAGTAGTTTATTTCTATTAAAGTGACCTAACATATCATTCAGCATTAATTTCTCAAAGACTTTACTTAGAACTGGTAGTATGAAAATGGGACGGAAGTTCGTTAAATCACTCATCTCGCCCGATTTAAAAAGAGGTATGACTTTGCTATATTTCATGAGATCTGGAAAGCTCCCCTCTGATATGCAATTATTGTAAATTAATGCTAGATGGGGTGCAATTACATCTATGATATGAAGACTACTTTAACTGATGTGCCCCACAAATCCTCAGTCTTTTTTAAACTAAGTGATTTAAATACCTTGACTATTGAATCTGAATCAACGGGGATGAATTCAAAGTTTATATTACATTTACTGACATTAGTGCAAAGTATTGATTTAGCTTCAACCGCGGATGATTTAAGACATTTCGTAGTATTAATGGCTATGTTGGAAAAATAATGTTTGAAAGCTAAGGCGACGTCTTTATTTGACGTGATTTGTTTGTCACCTGTGTTTAGGGTGATTTGATTATCACGAGTTTTTGATTTTCCCGTTTCTCTATTTATAATATTCCATACAGTTTTTACCTTATTGTCAGATGATTTGAGTTTAAGACTAAGAAAATTTGCCTTAGCAGTTAAACAAACTTGCTTAAAAGTCCTCGAATAATTCTTAACATAATTTAGGAAGTCAGCGTTCTTATTGTCCTCCCTCTCTCTATATAGGTCATAAAGCCTATTTCTACTTTTATGAATGCCTGCAGTAGCCCATTCACTAAATTTGGTTTTCGACCTAGTAATAGTTTTCATTTTAAAATTGTTATTAAATTGATGCAGAATTACGCCAAAAAAGTCTTTATAAATACTATTACACTCATTCTGTAAGAAAGGTAACACTGAAAGATTACTCTGAACTTTATTTTTGAATAATTCCATACGATTATTAGGTATAGGTCGGTATGTTATTGTCTGAGATTTTTGATAAAAATCATTGATGAAAGATGCCTTCTGACCACTATGGTCAGAATTAAAACAATTAAATAATTCTTTACCCAAACATTCACAATTACAAAAAATATTATTTAAGGAGGTTGCACTACTAATACCTATCCTTGTAGGTTCAAGGAACAGATTACCTAAATTAAAAGATTTAAATAAACTTAGTAACCTAGTGCTATTATTTGATGTTTCAAGTAAGTTAATATTAAAATCTCCACAAACTATAATATGCTTCTGGCTATTACATGCTAATTTTAACACATGTTCCATAGTAGATTCAAATGTGCAAAAATCAGCCAATGGTGGTCTGTAAACACATATTATTATATAACTTTCTAGTTCTGCGCATGAAATTTCTATAATCCTTTCTATCGATAACTTGACAATATCCTTCCTTTCCTTGGATTTAAGAGTATTTTTAACTATTATAAAAGAGCCACCATGAATGGCACATTTCCTAGCAAAATAACTAACTAATTTAAAATTTACAAAATCAAAAATTAATTGGTCTTGTTTAAGCCAATGTTCAGTAATGCACATAATTTGTACATTTTCATTATCTAAGAACAACCCTATTTCTAGTTCTTTGCTGGAAAAACCTTGAATATTCTGGTGAATTAAATTTATACTCAAGGGTGTTTCCGCTGTCCTATAATTTAGTTTTTCTACTCGCTTACTATAAACCGCTAATATTGATATCGTTAATGGTGTCAGAATACCACCTATAGCGTAACCGATGAGTAAAAACAATTCTATAATTAGCGTTGCCATGGTAATAACAGTGCTATAATTTATTATAGCATTGTTATTACCATGGTAACGGTCATTCCGGATATCAGTCTTGGCGTTTAGTTAACACTTGACATCCTAATAATTTGTATATAAACCGTTAAAAACATTTTAACACCAATTAAAATTACGAATATTAAAAATAAAATTAATTTTGAGACTAAATATGTGTTTAAAATAACATTTTTATTCAATTACTAAAAATAGATGGTTAATATCCATCGATTTGTTATTTGGTTACCATGGTTACGTTCAATATGGATATCAACAAAATGGCGTCTCGTTTGGCATTCCAACTTGTTTATGATAATTTGATAGAACTGTTTTTAGTATCTATTAAAATTCGCAAGTCATTATTGCCGATATTGGCTTGCTGGGGCTGGGTACTATTGTATTTATTTGGTTCTATATTAAAAGCTAATAGGTCAACCAAGGTCAAAATATATTTCCTTGGCACATGAATTTTTCCTGATGTTAGTGTGATGGGCTTTAAAAATTTGTTTAAATTAAAAAAATGGTAATTATTATTGCAGGATATAGCGTTATACATTATTGAATTAATGTGTGCTATTCTATTATTATAACTAAATGGCATACTTTGTGAGTATGGTAGCGCACACAGTATAATTTTACCTATGCCGCTTTCTTCAATAATATTTAGTGTTGATATTAATTTATCAACACTGGATTTATCCACACTACGACTATTTCCTATTAAAATCACTAAAGTGGTGAACCTGTCAAAACTTCCTTTCAAAAGTAAATTACATAATTGTATAAGAGATGAGTTATGGTAACAGTAATTTGTAACATTTTATTTCAACTTATTATTTAACAATAAACCTAGTCCAGATCCAAGCTGGTCAGAATAAATAATAGTTTTATTCCTACTTATAATTTGTCTAGGGGACTCCTTAGTATCAAGAGCCATATCTGACTGAATCACAGCGGTTGGCGAAATTCGTAATCTATCACAATTACCATAACTACTGTTTATTAAAGAGTTAAAACGCTCTTCATTTAATCTACTTTCTTCTACCAATTGAGTGAAAGCCAGGATATGCTCCTTGACTTCCTTCTGAGTGGTTACATACTTTAAAGAAGTTACTTCAAGCTGATCCTTTTACTTACTAATCTCAGCATCGAGTTTCTGAATATTTAAATCATATGTTATCCTATTAGAATCTAACTTTTCATTACAATGCCGCACCCCATCCTTCATTATTGATAATTCTAATTTCATTGTAGAATAGTTTTTTATACATTTTTGGCTTTTAATTAATTTCTGTGTACGCCTAATATAATTATTAATTTTAACATATTTCTTCAATTTATTATTACTGTTAAAAAATATTAATTTCTTACTGTCCTTATCGTTATCACCTACCAGCTCTTGGTCCAGGTTCTGTGTTGTTAAACTATCATAACACTGACGTTCTTTCCTTAAGTAATTTAGTTCTTCATTTGCTGCGCCAAGTTCTTCCTCCAGGTTTGTGATGCGCTTTAATGCCACTTCATGTGTACCTAGAAGCGCACTGATTGAAGGTATCAATCACAGACTGCAACTGCTCCAACTTATCTTGAACGTCTGATAATTTATAGTCATACTCCACCAGATCACTTCTCAACACTGTGTTCTTGTCCATCAATTTCTTCAGTTCCTCCTCGCTGTCATCCGTCTCCCTCATTAGCTGGTCATTCAAAGTCCTAGCTTCCTGCAGCTGTGTCAAGGTGGCCTTGAGTTGGATTTCTTGTTGGCGTGCAGTGGCCTTGCGAGATTTCATGTTCGAAGCGCTCATTGTCTCACAGTAACTCCACAAACGCACTGAAAGATATAAAACAACTGAGTACAACTTAGTAACTTGAGCAAAGGAAGATCGTTGGTTATTATATGTATTTTATAATATAATTTAAGCTATGAGCAAAATTTCTACGTCTTGTTTATTTGCCTACCCGAAAAAAATAGAAATAGTTCAATACACACTTTCAATTGAATTGAATTTAATAATCACCGAATGACGATGAATGACTGAACTACACTAACCTAAAACTAAACCGGTCAAGTCAAGTTGACATTGTGTAACACTCCTACCCACAGGCTTCATAGAAACGATAAAATATCCTACGTTGTGTAATTAATTGAATTGGCCAAATAAAACATGTGATCGTCTAGTTACAATTATACTTATCTAAATTAGGATCCTCTACGTTGTGTAAAATAAATAGGGAATCTAACGTAATCAAAATCAAAATCTCTCAATAAACATGGTAAAACCGAAAATAAAAGAAATCAACCTTAACACGAAATAAACACAAATAAAACACAGTAGGAATAAAAGTTCGACTCACCCAGATTCTCCTTGTACTATACTACCTTGATCGTTGTATAGCTTTCGTCTTCCTAATAAATAATACTCCCTACCTATATGTGCGTGTAATACAATTTAATGTTAGCCTACCTAACCCCTGCCGTAAAAAGAGGCCGGTTACAGCGAGAACCTATTTGACTTAGATTTAAATCTACTCCATTATGTATATGTAATAATTAATTAAACAAGAAATAATATCAAATTGGTTCTTACTTTGGATGGGGATTGGCCTCACTAAGACAACCTACTATTTTAATAACACATGTCATTTTCATATTTTTTTTGTAACACTCGATTTTTGCCCGCGGCATGAGACTGGGGTCGTGTGGTCACTTGACTCGAGGGCCAATCGCTAGAGGGTTGGGCGCCGTAGAAAGAGCGACCGGCCACAAACAGGATCGATGGTGGAGTTAATTAATAAAGCGTTCGTTCATGCGTTGTAATTTATTAAGTTTAGTTAAAGGTTCATATCCCCAATATAGTCTATAATTAGGTTCAGTACAAACAAGAGTGGTTAGAATAGAGGGCGTCCCCCCTGCTTGGTACTTAAATACTAATCAACCATGCCTTTAGGCCTGCACAGCTAGAGGTTACAAAAATAGATACCAATGGGTAAGTAAAGAGAAGCCCGGGTTACCTACGAGATTAGCATCATATTGGGTCAGTATAGAATTTAAACCAAATTCACAATTCAGTACTTATTTATTTCGAGCTTAGCTAACAGCATAACAGCGTTCCGTCTGGAGATGTTACTAGGCCGACTGCCAGCGAAGTGAATGCTGCAGGAGGGCCGAGCCGCCCTTAATAAAGGCTTGGTGTTCCCACTCCACGAGTCCCGTGACTCCTAGAATTAGTCAATTGACTATCCAAAACTAAAGAATTATGTAATTATTCAGTAATTGTAATTTAGGAATAGCATATAAATTGTTGTTATATTTAATAATAAGCTAGGAACCTAACAGCTCGGCCTTCCTGTTTAAGCGAGTCCCTTCGCTTATCTAGCAAAACATTTTTTATAAATTTAAGCTTATAACTAATAATATAATAATTTACTAATTATTAATCTACTTGCACATTTGTGTATAATTCTATTTTATTTACATATCTTATAGTTGTATTTTGGTTTACTGGAACAATAGTAAATAGTAGAAATTTTATACATACACAATCATAAAAGGTTTTACAATCATAAAGTGCAAAATAAAGTTTTAAACTTTTAACATGATTTAAAGGCGAAATAAACACTTATTTATTACAATTACATATTATACAATATTTATTTTACAAATAAAGCTTTAAACAAAACACACTGAAACTAATACAGATAACAATTAATTGCATGTCATTGTAGAGTATTATTTATACAGAGTATTATTTATTTAGAGTATTCATTATTTAGATTATATAATTAATGATCATTCGCTCTCTGTAGCGCTATGATTAGACGCATCTGATTCCAAATCTCTGGAAAATGTCATCCATGGTTGCATTTTATCTATTGATATAACAGCCTCATATCGTCTACCATTTTTACGGGTCATTGGCGTATCCTCTACAAGAAACCTGTCATTAGGAAGTACTTTCATTACACGGTAGGGTTCCTGATACTTTATTACCAGTTTTTGTGACTTGCCATCATGCGGGGCCTGTCGTTCTACACGTACTAGGTCACCTTCCTTATATTGCTTGGAAGGTTTCCTACGTTTATTAAAATTTACGGCATCTTTCGACTGTTGTTCCCTAATTTTGTCGCTAGCACCCTGCCTAATATCTGGTAACTCTTCGATAGGGGTTTTGTTTAATGTGTCGTTGATAACGGGGTTTAGTATACCTTCTGTTCTGCTGGTAATGTTAAAACCTGTAACGGGGCGTACGTCCCTTGTTAACATTAATCTCGTCCCCTATATTGGTACTGAGGGACTGGAGATGTTTTATTCAGTTAGCTCAGGAGGATCAGGGTTTCTAGGTTTGAAATATAAACAACAAGATTTACTAATAAAATACTGAGGCTTTATGCCTGTTTATTATAACTTAAACGGTATCCCTAGTGCTTAAACTTAAGATTGAATGATTGATAGACGTATATAGCCTAGCAGGATGCCGCCCAGCGCGACGCGAGGGTAACCGCACCGCCCTGGATCAGCAAGGGATTTGTTATTGGGTAGTTGCTGCTTCACAGCGCGACGCGAGGGTAACCGCACCGCCCTGGACCAGCAAGGAGTTGTTATGGGGTAGCTGCTGCTTCACAGCGCGACGCGAGGGTAACCGCACCGCCCTGGACCAGCAAGGGGTTGTTATGGGGTAGCTGCTGCTTCACAGCGCGACGCGAGGGTAACCGCACCGCCCTGGACCAGCAAGGGTTTTATATGAGGATGCCGGGAGCTGTTTCAGCGCGACGCGAGGGGAACCGCACCGCCCTGTTACAGCGAGAGGGGGAGGAGAGGAGTCGGGTGAGCACCACCTGATGTGCTCCTAGCTTCGAGAGCGTTTATTGAACGTCTTGTCCACACGTAGTCATCTCAATCCCTTCTTGTCGAGGGATGAGGAACCGGTGCGGGCCTTTCGGCCCCTGTCCGGGGTGTTCTGCGCCGACCGTGAAAACGGTCGGGTCCTTGGTCAGCAGCCTGCGCCTCGGGGATGTGGGGTAGGAAAGGGATTTCGGGTAGGTGGGAAAAGGAGGCGTCATAAGTGGGTTACGCTGCTCGCGAGATCGAGCCAGCCAGGTGAGACCCCGTTGGGGGAGGCCCGGCTAGCGACCTACAAGCTGAGCAGCGTCTTCATGGGTTCAATTTTGTCGACATCGTCGCCGTGTCGAGATCTCGTGGATACGCCTTGCCGTCGGGGGGTCGCGCGTGCTGGGGCGCGATATCCCTCAGGTGGGGGAATCGCGACGCTTCTGCTCGCGCGAACATCGACGTGGCGAGGCGTTTGATGAATTCGTCCAGGCTCTCGACCTTAAGGTCCCTCTGGATCGTGGCATTCCTCATGTAGCGGGGGGCATTCGTCACGACTCGCAGGCACAGGTTTTGCTGGGACTCCAGCTTCTTCCTGTGCGTTGCGGCCAAGAGAGCGTACCACGAGGGTGCAGCATACGTGAGGCGGGGTCTAATGTAGGTCTTGTAGACCCCGAGCTTCACGTGCAGAGGGAGGCTAGATCCTAGCACTGGACGCAGCAGGACTCGTGCTATTCTCGCTGATGCGACGACGGTCTTTACGTGAGGGCCCATGGTTAGTCGTCTATCGATCGTGATCCCCAAGTATTTCACAACCGGGGACCACGAGATGTCTTGTCCGTGGAGGGTGAGTGGTGGGATACGGCGTATGCATTTACTTACGAAAATCGCCTGGGTCTTGGTGACGTTTACGGTCAGCCTCCACCTGGCGAGCCATTCTGGTAAGGCGTCAATTTGTCGCTGCAGCTTGACGGCGGCGAATTCTGGCTTGTAAGAAGAAGCGTAGAATGCCGCATCGTCGGCATACAGAGCCAGGTGGGAACCATCAACGACCGGTATGTCATCGGTGTAAAGGTCGTAACATACCGGTGATAGGCAGCTGCCTCCGGCTGCTATGGGGCGACTTTCGGAAGTGGCGTCTTCTACCACCACTCTGAAGGTGCGATCCGTCAAAAACGACTGGACCACCTTCGTCAGTCTGCGTGGGGCCGAGGATTGGGACATCTTGTAGACCAGGCCTGAGTGCCAGACCCGGTCGAAGGCCTTCTCCATGTCCAGGAGAACTGCGGCCGTGTGCTCGCGTTTGTTCGCGGCGACCGCCATGTGATGCAGGACTCTGGTCAGCTGGAGCGTGGTGCTGTGTTCAGCGCGGAACCCGAATTGTTCTTGGCGAGGCGTGATGTGTGGGACCAGTTTGGTGAGCAGCAGCTTTTCGAACACCTTCGAGATGCACGGTAAAAGGGTGATTGGCCGATAGCTCTCAGGCTTCAGTATGTTCTTCCCCGGTTTGGGCAACATGATCACATTGCCGGCCTTCCAGTTGAGTGGGAAGTTGCCGGTGCGGAGGACGCCATTAAAAAGGTGCGTTACCGCCGCGATAGCGCGCGGCGGTAAGTGGCGAAGGGTGGCGTTGGTGATACCATCCGCACCGGGGGCCTTTCTGGGCTTTGTTTTTGCGATCATGCGCTTTACTCTGCCCGGGGAGAAGAAGATGGGATCTTCATTGGGAGCTATCGGGGAGGTGAAGTAAGTACGAAGGTGCTCTTCAACTGCCGCGATGTGGTCTGCCTCGTCGGATGGGTTCGGCTGGAACTGTCGCTCCAGGCACTCTGCGAATATTTCGGCGCGATCCTCGGCCCGGTACCTAGGGGTACCATCGGCGTGTCGTAGTGGGCGAATAGGTGTGGGAGCTCCGCTAAGCCGGCGGCACAGGTGATGAATGGAGGTCCAATCGTCCGCCGCGTCAGCTATCGTTTCTTCCCACGACGCTGTTCTGTGGTCCTCCAGAGCTGCCTTAACCCTCGTTGTCAGGGCGTTTAGCTTGGTCTTCAGCCTCGGGCAACGGGTTTCTTGCCAACGCTTTCGGAGGCGCCTTTTGTCTCCTATCATCTTAGCGATGTGCGTTGGCAGTGGAGGCAGCTTGTAGGTGTGTCGTCTAGGTGTTGACGCCGCGGACAGAGCTTCTCGTATGCGACTGGTTAGGTCCACCGAGAATCTGTCGATGTCCGCGGCGTCGGAGAGCGTTTGCTGAGGAACGGGGACATCCATGATCCTTGAGAACTCCTCCCAGTCAGTGGCGGGTCTGGGAGCCCTCGGAGTGAAGACTGTGGGTGCCGCGGTCAGGACGAGGAGCACCGGCTGGTGGTCGGACTGGACGTCATCGTCCAGGGTCTCTTGGGTGAGCTGGCCTTGGAGTCCACGGTGTACGGCGATGTCCAGGACGTCCGGAGTGTACGCAACATTTCTGGGGTAGTGCGTGGGCGTCTCCGGGCCGTTCACGTGATATCCGTGGATCTCGGCGTCATTGAGGAGTCGGTGACCGTCTGTATTGGAGATATTTGAGTTCCATGCCGGATCCTTACAGTTCCAGTCGCCAGCCGCTATAGTAGGCAGCGGCGAGTCTAGCAAGGTCCTGACCTCAGCGAGGTCAAGCCGGGATCTTGGGGGCTTGTATATGGCATAGACTCGCATGGGAGCGGCGGCAACATGGATCTCCACACCTAGGGCTTGTAAAGAGCCCAGGTGGATCTGCGGCAGCGGTTGGTGGACGACTCCTCTTCTGACGAGTATGGCCAGTCCTCGGAAGGCCCTGCCTCCTTGTTCGTCGTCCTGACGATAGGTGTCATAGTGCGGCACCTTTAGCTTTATGGATGGTGTCAGCATGGTCTCCGAGATCAGGGCTATATGGATCTTCTGCTCTCGGAGAACTGCAGCTAGGAGCGGGATCTTTTGCTTCAGTCCCGCGGCGTTCCAGTGCAAGATCTTCAGGGACGTGAGTTCTGGATGATCTTCTCCATCCCTCTGCGGGCTAACGCGGTGATGTCCGCGTTCGAGTGTGTGGCTTCCAGTGCCAACACAACCTCTTGCAGTGCCTGCATCGCCGTCATCACCACGTTAATGTACTCGGCGGCTGTGTAGTGAGCGGCAGTTCTCGGGCTTGGTCCCTGGGTCGGGGCAATAAAAGCCTGAGTTGCTGCTGCCGTGGTGGCTGCTGCTAGGACCGGGGCTGGTTTTGCCGGTTTGGTGGTGGGTGCAGTGGTGTGGGTGTCGGCTGTGACAACCGTGTTCACACCGTCCTGGGGGGGTCTTGGTCCCCGTTTTCTACCGCCGCGCCTCTTCCCGCGGCGGGAGGGAGGTATTGTGGGGTCGTTCGCAGGGGCCATGAGGGTGGCGCTCTCCTGCGTCGCCTCGACGACCTGCATGCGGGCCATATCGGTGCCCTGCCTGGGCTTTGGGGGGTGGACAGTCTTCTTTGCCTTACGGTTCTCTCTGAGGAGAACCGGGCAAGAAGCACTGTTGGCTGTGTGCAAACCGCTGCAGTTCGCGCACGTTGGTGGCTCCTCTCTGGGCCGGTCGCATGCTCCGGCAGCATGTGGGCCGCCACAGCGCACACAAGCTATGGGGCGGTGGCAGTTGTGAGAGGAGTGGGCGAACTTCTGGCAACGGTGGCACTGCGCCAGGCCACGTTTGCCCCTCCAAGGCTCGATTGTTACCCCCGGCATGCAGAGGACTTCTGTGACCCTGTAGAGTCTGGCGGCAGTTTCTAGGTCTTTCTTTACCTGGGCGTAAAAAATACACCCAGGTCTGCCTTGACGGGCCCTGATGGGTCTGACGTATTCCACGTCAAACCCCTGGTTCGTCAGGTCCTCCAGGATCTCCTCAGGCTGAGTATCGACGGGTAGGCCTCTGATGGCCACCTTCAGGCTGCGCTCGCTGGGCAGGGAGTAGCAGTGCCACTCGACACCGGAAACCTCCTTCTCCAGGTCGGTGAGGTACCGCTGCACCTCCCTGAATTCCTGCTCCCCCGCTGGTGAGAAGCGCACTCCGTTTCCGAAGGGGCGGGCATTTGGGGCGTGTCCCAGAAGGGCCTTGAGTGCCCGGAAGTGGGTGCCCCAATTGGGGATTCGCTCGACCACTATCGGCGGGTATCTGATCTTCTTGGGGGGGGGGGGGGGGGGCTGTGTTGGCCCCGCACCCCCTTGTCCGCCAATTGCGGAGGGAGACGGTGGGGAGGCAGCCGCGTCGGCGAAGGACAGCCGTAGCGGTGCCGGAGGCGGAGGCGTGTGCAGCTGTGGTGGTTGCTGCGGTTTGCGGGGGGCAGGAGGTGGCGATGATGATGGCCCTGCAGAGTCCATCGGGGACAAGTCCAGCCGAGGCAGGGAGTGTGGAGGCTGCGACGCTTGCGGCGGAGACCCAGCAGCCCGTTTTTGCTGGGGGGAGCTGAAGGGCGGCGGCGAGAATCGTACCGCGGATCCCGGCTGTGCAGCGGGTGGTGGGGCGCTCATACGCGGAGGCGCTGTAGGCAGCCTTGAGCGGGCGATATACGCGGCAACGCACGGAGGGGGGGCGGTCGCGATCGCGGTCACGGACGCGCTCGCGGGCGCGGTAGGTGTTTGGGGGTTGCCGGCCCCATTCGCGGCACGCGCGGGTGCGCGGGGTGGCGCGGTCGCGGGCGCGGGCGCCTTGCGGGGCGCTGGGGTGTCAAGCCTGGCGGGCGGCGGTCCCGCGGCCGGGCGCTGCTCGCGGGGTTGCGGGGCAATTACGATTGCGGAGCGTGGTTTTGGTGTTGCGCGCAGGGCGGATGTACTCCCTTGCGCGAGCCGCTCACTGAGGGCTACCATTGATCCCGGGGAGTTTGCGAACTCCTGGGCGGCGGTGGTCCTGGACGCGTGTGCAGGATTTCGGCTGGGGCCGGGGTCTTCCCGCAGTGGGTTCCCGATCGTGGCGCTGTCCAGAAAATTTTCCGGATGGCCATGGGGGCGGAAGAGTTCTTCACCGGCTCCTTCTTCAGTCGGGGTGGCAGAGGGCGACGGTGTCAGTGACTGCGCCTGGCTTGCCTGGATCCCCTTTATGAAGTGGAGCACTTGGTTCCGAGCCACTTCGGTGATGGCGGCGTCCCTCCGCTGGGTGTTCGCAAACATCCTGGTGCGGGTGCGCCTGCGCGACGTAGGGTCATGCCGTTTGTTCGGCAGCGGCATTTCGGCGGTGGTAGTCGAAGAGGTGGTGGTGGAGCCCTAAAAAGGGCTTTTGTTATTCACCCCCACCTTTGCGGGCTCGCAAAAGGCGGGGGACACGAACAAGTTTTGGGGGGGGGAAATAAACGCGGACTATTTAATCCCCCCACACAAAAACTTGTCGCGGAGATTTCCTTTAAGGAAAGTTTTCTGGCGGGCAGTGACTCACGCGACCGGTCGCGCCGCGGCCTTTTCCACTTCCCCCCCTCTTCCCCCGCCCCAAGGTTCCACCCGCAAGCGAGTGACCGGGACTAGGTACTGGGAGGAAAGTTTTCGGTCGTCGGCGCGGAAATTTCCGTTGTTGACTCCGGTCCGAGCGCGTCACGCTGTGACGTGGGCAAGCCAGATGTTGTTGACTTGATTTTATTTGTTTGAATTGATTTGTTTTTTTCTTGTCCGCAAAAACAACACGTCCCACTAGCCACTGCGGCCTATCCACGTCTTGTCAGCTCGAGAGCACACCACGCAGTGTCCTCATTGGACGCCGCGGCCGCGGTATATAAAGGCCCCGGTGACGACCGCGGGGATTTGCGGGCGCGGGCGGAGTGGGCTCGGAGCGCGCGCCGCCACCGGTGCCGCGCGTATGGCCGTGACGTCACGCCGGACCGTTCGCCCGTTCGATGACCGGCCGGCGCTCGTTACATTCCCCTCCCTCGTATGGAGATTTTTACCTGTAAAAATCACAGTTATAATGCTTGGTATTCTCTTTTTCCCCTAACAATTTACTCGGTACTGGTTGTTGTAACGAGTGCTTATATAATCCTTATTCTATATTATTTTGTTTTATATCCATATTCTATTTGTCGGACTTCGAATGGTAAACGGGCGGAATGCTTCTATAATTTTAAATTTGTTTAGCTTCAACGCAAATATTTTTTTTTACGTGTTGCATTCATTCCGGAGTAGATAATCTTTGTTCGATAACCTTGTTATCTTACTGGGCCGGTCTCGCGGCGCTCGGCGGCGCGAGATTAACTTCTACCCTCCAATATATTCCCGCGGTTTTAACTGTGCGTCTTGTGAGTTTATTTTTAGCTATCTAATTTTTGCTTTTTTATTTTGATGACTTCATGTTTTTGTTATTTGTCCTACGGCCGTATCGGATTGGAATGTTATGTTATCGATTTATAAATGGTATCGGATATTGTTGTAATTATTATATATGGAACGGTTTTAATTTTTTTACATGCGCTGTTATGATTCGTTTCTTTTTACCGGTGTCTTGTATTAGGTATATTACTGGTGATTTTTGCCCTATTATTGTGTACGGGCCAACGTACATCGGTGCCCATTTCGCGCAAAAATTTTTGCTTGCGTTGGACCAAACAAAATTTCTTTTTAGTACTTGCTCGCCCGTCCTTGGCTTCCATTGTCTTCTACTTCTGTCGTAGTTTTGTTTTTGCCAGTCGGACCTTGGCAATGGGCCTATCAGATCGGTGTTCACTACCTCCCTTGGTACCGACGCATTGTTTATATGCATCAAACCGGGTGTTTTTTGTTGCGATGGCTTATGCGTTTGGCATGCCACACACTTCTTTATGTATCCTGCTACTGACTTGTACATCCCGGGCCAGTAATACCTCTGCGCTACCTTTTGCAATGTCTTAGCAGTACCCAAATGTCCCGCCATTGGTGTATCGTGGTGTTGACTGATAATGTTGTCTCTGTCTTCCTTCGGCACGCATAGCCTCCACTCGGATCCTGGCATTACCTTTACTCCGTAGGACGAGTTTATAATTTTTTTATATAACTGCCCCTGCTTTATGCAATACCCGGTTTGCGGCCCTTCCCCTTTTTGTACCTCCGCCATTACGGACTCGTACCAACCTAGATTCTCCGTTTGCGTTGTGCATACCGGCGTTAAACTCGGCTCGGTTTCCTCACCTACCGGTGTGTTCACTGGTTGTGCATCTGGCCTTTCGGTTACACTATTCAGGGCCGTCCCCTGCCGGCCCCACAGTAGTTGAAAGCCTACCCTTCGTAATATATCCATCCCGATTATCGCGTATCTCGCGGACGGTAGCACCCTTACCCAGTGTTTAATTGAGGATCCCTGTATCTCTAAATTTACTAATATATTCTTGTTTATCTCAATTTTGGTGCCGTCTGCCAATATTATCCTCCGTGATTTTTCTGACTCTAACGCGGCCTTAGCGGTACATTCTTTATATATTTGCTCGTTTATATAAGTGTTGGTTGATCCCGTGTCCACGAGGCATTTATATGAAACCCCCATAATCACGACATCCATATACAACCGGTTATCCTCTCTCGGTTCTTCGTTCGCGGAGCCTACCTCTCCAGACGTCATTCTTCGCCCCTTATCCTGAGAGATCCGCTCGTAATCGGCCGTTAACTGTATCAAATCTTGTAAATCCTTAAAATCCCGTCTCCGGACGTAGAGTTTATAATTGGGGTGCATGTTTTCGTAAACCCTATCTATTCGTTCTGGGTTTCCTAATTTGCCGTACCTCCTCATTAAAGTTTGCAAATCGGTTAAATAGTTCATAAAACTCTCATTAAACTTTTGCTTTCGCGCTATTACTTTTTCAATGAGGTTAGCCTCGTAATTGCTGGGGAAATAACAAAGTTTAAAAAATTTCATGAAGCTGTCCCACGAGTTCCATGTTCCTATATTATTCCTGTACCATAGCAATGCTTTTCCTTTCAATAATCTAGGCAACATTTTGAGAAGATCATCCCCCTCAATGCTACTAGCGTCTATGAGCTCCTCCAACCGTTCGTGAAACTCCACTGCATTATCCGCAACATCGAAGGTTATGCCCCATTCTTTGACAATTTTCCCTAGGTTCCTCAATGGTTGTCCACCGGACTTACTGTTATCTAACTCGGCATGTGACATTTTTGTCGGTGTTCGGTACTCCTGGTCACGTATGAATTCAACTAGATTCTTACGAAGCTGATCTACGGTAAGGTTCTCGGTTCCTAGCCCCCTCTTCTGAGATTCTACGATTAATTCGGGTTTCTTTAATTCATATACCCAAGCGGTGGGCATTTGGTACAGTAATTACGGTATGGTTTATCAAAAGGTATGCTATGGTGGAAAACGACTATTAAAATGACTACGGTATGTTTTATCGGTATGCTATAATGGTCAACGGATATTATCGGTTTGTTTTTATTTCAAATAAATCTAGCTATATTCCTGATCCTGAGCAAAGAAGACTCTAGAAGTGAGTTTTTATCGTTGGGCGCCAAATGTAACGGGGCGTTTTACGTCCCTTGTTAACATTAATCTCGTCCCCTGTATTGGTACTGAGGGACTGGAGATGTTTTATTCAGTTAGCTCAGGAGGATCAGGGTTTCTAGGTTTGAAATATAAACAACAAGATTTACTAATAAAATACTGAGGCTTTATGCCTGTTTATTATAACTTAAACGGTATCCCTAGTGCTTAAACTTAAGATTGAATGATTGATAGACGTATATAGCCTAGCAGGATGCCGCCCAGCGCGACGCGAGGGTAACCGCACCGCCCTGGATCAGCAAGGGATTTGTTATTGGGTAGTTGCTGCTTCACAGCGCGACGCGAGGGTAACCGCACCGCCCTGGACCAGCAAGGGGTTGTTATGGGGTAGCTGCTGCTTCACAGCGCGACGCGAGGGTAACCGCACCGCCCTGGACCAGCAAGGGGTTGTTATGGGGTAGCTGCTGCTTCACAGCGCGACGCGAGGGTAACCGCACCGCCCTGGACCAGCAAGGGTTTTATATGAGGATGCCGGGAGCTGTTTCAGCGCGACGCGAGGGGAACCGCACCGCCCTGTTACAGCGAGAGGGGGAGGAGAGAAGTCGGGTGAGCACCACCTGATGTGCTCCTAGCTTCGAGAGCGTTTATTGAACGTCTTGTCAGCTCGAGAGCACACCACGCAGTGTCCTCATTGGACGCCGCGGCCGCGGTATATAAAGGCCCCGGTGACGACCGCGGGGATTTGCGGGCGCGGGCGGAGTGGGCTCGGAGCGCGCGCCGCCACCGGTGCCGCGCGTATGGCCGTGACGTCACGCCGGACCGTTCGCCCGTTCGATGACCGGCCGGCGCTCGTTACAAACCAAACAGAAGTTCTGACGGACTCTTTTGTGTAGTCTTATGTTTAGTGGTATTGATGCCTACCTGTATGTCGGGAATGTGCTCATCCCAAGTTTTTTCATCCCCACCATGACTCGACGTGGCTAGTGCATCCAAAATTGTCCTGTTGAACCTCTCTACTTGCCCGTTTGCTCTTGGGGTGGCTACTGCATTGACTATGTGCTTAATACCAAAAGATGTCGTGAAGTCTTTGAAGATCTTACTTGTAAAGCTAGTACCTTTATCTGTGATGAGACGACTGGGCACGCCAAAGTAGCTGACGTGTTCTTTAATGACACGAACCGTTGTCACAGACTTTGTATTTTTCACGGCAGTGATATTCACGTACTTCGTAAACCCATCGACTAATACTAACAGATAACAGCTACCTCTTTTACTCCGCACAAAAGGGCCTAAGTGATCTGCATGGACTGTGTGGAAAGGTATACTCACTTTTTCAATTGGATGTAGTTCTCCTTCTCGTTTACCTCCAGGTGCTTTGTGATGGGCACACTCGAGGCAAGATAATACATATTTTTTTACTAACCTGCGCATTTTTGCAAACCAATAATGGTTCTTGATGCGTTGTAAAGTTTTTTCGAATCCACAGTGTCCTACGTCATCGTGATTCATTTTTAGTACTTGCCAGCGAACACTTTTTGGTACCAACCACTTTAGTTCGTCGTTAACTATGCGATATACACGATCATTTTTCAGCTGGTAATTTTTTTGTACGTCCGCAACTTCAGCAGACTTAGGGTCACGGAGAATATTCTTAATTTCCCTTACCTCCTGATCCGCAGCTTGTACTGTTGTAATCCAGTCTTGTTCCGATGACTGTATTTGCAACACATCCAATACATGTAGTTCATTTGACGCAGCGTCGACAGGGTTCCTACTTAGCGCATCCGCGTGTGACATGCGAGTCCCGGGGCGGTACTCGATGGTGCAGTCGTACTCCTGGAGTTGTACCCACCACCGAGCGATTCGAGATATCAGATCACGCTTTGTTAAAGTAGATCTGAGTGCATTACAATCTGTTAAGATTTTAAATGGTATACCTACAAGATAAACTCGGAAACGGTTGAGTGAAGCGATCACGGCCAATGTCTCGAGCTCATAAGAGTGTAACTTACGTTCATCAGCAGTGGTCTTGCGGCTGAAGTACGAAACTGGATGCAGCAACCCACTGGAATTTCGCTGTAGCAACTCGCATCCGTGTGCAACTCCGTTTCCGCATTGGGGTCATACAGAGCGAGGACGGGGCGAGCTACGAGTAGTTGTTTGATACTATGAAAAGCTTCTTGTTGTTGAGGGTTCCAAACCCAACAAGAGTCCTTTTTCAAAAGGTCTGTTAAAGGTGCAGCTATAGTTGCGTATCCTTTTATAAAACGCCTAAAAAACCCAGAGAGACCGAGAAACTGGCACAACTCATGCTGGTTACTTGGTTTTGGGAACTTCGAGACTGCGTCAGTTTTCCGATTACCTGGACGGATCCCATGAGCGCTTACCTCAAATCCCAGGAAGTCGACAGTGTTCAGGAAGAAGTTGCACTTACTCATTTTAAGGGTAAGACCTCCCTTTTTTAGAAGTTGCAGCACCTCCTCTAGTCTTTGCAGTCCTTTGACGGGATAAGTACGTCATCCATATATACAATTGCATATTTTACCTGGGCTTCTCTAAGAATTTTATGAATCGTGCGTTGAAACACCGACGGGGCGTTGACCAGCCCAAAGGGCATGCGGTTGTACTCGAATTGTCCGTCGGGTGTCACAAATGCTGTCTTGTTGCGAGAGCCTTCGGCCACCGGTATCTGGTAATAACCCGAGGCTAGATCAAGTGAAGTAAACATTGTATTACCTGCTAGTAGGTCCAATTGGTCTTCCACTCGCGGTAACGGGTAATGCTCTTTTTTTGTCTTCCTATTGAGAGCACGGTAATCGACACATAACCTTTTCTCACCAGTCTTCTTCTGGACTAATACAATGGGGCTGGCGTATGAAGACGAAGATTCACTGACGATACCACTGTCTACCATCTCCTGGACCATATCTCTTACCTGAAGGCGTTCGGTATACGACATACGATAGGGTCGATACACGACAGGTACTGAGTCCTCAAGTTCAATCACCATTTCAGCAGTGTTTGTGAATCCAAGGTCCTTAAGTCCACTTGAAAAGCAATGTTTATATTGTTCGAGTACCTGTTTTAATTCTGCGCGTTGGTCCTCGGTCAGTTCTTGATTACAGTTTATTGTACTGTTTTCGGCTTCCGTGGTCTCGAGACTGTAAGAGTTCAGTATAGATACCTGATCTGATGAATTCCTGGGTAGGGACCTATTAACAGAGCACCCTTCTCTATGGTCATGTCATCTGGGGAGATGTTGTAAACCAAGACAGCGCCACGTCCGTTCTTAATTTCATACGTACCCGGGAATAGATAATACTGCTTGCCTTCCTCACCTCTCATTGATCCATTCACATACACGCTGTAATCAGCTTGCAAGTTTGTAGTGACCGCAACGGGGAGTAATTTGTTACCACTTATTTTGGTGTCCTTTTCCGCAACGAGATGGACACGATCTTGGGTAAGTCTCTGGAAAATGATCTCGTCGGGTGTTTTAGTGATGATAATATCTGGCTTTTCGGTAAAAGAATGTCCTAATAATGCAGGGTGACTGAGTACGTAATCATCTACGACATACATTTCAATTGTTTCTTGTAGACCCTGAACCTCTACGTTTACAATGGCAACACCAACAGGGCAAGTCAGATTACCACCTATACCCTTTAACAATGGCAAGTCATCTCGTGAGTCGACTTTGAGATTAAGAGCTTTTGCTGTACTAAGTCTGACTAAGGAACACTGGCTGCCCAGATCAACGTGACATTGCACGTGTGTGTTATTAATTTTTACATCTAGTATGTATTTACTGATGTCATCGTCCCTATTAACAGTTACCTTAGAAACGTTCTTAACCTTATCGTCTTTATTTGTGGTCTGATGGTCGTTCTTATTGGTAGTTGTTTTATTTCTAAAATAACAATTAGCAGCCTGATGTCCTAGCTTGTCACACACTGTACATTTCAAAAGAGGCTTATCGCACCTAAAACTTGGGTGTCCTGTCTCATTGCAATTAAAGCATCTAATGTTAGTATTACTAGACCCAAATTTACTGGGCCCGGGACGACCGAACGTGGATGTACTATTGCGCTCGTTGAATTTTTTAAGAGGAATTTCATTATTAGTACGAATGTTTCCTACTTTGACAGTCCTAAAATATTTAAGTACCTGTTCAGGTTCTCTAAATTGTGCTGCCTGCGCGCCTACCTTAACGGCGCGATCCTCAACGCCATACAGAATACAATCGACTGCTTGCTTACCAGTAATTTTACATCGATTTAACAAATTTATCTTTGCGTAATAATACTGTTCTAGAGGTTCGCCGTACTTGACCCTTTTGGCTAGCATTTCGGTTAGAAGTTCGGCATAGTCTTCGTGACAGGGAAATGATTCTATTAACTTTTGCTTCCATTCGGTCCATGTAAACAAAAGACTTGATAGTCCCTGATACCATGTCTTGGCAACCCCGCTCAACTTGGGTAACGAATAGTGGATGGTCGCTTTCTCGTCCCAACCATATATTTCGGCGCATTCTTCCACTTTCGTTAACCAAGTCAATACGGTCTGTTCTCTGGTCATGGGGTCGAATTCGGGTATAACGTTAGTATTAAAGGTTAACTTGTGTTTATCCGAACTTTTCATTTTATCGAGGATACTAAGGAATTTACCTAATATAGCATTTGTGTCAGATTCCTTACTAGTCTTTCGTCGTCTCCTTTGTGGTGGTGAGCCTCGTTCCGACTCGGACGAAGAGTACAGCCTGCGCCTGCTGTGCCTCGTCCCTGTCCTTCGCCTATCCCTCCTTCTGCTTTGTTTTCTCCTGTTCCCGCCATCCTCACTATCCGAGTATGTTTCGCTAGACCGGCGTCGTTTTGACCGGCTTCTTCTAACATTCCTGTACACGTCCGTATGCTCTATCCGTGAGCCAGAGATATCATGACCATGACCCTCAACCTCGGGTACTCCTTGGTTATCAATATGCGTTAGTCCTTCACCTCGACTAATTACATAATCTCGATTTTTCAACGTACTGGACCCTTCCCCTCGGTCAGTTCCGTTGTCCTTTTCATTAGGCATTCTGAAACTTCCAGAAAAGAAGCTTAGGAACTACTCGTGTACATGCAATAAGCGTAATAGTTAATTATAGCCATGTCATTAGCAATTTTTGAACAAAAATAAAGAAAATAGGATTATGTGTAACCGCGAATACGTATCAAGGATAAATAACGCATTTGCAATAAAACAGTCGCTTTACTTAACATAGAAATATCTTGTAAGCCGTTATTTAGAAGCGTTCATGTTAAACACATTTCAAGGTAGTAAATACAAATTACCAAATATGTCTATCCCCAGGGAGTACCCTGGCAAGATAACCATACTTGACTAACCATATTAACCTCCGGAATGACTCCGTTACGGAAAATACAGTTTATTTTAAACAAACACGAATCGAAATATCAAAAATGTCCATCTCCAGGGAGTACCCTGGCAAGATAAACACATTTGACTAACCATATTAACCTCCGGAATGACTCCGTTACGGAAAATACAGTTTATTTTAAACAAACACGAATCGAAATATCAAAAATGTCTATCTCCAGGGAGTACCCTGGCAAGATAAACATACTTGACTAACCATATTAACCTCCGGAATGACTCCGTTACGGCAAATATAGTTTATTCTAAACCAACGAATCGAAATATCAAAAATGTCCGTCTCCAGGGGGTACCCTGGCAAGATAAACATATTTGATAAACCATATTAACCTCCGGAATAACTCCGTTACGGCAAATACAGTTTTTATTGTCGATTCATTACCAAAAGTAAGTATTAATTCGTAAAAGAAAATACTTGACAAAGCTATTTTTAAAACGTTATAACAGCAAAAAAAAAGAGAACGTTGATGACAAAGAAAAATTACTTACGTGTCTTTTTATACACCATGGGCGAGGTAAAGGTAGTTTTATTTAACCTTTTCGATCCCACTTTCTGACTTATTGGGTCAGTGTAGAATTTAAGCCAAATTCACAATTCAGTACTTATTTATTTCGAGCTTAGCTAACAGCATAACAGCGTTCCGTCTGGAGATGTTACTAGGCCGACTGCCAGCGAAGTGAATGCTGCAGGAGGGCCGAGCCGCCCTTAATAAAGGCTTGGTGTTCCCACTCCACGAGTCCCGTGACTCCTAGAATTAGTCAATTGACTATCCAAAACTAAAGAATTATGTAATTATTCAGTAATTGTAATTTAGGAATAGCATATAAATTGTTGTTATATTTAATAATAAGCTAGGAACCTAACAATCAGTAAACCCGTGCCACACTTATCCCCTATTAGAATTATTATCGAGGACAAAAGAGGCACTTTTTATCTACGCAGTCTAAGGCTGGCCAAGGTAGCATAATAGGTTAAAGTGAAAAATAGAATTAGATTCAGGATCCCACGAGAGGTGTGCGTATCACCGCTCGGTTACTCCCTCATGCACAGCCACGTCGCAGCACTCACGGGCACGCAGCATGCAAGACGATAACCTCCGCCTTGTAGCTTCCAGAATAGCCTTGGAGTTTCCAGGGTAGCCTTGGAGCCCTTAAATGTACAATATAACATTTCAGAAAAGAAACAAACACAGACACCTCACCCGACAACTCATCACTTTTAATGAATAAAGTTTACCTTTTCGGGCAATAAATTAGAAGCAATTGGCTTTTATACTCAGAGACCGCAGAGTTGGGTTAGCAATAACACCGTATTGACCATCTGAAACAGACCGGGCGTACTTTAGAAACAGAACGTGGCGATTACGTGACGCTATTGCGACGTACACTTTCAACATGAAAATTTACCTTTAAGACGCGCGACAGCGCACGTTAAGACTTAGACACGAGCACAGCAGTTATTCGTGATGAACAAGAGGCACCCTGACCTGAAAGGAATCGAAGTGAGTCTTTACTTAAAAGCCGGCATCGGCGCGACAGTGTGAACAATATACGCGAAAGTTACAGCATACTCACTGTGAAACCCGGCCTCAAGGGCAAAGTAAACGTCTAGACATGATTAGCACCGATATAATTTACTCGGCCACGGCATTCATCGGCTTTTATTCACACGAAATCACAGCAGAAGATCAGAATCATCTCTCGATGACCGGCCTGCAAACGTAAGTGACGCCGTAGTGATGTTACTGCCGCATTCCAATGCATCTCCGGTCGCTGCCAACCTAGCCGATTCAAATCGAAGAGAAAAGCACTAACACTTCCGATCCTTCCCAGTAAAGAAGGACTTTTGCTTAGCTGAAATTAAGTGAATAAAACATCTGGAACTAGTAAATAAGAATGTAAGATGGAAACCGGTAAATCAATCTGCTCACACGCCGACAGGGCGACGCCTTAGCCTCCTGTCAAACGTCAAGGTGACGTTTCATACTATGACAAAACGACTAACCAAACAATACCGCTGAACTTGACAGAAGCGCGTGGAGCTAACCCCATGTGCTTCTGTTTAGTCCACCAGAGTAAATCTCTTTAACCGAACAATTGTCCTCGCGTGTGATATCCATGAACTTGTTTCTCTAATAAGTCCATGGTGATTGTCTAAAACTCGATACTGGCGAAATACACCTTGTTAAAACAAGGAGTGAAAGCCATTAATTAAGAAAAAAAAAAAAAACAAAAAAAAAAACAATGCCGCTGTCCGGGTTTTGCATTGAAAATAACAAGGAATTACTGTTTTTAAAACGGGTTAAATATGAGTTCCGAATGTGGATAGAGGAACCAAGATCTAGGATATACACGCTCCGTGTCGAAATGCGTGAGATAAAGTGAGTACCTGAGTGTGAATCGAGCCGGTTAAATGTGGACGGTTTGTTATCCAAGACGAGAGAGTAATTTACAAGTTATTAGAAGTACACCGGCTCCTTCAAGTATGGGCGTGAAGCTCGTTCGCTCCTTAAATGGCCGCCACGACACTCAGCCAGGAACCAGCGAGGAAAGCCTCCAAACAAAAGAAAGGATGAACTAAATGATCAGGTATTGTACCGACAGTCCTTGTCGAATACTAGCTGTAAGTAGTCAATGGTAGGCGTTAAAACGGCGCTCTGAGCGAGCCAGGGCTAACGCCTCCCCCGTCTTCATGTAAACCAAGCAAGAAAAAGTGACATCACACTTTTGGGGTGTTACAAACTCAGTTATTCCTTTGTCTGGTCGTTTAATTTGTCTCAACACAAACTTATACAGTTACAGTTCAGGTTCTTGTTGGTTTGAAATTGGATAACAGAATAATCCTCGTCTGTCCTGACAACAGTTTATATCACCTCCGATTCCCACCCTTTTCAGGAAGAATCGGCGGGAAAGACAAAATGTTGCCAGTACAAACCGATAAATAAAATTATTTTATAAAAAAACACGACACTATCTTGCATCTATACCTTTTACGTATGAGTTAATGTCATACAACACTTTATGCACCAAATCATTTAACAAAGTGATTAATTGGGCAAATGCATGAAAACAAACGGTGATTAAGAGGAACATTAAATGGTTTGTAATTTCCACTGTTAGCTTCAGCACATCACAATGTGGTTTGTGATTTCCACTATTAATTTAGAACATCACAAAAGGGGGTTGATCACTCTTTCTAACTTCCGATACGGGTCACCTCAGCGAGGATCGGTGATTCAAATATAGTCTGTGATTTCCGTTGTTAGTTTCAGCACATCACAAAAGGGGGTCGATAACTTTTTCTAACTCCCGACACTGGTCATGTCAGGGAGGATAGTCTGGTTTGTGATTTCCGCTGTTAGTTCAGTACATCACCAAAACAGGTCGATCACTCTTTCCAACATCCGACACGGGTCATGTCATAGAGAATCAAAATGATTCGATTGCAATAAAATGAATGCAAAAGTATAATTGTTTACACACACACAATTGTGCACACACACACACACACACACACACACACGCACGCACGCACGCACGCACGCACGCACGCACGCACGCACGAGTTACAGAACCCAAACCCTCTCCTAACTATGATTTCCAAAAAGGTTCGTCATAGAGAACCTTAACCAACACGTTAATACGTGACATAGAGCTGTTGATGCCACAGTTAGTTACATGTTTAATTTAATAGCATCAGCAGACTTCTTAAAACAACGTCACGTACTAAACGTGACCTATTCTTGTACAATACTTGTAACTCTTGTAAGTTTTTACTTATAAATAGCGTAATTAGTTTAATAAAGGTAATATTGTCTTAGGCTAGTTGATAGCAGTAGTTGTGTATATTGAACCAAGTTTAAAGTACTCTCCTGGCCTAATTATTTATCTGGCGCAGCTGGTACTGGGACCGTAGGTTTTTCAGTAATACGGATCCATTTATATTTTGGCCGTGTTGCATGGAGAATCGTATGTTTCAACACTTTGACGGATCCCGACGAAGAAATAAATTTAATAAGGCGATTAGTTCCGGGGAGAAGCAGCTACTGCAGCCGTTGGAGTCGGAGGTCCAGAATCCCAGACAACGGAGGTCGACAGCCAAGGCGTATTCAAAATCGCAAGGAGCATGGGAGTAACTACGGATCTGTGAGTTAAACTTTTAAATATATGTGTGTTGTAGGGTTTAGCAACGCCAACTAGTTTCGTTTTTATACGAAGTTATTGTTTTTGTGTTTTGTGTAGGTATATTTTGGTGTGTACATTCTTTATACAATGGAGAATATTAAGCAGATATCCGCGGAGATAGTTGCTATCATACCTTTGTTTAGTGGGGTAGTGGATCAATTTCAAACCTTTATAAGTAAATGTGAATATGTCATAAAACTATATGGTAGTAACGACATATCGCAGAGTGAATATCTGTTCCACATGATTTCGAGTCGTTTAAGTGGGGAAGCGTCTATAGTAGTAAGCGCATGAGCAACATTTGAGGACTTGGGATCAACTTAAGACTTTGCTGAAGCAACATTTTAGTGATCCTCGAGCCGAGGAATGTTTGTTAATGGAGTTAGAATATTTACAAAAAAAATGGGAGTGAAAGTTATGAGGGATTTTGCCATAGGCTTAAACAGTTGAGGGGTGTTCTGTTCGCTAAAGTCAATAATAACAATGACGAAGCCGACACACGTTTAGTTAAGCATAAAATGTTTACGAAGACATGCTTGGAAGTTTTCTTGTTTAATCTTCCCGCTTATCTGGTTAGGTTAGTACGTTTCAGAGATGTTAAGACTCTGGAGGAGGCTTTGAAGGTAGTGTTGGAGGAGGAGAATTTTCAAGCTAGATATAGTGTTAGGAATATATCACAGGAAGTAAGATCCGCGGGTTTGAATAGAAGTAATAACTTCCAGGGGAACGTTCCTCAAAGGTTACCTAGCACGAATGCATCAAGTAATTTTGCTCCTAGGAGGATCATTCAGCACAAGTTAAGTACAATAATTTTCAAAGTAATACTACCCAGAATCGGAATTTTAATATGCAACCTAGTCATTCAGGCCAATGGCATCAAAACACTAGGTCAGGTGTAATGCAGAATCAGCGTAATACGGACAATGCATCGTATGTGTCGCGGAACGCGTCATACGGGGGCTCACGTTTCAATAACAATGATTCATCGGGAACGTATAACTCAAGGAGGCTTAATTATACCGATAGCAATGGGCAGGATGACTGGAATGAGGTGGCACCTACATATAATCCTAATAATAGTGATCATTTTTATATGTCTCAACGGGAGTCAGATGATGTACGGGCGGAGAATTTTTTCGTGGCCGCCTCACGGGAGTGGAATACATAAGGTTGAATTACAATAGGAATTTGACTTTGCCCCACATATGGGTGCCAGATCTTGGTGGGGTATTTATGATAGATACGGGAAGTTCAAGGTCGTTTATAAGTTCCAGGATAGCTGATTGTTATTACAAACATTGCAAGCGATATGAGCCTTTCACAGTGGTCAGCACTCATGCAGCGAGTAGACATAATGAAGTTGTGGACATACTTTTGCCGGGTGTTTTTCGAAGTGGGGAACGTCATAAGTTCTATGTTTATGACGTGGATAGTAGGTATGATGGATTATTGGCTAGTGATTTGTTGAAACAATTACATGCAAATATAGATATGAAGTCTCAGACATTGTTTACGAAAGATACACAAATTACAATTAGATATACGCAACCTATGAGAGAAGTTCGTACTTTACCTCCTCGTAGTGAATTACGGGTCAAGTTACCAGTAAATTTGTTGAAGGGAGATGGTGTTCTTGACCATGTTCAATTTGTGGAGGGGGTTCGAATGCCTTTGGCATTAGTAATGTGTGAAAATGGTTATGCAACGGTGATTTAGAATTACGGGGATAGGGAGTATTCACTGGTAGTGACATCACCTTTTGTAGTAAGCCCCTATGTAATGGAACAATCAGTGAATGTTAATAATTTGCACAAGCATGTAGATACAGAACACATCCTTAATAGGAATTTATCAAAGTTGCGGTTTGATCATATGAACGCGGAAGAAAAAAAGATGATAGGAAGCATTTGTAAGGAATATAGGGACATTTTCTATTGTGAGGAAATTCCAGTGTCATTCACAAATCAGGTGAAGCATGAGATTCGTACGAAGAATGAAGACCCTATCTATATTAAGTCATATAGGTCACCCCCTTTACAAACTATGGAAATAAAGAAACAGGTAGAAAAAATGCTAAATGATGATGTCATTCGGGAATCCTTCTATCCGTGGAGTGCTCCAGTGCAGATGCACTGTTAGAGAAAAGTTAAAAAAAAGATGGAAGCATCTGGGCAGGAAAAATGGCGCATGGTGGTAGATTACCGTCGGCTGAATGATATAACAGTAGATGATAAGTACCCCTTACCTAATATTAATGATCTTTTTGACATGTTAGGTAAAAGTACTTATTTTACGACGCTGGATTTGGCCAGTGGGTATCATCAGATTGAGGTTAGGAAGGGAGATAGAGCAAAGACGGCATTTAGCACCCCTTTTGGGCATTACGAGTTCAATAGAATGCCTTTCGGATTAAAAACGGCTCCAGCAACGTTTCAAAGAGCTATGGATAACGTGCTCAGGGGTCTTCAAGGGCTTCATTGTCTTGTGTATCTTGATGATGTAATTATATTCTCTAAAAATCTTGAGGAGCACGCTCAAAAGTTACGGGCTGTTTTTAATAGCTTCCGAGAAACCAATATGAAAGTTCAGTTAGATAAATCCCATTTTCTGCGTAAGGAAGTCTTATATCTTGGACACACAATTACAAGTAACGGGCTAAAACCCAATACAGATAAAATAGATGCCATTTTGAAATACCCTATCCCAAGAACAGTAACTCAGATTAAAAGTTTTTTGGGGTTAGTAGGATATTATCGTAAATTTATAAAAGATTTTGCAAAAATTACTGCTCCAATGAGCATCGCGATGTTTAAAGAAGGGTCATAAAATAATAATTGACGAGGAGTATACGGGGTGTTTCGATACTTGTAAAAAGCTTCTCACAAATGCACCCTTATTGCAATTTCCTGATTTTGGTAAACAGTTTGTTATGACCACAGATGCGAGTGATAGCGCCATCGGAGCGGTGTTATCCCAGGGAGAGATAGGGTCGGACAAACCAATTGCTTACGCTAGTCGTACGTTAAGCGATGCTGAACGTCGATATAGTACTATCGAGAAGGAGTTATTAGCTATAGTGTGGGCATCAAAGCATTTTCGGCCTTATTTGTATGGCAACAAGTTTGTAATTTATACTGACCATCGACCGTTAGCCTGGTTGTATCCGTTAAAAGAACCCAATAGTAAGCTTATGTGGTGGCGGTTGCGTTTAGAGGAGTATGATTATGAGGTGCTGTACAAAAAGGGCTCTCAAAATACAAATGCGGATGCTCTTTCAAGAATTAATATTAATGCCATGTATAACGAAATTGGGTCAATAATAGTAAACGTGGGTGACGACAATGAAACCAGGGAAGCGGACGTTGAGGTAGTTGAGATATCGGATTCTGAGGCAGGGGCCACAGCTCATTCAATTTCTAATAGGGAGCACGATGGGATGCCCATCCTGAAGGAGGCAAAGACACTAAGCCGAAACAAATTTTAGTTTACAAATGGCTTAAAGATTCTGTCGCGGTTAAAGATTTATCGGACGATACTCAATACTCAATACTCAATACTTTATTGCTATTCACAATGTAATAGGTTGGAATACAGTAATTTTATGTGCATTATGAACCCTGTCGGGCGCAGCAACGAGAGAGGAGGACTTATATGTATAGGTATTTATAATTAGATATGTCATGCTATTACAAACTATTACAAGTATCGTAACACATTATTATTTATTTATAATTATTTAATTTTAATTTGTTTTTTTAGTAAATAATTTTGTTCGAATTTTAAGTTACATAACTTAATTAAATTATTGTTACGTTTATTCGGTTTTTTTAAGTAATATTATATTTTCGTATTTAAAAAATTCCATTAAAATATTAATTTAGGGTATAATAGGCTTTGGTGATCAATAATTGTTTTAAGTTTTTAATAAAAGAGCGTTCATTTGTTTCGTTTTTTAGAATGTCGGGTAGGTGATTATATATTTTTATTGACATTATGAGAGGGCCAGAAGAAAGAATTTTGAGACGGGCGGGAGGTAATATTAGCCTATTTTTATGACGGATTGGTCGAGTTCTATTTAAGTCTTCGCATTTATTAAATAGCTCTTTATGCTCGCGTACAAGCCTACATGCCTGCAGAATGTAGATACTTGGGAGTGTAAGTAGTTTAAGTTTTTGAAAGTGAGGTCGGCAACTGTCCGTTTGCCTAATATTGACCAAGATGCGGATTAGCTTCTTTTGAAGGGTGAAAACTGTTGGTGCGTCGGTTCTGTTTCCCCAAAGAATAGTACCGTAATTTAGCCACGAGTAAGCATACGCATAGTAGGTGGCCAGGGCCATCTGGAGATCAGTTGATTTTTTGATTTCGCGAAGCGCATAAACGAATTTAGAAATATTGGAATTTACTTTTTTGACATGTGTTTTCCAATTAATGTGTTTATCTATATCTAAACCTAGTAAAGTAAAATTATCAACTATCTCTATTGCAATGTCGTTATAGGTAAAATTTATGGCAGATAAGCATTTACGATAAGCAGCATACATTCTGTCAAAAAAGTATCGGGAATTGATATTTTTTTATGTTTCCGAATGCAATTTTTATTTTTTTATTTTTTTGCTGGTTTGGCACGGCTGTTTTCCATTTTGGCGCGGAGTTTGAGTTTCATCTGTCAAATAGTTTAAATACAGTGCTGTTTTTTGTTCCATCATCTCTAGTGTGTGTTACGAATTTCATAATGGACAAAAACATCGAACAAAGAGCTTGTCTCAAATTTTGCATCGCAAATGGAATTTCATGTTCGGAGTCGCTGAAAATGGAACAGAAGGCTTACGGTGACTCGATGTTATCAAAAACACGTGCTTATGAGTGGCACAATGCGTTCAAAAGCGGTCGAGATGTGATGGAAGATTTGCCTCACTCTGGTAGGCCCTCAACGTCGTCAACAGAAGTCTGTTGACTGTTTTCTTTAACTATTGCGGTGTTGCGCACTTGGAGTGCTTTCCGAAAGGTCAAACGGTAAATAAAGAATATTATTTGAGTGTTATGCGGCGTTTAAGAGAGCCAATTCGACAAAAAAGGCCAGATTGGTGAAAAGTTTTTTTTTGGATTTTGCACCACGATAATGCGCCTGCGCCAAGGCCATCATTATAAACGAATTTTTGACCAAAAACTCAACAAATACCATCGAGCAACCACCTCATTCATCAGATATGGCTCCAGCCGACTTAATTATTTTTCCAAAACTCAAATTACCACTTCGTGGCACCCGTTTTCATTCGGTAGAAGAAATAAAAGAGAATTCCCGCCGAGAACTGAACGCAATTCCAGAAAAAGCGTTTAAAAAAAAAAACCGTGATCGGATTATTCGTAAGCGTGAGTGTATCATTTCTGAAGGAGCATACTTTGAAGGCGATAAAATAAATTTGGAAGAATAACTTACATTTTTTGTATTATTGACCTTTTCCCGGTACTTTCTCGACAGAGAAGTATGTTAGAGGTACACATGCCAGTCAATAAGGAAGAGTTAGTAAAGAACTTTTTAAAGGAATACATCAACACAAAATACAAATATTTTATTTATTTTGAGGATCCTTCATTTAGGAGGATATTTTCTAACGTTATAGTAAACCTATATAAGAAAGGCACATTGCAGTTAACGGAATGTACCGAGCGGGTTGTTAATTTATCGGGGTCTGAGGGGATCAGAAAGATATTATAGCTAAGTATCACGAGGGTAAAACTTGTCACAGGGGCATTAATGAAACCTTGGCAAAGATAAAAAGACATTATTGGTGGCCGAATGCAAAGGAAATTGTTTCTGCTTTCATTAATAATTGTGAACAATGCAAAAGGATGAAGTATGAAAGGAATCCGTTTAAACTTCCCATCCAATTAACACAAACACAGGATGCACCTTTCCAGGATTTTTTTTTGGATCTCCTATATATAGAAGGCAAATAATATCTCACTCTGGTGGACGCGTTTAGTAAGCTGGCTCAAGCCATAGCCATTCCAAATAGGAGTACACCGGAAGTAGTAAGGGCATTAATAAAATATTTCAGTTTTTACGGTGTACCAAAGAATAAATTGCGATTCAGGTTCGGAATTTAACAACGACCTAGTAAAGGAACTCTTACTTCTATACAAGATTACACTTCACATTGGAACACCAAATAATTACACGTCTATGGCAGTTGTATAACGCTTTCATTCCACAATAATAGAAATATATAGATTAGCGAAGTACGATCATAGTGACCTAGATGCCGCGTCAGTCATGACCTACGCAATAATGGCTTACAATAACACGATTCATTCAGCAACGAGTTATGCACCATTCGAAATTGTCTTTGGTCAGACGGATTTGGGTAATGCTTTTGATATAGATAAGGAACGATATATGTTGCAAAAATTATTACAGGATCACAGGAAACGATTAAAAATTTTATATGAATATGTAGCACACAAGCTGGTGAATGATAAGGTTAGGGTACGAGCAAAACGGGGTGGTTCGGTACCCCCGGTAATTGAGGCAGGAGAAACTGTTTTTATGAAGGATACGCGAACTAGAAAGGCCAAACATCTTCCGCGGTATGAAAAGGCGAAAGTCATAGGGGAAACAGATAGGAATATTTTACCTGTTGAATTAAAAAATCGTAAGACTAGGGTTATTATTAAAAACGTAAAACGTCCTTCGCAGGTGCTGCCTCACTATTCTGCTATTCCTAGTGGATCAGGGGATGGTTTTAAGGATCCAAAACCCCGAGAAAAGCCCGGGAATTGCTCCGATGAAGATGGGATCAGCAGTAGTGAAGAATAGCCATTGGACTATTTTTAAGACAATAGAATTAGGATTAATTTGGGACTAAATAGAAAGTAGTTATGAAGAATACGGTAGGTTAAGAGATAAAACAAACAAGCATTCGGAAGTAAGACGAGAGTTAGTAGGTATTAAGGCACATATCGAGTCATTCATGCAATTGACTAGACACAGGTTGCATGAAATTTTACCAAAAATAAGAGTAAAAAGAGGACTTTTAAACCCACTAGGATCTATAATTAAATTGATATCAGGCAATTTAGATGATGAGGACGCGGTACGTTATAACATGGAAATAGAGAAGCTGAAAACTAAGGCACATTTAAGCGAAAGGAAAACGTCATTGATGCAAAAAAACTTTTGATAAACTAATAAACATCACGGAAACACTTAATTTCAATATTAATCATATACGTCATAAAACTTCGCAGATGGAAACAAGCACCCTGAATCAGAACAATGACTTATCCATAACTAATAGTCTGTATCAAGTCCTAAGTAATTTTCGCACTATTTTTAGCATCATACAGGACGTCGAGACAGCTATAGCTTTTAGTAAACTGCATACACTGCACCAGTCAATTATTAACTCGACAGAATTGTATGACATACTTAAAACTGTTGAAAGTCATGCTAGGATGACTTTTTCTATTAGTATGGGTAACTTAGTTAAGATAGAAAATAAGAATAGAAAAGAAAAAAATAGAAAAAGACACATATATTTATTACAAAATAATTCCCATTCCCATCTACAGGCCAAACGACCAACAGACAAATGTTGTCATTCCCCAATATCCCTACCTTTTAGCGAACAAGTTAACGTTCAGATCAGTAATCCAGCCGTGCGAGCAGATAGAAGAACAAAGATATCTGTGCTCGGAGGAGATGATTGAAAAGTTCCACACAGAGACCTGCATCGAGCAAGTGATGTTGATGAGCAGCAAGTACTCCCGTGGCCAAGACAGAGGACCCAAAAATCTCTAAGTTGTATGGTCAGTCAGTACTACTATACTCTACTGGGGACAGCATAGTTACAGAAAATTGCAACGACGAGGTGAAAAAGAAGGCCCTGCACGGGACACTCATCATATCACCTAGCGTTAATTGCACTATGACACTAGGGAACATCACTATAGGCGCATCAACGAACGCAGCACCAATGGATGTTCCGGTCCTACCCGTACTGACTCCTGAGTTACGGATAGCCAGTAAGGACAACACGCCGCTAGACCCTAGAGGCATCGAGTTTAGTGACGTAAAAGAGATCATGAACCGTGTGAAATACTGTAGCGAACCATCAGACACAAGTGAACCTTTAATAACTTATGTGGGAATAAATATATGGACCTTATTGTTATATGTAGGATTAATTATTTTAGTTGCTACAATTGTTATCTAGAAGTTTTTCAAAATACAGATATTTTTTCCTAAGGAACTCCCGAAGCAGCCCATAGCTACTCCGGAAAATTCCTCACCAGGGGAGGGAGGAGTTACAGAACCCAAACCCTCTCCTTACTATGATTTCCAAAAAGGTTCGTCATAGAGAACCTTAACCAACACGTTATTACGTGACGTAGAGCTGCTGATGCCACAGTTAGTTACTAGTTTAATTTAATAGCATCAGCAAACTTCCTAAAACAACGTCACGTACTAAACGTGACCTATTCTTGTACAATACTTGTAACTCTTGTAAGTTTTTACTTATAAATAGCGTAATTAGTTTAATAAAGGTAATATTGTCTTAGGCTAGTTGATAGCAGTAGTTG
This sequence comes from Acleris cristana, assembly GCA_948252455.1. Lineage (NCBI taxonomy): Eukaryota > Metazoa > Arthropoda > Insecta > Lepidoptera > Tortricidae > Acleris > Acleris cristana. The sequence continues at coordinate 38,948,303 of OX411771.1, forward strand.
TGTATATTAAACCAAGTTTAAAGTACTCTACTGGCCTAATTATTTATCTCACGCACACACTTAATCAATCTCGTACCATCACTGCCTAGCTACTTATTTGTCCGAACTACTTTCCTAGCTTCTCTCCTGACTGTCCTGTTCCTAGGTTCGTTATCAACTATCCTTAAGTACAGTTATCTCAGTTTCGCGTCCCGGGTGTAACTGTTTGGTCTAAAACATCTATCTTTCCTAAATTTCAAATCATCCCTACTTCTTACAACTGACGCCGACCTAATTAACCAATCAAACTAACGCGGGAAACAGTATTTCACCTCCCCCAAGCTCTATGTTTTTAAGGTTGTGTTTCGTTGCATCCTAAGACGCTAGTCCTTTATTTTTTTATCTACAAATGTAACGCCGAGGAGGCAATAAAATATTGTTTTTAAGTTTCGCTATTGTTCTTGCACGTGTACATGTTTCGAATAACTGTGAAAGCTCCGCCATAAAGGGTAATTTAACACTACGTCTGTTTTTAACAATCGAATAAACAATATGTAGGTACAAGAAATTAATATCTAAATGACCTGCAGCTGTCCACCAAAAAAAAAATGTTTTGCCTCCAGCCAAAAATCCCAAAAGCGGCTCCTTTGTTTGTAACCTTTTACTTTGTTATAGGTTATTCTAAGATTTCGAAAAGTACGACAAAATAAGTTTTAGGTAATATATTACTTTGTATGGAAAGTTTATTATATTTATATATTAATGCATAGCGTGTAATATACACGCGTTACAATTGACGTTGACAGTTAGTAAACATATAAACCGAGATTTAATGTCTATAAGGCACTGACGTTTGAGCGTGATTGCCAACTTGACGACGGTAACCGGTTGCCTCGTCCCACGCGAGACAATAGATGATGATGATGACAAATATGGCGTCGCACCGAATGAATTTATGAGTAATAATTAGCTGATTGACACTGTACTACTGTAATGCAAAAAATACACTGCACACTGAACTTTACGATGAACGATGGATGACGGCCGTTGCGACGTTGAGGTCGCTTACGCCCCGTTGATGATGAAATGATGTTGTTTCACGAGATAACTCTCCTCATGGGTTCCACCAAACATGTACGTTATTTTGTCCGCAGCCGTGATCTTGACGGACTCGAAATTAACATCACACGGTGGTGAATTTTTTAAGCTTTCAAAGAATCGACGACGATAGGTTCGTAGCGTCGCTGTTGACTCTCTAGCCGATAAATATGAACAAACTTGATGCTTTTTAAGGTTTAATCCAGACTTTACAGCAAACCAAAGTAATACAATATGAACTGAGTAATTGTGCACGCTACCCGTTGACAGGAACAGAGCAGAAGAAGTCTAACCTAAAAGCGATGACAGCTCTAAGTCTATATTACCATAACTAGATTCCCTAGTTTATGTCATTAACGCGGCCCACACAGCACAACCTATTTATATATACGATCATACAAACAAATAAAAAACGTGTTAATTTCCATGAACAATGACACGGTTCTAAGTAGGTATGCTAGGATCTTCACCTGGTGACTGCACAACATCATATGCTCATATGTAAACAACAAAGCTATGAATTTAAAATTTCACATTGTTTTTTCTAAATTGATATTTGTTCATATTAAATTAATCTACTGAAACAAAAAACTAATTATATGAAGTACACAAACGGAGGATATGGGAACGGCGAATAAGGCGGCTGATAGCGAAGTACAACGATATGGCACTCTGAAGCGAATCAGATCCAGAAGGTCTATACTGTTAAAGTTACCTTTGCAGATGTTGTAAAGCATTACTGCATACCGACGTACGAGCATAAAGAGATTGATGAATGTAGAGGAAGCGAAAGGTGTATGTTTGGACCGGTGCACCTGGCGTTCCATAGTCTCTGCCTACCCCATTGGTTGGTAGACAGGCGTGAAGGTATCTATGTGCATGTATGTATACACTGCATCAATAATTGTACGTCTGGACTCAAGCGAGGGTATTCTGTAATATTTGATTAGGTCAGAGTGTTTTGTTTTTTTTTCCAGTGAAACGCCTTTGCTTGGCCCTAAGAAACTTTTTCTGGATCATTTCAATTTCTTTAGAATACTTTTCCTAGAGTGGATTCCAAAAAACAGATGCGTATTCTAGGTGGGGCCTGACCAGAGTCTTATACAATAACAAAAACGTAGTGGACTGTTTGAAGACCTTAGCGGTCCTTAAAATAAATTAGAGGTGAGACGTACTAGGCAAATCGCGTACTAAGTCTTCCGAGTACGCGTCCACAAAAAGACTAGGTCCAAAGACTAGTTCCACGAGTATTTAGAAGTACGCGGCTTATGAGTATAATATTTGATTCAGAGTCTTTCCGAGTTGCGAGTGTTGTGAGTCTTAAGTACTTATTAAGAGGTTTTTCTCGGTACGCGGACGCTGACGTCCGGCCCGGGTTTTAGTGAATGAGAGTTTGAGAGTACATATATAATATATATTTATTGTTACTATGTACAGTTAAAACTATTTGCACTTAATATAAATTGTTTAAAGAAAGTCCACTTTAAAAAAAAACTAAACTAAACAAAAGTTTGTAAACAAAACATCGCCACACTTTTTACTCACTTTCGCGTAACGAGTTCCGTAATGCAACTGCGTTATTTTTCAAAAACTTCAACAAACAAAAACGTTCACAGCAAGAGACAAAATAATACACTTATGTTGCTCTGCGCTAGATAAACAAATCAAAACAAAGTGTTATGCTAAAGAAAACGCAGGGATAAACACTTAACTGTAAGAGTCATATTTAAACGAAGTATCTAATAGGGATTAGTGTTTTCAGTTACACTTGCAACATTTACCGGTGGTTCGCGCTAATCGCACCGTTAAGGTAAGGGAATAAGACTCGTACGGCTCGCACCTTGGCCGATAACGGCCGATTTCTACAAATGAGCGAGCGAGAGCAGCGTCCTACGTCCTAGTACTCTACGAGCGCCCGCCGGTCCCGAGTAGCCCCGAATTTAACCGAACGTTTCCGAAGGCGCCTACTCGCGGCACTCGCTCGGTGAAACGAAAACTAGTCTTTACCTATTCCAAATACACCGCGCTGTTGTCGCGTCCTGATCCCGATACGTGTAAAGACTCGGTACGCGTTGGCGCACTCTGATGGGATCGCGTATTTGGACGTCCAAGCAAAAACCTATTCCAAAAACCTATTCCAGTATATACGTCTCACCTCTAAAATAAATCCTAACATTTAATATCCTTTAGATACGATTCGTTCTACGTGTACTTTGAAGTAAAGTTTATCGTCGAAATGGATTCCCAAATAACGAATAGCTGATACTTTTTGGATAGCTATGGTGCCAATCTTGTAATCAAACGCGACAAACCGGTTTTTATTTTTGGTCAAAGACATTTGCTTGCATTTATCAACAGCCAATTGTAACTTATTTTTATTGCAGTATACGAAAAAATGGTTTAAGTCCTCAATCCATCAATAATTGTACGTCTGGACTCAAGCGAGGGTATTCTGTAATATTTGATTAGGTCAGAGTGTTTTGTTTTTTTTTCCAGTGAGACGCCTATGCCTATGCATGGCCCTAAGAAACTTTTTCTGGATCATTTCAATTTGTTTGGAATACTTTTCCTAGAGTGGATTCCAAAAAACAGATGCGTATTCTAGGTGGGGCCTGACCAGAGTCTTATACAATAACAAATACGTAGTGGACTGTTTGAAGACCTTAGCAGTCCTTAAAATAAATCCTAACATTTAAATGTTATTCTATATAAGGATATTAATATCCTTTAGATACGATTCGTTCTACGTGTACTTTGAAGTAAAGTTTATTGTCGAAATGGATTCCCAAATAACGAATAGCTGATACTTTTTGGATAGGTATGGTGCCAATCTTGTAATCAAACGCGACAATTTTTGTTTTTATTTTTGGTCAAAGACATTTGCTTGCATTTATCAACAGCCAATTGTAACTTATTTTTATTGCAGTATACGAAAAAATGGTTTAAGTCCTCTTGAACACTTTTAAAATCGGGTCCATATTGGCTCATATAAAATTGGTCTTTAGATTTTTTATACATATAACGATTTGTGTCTATACTCATCATTTCTTCGAAAAAAATTCCTCATACTTCATTTCTTCGAAAAAAAAATCTCATACTTATCGCAACTCATAATGAATTTTGTTAAGAAACTGTTACTTTTTGAGGATTGTTATAAATCTAACCTAACCTAACCTAATTTTATCTACACGTAAGATATTTAAGAAATTCTGAAAAGTGAACGGTTTCATGAATATTGGCGTTATAAGTTCAGATGATTATGAGTTCCGATCATTAGTATAAACATTTTTTATGAAGAGTATAAGGAGTGATCATTATGATGTAAAATGGTATGAGAAAATTTTTCGGAGTTCCAATAATCGGAGTTGCAATTTTATATGAACTTTGGCGCACCCACTTAATTAACTTAAACATAAGAAACCTAACATAACATAACATAAGCATAGGTGGTGCTATACAATTTATATATTTTATATTTTTAGGTCATCCGCATACATGAGGAATTAACATGTCTTGAAACAGGGAACACCTTAAAATCTCGAATTATTTAATTCCGAATTTGAAAAAACCGAATTTCATAATTCCGAATTTTTACAATACCGAAAAAATATAAGGCCGAATATCAAAATCTAGAATTTTATATTACCGAATATTACAATCACGAAAACGTTTTTCCGAATATTATGTTTACGAATGTTGACAATTCCGAATTTTCTTTGAACGAAAATTATAATTCCGAAAATTTACAAAATAGATCGATAATGAAAAATTTGGAACTAACCACTTGAATTGAATTGAAGTCTTCTACTTGAAACAAAAGTTAGGTGAGATGACGAGCACATAACTAAACTTGGTCATCTTACCTTGATAGGTTAGGTTAGGTTAGAGTTGCATCAAGGCGCTAAGCGCCTCAGCTACGTGGAGCTCCGTCGACTTTGTCGGACATTTCGTACAGTTTTTGAGCACTAAGCAGGCTAAACATCATACAATATTTTATCAGGCGCTTATTTGAAATAAAAAATCTTAGAGAATTCGGGGTGCTAAAATTTCGGAATAATGAATATTCGGGATTCGGAATAGCAATAATCGGAATTGTGATATTCGGAAAAATATTTTTCGGGATTTTAATAATTCGGAAATGTACAAATTCGGAATTTAAAAAAATCGGGATTCTGATACTTCGTGAAACTAAAATTCGGAATAGTGATGATTCGGTAATTTCAAAATCGGAATTCTGAAATTCGTGTTTATCAAATTCGGAAAAAAATATTTCGAGATTATGTAGTGTACCCCTTGAAACACGAATTGATGTCATTTATAAATAATGTATACAGAATTGGGCCCAAAATTGACCCCTGAATTACCCCAGATGTAACATTTGTAAGATCTGTCCTATAACCATTTAAAACAGCTATTTGAGCTCTGTTAGTAAGGTATGACGCAAACCTCTGTAAGAAATTTCCGCTTATGCCGTTATAAGCAAATTTTTTGAGAAGCAACATATGATGAAGCTTTTATAAAATCTGTAAATATTACATCTACTTGTTGCCTTTTATCCATCGACTCGAAAAACAAATTAGTATAAAGTGTTAGTTTAGTAGACTTATTTCTCATGAATCCATGTTGTTCCCGTAAGACATAACTTTCTAATAAGGAATAAATCATATCGTGGACCGAATCTTCAAATAGTTTTGGAAACCATGATTGAACCGATATTGGCCTATAATTAGTTACTAGAGAGCGCGAGCTAGTCTTGTGTATCGGAGTGACATGGGCAACTTTCCATCGCTAAGGAAAAATACCCGTAAGTAAACATTTATCAAAGATTATGTACAATGGATCACCGAGTGTTCTAGCACAGTTTTTAATAAATATGGGACTAATCCTGTCTGGACCTGCTTCTTTATTTATATCCACATTTTTCAGTTTTTTAAGAATTTGCATTTTATTAATAGTTATACTACGCTGACAGTCCGAGACAGGATTTACATCTAGTAACATTGAATGCTACAGCTAGATGTCACATATGTACAAAGCTAAAAAAAAAGAAACTTTCTCTCGTATAGCAACACCTATTAACGTCATTACGTTTTATGTGACAGCGCCGTCAATATGCTCTCTCGTATTTATGTTTATAAAAAATGTTACCTATTGTGTTTGTTTACAACTTAAATATGTGTACAAACATTGCCCGGTGAAATTAGTGATTGTAACTGATGTAATCAAGTTATTACAACGATGGTTTATTGACATCAAGTACCTAACTGCAACAAGGTTTGTTTTGTGGTTGTTCTTTATGGGCAAATGCCTCAAGGTATGTGGTCTTAAATAATTTATTTAAAAGATAACTAGTCAAACCATATTATTGGTTTCCATATCTAGTTATAGAAGTACTTAATCATAATTATCTTGAAAATTCTTAATATATAAAGCTTAAGCTTGAAAAGTTTGCATTTCCGGGTTCCGGACACAGATATACATAGAAGGAAAATAATCGGACATGATAATGAAAAGTTTCGATTGATTTCTTCTTTGGTTGGCACCGGAAGTTCATTACCGTTAATTTTTTCTTGATTTTAAAACCAAGCACTTTTCGGAAAGACGCGAAGCGTTCTGAAAGCATTCTAGAAACTTATCCGTAAAATTAGCTGGCATTGAAGTGTTAATTGCTCAAAATGGGAAAAAGAAGCAAAAGATGAAGATTATTTGAAGAAGAAAATTAGGAAATTAGAGCAAAGACTTAAAGATTTACCGAATAAGGACTTGGTGGTTCTGACGACACCGGTATCGCCATCGCCGTCGCCGCCTACACCTGAAATCGAAGCTGAAACGGAGGCTGGGCCTTCGAATGATCTTGGCTACAGGTGCGTTGCACCAGCTCAGTCTATGTGACTGCTTATACAAATTAATACCTACTTTAAACGCCTGGGTTAACTAGCCTACATAAACAACTACATGGGATATACAATCCACCTGATGGGCATTCTCCCCAATTTTACAAAAAATGAAAATCATTTAATTACTATTCCCTTAAATACCTATGGGGCTAGCGCTCTCACTTAACGGTTCTATGGTGCTCACATGCATATAATGATTTTATACTTAAGACAAGCGTTATCACATTGCGGATAAACAAAGCCTATAATATAAATTGCCAATAAACCGGCTTTAGTATTCTGTTACTTTGCGCTACTACTTAGAGAGTAGAATTGTTGTTATAAATTCCCTAACCCATCAAATTATTTCAGAGGATGATCAGTTACCAGAAGAATACCTACAAGCTCTTGGAACTTTAGGAGCAGAGAAGTTGAAGTGAAGTTGGAGATCCTATAAGACCAGAGCTAGCCCTTCATTGGACTAAAATTACGAGTGATGGTCTCGGTAAAGAATCTAGAGGTACTATTTTGAGGAAATACTCCACTCCAAGCAACTTTCCTAGAGCAGAAGCACCACACATGAATGCAGAGATAGCTGCTTCACTCTCTGATATTTCTTTAAAAAGGGATAAGAGAATAGTTAAACGTCAAAACATGATTGGTAAACCGATGAACTGTGTTGGGAAGTCCCTGACTTATTAACTGAAAGGTAACATTAACAGTAAAGTTCTCATTGAAGAAATTAACGATGCAGCCAAAATAGCTGCTGACATTCATTATCAGGATTCTTCCTCAAGGAAATTCTTTGCACTTACTGGTGCTAACAAAATTGTACAAGAGGCGGTCCGGAGCACAAAAATCGATAAATCTTTATTTGGAACAGGCTGCGGAGATAAATTAAAAGCAGCACAGGCTTTAAAGAAAACCAGTTCTCAAATAAAAGCCGCCCCCAATCGATCCCCAAATCCCAATAACAGTGCAAAGAAGCAGGGAAACTGGAAGGGCCCACTGCAATTTCAACATCAAACTCGCGGTCGGCTCCAACAACGGCAACCAGCCTTCAAGAAACGATTCTAGCAGCCTCACCCGAAGAACCCCAGGTGTCAACCACCGAGACCCAGGTCCCGTTACCATCGTTAACTCAGGTACATGCTGGTAGACTACAACTTTTTCAATTTAATTGGCTAGAAATTACCGATGATCCAGTCATATTACAATGGAAACAAGGCTATGAAATCCCAATTACTCATACACCTCCGCCTTTTAATACAGAGCCACAGCATTGGCCCGATGAAGAGAAGGTTATAATTGGTAATGAAATTGAGAAACTTATTTCATTGGGTGCAGTCTCAAAATGTTCACACTGTCCAGGTCAATTCACCTCTCCCATATTTTTAATACCTAAGCCAAATGGCTCATTTATATTTATTTTAAATCTCAAAAGACTAAATCAGTATATTGACACTAGTCACTTTAAATTAGAAGATGTACGGACAGCTTCTAAACTTATGTCGAAAGATTGTTTTATGGCATCAATCGATTTGAAAGAAGCTTATTTCTCCTTACGAATATCTCAGAAAAGTAGAACGATTTTAAGATTTACCTTCGATGGAGCTATATACCAGTTTAACGCCTTACCTTATGGTCTCTGTACTGCACCTTTTTGTGTTACATACCTAAGACAGAAAAATATACTTTTAACTTCATATTTAGATGACAGTCTCTACCTTAATAAATTCAAGACTTATTGCAGTAGAGATGTTGATTTATCTTGTAAACTATTACAAGATTTAGGTTTTATTATAAACTAGAGGACGCCCGCGACTTCGTACGCGTAGAATTAGTTTCCCGCTACTCCCCCCATTTCTTCCCGTTGGGGGTCGATTTTCGGAAAATCCTTTCTTAGTGCTCACTTACATCATGAAAGGAACCCCTGTACCAAATTTCAAGTTTCTAGGTACAGTAGTTTGGGCTGTGCGTTGATATGTCAGTCAGTCAGTTTTGCCTTTTATATATATAGATTTTGAAAAAAGCGTTTTATTACCCAGCAAAAGTTGCAAATACTTAGGATTCATTTTAAATTCAGAAAATCTCTCATTATCAGTCCCGGTTAAGAATCAGTTCTCAATTCAAAAAGAAACTAAATAATTTCAACAAAAAAGTCAATGCACGATAAAAGAATTTTCACATTTATTGGGGTTGCTAAACTCAATTTGTCCGGCTATTCCATATGGCCTAGTTTATACAAAGTTGCTGGAAAGAGAGAAGTACCTCGCATTACTCAAGTCAAATGAAAATTATGATGCAAAGATGACCCTTTCACCACAGAACTGGACTGGTGGGGTAAAAACATCTATATGTGTAATCCAATAAAACAAAATAAATTTCAAGTGTGGTTCTAAAAAAGCCTCTGGGTCGTGGTCACTGTCAGAAAGAAAACATCATGTATTTTTTTTTGAACTAAAAGCTGTACTTTTAGGCCTTCAGTGTTTTACAAAGGAGATGGTCAACTGTGAAATTCTATTAAGAGTAGATAATACCACAGCTGTAGCATATGTTAAAAAAATGGGAGGGATTCAGTTTCCACATTCTAATAGCATTACTATAGATATCTGCAATGGTGCGAAGTTAGAAATATTTGGATCTTTGATAGGTAATGTCAACCTTATCTACCATTTGCAGACACTCGTCATTTAGAAAAATACTATAATCTACCGGTTTAACATTAGGCAAAGCGAACCTTACACGTTTAGTTTTCTTAGCATTTAGTAGCAAATTGTTGCTAGTAAACCAATTAAATACTTTATCTAGTGTGACGTTTATTCTACTGTAGTCTACGGATTTTCTATCTACCTTGAAAATAAGTGAAGTATCATCAGCAACAAGTACAATGTCACAAAATTTATCTGCTGTTGGTGGTAAGTAAGTTATATAAACCAAAAATAAAAAAGGACCTAAAATAGAGCCTTGAGGCACTCCTATTTTTACTGTAGCTCCAACAGATTGCGTTTTGTTTACAACAACTGTTTGAGTTCTATCACTTAGATAAGAAAACATAAGATTTAAAGCTTTATTGGACAATCCATAATGTTCTAATTTTAAAATAAGGGTCGCATGATCTTGGTTAATGAAAAATGGTCGGTTATTCAATTCTAAAAGTGGGTAGGTACATAACGTAGGTTTTAAAAAAAATAGTTTCATCCACTTTCTACCCGTTAATAGCCGTATAAATAATAGGTTAACTAATAGAAATGTACATCAGTTAAGTAGATTATGAAAAAAGTCACCTTACCCTATTACGGATATTAATTACAAATCACATTTTAAATTCAATGAGGTTATGTCATGCGTCCAATAAAATAATAATTTAAATGTCAATCTAACAATGATAAATCGTGGAGCCAGATGATACAATTTAAGTCATCAGTGTCATCTCATCAGTTATCAACTCATCACTATACCATATAAATACAATCTTATCTTATTTTTCTAATATTATAAATAAATGAGAAAGTTGTTTGGATTTTTGTTACTCAATCACGCTTCAACCACTGAACGGATCAGGATGAAACTTGGCACACATATAGGTTGGTTCCTGGAATAGGACTCGGTATCGAACTGCTGCCTTGGTGTGGTCAAGGTCACTGAGTAGTTAAGCGATTTCCCTTTACAGCGCAATAATAAGCTTTATATTTCGTTCTCTGGTCGGTTAGGACAAACTTATACTACTATACTATTACTACGCATGATATTTGATATTATATTTAAATTAATATTTATAGCTTTATATAATACTAGACTAAGTTGTATAATTGTAATAAGAAATATGGTTTAAAAAATGGCTGACTGCTGAGTTTCTTGCGGCGTTTCTTCTCGGCAGTGGTCTCCTCTTGGGAAGCGCTGGTAGACTCCTGACGTGTAAAAGTGCCCGTGCGGCCTACTTACTAAATAAATTTCTTTTATCTTTTATCTTTTTTATCTTTTATACTATTCACCATGGTAAGATCGAATTCTGAAGTCCACGCAGACGAAGTGCGAAGCTATGAAGCAATAAATGCAAAGTTAGATGAAAATCCGAATAAATACAAACACTACGCACACGGGTGTAAAGACGATCGCAAAAAACGTGAAGCCAAGGGTGTTCACGCAAAACGGTACACAGTGTAACGTTCGGTCCAGGGTTTTCATTTAAAAAACAACCGAGGTCAACAACGAAGAAAATTATTTATTTTTTAAAAAATTGGGTCGAAATAGCACGTAAAATAGCACGCTGTGAATAACGTCCACAGTTACAATTTGTTCAAGCTCCTCCGCTGATAGTGAACCCCATGATGACGTGCGCCTAATATTTAGGGAGAAGCCGAAAGCAGTTAGCGTAGGTGTTCACTATCAGTACAGAGTTAAACTATTTAAGAAGATGAAAGAACAAAGCGAAATGACTTGCATAATTAAACTAGAAGAGGGTAACTAAATATATTGCTCTGCAATACAGTATTTTTTGAAAGCTGGCTTATAACTATTAGTCCAGGCATAAGCGCTAATAAGCGGCTTGAGCTAAGCAAAGGATATTATGTGCACTATAACGGGAACATTAATAACGGCAGTTTTAAAAATATTCCGCTTGTAAATATAGCCGTGAGTACAGTTACAGTTCCATAACTTAAGCAGACTCGAAGGAAATTAAGTTAGGTTAAAACAAAACACTTTAGGGTTTAAAGTGAGCACTAACTTAGGTCTAAGCACTGATATAATTACTCTTGTTCAACACTTACCCAATTGGGGTGCGAGACGACACTTAACTTTGTCAATTACGATGATTCGTCGCCTTCCAAATACGTCGGAAGGACAAATTAAGTAGTTAAATAATCGTACTGGACGATTTATTATTTAAAAAATGACAGCGCGTAAGACGACACGTAGCGGAGCTAGTGAACGCTGCTGGCACAGATCTGTCGTCAACAAGGTGATATGGCTCGAACTGCGCTGCCGCCCGGGTGCATCGAGAATGTTCCGTCCGTAGACAAAAGATGCGCACCGGCCGTTGAGCGCGCATGCGCAAATCACGCCACCCAAGTGGTTTATAATCGCGCACACAAGTGTTAAACATTATGTTAGACGTTTTTATTATTTATTTTACTAATGTTATTTTACGTAAGTGAATTATTATTAAGTTAAGCTTGTATAATGTAAACAGCCGGAAGTTGATTGTGACATTAAACACGAGCTCACTGAATTTAGAAAAGATATAATGTCCCTTCTAACAAATTTCACTACAGCACAAAATGAAAAGTTGGTCGCTATGCAAGAAGACATAAGGTCCGAAATTCGGGATCAGCTACGTGTAGTTACTTCATTGTCAGAAAGCGTATTGGAAGTGCAAACTCAAGTGAAGGCCAGCTTAACCGAGTTTGAGAATAGGATTTTGTTAGCGGAGAAGAAAATGACATCAGTTATGAAAAAGTCTCGATGAGGCCCAAGAAACTATTGAACGCTTGGTCATAGAAAATAATTCTAACAAACAATTCTCAATGCTCAACAACTTGGAGATCTCTGGCATACCATACAGTAAGGGAGAAAATTTAATGTCCATTGTTCGCGACATATCTACCAAGGTCGGATTTCATCTCGGTGATAATGACGTCGATATCATTCACCGGGTTCGCCGCTTCCAGACAAGCCAACGTGACTCGCCACAGAACAACAGACCCCCGGCAATTATTGTTAAATTTACTCAGCGCAGTCGCAAAAATGATTTACTCGCCGCAGTGCGCGCGCGCCGCGGCCTCACGACAGCTGACATCGGCCTGCTGGGGCCGGCCGCCACCGTGTACGTCGGCGACCACCTGACCCCCGCCAATAAGTTGTTACTCAAGCAAGCCAGACAACTTAAGCTGGAGCATAACTATTCTTATGTATGGGTTCGCGATTGTAAAATATTCCTTCGAAAAACCGAGCAAAGCAAAGTCATAGTTATAAGTACCGAATCTGATCTCAAAAAGATCAAGTGACTGTACTTCATGACGATAAATATTACTAACTACAATATTTACCTAATACTGAGTTTAATGTCTGCTTTAGTAACTAGAGAATCCTTTTCAATTGTACTTAGCCCCGAGCAATGTGGTTGTTTTTATAATTGTAGCCATAAATAAATGTCCTCGAATCATTAATTTTTCGATGTAGATGCCTATGATGAGTGTGATAACAATTCCTTTAATCAACGTCAACTTTTCCCTTGTTTGTTTTAATTCTGTGCACGCACGAATTAAGATAAGTACTAATACAATATTGACTTATTCTAGTTTTGTGTTTAGTATTTATAATAAAATAGTTAGAAGTTAGCATTGACGTCATGGCCTAGTTTGAGGTAGTGCTGATAAATGACAATTGTAGTGGCTGGTCAACCTTAACTCCTCCCTCCTTAAGAGACAAATTATCTGAGGCCGACACAGTTGGATTCAGAGAATTTCGTCCTATACAATTTGTATAAGGCTTGAATTTACATAAAATGAAAATAACAAATGAAGTCAATAAAACATACAAAAGGATGGTCCATACACTGATATTTTTTACTACATATATAAAATCTTCCGAACTATTTTCACTTATCCCGAATTTGGCACTGTTGATAACGTCCTTTATATTGCTGAAGTCCACGTTTTGTAGGTCCAGCTGTTTCTTTTCGTGCCTGATGGGGTGTAGTAGCTCTGGTAATTGCACGAACGGTAATTGCAGATTATTGGTTGAGGTGTTTGTGGGTGTTGAAATAAATACGTCTCCGACTTCTGTTTTACATTGTCTCTTCGGTTGTAGAAACAAAGTTCCTTGTATAGTGTGTTTTTTTACTTCTTCGTTGCAGTGTTCTGTTATTATTAGTCCTTTTTCAGAGTATATCAGCCAGTAGTTTTCGGTGATCCTTTGGATTTTTTTCTTTTCAATGCGTATGGTGTGTTGATGGCATCTGGTGCAGTTTTCTTTCAGCGTCATGATTTGTTCTATACAGGTTTCAGTTGAGTATGGTACGAGGTCGTCGCTGGAACACAGGAACCTGTTGTCCTCGATCTCATTGCATAGGTTTACTACGGACCTATATTCCAACCTATTCACCATGAGGATAATTGGATAATTGTAGTGGTTTTCAGGGTTTTGGGATTATAGATAGGGATAGGTATTACTTTATAATATGTATACGTGTTTGTTTCTATCAATGGTACCTCTAAAACAAAAACTAATCTATTATTAATGATATAAGATTTAAGTATAATATTACGTTCTATTTTAACTAAATTTGCCTTATTTACTGGGTAAATTAAATGAGCATGTTTTTCTACTTCTAAAAGAATGTGTATCAGCTCTGTAGAGTTAACTATAGACTGATGTAAGATATGCAATTTGCTGAAAGCTATTGCTGTCTCGGTTTCCTGAATAAAATCGTAAATAGCGTGAAAGTTATTAGAAATTTGGAACAGGTTATTCATAAGTGACAAAATGTGGTCTCTCTTTGTTTCTTTTTCTAAGAGTGAATTTATTTCTACAGTTCTATTACTCAAAATTTTTAAGTTCAAATTCATACTTTCTGATCCATTAGCGAATTTATCCAAGGCACTCACCATTAGTGATACTTTACGTTCTACTGAATGTTCTGCGTTTTTAAGTTGGTTTATCTCAAAATTATATCGTACTGCGTCTGTTTCATCTAAGTTTCCCGAAATGGATTTAATTAATGAACCTAAAGGGGCAAATAATGCTCGTTTAGACCTAGAAAACGGTAAAATTTGATTAATCCTATCGCTAATTTTGGCTTCAAATGATTCTATTTGGTTACATAAACTACCTAATTGTTTTTTAAATTCTATATCGTCTGAAATGGTTATTTTTAACTTGTTGTACTGTTGAAAGTTAGCATCTACTTGACTTATTAGTATGTCTAAATCTAATGTCTTAAAAATAGTCCATGAATTAATCCTCATCACTGCTGTTCCAAGTTTTATCGGAACTATTCCCGGATTTGTCTCCAGGCTTTGAAGTTCCAGGCTGTGCATCGAGTCGATCAGTACCAGGAGAACGAGGTTTAACCTGTGGAGGACGTTTAATATTTTTAGTAGCTACTCTTGTTTTCCTTTTCTTTAATTCTACCGGGATGATATTCCTATTTGGTTTACCTATAACTTTTGCTTTTTCAAAACGAGGTAAGTCTTTAGCTTTTCTTGTTCTTGTATTTTTCATGAAGATATCATCACCTTCTTTAATTTCAGGTGGTTCCTCACCACCTCTCTTTTCCCTTAGTTTAACTTTGTCTTGATGTAGTTTTTCTGTGACGTATTCATATAAAACCTTTAGTCGTTTTCTATGGTCTTGTAACAGTTTTTGCATAAGATTTCTTTCCCTATCGACATCAAAAACGTTATTAGAGTCTGTATTCCCGAAAACTATTTCAAAAGGTGTAAAACTGGTAGCGGAATGGATGGAGTTATTATATGCCATTATTGCGTAAGTCATTACGGAGGCTGCATCCAGTTCGCTTTTTTCATATTTGGCTATGCGATAGATTTCGATAATCGTTGAGTGGAATCTTTCAACAACCGCCATCGAGCTGGGGTTATTTGGAGTACCTATGTGTAGCTCGATTTTATACATATTTAACAGCTCTTTTATTAATACATTATTGAATTCGGTACCTGAATCGCAATTTATTTTCTTGGCTAAACCGTACATGCTAAAATATTTGATTAAAGCTTGTACTACTTCTGGTGTGCTACGATTTGGTATGTTTATAGCCTGTCCTAACTTACTAAAATCATCGACTACTCTTAGGTAGTATTTATTATCGATATAAAGTAAGTCTATGAAAACTTCCTGAAAGGGTGAGCTTTGACTCTGAGTTAACTGTATACATGGCTTAATGGGTTTCCTTTCGTATTTCATCCTTTTACACTGTTCGCATGAATTTATAATAGCAGTAACGGTTTCTTTCATGTTATGCCACCAGTAGTGACGTTTTAGTTTCATTAGTTTCATTAATTCCTCTGTGGCACGTTTTTCCTTCGTGATATTTTAATATGATCTCTCGTTGATCCGTTTCGGAGTCGGCTAAGTTAACTATGCGTTCCGTACACTCAGTTAATTTTAAGGTTCCTTTCTTGAAAAGTGTAGTTATGACTGTTGAGAAGGTTTTCCTAAACTCGGGGTTTTCGAAATATATGAAATATTTATGTTTTGGTTCTATGTATTCTTTGAGGAAATCCTTAGTGAGCTTTTCGTTATTTAAAGGCATAAATACTTCGATAATACGTTGTTTCTTATTAGATTTATCCTTTACCTGCAATTTATCTTTGAACCATGTATGAACTAAGATCTGTTTTGGTTTGGAATCTATAGCTTCTTTCAAAAGAGGTATCCCTTCGTGCTCCCTATTTGAAATAGAATTGGCTGTAGCGCCGTCATTTGAATCTGAAATGTCTATCTCTTCCAATGACAGTTCACAATCGGAATCTGAAATTTCCATCATTTCCGGTTGTGGCCTACGATTCTGTTGAAAATTCTTATACATTTCTTCTAATTCTCTCCTAACCTCAACTACTCGGTGTTCGTTTTCATCCACGTTTGCTATTATAGAATCCAAATCGTTATCTATGGCATTTATCCTAACTCTAGAAAGGGCGTCAGCATTCGTGTTTTGCTGTCCTTTCTTATACTTAATCTCAAAATCATACTCCTCTAACCTTAAGCGCCAACGTGTAAGTTTGCTATTTGGTTCCTTTAACGAATACAGCCATGCTAATGGTTTGTGATCCGTATAAATCATAAACTTTTTTCCATATAGGTATGGCCTAAAGTGCTTTACAGCCCATATCACGGCTAAAAGCTCCTTCTCGATTGTACTGTACCTAGATTCTGTATCGCTTAAAGTTCTGCTAGCATATGCTACGGGTTTATCTGACCCTATTGTTCCCTGTGATAGCACGGCACCTATTGCAAAATTGGATGCATCGGTGGTTAACACAAATGGCTTGTTAAAATCGGGAAACTGCAGAAGTGGTGCATTTGTTAGCAGTTTCTTACACGTTTCAAAGCTATTAACATATTCCTCATCCAAAACTATCTTTTTACCCTTTTTTAGGCAAACGGTAAGGGGTCTCGTGATTTTTGCGAAATCCTTGATGAACTTTCTATAATAACCTATTAGGCCTAAGAAACTTTTTATGTCAGTAGTTGTCTGAGGGATTGGGTAATTCAATACAGCATTTATCTTATCATTATTTGGCTTGAGGCCTTCACTGGTTATTGTGTGTCCCAAGTATAAGACTTCTTTTCTAAGGAAATGTGATTTATCTAATTGAATTTTCAGATTAGTTTGACGAAATCTCTCAAAGACAGCTTTTAATTTTTCTACATGTTCTGGTAAGCTTTTTGAAAATATTATTACGTCGTCAAGATAAACGAGGCAATGTATTCCTTGCAACCCTCTCAGCACGTTGTCCATTGCTCTTTGGAAGGTCGCAGGTGCTGTTTTTAAACCGAACGGCATACGGTGAAATTCAAAATGGTTCTACTTCTATCTGATGATACCCACTAGCAAGGTCAAGCGTAGTGAAGTACATACTCTTGCCTAACATATCAAAAAGGTCATTAATATTTGGCACCGGGTATTTATCATCGGTGGTTATATCATTTAGTCGTCTGTAATCAACGACCATTCTCCATTTTTGTTCCCCCGAAGCATCCAATTTTTTTGGCACGAGGTGAACAGGGGCACTCCACGGTTAGTGTGATTCCTGGATAATATTGTCACGTAACATTTTACCTACTTGTTTCTTAATTTCCTGAGTCTGAACAGGAGGTTACCTATGAGCTTTAAGGTTAATGGGATCTTCGTTCTTGGTTCTAATATTATGCTTAACTTGATTACTAAAGGATAACGGAATATCCTCGCAATAAAATATATCTTTATATTCCCTACATAAATTACCTATCATCATTCGTTCTTCATCGTTCATATGGTCTAGC
Organism: Acleris cristana; assembly: GCA_948252455.1. Classification (NCBI taxonomy): domain Eukaryota; kingdom Metazoa; phylum Arthropoda; class Insecta; order Lepidoptera; family Tortricidae; genus Acleris; species Acleris cristana. The sequence goes on from OX411771.1 coordinate 38,966,263, forward strand.
CTAAGTTTTTTTAGGTTGTTTCTTAATAATCCTTCAATATTTTGTTGCGTTTCGGGCTGGCACAGTTCAGTCGAGTTTACGTTTAGAGAACGTTGATTAAGTAACTCTACAATAAATGGAGCTGTGACAGTTATTTTCTGGGGTAGATCGGTAGTGTTCTGGATTACCGTAGTAGCGTAACTGTTAATGCATTTTACTATGGCGGCTGGCATTCGAATTCCGTCGCTAAATTGAGTAAATTTCAGAATGCCCTCTCCATGCAACAAGTTAACAGGTAATCTAACTCTCATCTCACAACGAGGAGGTAGGCTGTACATCTCTCTCATTGGTGGTGTATAAATTATTGGAATTTCTGCATTATCTGTAAACAAAGTTTGGGTTTTCATATCAATTTGTGCGCTTAATTGTTTCAACAAATCACTGCCTATTAGACCGTCATATCTTTCGTCTACCGAATAAATATAAAATTTATGTTTTTTATTAGTGTTGAAAATCATGGGCAAGTTAGTATAAACTGTCTCGTTATGTTTGCTTGTAGCGTGTAATATTTGTTAGCAACCTTTGGGCTAAGAAAAGACCGAGTACTGCCCGTATCTATCATAAATACGGCGTCGAGTTCCGGTACGTAAATATGCGGCAAATTCAAACGCTTATTACAATTTAACTTTATTTTTTCTGTGACGTCGAGGCTTCTATGAAAAAAATTTTCGTCTGTTCACTGTAAGTGGTGGAATTTTGACCATCACTTTCCTGCAAGTTGTACGGTAAAGGATCATAACCATCTTCCGTGTAATTAACACGTCCAGAACTAGCGGTTCGCATTGTGACATCGGTATTCGAACCCGATGGTCCCGGCTGTTGTGCGTCATAGCCTACGCGGTGTCTATTGTCCGCGGCGAAATGCTGACGCTGCGATTGCGCTTGCACCGTCGGCGGCGGCGCTTGTGGTGACCTATTAAAACGCGGCACGTGTTGTGTATTACTGTCGCTAAATCTATTATTTGGAAATTGTTGGCGATTATTTCTATATTGGAATGAGTTATTATTTTGTCCGCTTGATACGTTTGGTGTCGGATTAAATGAGTTGTTTGGTGCAAATGCACTTGGTAACCTTTGCGTATTGTCAAACCTTGAAGGATTATACTTATTATTTTGGTTACGGTTTGAATTTACTCTCGGATTCTTAGTATCGTAAACTGTTTGGAAGTTCTGTTCTTCTAACACAATTTTCAGTGCGTCCTCCAAAATTGTGGCATTTCGCAAACGTACCATCCTAACTAAATAAGCTGGCAAATTAAAAAGGAAAACATTCAGAGACATGTTATCATAGATATGGTGTTTGGCCGTTCGTAAATTCTCATCGTCAATGGTTTCGCTTATTTTTGCGAATACGCTGCTTCTTAAGTGCTGAATCCTGTGGCAAAGATCTACGTAACTTTCACCTCTATTTCGCTTAAAAGATTCTAATTCCATTGCTAAACATTCTTCGGATTTTGGCTCGCCGAAGTGTTGGACTAAAAGATCTTTTAATTCGGTCCATGTACCGATTTGTTCCCTTTCTCCTACTAAATTAGCTGCTTCCCCAGCAAGTCGACTGGTTATCACATGAAATAAGTATTCATTTTGTAAGTTTCCCCCTTGGAAGGATTGTAAAATATATTGGCATTTTTTTATAAATAATGGTAGTGCTCTGGTTTCCCCATTGAACACTGGAATTATTTTAACAATTTCACTAGGTACCCTAGTAATTCCTTCCATTGTTAAAATTTAAAAAAAAACTGCTGATAAGAGTAGTATAATATTGGGCATTCTGGCCCACCTCGTTCGATCAAATTTCGCCCTCCTCACTCGTGTGATCCAAATGCCCAATATTATTTTGTGGATTTCAAAATTTGGGTTTGCGCAAAATGAAACAATCGCGCTAACGTGCGCGTTTCGCAACATGTAACGGAAATTGGGTTTGTGCTTAAAATAAAACGATTATCTCTCGCGTTAACATACGTATTTAACAAATAACACGTCGTAACGGAAATTGGGTTTGCCCAAAATGAAATGATCGCGTTAACGTGCACGTTTGCAACGGGAATTATTAGCTAAAAACAATCGCATCAAAATTGTTATATATATGTGAAAACGTAGTCGTGATTTCCCTTAATTGGAATAAGTCTTTCATGCAAGTAAAACGTACCTATGCATCGCTTGAGAAATTTTGAAGAAATATGAAGTTTGTAAAACAAAATCAGAGCTTGCAGTTGGATCTTGTTTTTTCAGCTCGCAATAAGCCTTGTGTACGTCATGGTGAACTTTTACCTTACAATATTCGCAGTATAATTTGCGGTCCTTCTAATTGCGGGAAAACTAATTTAATGGTTGGTCTTTTACTTCATGAACAAGGGTTACGGTACCAAAATGTTTATGTTTACTCAAAAACCCTTTTCCAACCTATGTATCGATTTTTAGAAGAAGTATTAGCGTTAGTTCCAACGGTTACATTTCAAAAATATTGTGAAAATGAAGAAATACTTAGCCCAAACGAAGCTAACTATAACTCAATCATGATATTTGATGATGTGGCTTGTGAAAACCAAAACAACATAAGGGATTACTTTGCAATGGGAAGACATAAAAATATTGATAGCTTTTATTTAAATCAAACGTACAGTAAAGTACCAAAACAATTAATAAGGGATAATGCTAATTTAATAATTCTTTTTAAGCAAGATGATGTTAATTTACGTCATGTTTATGATGAGCACGTTGGAACCGATATGTCATGGTCGCAGTTTCGTGAAATTTGCGCTAAAGTATGGAACGCACCTTTCAGCTACTTGGTTATAAACAAGGATTGTAACAAAAATTCTGGATGTTATAGAATGGGGTTTGATACATTCATTACTGTAGATTAATATACTTAAGTACATACTTATTGAATAGTATTCGAATAATCGTTTATTATATTAAATGAATCCAAAGAGAACGGACATGAGCTCGAAAGTCGAGAAAGTTAATGAAGATAAAGTGCTAAAGGAAAAGATACTCCGGTCAGCCGAAGCAGTTAAAAAGAAGGTTAAACTTATTCGCGATGTAAAAACAAACAATAATATGATTCTGGAATCTGTTTTAAAACCAATTACAGAACCGCTTAATGAAATAGTTAAAGTTAAAAATGAGAATAATTACTTCAATACTAATGATGATGATTTTGATGACGGATTGCAATGGGGAAAGTTAGTAAAAAGAATTAAATATAGCCCAAGTGAAGAAAAGAAGGAATCTATAACTGATCAAACGGTTGTGAGGAATTTTTCTCAATCTAGCCTTGTTAATAAAAATGATGAGGATGAGACATCAAAAGATAATGAAAGTGATGTAAGCGATGAAGTGGAAAGTGAACATTTTAATGATCAGGATTCTTCAAATAATATTTCATTTAAGACGACTGATTCTTACGCTTCTCCTCGTGACGATCCTAAATTTCAAAAGCAATATATTACCAACTTAAATATACCTTTTGGTATTCGAACGGAACGGGACAAGCTAATGTTGGGAACCTGTCCGGTATACACTACAAATGACAAAAAACTGAAAGTAAATGGTCATACTTACTATTTAACGCCAGGTTTATTCGAACTGCTATATAAGAAAGTACCGGATTTAGATATTGTAACTGAGGATGACAGATGTAATTATAAAACCTTATTATTAGAAACTAATGCACATAGAAGAGAGTTTAATCCTAATAAACCAATAAAAAGCAACAAAGGCATGAAATATTTATATGTAATAAGACCTCTTTTTAAATTAGCTAAAGAACGTTCAGTAAGTGGTGAAGGACTACCGACGATGAAAAATGTTAAAAACGATGTGTCATATGTATATTGGGATAACCCAAACGAATTAGTAGAAAGGTTAAAATTACTTATAGCTTCTCGTGATGCTGGTAATACAGGATTGGATAATGAAATCATATCTATTATTGAAGAACTACAAGAAGCGGGATTAGTGAACAATGTTAATATATAAAGCAGTTACTTTACTATTATCGTTAGTCGAAGCAGAACTTTTGGCGTAAAAATATATCATAAAATGAACATAGATAAATTTGGTCACCATGTTCATAAACGTTTACGTGTAGCAGGTGTATCTGAAGTCAACGAACTTAAAAGTCAGGCTTTGCTTCGTTCAGAAGACGGAGATTTTGATTTACAATCACTGAGATTAAAAGGCGTTGCTCATCCTTTGTCGGCTGATGATGCAGTAAATAAGGAGTACGTCGATCAGCTCGTTCAGAACATTTATGACAAGAAGTATCTAGATTCTTTAATCAAAGTTATAAATTCTCAAATTCATCAGCTCGCAACTCAGTTGAAATTGAACTTTTATACAAAAAACGAGGTAGATAACATTGTAAAACAATTAAGCAATGGCAAAAGAACAAGTAGTGAACGAGATCCACAGATCAGCTCGTAAAAACTTTAAGCGACGAGCAGTTGTTTTAAAAGGCATTCACGATTTGTGGCAAGCAGATTTGATTGACTTACAAAAATTCCATAAAATAAATAAAGGAAATAAATATATTTTAGTTGTCATTGATGCATTTTCAAAGTACGCGTGGTGTATTCCGACAAAATCGAAAACTAGACAAGAAGTTAAAAATGCATTTCAACAAATTATAAAGTCAGCAATCCAAATTCCTAGAAACTTGCAGACAGACTTTGGAAAAGAATTTTACAATAGTGAATTTGATTGTTATTTAAAATCTTTAGGAATAAATCATTATTCAACTTATTCAATTAAAAAGGCATCAATTGTTGAAAGGTTAATAAAGACGCTTAAAAACAAACTGTACAAATATTTTAGTTTAATTGGAAATTATAAATGGGTTGGAAAACCTTTAGATGATATAGTCAAATCTTATAATGAAACTTTTCATAGTACAACAAAATTTAGACCAAATGATGTTAATTTTGAGAATGAATCGGAAGTAAAGAACAATATTAAGAAACGTCAACAAAATCTATATCATAAATTAAATAAATTCAATGTGGGAGATCGTGTACGTATAAGCAAGTATAAAAGCGCTTTCCATAAAAGTTATACGCCTAATTGGTCAACAGAGCTATTTACTATTAAACAAGTCAGTAACACTCAACCGTTTACGTACCATATAGAAGATCAGCGAGGAAACACTATTCTGGGCACATTTTACGAACAAGAACTTCAAAAAACTAAGTACCCGGACGTTTATCTCATTGAAAAGGTGGTCAAAAAAAAAGGGAATAAATTATACGTTAAGTGGTTAGGACTTAATGATAGTGAGAACAGCTGGATTAATAGAAGTGCCATTGTATGAATATATTTATATAGTTACTCGCACAAAAAATGTCATTAACATATAGGATATGAAAGGAAGAGGACTTTTAAACAGTGTAATTAATCACTTGCCTTTTGAATTACACTTACCTGGTTACAATTATTGCGGACCAGGCACTAAATTGCATAAACGGTTATTAAGAGGTGATAAAGGAGTTAATGAATTGGATGACGCGTGCATGAAACACGATATAGCTTATGATAAACATTCTAACCTAACAGATCGACACCGCGCAGATTTAGAACTTTATAAAATGGCTAAACAGAGGTTGAAGTCGAAAAGTGCTGGAAAAGGAGAAAAACTTGCTTCATGGTTAGTTAGCAAAGTGATGAAATCTAAAATGAAAGCTGGTGCAGGCATAAAATCATTTAAAGGTTTGGTTACAAAGATGCGGAAGGAACTGAAAAGAAACAAATCAAAAGATAAAGGCACTACAATCACCCGAGCTCTTGCGCTCGCAAAGAAAGTATTTACTAGAAACAGTAAAATTCATATTCCGCGTTTAATACCGATTCCGAAAACTGGCGGTATATTACCACTGATACCTATTTTTGCGGGACTTTCTGCGTTGGGATCATTGGCTGGAGGAGCTGCTGGGATAGCTAAAGCTGTTGGTGATTACAAAGCTGCAAAGAAAAACTTAACCGAATCACAACGTCACAACAAAATGATGGAATCTATTGCATTAGGTAAAGGATTGCACATTAAACCGTACAGAAATGGAAAGGGATTGTGTTTAGAATACTCAAAAAACTAGTCAACAGGCTTCCCAGACGTGCTCTCGCTAATATAGATATTTTAAAACACTCTTCAGATATTCCTCATTTCCGTGGCGTTTATATGAGAGATAATTTGCCAAAGCGTTCGAATAGAGTAGAGTGCGCAATTATTAATTTAGATAGTTCTGAAAACCAAGGGACACACTGGGTAGCCTATGTCAAAGATAATAATTACTGTGAATATTTCGATAGTTACGGCGATCTTCAGCCTCCAATAGAATTAATAAAGTATTTAAAAAATAAAATTATTTCATACAACTATGTCACTTATCAAAAGTTTAATACTGTAAATTGCGGTCATTTATGTTTGAAATATTTAAAGCAATTTTGGAGTAACCGTTTAAATATCTCTGTTCAATAAAAACCATATCATTCACATGATGTCTTTCACTTTGTCCATAACTGGAACCTCTTCTACCCTGATCACAAATCATTCACCAGCTTTTCAACTAAATGGTGAATATGAATGCGGGTTACTATATTTTTCGACTTTTAACTCTATACCTAATATAGACTATAGAAATAATATGTTTTATTATGGCCAAAATGAAGTAGTTGAAATTCCTGAAGGGTCATACGAACTTCAAGACCTCGACGATTACCTGAAAAGACATCTGGAAGGATGTTCATTTTCACTGACATGTAATAATAATACGTTAAAGACGTCTATATTGTGTTCTAAAAATGTGTATTTTAATAAAGAAAATTCGATTGGTAACTTACTAGGTTTCGGTCAAGAAACTATTCAAGCTAATATATTAACAGAGTCTCCTTTTCCTGTGTCCATTCTCTCTACAACTATAGTGCGAGTTGAATGTGACATTGTGAGTGGTTCATTTATTAACGGAAAACCAAGTCATATTATTCACGAGTTTGTGCCTAATGTACCACCAGGCTATCGGATTATAGAAACACCTAAAAACGTTATTTATTTTCCTCTTAATCAAAACAGTTTAAGCTCTTTAAAGTTAAGAATATTGGATATAAACGATAACTTAATCAATTTACGCGGTGAAGAGATCCAGATATATTTGCATCTCAGGAAAAGATGATAGATTTCAATAAAAGATTAGTTTCGCGCAGTACAATTATTAGTACGCATTGTGCTGTCAAGAAAAGAACACCTAAAAATCAGCTTACGAGGCTTTCCAAGGAAAATAAAGAATTTCTTAAAACTATTGGTTTATTAAAATGAGTATTCTAAACTTAACAGAAACTTTCGGCTACGATAACACAATAGAAAGTTTTGAATTCCATTCCTACAAACCTTACGTAACAAGTTTCAATTTTAATGATGAAATCCGTATACCAATAAACCAACAAGATCTATACGTGTTACCTTCTGAGAGTGCCTTATACATAGAGGGAAACATGGTAGTAGTCAACAGAGAAACAAAACTACCGGTGGCCAGTGTTCAGTTTACTAATAACCCTATACTTCATTTGTTTCAAGATATTCGATATGAGCTTAATGGAATCGAAATAGACAAAATTAAAAATGCTGGAGTTACAACTACTATGAAATCTCTCTTATCTCTAAATGAACATGAATCGAGAATGTCAAAGTCATGGGGTTGGGATGTCAACGGTACAAAAGTTACGCATGGGTCGTTTTCTGTATGCATTCCTTTAAACAAGATTCTTGGTTTTGCAGAGGATTACAATAAAATAGTTATAAACTGTAAGCATGAACTTATTCTTTTGAGATCCAATACTAATTTAAATAGCGTTACATTAAATACAAATGAATATATAGATAACATTACGATATCTAAAATAGTATGGCGTATGCCACATATAAAAGTTTCTGATCGGGAAAGGTTAAATTTAATGAAGTGCTTGGAAAAAGATCGTGCTATTCAGATAGCATTTAGAAACTGGGATCTTTATGAGTATCCACTTTTACCGAAAACATCAAAACATTCCTGGGCAATCAAAACTTCATCTCAAATTGAAAAGCCACGATATGTTGTTATCGGATTAAAAACAGATAGAAAAAATATGACTAACAAAGATATGACACACTTTGATCATTGTCATTTAAGAGATGTAAAAGTTTTTTTAAATTCAACCTATTTTCCGTATGAAAGTTCTAATGTTAGTTTCGCAGCTGAAAAATTCGCTATATTATACGATCAGTATGCTAAATTCCAACAGTCGTATTATAACCGCAGTCAAGCGCCGTTGCTAAGTCCGCAAGAATTTAAGGATAAAGCACCTCTGTTTGTTATCGACTGCTCTCGGCAAAACGAAACCTTAAAAACGGGTTCAATAGATGTGAGAGTTGAATTAGAGTGTGAACAGGACATACCCGGTAATACTGCGGCTTACTGTCTTATTTTGAATGATAGCATTGTAGAATACAAACCGTTGACCAATATTACCCGAAGGATATCATGAGCTCAGACTGCTTGTTTGTAGATCTCCAGGGGTTTAAATCATCTACAAATGAATTTATTCTTAAAGAATTTGCGTATAGTACAAATGAATACACGCAAGTATTTTTAATAAAACCTCCGTATGCATTTTTTACTTTATCGGAAAAAGAAAAAAGTAATGTTATATGGATAGAGAAAAACCTCGGTATCTTATGGCGTGAAGGATTCATTGATTATAGAGAGTTTAAAAGAATGATTTATGTTCACTTAGAAAATAAGAAAATATTTGTAAAAGGGTTAGAAAAAATTAAATGGGTTAAAGATTTGTGTGATAATTGTACTGTAATAGACTTGGGTGAAAAAGGTCTTCCTAATTTTCAATCAATGCATCAAAAATATTGTAAAAACAGCGGCACATATAATTGTTTAATTCATAAAAAAACTTGTGCGTTAAAAAATTTATTATGCATTAAAAAATGGTACTTTGAAAATAATTTAGAACTGTATTCTCATATCTGATTTCAAAATAAATGATATTATTGACAAACATATTTTTTATTTCACCTATTCAAAGAGAATTATCAATTACCGAAAAGTTTTTCCACTAAATTGAATTAATATCGCTGTCAGTCGAGATGAAGAAAAACGTGTCGGTAAAAAAAAAAACTCTTAAGGTCACTTGCAGCTTTTTCTTAGTCCAGTAATGTTAAAATATATGATAGGTACTATTACTGTTAAATCTAGTTTAAAAGTTATATCGAAATTTAAAAAAGCTGCAAGGGGCCATTAATAACTGCAAAATGAAACAACAAGTTATTTTCATTATATTTATTTACTTACTATGTTAATTACAACAAAATTAAACTAAAACTACAAACTAGCACTGTATCCACTCAGTTTTTTTGAAATCTTATGTATCACACTTTCGGCATGATCTATAACTTCATCGTAATTATCGTCCGCCAAATATTGAGCACTCAACATCACTTTGTCTTCATCATCACTGTCTTTGTTCAGGTCAATTATCTGTATTTTTAGTAGTCTCGTACCTTTCCCTGCTTTATTATTTATTATAAATGATGGCAGACGGTCGTGACCACTTCTTTTAAAAACTTTATTGGAAAAGTTTCGTTTTGATCTTTTTTCTTTATTTTTTTTCTGGATTCCGCTTTTAAGTTTCTTCACCAGCTCGCTGTCTTCTTCTTCTTCCACTAGGAATTCCTCCAATGGATCCTGAGCATATTGCGAAAATAGGAAAGTGTCTTGTGTTCCTTCCATATTCTGAAACAAGATAAATCAAAATAAATATTTTAATATTTTGCTTGCTATTTGTAGACAAAAAAAATAAAAATAAAAATGCAAGACGATAACATTTACATAAATAGATCGAGTCTAACTTGAATAAATTGTTAATATATAAATATATCAAATGTTTGCTTACCACACCGGGGCTGAGGATATGAAGCTCGTAACAACTTGTAAAAACTTGTAACTTCGTTCTGAAGATAGACTGATGTTTGGCTGAGTATTATATGAGCCTTTATTTATAACGATTAGAATTCATGAATCGACAAAATTACACCACAATTGACGAACAATTTCAGTCAGTATCGTATAACGCGGTCATAGCTGACTCGACAAGGCGTCAGCAGCTAACCTGCTGATTGAGAAACATGCTAATTTTAATATTTCATTTTAAGTAAGTATTTTTATCGGCTAATTAGAAAGACAATAAATTTTAGAATACCGGTGTTTTTAATTTTCACGCAAACTTTGATTATCATTGAAGAAAATCTATTTTTAACATTTAACTGTCTTTCTTTCTTTAGCTAATAAATTCACTTAATTAAAAAAAGAAATATAAATCATTTTAATGAATAGGTTTGTATTTTACTCATATAAATTAAAGTTCATTCATTTCACAAATAGCTCACTAATTAGTTTGGAGTTAAATAAAAAAATAAAAATAAACATACACCTCTTGTGAAATGGAGAACCAATTATTTATGAGTAATTAGGTAATTAAAAATCCAAACACAAATTGCACTAGGCATATGTACGTTTATTCAAATAGCAGTACTAATAGGTATTTACATAACATATAATCATAAATTGTTTCTTAATACTAACATATTACTTATTTTAACGGTATACATTTCTGGTAAAGTTGTAGATTTACAATTCAATTTATTTAACGAGATTTGAATACATTCGCTTATAATTTATAAAAACTACAATATCGATCTATGACCCCATGCTTTAGTTGAAATTTTGTCTTTTAATGTAAGTCGCTTATCGTCTTTACTGGATAACGCAATTTTGTTAACAGTTTGCGTAAAGATTTCATGTTTAATAGATTTAAATAATATATTTTTTTTCCTAATAACCGTATTCTTGAACAGAACATCCTTATAGTCATCTAATGTTAATTCTCGGACACCAGGCTTTTTTACTCCTTTTGCTTTTTTGAGTAATGAATTTTCGCTTTTGATACAATACAACTTGGAACGTAGCCCTACAAACTCAGTGATAAGCTCGCCCCCTAACTCGTCTTTAAATAATCCCGGAACCTTTTTATTTATCAAGGGTATCTGAAACTCATTTGATTTGTTATAATTACTTGTATCAAAATAATGTATAAACTGATTTTTCAAATCGTCGTAAAAGTCAGTGGTTTTAATATTATAAATGAAACTGTCAGTATCTGTATAACAGAGAGAAACACTTTCATTATAATAAGGTTTTATTACAGAGTAGTGGAATTGATACATGTGACTCTTAGAAAGCTCGAGTATCGCGAATCCTATGTATATCGGTTTATCTAAGACAACTCTCTCCGGTTTCATTTGAACAGCGACTAAATTATCCGAAAATGTCGTGGCGCTGTGAAAATTTGGTCGTGCTATTAATTTACTTGCTGTTACAAACTTCTTTGTAGAGTTTCTCTCATCACTCCACTGATTTACTAACTTAACATCTACACGTCGTTCACTATCCTCGAGAGTCTTGCCAAAAACAGCGTTATTTTTTAATTTAAAAAGATTCTGTTGAAATGGAGTTTTTGCATTTTTTCTTAGTTCTGTATTTAAATCTATATATTTTTTCAAAAAGGGGCTTTGTCGGAAGGTGATTACCCGGTGAATTTTATTAAGAGTCAAACCATTACGCAAGCACGTTTTTAAATGTACATAATGAATGACGTACTCATATTTATCATACAAATTTGGGATTAATTTCGAATTTTTCCCTCCTGGAGGTACAAATTTTTGTGCACAGAAGGGATAATCGTTATGCAAATGATGTAACTCTTTAGGGTAAACTAAGTCGACCTCAAGAATAAATCCAAATTCTGCATCGTCTGAAATTGACATAAAGTCTAATTGCTCTATTTCCTCAGAATCTAGAAAGCGAAAATCAGATATGGGTAATGAATGACTCATACTATATCCGTATAAGTTGTTACAATCAATGTATACAAGAAACGAGTCGGGTTTACTGTCATCATAAGTTTTCATATATTTATTATTAGCAAGAGCATGTCTGGTAGAGCACATGCAAATTCCGCCTCGAATGCCTTTTTGAATAAGACGAATGATTTCTAAATCAGATATCAACTCTAATTTTACGCCAGTTTTCAATAACATCGCGTCAAATGACAAACTCGGCACGGTTAAATAGAATGCAGGATCTAATTCATAATGAATCTTACAAATTTTTCGAAAATTTTCAAATATGTCTGACAAAAGCAAAACGTCAGTTTTAATATAGAGATCTGTATATTCACCCATGTTTCTTATTTGAAATGTCTCCCATACACGTTGAGCGTGCTCATAGTCAGAGTCTGTAATTTGTTCCGCAGAAAGCGAGTTATAAAACGAACTCTTTTCAGGTAGCTCAATTTCTGTAAATTTATCCCAGCCGGTCATATAATCGTAAGGATATACTCCTTTGCGTAGTAATAAATTAAACTCTTCTAATCGAGGATAAAAGTTACTTAAGTGGAAAAACTCTGATCTACATAAACCCTTAGCTAACTCTTCTAAACTAGCACCTAGAAATTTAAATGAATCTACAAACCGTATTTGCACATACTGATCATTAGATAACCTTAAAATTTTTGTAAATGAAATATAGTTTTCTTTATTTTTAGGTATTACTTTTATAGGTCCAGAACATTTACCCAGTTCTTTGATAAATAAATGACAGTCGTATCCAGACAAATTGTGGAAAAATATAGGAATAAGTTTAGGCACTCGAAAACGTAAGTTACAGTATTGATGGGCCGCTCCGCGATAAAACCCTGTTAAATGACAGTGATCTCTAACTTTATCACCAAACAAAGGGGTTTTGCAAATGTGACAATTTTTTGCATTTTTGTACGCTAAAGCATCTTCATCGTCGAAAATCATAGGAACCTCTTTATTTAAGATCTCATGTATTTCATTTACATGTCTGTACAAGTACTCTAAAAACTTGGATACGCAATCGGGTCCGCGATACTGAATAAAACGATTCAGACTTCCGTCATAAGAACAAACTATGTAATACGCAAAAGCTGCAGGCTTATGAATTTGTTTATTTGAGGTGAAGCTAATCGATGGTGCTTGCTCGCAACCCTGGTAAGGTTCAAGAATAGTTTCAAAGTCAGCGTACACTACAAATGGTACGTCTTGTTTACGATCGAAATTTTTAAATTGCAGATATGTACCTTTATCTGGAAGTACAGTAGCAATTCCACTACAAACATGCATATCATATTTGTATTCTGATACAAAAAATATGAGACAGTCTTCGCAAAAATAAAGTTTACCATGATGCTTAGTAATTTGAGAACGTACAAGACGCGACAAGTCACGAATCAAAACATAATGCGAGTTATTACCGCGCTCGATTAAAAGTAAATTGATCCTATGTTTCCTTTTGTACTCGGACCTGTAAAGAGGTCCTACAACAGTTCGATTGTTTTTTAAAGAATACACATTAATACTGATATCAGTATTATCGGATTCAAATGTCTTAATATCAGCAAAGGTGACAGGGAAACTCATATTATCAGTTTTTAAAACAGTCTTAAAATAGGGATACGACGATGTACGCTCACTATGATGTGAGGACGGGTAAATGGCGGCAACAATGCACCAGAGAAAACAATAGTCATCGTTATTGCGAATATTTATGCAAGCCTTTTTATTTTTTATTAATTTAGTCAAATCCACGTAAGATGACGCTTTTAATGGATCAAATTTATTGACATTTATTTCTAAATACAAATTTGATAAAAATGTCCAACCAGAATCGCGGTCTTCAAATTCCTCTACCTTTTTTCTTATAGTTATAAAGAATTTTTGAAAAAGCTTCTCCAAATCATAATTTTGATGCACAGAAAATTTTTTTGTTGCGAAAGACTTAATTTCTTGCCTGTCATCTTTGAATAAAAGAAAATTGCAAAAGTATTCGAAATTAACTTTAAGGCTCACTTGTTTTTGAAGCGCATTTTGTAAAATTCTTAAAAATTTGCATTTCAAAGAGTTCAAAAATACGTCAGGTAAACAAGTTTTAAAATCATCAGTAGCAATTATCCTATATGACGATATGCGACCTTTAAAAGCTGAGGAAATTTGATAAACCTCATCGTTTAGTTCTACAACGGAATTATTTTTATGTTTATTACTTTTTAAGTGACCCACCCACTGTTTTCTTTCTACTCTGATGGAGCACTCTGAGCAAAAAGGCATATTTATGTAAGTTTATTCAGATTACAACACAATAAAAAATAATAAGAGCAAACAGACATTTTACGCAAACGTTAAAATAATACTGAATTACTTGTTGTTAGAGTAAAATTTAACGTCAGCCTCTACAAAAAGTTCTTGAAGTCGTTGAACAAATTTTTGCAACGAGTTCCACTGTGGTGTTTCACTGTTGATTTGAGCCTTAACTGCAAGAAGGGCTTTCTTCCAACGCTGATCGGGCAACTCACCGCGAATGTCTTCGGTGTGAGACACCTTCAGCTCCACGAAGAAGTCTCCCTTCAGAACGCATGCTCGTTTCGTTGCTCCTGTCGGCAGTCGGTTGATTATAGACGAGTCGAGCGCATTTGAAGAAACAGAGGGTTTCGGCGTAATATTAAAATCTTCCGGGAATATACCAAACAAATCATGAGGGTTTTGGTTTCCTTTTATCTTCGATGCGGCAGAACTGTAAAAAACAATTAAATCAGTACAACCACCTTGATGTTAGAAGGTTTACTAGAATTACCTTTTAAAAAGATAATGAATAAGATAGTAAAAACAAATACCTGGTTGATGATGATTTTCGTTTCTTAATGGTTTTTTTCGATTTGAGATTATCTTGGCTTACGCTGTCCTCTGAATCAGATCTAAAACAGGATATATGGATAATTATTAATCGTTTTTGTTTAAAAACATACATTAACAGTGAAAACAAGTCAACGGGAAATATACCTATTTGCTGCACTTCTTTTTTGTTTTCCAAATTTTGAGGTGACGGGGGTCACGTTAGCAGCAACGATGCTTTCAAATTCGGTATCAGACCTATAAATAATAAATAATTGATATAATTAAATCACTGAAACATTTTAAAGTTATTTGGGAAAAAAGTGTACTTACTCACATTTTAACAGTAGCGAGATGAAACAGCAGGAGGTGGTAATGCACTGGGCGGTAAGCTGGCGGACGAGGTGTAGGGCAGCGGTGGCGGTAGCTGGAAGTCTCGGAGCACAAAAAGAACGCAGTTGCGGAAGTTGACAAATAAATAGCGAATTCTTGATGACTTTGTTACATGCGCCAGGGGTGTTACTTGAGTAATTTTGCATAAAGCAGTTAATATCGCTATTATTAATTTAATATTATTGCTATTTCTATTGCACTGGAAGAACCAGTGAGAGAAGATTCCATCTTCACATCCATATTGTGGTAATTAACATTATTTTTATTATAAGTAGTGTAAATTGGTTTTTTTCTTTAAGCTTACATGTTGTGATAGTTTGAATGTTTATTCCAGTAACTGTTAACATTTAACTAGGGTTTCTCACTGGTAAAATAATTATATCAAGTTTAATGAACGAAATGTATTCAAAATGTTCGACACAATTAAAAGTATTGTTACCAATTATAACATTATTTGATACATTTACGATAGTGCCAGCCCTCAAAATGTATATTCTTGCATATTTTTAATGGGGCCACCGGCGTTGTGCAATTTCCTTCACATCGATTGAAAAAAACATGTTGCGTAATTGACCAATGCCTAATTAATAAAATGCAGGAATATTTGTTAAATCAACAAATGAAAAAAAATATATATATTAATTTAAATTATTTACGCAAATGTACTGGAAACAGAAAAAGTATTTTCCCGAACAAGCGAACTTGACAAATCGATTTCTTAATCCAGAAAACACCTGTAATTGTAAATTTATTGTAATTCCAACATTGAATACAAAAATTAAATATTACCAATATAAAGAATTTAACAATGGTTTCATCATAAGCGCCCTCTATAGGCTAAGTACTGAACTAATATAATAGCTTAATGAATGCATTACACTTTCATATAAGTTGCAAATGGTTTCGATTAATTCCGATAGATTAAGCAAAATATTCGTTATTCTACGCCACCTATGTTCATTTGCGTGAAATCATCACAATAATAGCGAGCGTCCATGGTTGAAATGTGATCGCGGATCTCATACCGCCCGGTCTTCGAGTTCTAATTACAATTACGCAAAACATTGTATGTCGCATGCGATTATATTTTTAGCTAAGCTTAATTTTGCACACAATAAAACTGATTTTACATCAATATGTTAAAGTGAGATATGTTTTTTTAGAAATGTATTAATATATAACGTTCCTATAGATGGCATTACAATAGCATTAAAATTAACTGGAGCACATTTATGCGTTGTTTTCTTGCGTTTTGGTTTTACAAACCAAAAATCAGTTGAACTAACGAATTGTTTATAAAACATCTTATAGTTTCGTAATTTAAATGATGATAAGACTGGTTTTATACAACCGAAAACCAGTTAAAACCTACATCACGCTATTGAAGTTTTTATACTCAGGTTGATATATATAGTAAGAACTTTACCAAATGCATAAGTGTCTTAGTACTCCTTGTGACCTACCGGCTTGGTTGTGCTAAGTCCCAGCTTGTCAATCTCGATGCTCGATTTGATCACCCTTGCACTGAGTATTGCTGAACTATCTCGAATATTTGGGAGGGATTCTGTTACTATGCGGTGGTAGATAACGGATGAACTCGTCCCTGGTGAAGGATGCAAACTCACCATGTACACAAAAGCGGTCATACGACCACCGGGAACTAAGCGTCCTGGGTGACCCGATCTTGTCTGTGGAGCCTGATCACCTTCACGACAAGTTGTACAAACGCGTCTGCGCTCCGGCCAAGTGCGAGGTGTTTAAGCTTTTGCATTTTACGAAATCAACTAATATTCTTAGTTTAACTTGGACTTTAAGAATGTATAAAATCTATACCTCCATTTTACGCAAACCCAATTTTGAAATCCACAAATAATGTTAGGCATTTGGATCATACGAGTGGGGAGGACGAATTCGCTCGATATCGAAAAAGGTGGGACAGAATGCATGCATGAATTTCATTTTGCGCAAACCCAATTTACGTTACGACTTGTTATTTGTTCAATACGCATGCGAGAGATAATCTTTTTATTTTAAGCACAAACCCAATTTCCGTTACATGTCGCGAAACGCGCACGTTAGCGCGATTATTTAATTTTGCGCAAACCCAAATTTTGAAATCCACAAATATCGCTCGATATCGAAAAAGGTGGGACAGAATGCATGCATGAATTTCATTCTGCGCAAACCCAAATTTTGAAATCCACAAAATAATATTGGGCATTTGGATCACACGAGTGAGGAGGGCGAAATTTTCGCCCGATCGAACGAGGTGGGCCAGAATGCCCAATATTATACTACTGATAAGTAATCAATTAATGAACTTAGTGACCTACTTACTATAATCGTTACTCGAAAAGAATTTTTTTTACTCGTCGATTATAATCTGTGTATTAAGATTTCACAGAGAATACTGCAACGTCACTCTTTTCATCGTTGCATAGTCTATGTTACTTCCGAAACAACCGAAATAACCATTTCAATACGCTCCAGACGATCGAAAAAAAATTGAAAATAGAACTTCATATTTCAATAGTATGTGTCCTTGTTTAAGGAGACTCGATCCGATACAAAATGGCTAATCTATGGCGTTTCGGAACGTAGCAACGTCGCGTCATCTGTCAACATCTACTTAAACATGCTCCTGTATCCAGGGCATAAAAAAAAAACTACTCTTTGTGATTGTAGCCAATCACAGCACAGTACTGCAAAATTACGGACGCCGGTGGTATTATAGTACTTACGATATTTCATTTTCTTATATACTCGTATTTAGACTTAAATTATTAATTTTAATGAACTCGTACAAAAAGTATTGTTCACAATAGTGTCATAATTAAGCTTTTTAATTTCGTACCTTACTTAGGCCACCGTTTCCTAATCCCTAACACAACGTATAAATATTATTAAAGGATACGGAAGTAGAGAGTAAAGGAATGGTGAAAAGGTGTACTCACAGTCCCGTAGCTCCCATGTCCTTCCGGAATACTGCTAGTCTCGAAGGGTCCTCTGCTTCAGGTTCAGTCCTGGTCTGTCGCTGCTCGGCTGCTTGGCTCCACAGGAACTTGACTCGGTTTCTTAATAAATTTATTTGTTCGAATTCCCGTTAAAACGTAAAAACGTACGTTGTCCGGCACGGTATGATCGCGAGATATCGGTCACTGAACGTGTCAGGAAAACGACGGAAATCCTGTCCTCAGCGCCAATTAAGATGAGAAGACTGGGTTTATTATAAAAAATAATTTATTTAATTGAACAGAGTAACGTCTAAGATAAGAACTAATACAATATTGACTTATTCTAGTTTTGTGTTTAGTATTTATAATAAAATAGTTAGGAGTTAGCATTGACGTCATGGCCTAGTTTGAGGTAGTGCTGATAAATGACAATTGTAGTGGCTGGTCAACCTTAACTCGCGCCTTTCATGAATAAAAGTCAACAAAATATAGTATTAGTCCTCTATATTATTTTTTCAAATTCAATTGCATGTTCCTCAATTTTAATCAGCTCTCTCAATTTTAATTATCCAATGCAATATTTTATTTTTATACCTAAAAATGTCTACTAACATTTTTAATGGATATTACCAAAATGTGAGGGGATTGAGAACAAAAGCTAATGATTTCTTTTCTAAAGTTGCTCAGTCTGATTTCGATTTTATCTGCTTAACCGAAACTTGGCTGACTCCAGATTTCTATGACGGAGAATTTTTCGTTCCTAGTTTTAATGTGTTTCGATGCGACCGTTCGGCGACCGAGAGCGGGGCGGCGCGCGGCGGTGGCGCGGCCGTGGCGTTGCGCGCGCGCCGCCGGGCGTTCCGCCGCGATTGGCCCGTGCACTGCGCGCTTATTGCGACTGTGTCTGGATATCTGTTCCGCTGGACTCATCTGCACGGGACAGATCGGTCGACCAAGCCCATAATGCACCACAACAATCCTTTTTCAATATAGCCTGTATTTACATTCCTCAGGGTACCGGATATAAAGAATCATTAAGCTCCTTTTTTGAAATCGCTAGTCAGATAATTATGGATAGGCGGAATGATTTATTCTTGCTCACTGGTGATTTTAATATAACCGAGGCCGAATGGGTGACACGCTCTTCCCCAGGGATGCATTTATTGCCAAGTAACAGTTACTCTACACAAATCATTCATGATTTCTTATCATATACAGAATTAAAACAATTTAATTGGGTTTATAACGATGGGCGAATTCTCGAATTGATAATATGCAGCACTGAGTGTACAATCGCTGCTAGCGACCAGCCACTCACGCCTGAAGACATTCACCATAAAGCGTTTGTTATAGACATAAACTTGAATTTCGAGCCTACTCTTAAGCTGGCCCCAAATCTGATTTTTAATTTTTACTCTGGTGATTATAGTAAAATTAACTTGGAATTAACTAAAATGAATTGGTATACGTTTTTCGATGACTGCGATTTCATAAGTAGTGTTACAAAATTTTACGATCTCCTTAATGAGTTAATCTATAAACACATCCCGCGCCGTAGGGTAAATGCGTCAGCTTCTGTACCGGTATGGTACACCAGACCGTTAAAAAGGGTGCTAAATGAAAAACGTAAATTCCATAGGTTATGGAAGAAATACAGTAATCCTTTAGATCACGAAATATTTAAAATATTACGAAAACGGGCGGATAAAATGGAATCACAATGTTATAATAGTTATATATCTTATACGGAACTAAAAATCAAATCAAATCCAAATTATTTCTGGTCATATATTAAATCGAAATCCTCAAAAAATAAGTTAATGTAAACAATGAATTCTAAAGATCGCACTGCTTCTGATGGAGCAGAAATATGTAACCTATTTAACGTTCACTTTCACTCTGTTTTTGAGAAATCTGACAATAATCTGCCTTTTGACTATAACAGCTTAACACCACCTTGTGAACCTTTAATCGATATAAGTCATATAGAAATCGATCGTGTCGCAGTACTTAAGTTATTAAATGAAATTAATGTTAACAAAGGTGCAGGTCCTGACGGTATTCATCCTTATTTTATTAAAAAATCCTCTTCAAATTTAGCGTCCCCACTCACTATTCTATTAAAAAAATCCATGAAATATGGCTGCGTTCCAGACATTTGGAAAAAGGCTTTTGTCACTCCTATCTCCAAGGGTTCAGTTAGCCGGGACATTGAGCAATACAGGCCTCTTTCTAAATTATGTCAATTTAATAAAAATTTCGAAACGATTGTTACAGACCAAATTTCACAAGTTTCAAAAAAGAAACATGACTTCAACTTTGAATACACTCTATGTAACAGTCCTCTGAGTAGAGTAACACAAATTCGTGACCTTGGTATTATTATGGACTCCAATCTATCATTTAAACCGCATTTTGATTATATTATAAATATATAAGCAACTTGGTTTTATCTTGCGAGTAGGAAAACCAGTCAAAAATAGTTTCACTTACAAAATTCTTTTTAACAGTTTTGTTCGCAGCAATCTTGAATTTTCCTGTGCTGTTTGGAAACCTTATCATGCTATTCATATTGAAAGAATTGAAAGTTTACAAAAAAAGTTTGTAAAAGCTCTTGATTTTAAAACTGGCCATACTCACATTAACTATAAGGATTCACTGACTCATCATAAACTCCAAACGCTCAGTGACCGCCAAGACTGTGTGGATTCAGTTTTGTTATACAAAATGTTAAATAATAAATTAAATGTCCCCTCACTGCTACATCAAATCATCTTAGAGTCCCAAGTAGACGTCAGCGCCAATGTCGAAAAAAAGATTTGTTCTCGACTCCCCGTCGGAGAATGCGTTATGCACAAAATGTATTTTTGAGTCGTGCCTGTAAGCTGTTTAATGACAATAAGAAACTAGAAAACATTGATATATTTAACTGCACTATCATTGCTCTTAAAAATGCTTTTCGCTAACAATTTGTATTTGTTAGCAATTTTTTTTTATTTTGTATTTTTTTTTTTAAGAACATAATATGACTTCTTTGATATATATTTTTTTTTACTAATTTATCTACCATCACCATTCTCCTGCCCTTATCCCAACTTAATTGGGGTCGGCACAACATGTACTAAGTAATTTATCTAAAAATTCAAAATTTCTTTATTTTCCTTTTGTATACCTTCATTAGTCACAGACTGTATTCTTTGCACTTTAAGGAAACTCCAGATCTAATTTTAAGCAATATATTGTAAGCCTTTTTATGTAAATGACTGTTTGTTTCTTAAATAAATAAATAAATAAATAATATTATGTTTAGAGTAGTAAATTAGTTATTAACATGAGTTTTTATTTTAGGATGTAAGTGTTTGTTTTAAATAGTTGTTGGTAAAATTATAGTTTTTAATATGTTTAAATAATTATAACAAAACATGTACGTCCAACGTAACAACAGAGGAAGAAATCAAGGCAGACATTCTGGTAAAATATGGGCTTAAATTGGAGCGAGTGATAATCAAAAAAAATCCGGAGTTGATTTTGAGTTTTCACGGGGAGACCAACATGCGAGAGGCCCGCGACATAAAATATATCTTGAGTCAACGTGCTACGATAGAAAAATAAAAAAATCGCGATTTAGCGATAACTCGGCGACGATGTAGCTATACAAATTAGGTAGTCTGGGTAATTTGGTACCTAATTAATATTTTACCTACATTGATTTACCTAATAGACTAAATTAACTTTTAAATGAAATGTGTTTGTTATTTTTTTGTGTGTACAATTACTGCCAAAAGAAATCTTTGAATTTTTTTGTTTACTTAATAAATGTAATTAACTATTGACTCCATTTATTGTTTAATTGCAAATATTTATTATTCTCCTAGTTCAAGGTAATTTACCCTAACGCGGCAACACCAACCCACAAATCTATGGTGTTGACGTTTGACAATCAAAAGCAATGAACAGTAATGCCCTTAACACCTTAAATATTTCCCCAGTCTTTAGGTTCAGTTTCACGCAAGATATGCAACGTTTCAATACCCCCCTTCCCAATGAAAGGTTTAACGTAGGTAAACCGATCGCTGCCCTTAGCGACCTTATCATCCCCTAAAGACTGAAGGAAAGTGATAACTAACATTAAAGTTCTAAATTTTCAAAACTAAACCACACGACAACGCAATCCTAACGAAACTAAACTATGTAACAACCATGTTACAATTAAAACTAACAGAAACCTAACAAACAGTAACTATCCTATTAGCTTCTCCAACACAACGGCAATGTTGTGTTGTAGAGGCTAATTTCCAACAACCAGGATCTATGTTCAGAATTCTACAATATATTTCTCTTCTTGTTCGGGCGAAACCATAATAAGTAGTCTAAGACTACTGTCTGAAACTCTACAAAATCGAAACACCGAAAAATATACTAAAACCGTACCCTTACCAAAATATCAAAAAACTCAATATTACTCAGACTTACCCGAAGCTGTGTGAAACATCTCGGTGCGCGTCTGAGGAGACAAAATAGTATTCCGAGCGTACGTCCCGGAATAACGAAAAGTACCGAAATACCCCAAAATTGCATCCACACATGTACCGAAACCAGTCAGTGTTGAATGCGAATACAGAAATCATAACTTAATAATTAACAATAACCAAATTCACCGGCATATTCTTCACGGGAAATGGCTGCGCTATACTCCTCCTCAGAGTCCTTGTAATACAAACCATTTATGACTGGTTCCCGTGCGTGTACTAAAAAGAAAGGAGAGAACCCAGTGGACTCGTTAACTGCACTGTTCAAAGCGAACTGTAGTCGGTGTAGTTGTTCGTCCCAAGAACGGTGGTTCTCCTCTACGTACAACGGTACAGCAGTCATAACTGTCTTGTTATACCGCTCAACTTAATTTACCTGGGGTGTAGAGCGAGGCTCATAGTGAATTTTCGGAACATTTTAACGTTTCAAAAGAAGCTTAAATTCTGATCCCGTGAATTGCACTCCATTATCTGGAATCACGGTTTCAGGCACACCATGTGCTAGAATAACGTTATTCTCGAAATGTTTAACAACTAGAGCGCTAGTTGAACGACGAAGCGGAAACAGTAACGTGAACTTCGAAAAGCAACATGTCACCACAAACAAAAATGTGAAACCTGAACGAGAGCGAGGAAGAGGACCCACTAAATCTACTGATACCACCTGAAACGGTCTGTGACATACTTTTGGCTGACCCATCAACCACGAAGTTTGTCGCTGCGAGTGTTTGTAAGCACAACACACGTCGCAAGCCGTAACAAAATCGACAACATCCTTGTGCATGCCTGGCCAAAAGTATGTCAGATATAGCCGCCGGTGTGTCTTAAACACGCCAAAATGCACCGCTGTGGACTCGCAATGGTTCTCTTGGGTCTCCCTCGCGATCCCTAACATCGTTTGTCCTAAAATCACTTGCCCGAACTGTTTTGCTCTAATGGGCATTAGCCCTAACGATAAATTGCCATAACAATCATTTTCCATAATGTAATGATTGCCCTAAAACTCATTTGCCCGAGTATTTTTTACCATAACTATTAATATTCCTAATGTTATTTGGCATATTCCTCAAAATCCCTAATATCATTTCACCTCATGTCATTTATCCTAAGTGTAGTTGTCCTATGGACATTAGCCCTAACGATCAATAGCCATAATAATCATTTTCCATAATTTAATGATTACTCTAAAACTCATTTGTCCGAAATAGGTATACTATAAATGTCAGGTTCCCTAATATGTTGGCAATAACTACTTATCAAGATTTAAACCCGGAACTTCGTAGCTTAGTTTTTTGAGCTTCGTAGACGGCGGGCTTACCACTAACTAGTGTACAGAGTTAAGGTTATTTAGGCCCATATTAATAAACTAAACTCAAATTTGAGACGCGACTTGAGAAACATGACAGTTTTCTATGACCTAACGTTTAGTTTGAAATTTATTTTGAGTCTCGGATCGGTTGAGTCGAGTTTATTAATACGGGCCTTAGAGTGGAGCGCTTAATACTAAGACTGTTATAAAAAAAAATGGCAGAGCCCAGTTAGGTACGACGACGAGCGTAGCGAGGAGGGGTGTTAAGTTGAACTGTGACCCTAAAGCGCGCGAGCCGAGCGAGCGTAGCGAGCGTGCCGCGGCAGCGTCCGGCGAAGCGCCAGAACCAGACTGCTGTCAGGTAAGTAGGTTACTATCGGCAGAAAAGTAGGTTAATCACAATTAGGGAAAATATGCGTTAGGGCAAATAATGTTAGGTAGTACAAATATAGGATAAATTACAATATGCCATACAAAGTTAGGAAAAATAATCATTAGGATTAACGATCATTATGCTTACCGATAATTATGACACATGACTATTATGGCATATAACGTTAGGATGAAGAATCAATATGGCAAGTGATGTTAGGAAATAAAACATTATGGAAAAAAAAAACATCCATACGATGTTAGGAATCCTAAAGATAGGCCATGTGAGCGTTAGGACAAGAGATCATTATGACATACAACGTTAGGGAATACAAAAATAGGTTAAAAAACTTTAGGGATTCAGATATAGATCCGGTTCTCTTCTATCACCCTCCTTCGGTCACCCTTCTTCACAACCTCCTTCCAATCAAACTCCCTAAGTAAGCTATACTTACTTTTACAGAAACGGCTTTCCCTGCTTAACACAAAAATTCGGAAAGTTGGCGGGAAAAGTGGGACAAAATTGTCGGTGCCTTTCCTGTGCTCAATATCAAAATTATATTGAGACAGTCGACACCCCCAACGAGCCAATCATCCTAATGGGTTCTCCAGGTTCATGAACCACTTCAGAGACGCGTGGTCCGTGACTACCTTAAAACGACGAGATCCTAAATACGACTGAAATTTCTCCACTGAGAACAGAACGGCCAGAGCCTCCCTTTCGGTAGCGCTATAATTACGCCCCGCCTTATTTAAGGAACGGCTTACGTACGCGATCGGGTACTCGTGGTCATCAATGGTCTGTGAGATCATTCCGCCCAATCCGTAAGAAGAAGCGTCGCAGTGCACAACGAAAGGCTTTTCAAAATCCGGCACTCATCATGGTCGAAAAGATGCGAATAAACCGCCGGTACCATGGCACGTTCCTAAAAATATCTTTACCTCCTTGGGAGTAGTTGGAATGGGGAAATTGAAGATGGCCGCAACCTTTTTAGGATCAGTCCGTAACCGAGATATCTAAGAGAGTGCCTAAAAAAGTTGGACTTCACAAAATTTATAGTAAAATTTGCCATCTTCAATTTCTCCAAAACCCTGTTCAAAAGTACTAAAAATGTGTAAATGTGTCTGAAAATCGGAAGTACAAATTACAATATCATCAGGTTGTGGTCGATTAGCCTATCCATAAGGCGCTGCCGTCTAGCAGGCGCTCCGCACAATCCGAATGGCATCACCTTAAATTTAAATAAACCACGACCAGGGACAGTGAAACTCGTCTTCTCTTGCGACTCCTTATTTAACGGTATCTGCCAGAATGAGGAACTTAAATCAATCGACGTCTGGTATTTCGCTTCCTTTAAGCTGTCCAGAATTTGCGGAATATACGGAATGGAATACGAATCCCCTTTCGTAACTGAATTTAATTTCCTAAAATCTAGGCAGAAACGCCAATCGCCGTTTGCCTTGCGAACTAAAAGAGCAGGGTTATTCCATGGGCTTTCACATGGAGTGACAACGTCTAATTGAAGCATTCTATCGAGTTCCGAACTCAACGCTGCACGCTTTTCCGGGGACAGTGGATATTGCCGGGTCCTAATCGGCATAGCGTCTCCGGTCTCAATAGTATGCTCAATTAAGGCGGTCTTACCTAACCCTTTCTCCTCGAACGAAATCTCCCTAAATTTTTCTACCGCTGCATCGGCAAGTTCCTTCTGCGGCGTACTTAAATGGTCGTAAGACTGAATAGTATTTACTTGATCAGTAATACCGTTAATATTCTTAAAATACGAATCCGGCGTTATCATGTAATCGATGTTGTCAAATATCTCTGGTGCCAATCGAAACGATGTCCAATAGTCTATACCTAAAATGACATCCGCAACAATGCTGGGTATCACATAAAATTTAATGACGTGTGTGACATCCTTAAATGTCAACGGAACAAAAATACGCACAATTGTTTGGACCTCGACGCCATTTGCAACATTACATGTCGTCGGCTCTCATGATTGTACCCTAAATCCAAATTTCTCAAAATCCAGATGTGCATTATTGCGTAAAATCGAAACCGAAGCTCCCGAATCTAATAAACCGAAAATCTCAAAAACTATAAATAAGGCCGAATATCATCTTTATTTGGTTTAAACATGATCGTAGCAATCGAATTATAATTACAAATTTCAGAAATAGATTTACTATTTTAAATTTGCTACGGTCAAAACAATCTAGTTTTTTGAAGTCGGAACGTGTAGTGTCGGCTTTATACGTTTAGTACAATTTGGACAGTTGGCAATAACAACATCTGTCAAACCACAACCAAAACATCTGATTTTACCATCACGGGCCCTTGCCCTGCAAAGACTAAAATAGTAGATTGTTCAACAAGGGACTAAAACAAGCCATAATGACACGAGATGTTTAGCCACGCGAGCGAGCCAGCGAGCGAGAGTGGCTATAGTTCGAGTGTCATTATGGTTGTTTAGTCTCGCGTTAAACACTCTACTTTTCACTTTGAATGCGAGGAAAAAAAACAACGTTCAGTGCCGGATTAGCCACGTACCTAGCAAGAGTAGCAAATGCTACGGGCCCCGCGCATCCACGTCTAAACTCTAAAATGCTAGTACTTACATCAGTATGCGTATGCGTGTACTCATATTATTATGCATCAGGTTTGACGATAAGATGAATAATCCAGTCGATATTCTCCACCAGAATAACCTAAAACAAACACCCACGCAAAATAGGTGCATATCTAAGTCGCTCAGTTGCGGAAAAAAGAGTAAAATTTGCCATCTTCAATTTCTCCAAAACCCTGTTCAAAAGTACTAAAAATGTGTAAATGTGTCTGAAAATCGGAAGTACAAATTACAATATCATCAGGTTGTGGTCGATTAGCCTATCCATAAGGCGCTGCCGTCTAGCAGGCGCTCCGCACAATCCGAATGGCATCACCTTAAATTTAAATAAACCACGACCAGGGACAGTGAAACTCGTCTTCTCTTGCGACTCCTTATTTAACGGTATCTGCCAGAATGAGGAACTTAAATCAATCGACGTCTGGTATTTCGCTTCCTTTAAGCAGTCCAGAATTTGCGGAATATACGGAATGGAATACGAATCCCCTTTCGTAACTGAATTTAATTTCCTAAAATCTAGGCAGAAACGCCAATCGCCGTTTGCCTTGCGAACTAAAAGAGCAGGGTTATTCCATGGGCTTTCACATGGAGTGACAACGTCTAATTGAAGCATTCTATCGAGTTCCGAACTCAACGCTGCACGCTTTTCCGGGGACAGTGGATATTGCCGGGTCCTAATCGGCATAGCGTCTCCGGTCTCAATAGTATGCTCAATTAAGGCGGTCTTACCTAACCCTTTCTCCTCGAACGAAATCTCCCTAAATTTTTCTACCGCTGCATCGGCAAGTTCCTTCTGCGGCGTACTTAAATGGTCGTAAGACTGAATAGTATTTACTTGATCAGTAATACCGTTAATATTCTTAAAATACGAATCCGGCGTTATCATGTAATCGATGTTGTCAAATATCTCTGGTGCCAATCGAAACGATGTCCAATAGTCTATACCTAAAATGACATCCGCAACAATGCTGGGTATCACATAAAATTTAATGACGTGTGTGACATCCTTAAATGTCAACGGAACAAAAATACGCACAATTGTTTGGACCTCGACGCCATTTGCAACATTACATGTCGTCGGCTCTCATGATTGTACCCTAAATCCAAATTTCTCAAAATCCAGATGTGCATTATTGCGTAAAATCGAAACCGAAGCTCCCGAATCTAATAAACCGAAAATCTCAAAAACTATAAATAAGGCCGAATATCATCTTTATTTGGTTTAAACATGATCGTAGCAATCGAATTATAATTACAAATTTCAGAAATAGATTTACTATTTTAAATTTGCTACGGTCAAAACAATCTAGTTTTTTGAAGTCGGAACGTGTAGTGTCGGCTTTATACGTTTAGTACAATTTGGACAGTTGGCAATAACAACATCTGTCAAACCACAACCAAAACATCTGATTTTACCATCACGGGCCCTTGCCCTGCAAAGACTAAAATAGTAGATTGTTCAACAAGGGACTAAAACAAGCCATAATGACACGAGATGTTTAGCCACGCGAGCGAGCCAGCGAGCGAGAGTGGCTATAGTTCGAGTGTCATTATGGTTGTTTAGTCTCGCGTTAAACACTCTACTTTTCACTTTGAATGCGAGGAAAAAAAACAACGTTCAGTGCCGGATTAGCCACGTACCTAGCAAGAGTAGCAAATGCTACGGGCCCCGCGCATCCACGTCTAAACTCTAAAATGCTAGTACTTACATCAGTATGCGTATGCGTGTACTCATATTATTATGCATCAGGTTTGACGATAAGATGAATAATCCAGTCGATATTCTCCACCAGAATAACCTAAAACAAACACCCACGCAAAATAGGTGCATATCTAAGTCGCTCAGTTGCGGAAAAAAGCCCGCCACAACCTGTAACCTAAAACAAACCCAGGGGTCTTTTTATAGAATTTGCCACGGACCCCGTGCTTGCTCAATCCAGCACTGACGAAGTTCTATACACATTTTTATAAAATTGATTATAAGAAAGTTTCTTACAAATTTGTTCCGCGGTTTTTTCTTTTCTTTTGTATTTTTTTTGTGAAGTGCCGCTTTAAATGCTTGCATATTTAGCCAACAGGTTCAAACTTGAAAACTATTTTAAAACTAATTGGACCAAGCATACCTAATAAAATGAATTCATCCTTAATATAATTAAATATATTCATATTCGTAATCATTAATCGTGTTTCACGAAATTAAATCATTTTTATTTTATATTTTTTCACAGTTGTCATTTTGAGGTTATTTCCACGCGCTAAAAATTGTCTACACCACAGAATAAAAACTAGAGGCATAGAAACCGTACTAAATAGAAAGAAAATACATTATGGTTGACTTCTTTTTACTTATGGTTTTCATAGTGAGTTGGAAAGAGATCGTTATAAGGCGTGATTTGGACCTTTAAGCACCAGTGTGGAAGAAAGTAACGCCAAAGAAGACCGGTCGTTGATTTGACGTTTCTTCACCTTCTGATCATGACAGATTAAAGAAGAAAAGACACCTAGATTTTGTTTCTTTTCCTCTTATCAAAATGTAATCTATAAAGTAGAGACAAGTAGCTAGTGCAACGTTCATCTTATTGCACGGCTTCTATGCCTTTAGCCTTTATTCTGTGGTCTGTACAAAAAGACTGAAAATAGCAATAAATCCTACATTCACAAACACCATGATTGGATGTTTAGGGGATTCCAAAGTAAATTAAAACAATTTTAATTTAATCCCTAGAGATTAAAAAAGGAACTTTAGTCCCGATGTGCAGAGACTAAAGTAACATTTTAAGAGCATGAGAAGTGAAATAATGATTTATACGTCCGCACTTGTAACAAACCCACCGGTTTGTTACAAGTGCGGACGTATAAATCATTATTTTACATGTGTGAATAGAAACTGCGTTTGTTGTTTACTCCGAGATGCTGCAGTACTTTGCTGCGCAAACGCACAAGTTGTTTTCTTGCAGTTGCTAGGAGACGACGATGAACCTGAATAATGTACCGAATGAACCGGCCTGGACTTGCTCTTGTAAACAAATTCGTCCGACAAAATGTTAGTGGCGGTCTTAGAAGGCTCCGTGAATAACTCTGCACGCTGTTTAGCACCTTCCAATCTGCGACAATGATCCTTCAGCTGTGACACCGATGTTATGTGCACTAAAGCTAAATGTTGTGCTACTGTTGGACTAATATTGTGCAAAAGGATCTCTAATTTCATCTCCTCAGACAACGCAACCTTAAGACGGGAAAACAAACACGCCATAACCGAAAAATAAATGTGTATAGGCTCAGTTGAACCTTGTGTTCGAAACCTAATTTCCCCTAATAACCTGTAGTCATAGTTAACTGGATCAAACTCTTCTAACAACAACTCCCTAATATCCTTCCAGCTAAAAACCTGTTGTTTTATACCTTTGTACCATAATAAGGCTTGATCTGTAAACATTTGTACCGCTGAATGAAACAATTTGATGTCTGATACACCAAAAGCTAACTTAAGTTCTTCAATACGATCTAAAAAATGATCTGGTGTCAGTGCATCCATTGAACTTGACTCCCCATTTTGAAACATTCTTGTCACCCGTGCATTCAACATGCATTTCAGTGATCTCCGAAGGAATAACTACACTTTGGTCTCAAGTAAGCACTAGTGATTCAATCCTAACTAAAAGTGACTCTAATTTGTTATTAAGTTCTGATTTTAATTGTAGGTTGCCTCGATCAAAGTCAACTTGAATTCTTAAACGTCTGTAATACAGATGTGCACCTAATGTATGAGATCTATTTAGTGAAAAACTGTCCTTGTCTTTAACATACTTGTCTACTAAACTTGTCAACTGCTTTAACTTGTCTGAAACTAACCTTAACTCAACCTTTGCATCTAAACTTGTTTCAAGAACTGCCTCAGATGGGCAGAATGCTTAAAGATCTTAATTGTTTCCGAAGACCATCAACAGTACTAAGTGGTGTTTCTGATCTTATCTCAACTTCATAGATTAACTCATCCTTATGCAGGGAATGAAACTGAATAGTTCTATTCATATTGGTATGTTTTAACAATATACTCTAAATCAGAATTGTTGGCAAAAGCTAAATGTTATTACAATTTCTGTATACTAAAATTATTATATATCTTAATAAATATTTTGCAATTACTATGTGTTCTTTTCTTTCCTTAAAAACAATTATGAAAACAAAACTAAGGTGAAATTATCATTTGTTTTTCAAAATTAACTATGGCCAAACAAAAGTTTCAATACAAAAGGTAGGTGTAGTGTATTACGACATTGATCTGTCATGGCGGTCGGTCGGTGGGTCGCGGTGTGAGCGTGTGGGGCAAACGCAATACTATGGTTTTATTACCTATCTAATTACCTACTTGATCCTAAACCTTAGGACGTTACAGTAGGTAGGTTGGCCTACAATTATCAAAATTTGACATAGGTACTCAAATGTTAGTTTGTAAAGAAGAAAACTTTTATTACAAATTTAACTTTTCTTAATTCACAAAAGCAAATTAGTTCTATAATTATATTTTTCTACTCGCGTACTATAAACCGCTAATATTGATATCGTTAATGGTGTCAGAATACCACCTATAGCGTAACCGAAGAGTAAAAACAATTCTATAATTAGCGTTGCCATGGTAATAACAGTTCTATAATTTATTATAGCATTGTTATTACCATGGTAACGGTCATTCCGGATATCAGTCTTGGCGTTTAGTTAACACTTGACATCCTAATAATTTGTATAATAAACCGTTAAAAACATTTAACACCAATTAAAATTACCTATATTAAAAATAAAATTAATTTTGAGACTAAATATGTGTTTAGAATTGCATTTTTATTAAGTTACTAAAAATAGATGAGTAATATCTATCGATTTGTTATTTGGTTACCATGGTTACGTTCAATATGGATATCAACAAAATGGCGTTTTGTTTGGCATTCCAACTTTTATGATAAATTGTCAGGACTGTTTTAGTACCTAACTATTAAAAATTGCATGCAACTTGTAAACATTTAGCAATAAAATTTACAAACTATTAACGCCAATCGGAATAATGAAAATGACTTTGCTAACAAGTAATTTGTGAGCAGAAAAATCGAGTGAAGTATACGAGAAAAGTTAGCGATTGTTTATTTTTGTCATTATCATTCTAAGCTTGTAGAAAAAGTTATGTATGCAACGGTACATAATTAGCTCTTAAGGTACTCGTGCCTATAATTAGAGCGCTCGCAAGCTCGCGCTCTAACCTCGGCGCTCGTACCTTAAGAAGCTTCATTATGTACCAGTTACATAAATAACTATTATAAATTTGTATAAATTATGCAAAATGGCTTTAAATTTTATTAATTTATTAAAAGTATCACAACAGTATTTCCAGAACCACAGATTAAAATCTTGTGCTTTTAGCAAAACCATAAAAAGCACAGCAACCCTCACGTAAAAAATGATCACAGTCTATGACCTAGTATTCAAGATTATCTAGTTTGACAAGTGTTTTAACCTCAAATATTTTAACAGTTTTTCACATTGCAAGTTATCAAAATATGCTGAAAACAACTGAAATACACAAAATTATCAAGAAATACAGTGCAAAATAGCGAGACAATATAAGACAAAAGCTAAATATGATCTCCAAACTAGAAATGTCAAGCTATTTTGACAGTTGATGGCAAACCATAAAAATCGCAGAAAACTCCATAAAAATGATCAAAAAAAAAAGGTCTCAAAATCTTCAAAATTACACGGAAATGGGCGCCATTTATCACGTAGGCTAACGCCCGACAGGATTCACCTCGTGACAAAACAGAATAGACGGAAAATGTAACAGAATGTTTGAAGAATAAGTTGAAGAAATGGAGGTTACTGGGACGACGTATGAGGTGCTTAATGAAACAGGTTAGTATATATCACAGTCTTTATTTCTATACAAGATGTTGTTAAATTGTGAACATAACTTTGCACATAATTCTTATTCTACCAGAAAATATGTTTAGCTCAGCGGAAGGCTGGTCGTTTTACACAAGTAAAGGTTCTTTTGTTATAATTCACAATTATTAGATAGTTATTTGTTAGTCCCTAGTTATAGAAATGCCACCAATTCCAATCTGAGTTCAAAAAACTATTATTGATATCCTAATTCCCTAATAATAAATATAATTTCCACAGACCTTGATCTGAAGAAAACCTTCCTTCCTGGACGATCGACTCGATGTAGTCCCAGGTCGGCAGACAGGTGGAGCGGTCCCAGCACGCTGTGTCGCAAGCCACAGTATGCTCAGTCAGCTCACAGCAGCTTGTAAAGGTCTACTGAATTGTGGTGCCTATGGCACGCCTACTAAAGGTTGGTTTCAACCTTTATATCCTACTTCATTACTTATATGTTTACTGAATGATCAGGAACCTAAACATGAATTTATTACTTACAGATCTAAATAGAGTTCCTGCCAAATACTGAACGTCTATATAAGCTACTTCATAGCTTAACTGAGCCTGAATATAGTTGGAGCCTGAATCGGAATAACTGAATGCAATACTACAAAATAAATCATCCAACCATAACGGCAAACAGAAAGTTAAATTATTATTCTGAAAGTATCTAAACTCGCAACAGAAAACAGAAACTATGTAGAAGGAAACTTAAATCAGTACATACTGAAAATATCCGGAAAACTATAAATCTACTGAAAACTAAAAAACCCAGTGCAGCTGTAAAGACACAGAGATATTGCTCTAATTAGACGATTAAGAACTGTATAAGACATGTGGGCTGACATTTAAAGGTTAATAAAATTATGAATTTTACCGGAAACTTCAAGGAAAACCCCTGGTAATCTCGACGCTAAGACGTTCCCTCCTCTCCACGTGTGAGAAACAATTACTGAAAATTGACCATTTGGTCAGAGAATTGCACATTAAATTGCAACAAATGCCACCATCAGAAAGATGTTATTAATTACTAGCTTTTGCCCGCGACTTGTCCGCGTAGAACTCGTTTATCGCAGTTAAGTGTTTTAAGTAATTTTATAGTTAAACATCCTCCCAGGCCAGGATGATCTTTTATGTAATATTGAGCTCCACATTTAAATTGAAATTGAATTGGATAACGTCATCTAGGTTTATACATTTTTCTATATCTACAATATTTTTTGTTTTACCATCTTTCGCTAGATCATGAAGATTTGGTGGGCTGGGTACTCGTGAGTATGCCCATGGGAAAAACAGTTTGCTTCAAAATGTACGCCGGCTACTACAGTATAAGTAGCCGGCTGTCTGTGTGCTTTGCTTATGGTCATGGCAACAGCTGTTTTAAGAGCATTCTTTTAAAGTTAAATGGTACTTCTATCGGAATTATAGGAATGCGGGGAATAAAAACATTTTCTCCTTTAGCAATTCCAGACATCATTATTGCCCTTAGGCCGACATTACACCTGTAAGTTATTGCTGTGTCTATGACATTGTCTTTCGAGAGATACTCGTACGCCTTCTACGTGATATTTTTAGGG
This sequence comes from Acleris cristana, assembly GCA_948252455.1. Taxonomy (NCBI): domain Eukaryota; kingdom Metazoa; phylum Arthropoda; class Insecta; order Lepidoptera; family Tortricidae; genus Acleris; species Acleris cristana. The sequence continues at coordinate 39,000,788 of OX411771.1, forward strand.
TTCCGTACCAAAATGGTAAAAAAGGAACCCTTATGTTGAGACTTTGTTGTCTGTCTGTCTGGCATGTCTGTGAAGTGTTCATTATTCACAGTTTTTGAGAAATATCAAAAAAACCTTTGAAAATCTGTATTAAAATTTAGGCTAGTCAGAATGGATCTTATTTCAAAGAAAATAAAGTTCATAACCAAATGAGTATTTTCTTTTGCGGTTACCAAGCATATTATCTTAAATTCAGAGCCCCCAGTGCGCGAGTCCGATAAGATAAAAGACATTTATTTAGTAAGTAGGCCGCACGGGCACTTTTACACGTCAGGAGTCTACCAGCGCTTCCCAAGAGGAGACCACTGCCGAGAAGAAACGCCGCAAGAAACTCAGCAGTCAGTCATTTTTTTAACCATATTTCTTATTACAATGATACAACTTAGTCTAGTATTATATAAAGCTTTAAATATAATATCAAATATCATGCGTAGTTCAGCAGGAAAACATGGCAAAAATATTAGGAGAGATATAGACGGAGAAAAAGGCATAAACAAAAAAATAAATAATAAACAAAGTTTCGACATGTTTTCCTACATCAACAGTGTCCCCTAGACAAGATAAAAATGTAAAAACATTTGAACAAATTATTATTGACTAAATTTCGAGTTTAGGCCATGCATTTTTGTCTGCTAGATAATCCTCGACCCTATAATACGCTTTAGACATTAACGACTTTTTCAAGTAATTTTTAAGTGCTGAAAAGGGTAACTTTAAAACTACGTCAGGTAATTTATTTTAGAAATGAATGCATTGACCAACAAATGATTTATATACTTTACGGACACGGAATTTTCGAATAGCGATTTTATTTTTATTTCTAGTATTTAAATTATGTATATCAGAATTTTTGGTGAACAAATCTAAATTCTTAATAACATAAATAATATTCTCATAAATAAATTGAGACGCTACAGTTAAGATATTGATTTCTTTAAAAAGTTCTCTTAAGGAGTCACGTGAATTTAAGTTGTAAATAGAACGAATGGCCCTTTTTTGTATCACAAATATAGTTTGTATGTCAGCTGCCTTGTATGTCAGCTGCCGAGTTGCACTTGACCGTTTTTTTTATTTATCTACCCATTAATTTTGTTTTTCGGTGCTAATATTGCCCTTTCACGCAATCATTCTCTATTCTTTTTATTGGTTTGTAGATCTGGGTACACGTTATTTTTTAGATCATCTGTGTTTTGTACAATATAATATAATATAATATAATATAATATAATATATTACAGAATTCGCTTTATAATGTAATCATATCGTTACTACCTCTTGCCATACGATCTTCACCAATTTTAAGTAGAACTGCCGCATATTGCCCCGACCGTGTGATACATTTTTTTTTACATGTACCTACCCACATTTTACTTGCATTTATTTTATCCGGCAGCGTGCCCCTAGTTATCACCGGTAGGTAGATGAGAATCTGTCTAAATTCGCCATCTAAAAATACCACGATTTTTTCAAGTGATCATAAATCATAACCGCCCTAATATTTAAATAACAGCCGTAGAAATACGCCGTACTTACGATTGAATTAGTATTGGTCTTGAAAATGGCGAAAAAATGTTAAAATCTGGATATGTCAACGCTATCAACATCAATCTGACACCGCTCCTTTTTACATAGACTAACAAAACAGAATGTACAAAGACTGTCCCATGTTGTCACCCACATGACAGATGCCATAGGAGAAAAAAATAAATCAATTTTACAATTTAGACAATAATTACTGATATAGAATAAAATTTAATATTACTAACAATCTATGATCCTGAAATAAATGCATTAATTCAAAAAAGTTTTCTGTTAATTATTTTTTTGCTTTATAATCTGATTGATAAATAAGTAACACTCAAAAAAAATCGATATTTGTGACCTATGTTATACATGGAAATGACGAAATTGTAAGGTTTCTCTTTTTACTATAATGCTGCGGAACCTAAAGAAGAGAATAAATTATTGATCAAAATTGTAAAACTCAAGCTAAGTTAAAAAAAGAAGTTTGGTTTTCGAAATATTGTCTTAAATATGTACCTATTCGAACTTTAAGCCCCAATATTACCCATTAAAACACCGTTTTCAAGCAACAACGTGACACCGTTAGTTTCAATTACAGCGTCGCTTCTGTAACGCTAATCAATGATCGCTGCAGTTTAGGAGGGATATGGTTGTCCTTGTCTTTGATGTCACATTATCATGGCGTCGCATTTGTTACAACAACAAATTGGAATTATTTATTTTGCTTCTTTATAGCATTTTGTACATTGATTTTTTAAAATCTTTAATTTAAGTTTCTATGTAATAAACGGAGAATGAAATTTTGATATTTGTAATCACGTAAAGTTATCGACGGCCCTCGAATAGGGTTCTAAAGAAATACTTACAATTGGGCTACTTCGATAATTTCTTAGTTGTTTTAACTTTAATCGAGAAATCCTAAAATATGTGTACTTTTATTTGTTACGAAGAGTAATTATACAGAGTTTCAAAAGTGACCGGCTCAATCCGGTAACTTTTTTCCATACTAACTTTGAACCCTCTTTTCCCCCCCTTTGATTTTCATATCTTCATGATCTAGCGAAATATGGCAAAACAAAAAATATTGTAGGCATACAAAAATGTACAAACCTAGATGACGTTATCCAATTCAATTTAAATTTAAATGTGGAGCTCAATATTACATAAAAGATTATCCTGGCCTGGGAGGATGTTTAACTATAAAATTACTTAAAACACTTAACTGCGATAAACGAGTTCTACGCGGACGAAGTCGCGGGCCAAAGCTAGTTGTATATAAACCTGGTCACCGGTTATTGAAACGTTTTAGTGAAAACCGCATTAAGATTGGTTCAGTGGTTTTCAATTGATGAGAGGAGAAACAAAATTTAACAGACAAACAGACACCAACTCTAAAAATTGTAGAAACGTGTTCTGCTGCTGATTCTGAGGTCCCCTATATTATTTTTATGTTCGTATCTCGAATGTACAGATTTTTTCCCTTCTACAACTTTATTATATGTATAGATATAGATATAGATATAGATATAGATATAGATATAGATATAGATACCTATATTTTTATAGCCTATAACCTGGCCGGAGATTTTCTCGACAGATTAGTAAAGTTTGCATCAAAATCCGTTCAGCCGTTTTCACGTGATGCGCGTTCAAATAAACAGACACACAGACAAAAATTCTAAAAACTGTTGGAACGTGTTCTGTTATCGATTCTAAGTATCCCCAGCCAACTTTTTTTGGAATATCTGCCATGTACAGACTTTCGACCCTCTTCAGCTTTATTATATGTATAGATATGTATAGATAGATAGATTACTTACAAGTTCCTTTCACCGAAATATGACTGAAAGTATGTACTATATCTCCACAACAGGTGCTTGATTACAATATTGAGGAATGCTCCTCCGTTGTCATTCAGCTTAAGTCTGATTTTATAATGGGCTATCATCTTGGACATCTTGATGAGAGATAGTCAAAACATAGATGCAACAAAATGCATAGAATGTAGCTATACAAATTAGGTAGTCTGGGTAATTTGGTACCTAATTAATATTTTACCAACATCGAAGTACTACATTAAATTAACTTTTAACTGAAATGTGTTCGTTATATTTTTGTATGTATAATTACTGCCAAAGGAAATCTTTGAATTGTTTTATTTACTTAATAAATGTAATTAACTATTGACTCCATTTATTGTTTAATTGCAAATATTTATTATTCTCCTAGTTCAAGGTAATTTACCTTAACGCGGCAACACCAACCCACAAATCTATGGTGTGATCGTTTGACAATCAAAAGCAATGAACAGTAATGCCCTTAACACCTTAAATATTTCCCCAGTCTTTAGGTTCAGTTTCACGCAAGATATGCAACGTTACACTCCCTTTGTTTGTGAATATCGCACCTTCGGTAGGACAAGGGCATAATTGCCCCTATAATCCTATTGTACAATCGAGGCCATATTTGCATGGATAGCTGTCAAACAAAATCCTATGAAGTGAAAACGACGCCATTTTTGTGTTCGTGTTGTGTTATTATTTATAGTTGGTTCCAGTTTAAATGACGAAAATGCACTTAACGCGGGATTTTACAACTTCTTTGTTGCTAAATATGAAAGAAAAAGATAACAATGGGACGACCGAAGTGTGGCACGTGCCTTGGAGTAGCTCAACCCTTCTTGATCATTGAAATAAAAGTTTTTTAAGCCGTCTATTGTACCTAATGCAAAAATATACTTAATAAATATCCTTAATAAATTTTAAATTGTCATTATTGATACATAATAAATCAACACAACACTAATAACATAATTATGGCATATTCTTATGGCTAACATGCAATAAAAAACTATCAAGATTGTTTGTTCACAGTATACTTTGGCCATACCGACACACCTGCGTAATTGTTTTACAACCCTACTTGAAGATAACAATTGAACAATAGATTTGGGTAATGGATGGTTTTAAGTGCATTTTCGTCATTTAAACTGGAACCAACTATACGTATGAGGCTTCTTAATTCAATGAGATCTTGCTAGATGGCGCTGTCATCACCGCATAATTTAAAACATACTTTTTTCTACATCTTTACTTTTCTGCCGAAATAGCATGTTCCTTTATTATTGTCTTAACGTTATAAACTTATAAAACTCCCAAAACAGTTAAATTTTTAACTTCCAAAAACACTAAAGTTTTCCATGGATTCAAACCCGTATCATTATGGATGGGAAACGCTCCTACGTGCCATTCGTCCACAACGACATTTACTTAGTCCGGCGAAATTGTGTATCATGTTATTTTTACGTTCAGATTATCTTCCAATGAATAGGGTTAAGTAGTATTAAAATTTATGAGGGTAAGTTGTAAATGTCTGAACACCGGATCGGTTTTAATAAAGATTTACTTACGCCCGTTCGTTTGTTGCTCCCTGTTAGATTGCCTTTGTTGTTAATTGATACTTACTGTTAATATTTTTTAATGATGAGTTCTTATTGCAATATCGACTTGGTGAAAAGATCGCAAATAATTGCTTTGTATGATCAAGGCAAAAATTTGTCTGAAATCGCTAGAGAAGCCGGTGTTAACGTAAGTAGTTTTGTAAATTTAATTTTAATTACTAATTGATATAAGTATATAATAATTATATTTAAATATATACTTTAAAGGTAATTTAAATATCTGATATTTTGTTATAGAGAAAGACCGTTGTTTTATGGGTCCGACGATTTGAAGAGGAAGGTTCTTTGTTCCATCGCCAAAGAACTGGCCGAGCTCAACTCATAACCACACAGCAGCGTCAAATCATGGTGAGGATTTAAGAGGAAAATGGATTTATCCCGACAAGACACTTCGCCGGTTTATTCGATACCAGCATGCGCACAGTGCGACGTGCTCTGCACAGCGAGGGCCTTCATCACCGCCGGCATGCCGTCAAACCCTTGCTTACTGAAGCTCACAAAGGTGCAAGGTTAGCTTTCGCCTTGGAGCATTTAAATTTCGACTGGAGTCAGGTCGTCTTTACAGACGAAAAAAACTTTCAAATCCAACCAACACGGACGACTTAGTTAGACTAGAAAGTGAACAAAAACATAACGTTATAAATATAACTGTTTTATTTCTAGTGTGCAAAACCAAATTAAAACTTAATTTCATTTGATAACATAACTGACTAATTGTCTTATTCCCCTGTAATTTGTTTGAAGTAGGTGATCAACCTTGCACTTTTTATAATCTAGCTCCCCCCGCAACAAAAAAGCTACACTCACACGTTTTTGTAATTATTATAACCCGGTCTTTATAAGTTTATATTTGTTATTTATTGTGGTCAAGCTTCAATCACCTTTCCGAATCTGGAAACGAAACTTAAGCTTCTGGCCTCGGTAAAATGGTAAATGGGTAAATAGGAGTTGTTTTATTGTTACTTGGATGCGTATTATTATCAAATGAATATAATTCATTAATAAATGCTTAAATTACAAAAACAATAGTTTTATTTCATTAATAAATGTTTGTTAAAGCATGCATGCTTTTTGCTGTTATTATTTATTTATTTCATAGAGCCATCAGCATTATTTATCAAACTAACATCGTTCTGTAAAAATACAAAAATACAAAAAGAAAAAAGACCAACCCCGAAGAGATTCGAACTTCAGTATAATCAGACCAGAGCGATTAGTCCGACGTAAAACCACTGAGCCATTACTTCGTTTAAGCGGCTGGGCGAAATATCGACTTTAGTACTAATATCTTAGGAAGTTGTAATAATAGCCAAATGAACTGGTTTAGTCAACAACGCCATCTAGTTTAATGTTTGAGAACGTGTACGCAAGTGTTCAGAGAATTATCGCCTTGTGCCCATGCAATTCTGACCGTGACTGTACATTGTGCCCTTGTTCTATCGAAGGTGCGATATGATGAATGGATCTCTAATAACGATGAGTGGAAGTCAGCGAATGAACAGATCAGATCCGAAGAGTAAGAAAATACATATAGTATACCGAATAGTAGGGAAGCATATGAAGCAATAAATGCAAAGTTAGATGAAAATCCAAATAAATAAAATCACTACACACACGGGTGTAAAGCGATCGCCGTCCAGCAAAAAAACTTGTAGCCAAGGGTGTTCGCGCAGAACGGTACACAGAGGAAGAAATCAAGGCATTTGATAATTTAAGTGACAAAATTAATCGGTGTACGGATAAATGTATAACTTTTGGGGATTACAATATTAATGCTATACAATGGAAGTCAGTCACATCAAACCTTTTTACTGAGCCGGACCCATGTAACTTTCCAGCCGCTGTTGCTTTATTTGATTTCATGTCTCTCTCAAGTATGTTTCAGCTGAACTGTGTATGTAACGATAATAACAAAATTCTTGATTTGGTTTTGTGTAACTTCCTTGGACCATCGGTTTCTAGGGCCTCTGATACCTTAAGCAAAGTCGATGCCCATCACCCGCCACTGAAAACTAGTATTTATGCAGAACATGGTGTCAAATCTGAAAGGCTCAGGTGTTTCGCCACTCATAATTTTAAAAAAGGTTCTTACACGGAAATAAACTCTTACTTGACTAATATTGACTGGCGCTCGAAATGTTCAAGCTGTTCTAATGTCAACGACATGGTTGTAGTTTTTTACGCCTCACTGCGTTTGGTCATTGACAACTATATTCCATTTTCTAAAACTAGACCTTCTAACCGCCCAAAGTGGTTTAGTTTAACTCTGGTAGGGATGATGCGTGAAAAAGAGAAAAAAAGACAAACTTTTAAGAAAACCAAGAACCCAAGAGATCATTACGAATACGATATACTGCGCAAGAGGGTCAAAGTTAAAATGAGCAAAGATTATAATAAATATCTGGCCTCGGTTAAGGATAACTTAACCTGTAATCCTAAGCATTTTTGGTCATATATCAAAGAACGCAGGAAAAATCGCTCCACCTATCCATCTACAATGCATTTTGATAATGTAACCTCGGATAGCCATGCGGAAATCTGTAGCTTTTTTGCTTCACATTTCTCTTCCGTTTACTCGAGCACTGGACCATTGGTTTTACTGTCGAGTTCAAGCAAACCTTTTCATCACAACGTGGCGGCTCTTTCACGTATTAATGTTTCTGAAAACTGTGTAGCGAAGGCGATCAAATCCCTGGATATTAATTAGGGCGCTGGGCCAGATGGCATACCACCGTTTTTCATAAAAAAATGTGCACATAGTCTGGCTCTTCCACTGTCAATCATCTTTAATGAGTCTTTGAACTCGACAATATTTCCTGACTTATGGAAGGAGGCAAACATTGTACCCGTGTTTAAGAAAGGCGACCAAGCCTCTGTAGAAAACTATCGACCCATTTCAATACTGAACACTTTCTCTAAACTATTTGAGTGCTTGGTCTATCTAAAGCTAGCCTTGCATGTGAAGGAGTTGATTACTCCTTTACAACATGGTTTTGTTCTACGTAAGTCTACAACGACGAACCTTGTATGCTTTGTGGATGATATTTCAAATTCAGTTGATTCCAGAGTTCAGGTTGACGCCGTGTATACGGATTTCAGCAGTGCTTTTGAAAAGGTTGACCATAACATTCTATTGTCAAAGCCCTTGCAAGAATTCAACGTTGCTGGTGATATGTTAGCATGGTTTGGATCCTATCTCAGCACTAGACGGCAGCGGGTGGTCAAAGATGGGTATTCTTCAGACTATTACGTGGCGACCTCAGGGGTACCGCAGGGATCACATCTGGGTCCCTTGCTTTTTATTATCTTTGTTAACGACATAGTTAAAGTGGTGAGGTACAGCAAGTGTCTACTGTACGCGGATGATTTGAAGTTGTTTAAGGAAATTAACGGTACAATGGATGTTAATTTACTTCAAGGCGACTTATGTAATGTTAACACTTGGTGTGCTGAAAATAACATGGTGCTCAATGCTGCGAAATGTCAACTAATAAAATTCACGAGAAATAAAAACATTGTTCGCAGCAGTTACGACATAGAGGGCGTTGTGCTAGAAGAAGTGGATACTGTCAGAGATCTCGGCGTTATCCTTGACAAGAAACTCAGTTTTGTATCCCATAATGAGCAGGTGGCTTGGATTTATCAAGAGAACTGCAAAGGGTTTTAAACGGGTACAGACATTCACCTTACTATATAATGCCTTAGTTCGCTCTCGCCTGGAATACTGTTGTCATGTATGGAACCCATCCTACCAAACTCACATAGACCGGCTTGAGAGGATACAACGCTCATTCATCAGTTCACAAAAACGGAACGGGTCTTCTCCGACGTCCCAGCTACGAGGTTCGTTTGAAGCGATTCAAGATGTGCAAACTTAAAAAGAGGAGGGACTTTTTGGCTCTCATTTTCTTACACAAAGTCGTGAATGGATACATCCATGAAAGCTATATCCTCGAAAATCTTAACTTTATAATTCCTAAAGTTAACACCAGACCATCTCGCATTACCACTTTTCGGCCAAAACCATGCAATAGCAACCTGGGCAAGTTTTCCGTTTTGCGTAGACTTCAGTCTCTGTATAATGATTAACACAAACTCTATAAATTAGATATATATATAGGTATAATGATAAGCCCGGAGTATGGAGGCGTAGAGTGCTGCAGCCGGGTCGTTCGCGAGAAAATGTCGAGTAGATTTAGTTATACCTTGTAATAAGCGTTCTTAGTGTATTTTTATATTTTTTCTTTGCTCGTGAATTTTTATATTAAGTTTTAAAACGGAAACACCTTAAAATTCCGAATTACTTTTTTCAGAATTTTCATTTTTCCGAAAGCTATGTTACGCAAGAGCTATTTTAGAATAAATGCATAATTTAACTGTCATACGTACAGTGCGCCCAAAAAGAGTAGAAATTAAATAAAATGGAACTACAAAAATACCATACTAAATTGTTGCCATGTTCAAGCATTTTACGTCAAAAATGTGACAGTTACGTAGAAAGTGGCGCCCTCATTTAATTTCTACTCTTTTTGGGCGCACTGTAGGTAAGGTTAGGTTTGATTTATAATAGATAACAAAAAGTTAAGTCTTCTATCAAAAAATTGCGTTCGGAATTATGAAAATTCGGAATTTTGATCAATTCGGAATTATGACTCTTCGTAATTATGTAGTGTACCCTTTTAAAACGTATGGTAAATTTTAAAATTATTTTTTCTTGTAATTTGTTTTTCTTATACAGGGTGTCCCAAAAGTACCACGCCACAGTGACACCGGAGGTAGGTCAGCTCAAGAGGAACCTTACCAGCCTAACATGACCTCAGTAAAATATGACTTTATTTTACTGAGGTCATGTTAGGCTGGTTAGGTTCCTCTTGAGCTGACCTACCTCCGGTGTCACTGTGGCGTAGTACTTTTGGGACACCCTGTATAACTTTAGTTTATTAGGTAATTTATTAGGTTACTTATTCAAAAAGTAATTACTGTTTTTTGGTGAATGCTGTTGCACACCTGTAATTGGTATACAGGCTAGTCTAAAATCATAATTATGTTACTTATTTTTTAAATTTAAGCCATGTATATTATTGGTGTGTCAATTTAAATAAATAAATTTAAAAAAAAAGGCAGACATTCTGGTAAAGTATGGGCTTAAATTGGAGCGAGAGGCAAACGAGTGCAAACGATGCTGGCAATTTGGCCATATACAAGCTCACTGCCACAGACCTCAGCAACCAGAATCTGTTGAACGACGGGAAGATGGAGAAGTTTGGCACGTATGCTACAACTGTCACGTAATAGGACATACAGCAAGGCAAGCAAAGTGTCCACTGTTCTAATTATAAATTCAAAAACAAAAAATAGGCGACAAGGCGTTTGTTCAAAATATCCAGCGCGTGAAACAACAGCCATTAAAAGTAATAATTTAAAGAATCTCAAGACAAGTTATGCAGCAATGGCAGGCACGAAAAATAGCCCAGCGCTGCGCATACCGGATGAAAGGGAAAGCATCACCTGATTTACTCTCTAAGGCTTAAGATCTCATGAGAAGTCTACAAGCAAAGGGATACCCCGCAGAAACAATTCTATATTTTATGTTAAATCTCATCAATGGATAAGTTACCGAGCGTGCTCAGAAGAAGAAAGCAGTGTTTGAGGCACAATTCTCAAACACTGCTTTCTTCACTGTGATATTCAATGTATTCGAAACAAATATGTTGAACTTAAACAGCTGGCAATTAAACATCAGCCGGATATTTTGATATTAAATGAGTGTAAGATTGACTTTACTAAGAGTAAGTATAATATACCGGGGTTTAATAAAATCTATGACGCGAGAGCACCTCACCTTGTCACGGCTATGTATATAAGGCATGGTCTGCGTTGGAATCTTAAAAAAAATCAAAAATTTTTAAAATCAAAATATTTCACGGGCTCTTTTACACGTCGGTAATATGGAGTGAATCTACTAGCGCTTCGGACAAGACCATCATTGTGGAGAAGAAGCGCCGCAAGAAACTTCAGCAGAAGGTCATTTTTTCCAATCATAAAATACAATAATAAGTAATATTACAAGGTAATAAAGTAATTAATAATTATTTTTAAAACTAACACAAATAAAATCATTACAAATGTAAGTTCAATAAAATAAAATTATAAATATCTAGAGGACGCCCGCGACTTCGTACGCGTAGAATTAGTTTCCCGGTACTCCCCCCATTTCTTCGATTTTTGGAAAATCCTATCTTTGTGCTGACTTACATCATGAAAGGTACCCCTGTACCAAATTTCAAGTTTCTAGGTTCAGTAGTTTCGGCTGTGCGTTGATATATGAGTCAGTCAGATTTGCCTTTTATATATACTACATTACTAGGAGAACAACATGGCGAGGTCTCTAGGCAAGATTGAGTCGGTGAAATTGGATGCGTTACCGGCCGGCGCTGTACACAGCGCCGCTCCGCGCCCCGCCGCCCGCTCTTCTGTCCCGGCTGAGGTGTCACCATGCGTGCGGTCGACGACCTCAAATAGCGCGTATGCTGCTGCTGCCAGGCGACCAATCGCTCGGCAACCAGCACAGCGTCCTACTGAGGTGAAGCAAAACCGCAGTAAATCCGTTCGCGGGGTGCTGCCCCCGACGTGTCCCAAGCAGGACAAAGATGGTTTTACCAGGGTGGAGAGGAAGAAGAAGCCTGCCCCGAGAAACCTGTGCGGCACCGCACCGACCGGACCGAACCACTTGCTGTTTCCTGCTACGCCCACGACGCAGTTGTACGTGTCCCGATTACATTACTCTACGGAGGCGAAGGATCTCGTAGAGTATGTACGAGTTAAGACCGGAGTTACCCTTAGGGTCGAGTGGTTGGAGCCCCGCCACAAGGTTAATTTTAAGTCATTTGTGGTGAGAGTACCGACCAAAGATCTGTCGACCTTTTTAAAGGAGGAATTCTGGCCGAGGGGTGTCATCTTTCGGCGTTTTCGTGGTCGCCGGCTAGTGGATACCGCGGAAGTGTATTAGTAGTGGTGATAATTTTATGTTATATATTGTTATGTATGTTAGTCTGTAAGGTATTTGTAAATATGGGCCTGAAATAAAGTTATTCTATTCTATTCTATTCTATTCTACGTCAGGAACGATAATTAACACAACTTAATTGGAAAACAGGTCCTTGCAAGCGTGAACAGACCGGACCCCATAGACAGCACCCGTTCACGAGTATGACGCGTATCTCAGCCATCGCCTCCCTCAACCATGTGTTCGGGAAGGTAGCGACCCGATCAACGACGCCACCGTAAGCAAAGACCTTTAAGTAAGCATGACATGCTCATGCTGCCGGACAAAGATAACAATAAAAAGTATCTGTCCGGCGAGAAACATCATAATGTGTTCTCGTTTCTAAAGTGTTTTGTGCACACAAGAATCAATAAAAATTATAACAAAAAAAAAATAGGTAGATTTAAATTTAAAAAGTGTACATTCTTCGCTTAAAGGCATTTTGCAATAAGCGCTGCCCAGTACTCAGCTATTATTACTATACAGAAAAAAAAAAGACAAAATAATCCTAATTTCAGTTAGCGTACACTACTTAAAAACGTCTTCATCATTTAAGAAGTCATTAACAGTATAATATGCCTTACACAGCAAGCAAGACTGAATGCGAGACATAAATTTATTGAACGGCATATTGACAATAAAATCAGTAGGGATTTTATTGTATTTTTTATTTATTATTTATTTATTTAAGAACACATACAGTCGTACATTAAAATATGTATACAGGTAATTAAGTAACAATATAAAGACCTAGAGGTTCATAAAAAGTACAGTAATAGGTACTAACTAAAGGTTATTCAAAACTAAAGTTACTGCAAAATTTAAATAGTTTTAAATTGAAGTTAAAGAAATATTTGTGCAGTCACCAACTAAACCAGGGACCACTGAAACATGACATCAGCGGGATATGATTCGTATATAATAATTAATAACTCTTCAAACCTGCATCTTATGTCCCATTCGCAAAGATATCGATGGTGGGGCGTTTTTGTTTTTGTTTTTGTCTTCGATTGTCTGCTTCACCCGTTATTTGTTGCTTGTTTTTTTTATTGGTTAAGTTTTAATTAGGATAAATCTTAACTAGTTTTCATTACGATGTAAACCACCAGTTGTTTTATTACTTATATTATTATACTCGTATTCTTTGTACTGACGGTGTTCGTTCGTGTTGTTGTTTTGTTATGCATAGATAGATACCACAGATTGCAAGCACGCATCGCTTGGCACAGATAAGCTACACAACACAACATAAATTGTCAAGACTAATGTCAAGTAATGCAGATAGTGTTTAGTTTATCTGATGGCCACCTGAGCGCTGTTTGTTGCGACAAGCATGCATGTTGTTTTTAATTTTTTAATTTTTAATTTTATTTCTTTGTTTGTTTTAAATGTACCTTAATGTCTGTATGGCCTTCCGTGTTTTCACCGAGCGGCCCCAACGGAAGACCAGCGTTGGCTTCACAGCCAGCACATGCTGAGTTGGGACCGTTTCGCAACACTAGCACTACAGTCATCTCTTTTCCTTTTCTTTTTTTTGTTATTTTTTCTTGTGTGTGTGTTGTTGTTGTGAATAAATGTTTTACTTACTTACTTACTTTTTTTTACTTACTTAAGGAAATTTAAAATAAACAATACAATACAAACACAATAATTGTACAAAATCTAGTAAGTCATTGCACAAATTATACAGGAAGAAGATAAAAGAGGGTTCAAAGATAATATTCTATAAATGTTGCTTGACATTTTTTTTAGGGTACTAAGTGAACTAATAAATGGGTCAATATCATATCATATAAATGCTCATTAATTAAACGAGGAACTCGTCTGAAGAAAGTGTGTTTGGTGTAGTAAGTACGAGCAAAACTGACATAAAATAATTTACGAGGACGCAAGGAGGGACGTGGAATATTGAAAGTTATGCTTTGTAAGAGATCTGAACACCTAATTTCATTTTTTAAGATTTTGAAAAAGAAAATCGTATCTAGATAAAGACGTCTGTTCTTGAGTGAACGTGAGTTCTGTTGTACGCTCTAACCGATCTATATGAATTTGGTAAAGAGGAGTCCAAACCACGGAAGCGAATTCTAAAATACTTCTAACAAATGAATAAAATAAAATCTTAAGGGTCTCTGGACGTTTGAACGGTTTACCTATTCTAAGTATAATTCCCAGATTTTCGTAAGCTCGTTTACATATATTATCAATATGGGTATTAAAATTCAATAGGGAGTCCATGGTGACACCTAAATCTCTGATGGAGGACACACAGGCTAAAGATTTATCATTGACAACATAATCAAATATAACGGGATCGGTTTTACAAGCAAAACTGATAACAGAGCATTTTTTTAGTATTTAAATAGAGGTGACTTTTTGAGCAATCATTAAAGAAGTTGTCAAAATCCCTCTGCAAATAAAGACAGTCAGCATTAGTAGCGACGGCTTTATAAATTTTGGTATCGTCTGCGTAAATTATATGCTCTGAGCTTTGGAAACACGTTGCTATGTCGTTAATATAAAGGACAAAAAGAAGTGGACCCAGGTGAGACCTCCTGATAGGCAGGACGCCTGATGTAAAACCCTTGAGAGCAACCTAAGGAGGTCTCCGTGTATACCGAGTTTCTGAAGTTTAGTAATCAAACAATTATAGTTAATTTTATCGAAAAATTTAGAAAAATCTGTATACACTACATCCATCTGCCAACCAGAAGAAACCGCATTCAAAATAAAGTGAGTAAAAGAAAGTAGGTTAGTGTCCACACTCCTATTTTGACACAAACCATGCTGACATTGAGATATTTGTTGACAAAATTTTGCACTAATTTGTTAGGTTACGAGTTTTTCCATCAATTTCCCGAATATATTAAGCTTACTGATACGCTTATAGTTTGTAACAAAATGTGCATCACCACTTTTAAAAATTGGTGTAATTAAAGCACTTTTCCAAAGAATAGGAAATTTACCACTTGACATAGATTTTTGGAAAATTATTGTTAACGGTATTGTTAGCTCACGGGCACAAGATTTAATAAATATTGGGTGAATTCTATCAGTACCACTCCCCTTATTAACATTCGCCCCGTTTAACAATTTAAAAACGATGTCTTCTGTGACGTTGACTGAGCATAAATCAATAATTGTATTATGTGCTACTGGGGCAGATGGATCAACATCAGTGGAGGGATCGTCAACAAAAACCGAATTAAAATAATCATTAAAAAAGTTACACATAACATTACCATCATTAGAAGTTTCCTGGTTATAAGACATACTATCAAGTATATTATTATTGGAAGGAAAATTTGATTTCATGAATGACCAGAAATGGGTGGGACAACTATGAATTCTTTCTTCGGCAAGAGAGATAAAATTATTATAACATTCGATATCCAGCTTATGATCTCTCTTCCTCAAGAACACAGCTGTATTCTAAGCGATCCAGAGGATTACCATACATTTTCAATCTCTTATGAACTATTCGTTTTTGCTTTCTAAGACTTATCAACGCACGAGAGAACCATGGCGGGTGATTAGAATTGCTATTTAAACGTTTATGAGAAATATATTTCGATATTAAATTGTTAATGACGGAGTATAGAAAGCTAACAGAGTTATCTGTGTCTGAACTATATAAGAGGGTCCAATCAGTGTCAGATAGTTCTCCACGGATTTTCTCATAGTCTCCAAGAAAGAATAAGGGCTTTAACGACTGATTAGGTGAAGGTTGTGGAAAATATAAACCTAGCGACAAATTCAAGGAGATATCTAACGCCTTGTGCTGAGGATCTTCAGCAGTGAGAGGAGCGGTAGAAGCGGCTACAGTACACTGCGCGTTAGACAGGACTAACTCTAAACATCGCCCATTAATATTAGCACACGCATTATACTGCCGCACGCGAGTCAACGCTTGAAAATCAGAGAGGAGAGTAACTATTCTATCATCACTGACATCAATATTGGTTCGAGTCTGGATTAGATAACCAAGATGCATGGGAAATATTAAAATCACCAAGTTAAACAAATATATCATCCGGATTATTTTGCATAATGATAGCAGTGTTTTCAAAAAAAGAGTGAAGTGAATTATAGTGATTATCATTGTGAGCGAAATAGACGCAGAAAATATGCAGACGCGGGGCGCGCGCGGGCGGGGCGGCGCGCGCGACTGCAGCGGCGAGCTCGGGCGGCTCCACCATCACCCAGAGCTCCTCGTGGCGCGGCGCCGCGCACCAGTCGTCGCGCCGCCGCCGCGCGCAACCACGCGCCCACTTCGATCGCGTCTAAACACTTTATACCTGCCATCATTGATTTAATATATACAAGATACACAATCCGCTACAAAAATGTTGTTATAAACTGTCCCAAATGACATTGACAGCTGTATTCAGATACATGCTAACATCGCTATTTTTTACCTTAAACATTCATGCAAAAAAGAACTCAATATACTCGTCAAGTATAGACGTCAATTGTCAAATCTGCAAACTAACGTTTCAAAGTATTTGCAACTTTTTAGTGAAACGGCCATTATCACAATATTTACGACAAAAGTGAACATCGGACGAATGGAGTCGCAATTCTCATTTTTATATTGTATTAATTAAAACGAAATGACAAATTAAAAAAAACGCTTATGAGATGTTTTATAAATGTTATTGTATTACACAACTTAAGCTATATATACAACAATAATAATAAATAAATAAAGGGAAAACAAGCTATAAAAACCCGTCCCGTCGATTGTTGTTATTTCAATTTTAACAGTTTAGGTATAGTTGGTTCCAGTTTAAAAGACGAAAATGCACTTAAAACCAACCATTACCAAAATCTATTGTTCAATTGTTATCTTCAAGTAGGGTTGTAAAACAATTACGAAGGTGCGTCGGTACGGCCAAAGTATACTGTGAACAAACAATCTTGATGGTTTTTTATTGCATGTTAGCCATAAGAATAAGCGATATGTATTAGTGTTGTGTTGATTTATTATGTATCAATAATGACAATTTAAAATTATATTGAATGTTACATAATATAGGAATATTTATTTATTTGAGTAGCTTAGTTTTAATTTTAATTTAAATAAGTTTAGTTTTAACTTTCAATTGTATTATATTAAATATGTATCTACTGTCATATTAATAAAGTGGAATATTTATTAAGTATATTTTTGCATTACAATATAGACGGCTTAAAAAAATCTTTTATTTCAATGATTAAGAAGGGTTGAGCTACTCAAAGGCACGTGCCACACTTCGGTCGTCCCTTTATTATCTTTTTCTTTCATATTTAGCAACAAAAGAAGTTGTAAAATCCCGCGTTAAGTGCATTTTCGTCATTTAAACTGGAACCAACTATATCCTTTGTCACCCGGAATGGTGACAGGCTTCTAGCGACACACATCTAAATCGGCTCAGGCGTTAAGAAATTATGGTGGAATAAAGAATCGTACATACATACATACATGAACCCTGAAAATATTACACTCCTTTACTCCAAACAAAACAAGATCTTATCCTAACTAACCAAACGTAAAGTAAAACCTAATTTCCTTGAAATAAGTTTAATTTATTATATAATTGTCTTTTAGACCTACATTTAAGGATTGCAATCCGGTCCGGCGGATCCGGTAATCCGGCCGGATCCGGCAATTTTTGGGAGGTACCGGATCCGGTAAAAATCATCGGATCCGGACCGGATCCGATAAAGCAAAATAAAGTGCGAAAACATGCGTTATAATATACAGCACAGTTCTGATTTTAAACGAAATAGTGACATTAGCGACTCATTTTGGAGTCTTCTTTGCATTTAATCAACGAAATATTCGAACGTCGCTTGACTCGACTTGACCGCGTACGTCCGACGCGTATTAGACTCGCTAAGTTAGACTTGATTAAGTGATATTCTTGTGATATTCTTAAAAATTCGAATAATCTGCCTTTTGTTAATTTGTTTAAAAATATAGTGAGATTGTTTATTATTTTAAAATAGTGCAGTTGTATTATCTGCTTTAAAATATTATAATACAAGTATTGTGAGTTATTGATCTCGGACATTTTCAGAGCATTATTTTTTTATAAATAAGTTAAGTTGGCCAAGCTGAGGAAACGCTTGAATTTAATTTCATTTGATTTTATGGTAAAATGGTGAAATCCTATGACCCAAACACAGATGTGCAAAGTATTTTTTTTTTAATTAGAAAAAAAAAGTTTTGCAAACCTTACTGTGTCAGATATCAAATGAAAGGGCTCGTTATGAGGATCTCAAATATATTTTTGTTATTATTGTAAAATAAATAGATTTGATTTTATTCATGGAAGAAATTGACCATTCCCCCTCCTGATCTCCGAAACTACTGAGCCTAAAATTTTGAACTTAAGTTTGCGTTTTCGTACCTGTGAATCCTGTAATTACGAAATAATTTTGATTTTCTGAAACTTCAAATGATCTTTTCTTTACTGTATTTCCTTCTCTCCCCATACCTATTACCCTAAAAAACTTGAGAAATGAGAAAATTTTGTTAATTTTAACACCGCGATACCAATCCAGTCGGATCCGGCCGGATCCGTCCGGATTGGATGAAATCCGGCCGGATCCGGCCGGATTGAAAATCAGTCCGGTTTGCAATCTCTACCTACATTTACTTTGGATGCTTTCTTTTTTTGCAATGTAATGTAAACGGTCGGTTAAATATCGATCGGTTATAGATTTAATTAACAGAATTCTATGAGAATTATTGTGGCCTTCTTCAGTAGTCGCATTAAAAATATCTATGGCTTGAACAGTTGATCACGCCTATCTCGTGCTAATATTGCGACCCATTTTGCACGTCGTAGAGGATTTCGTGGAAAGCTTTAATTTAAAAATATAAGAAATATTATTACCTCTATAAACACTTTTTTGGTCATAAGTCAAAACAAACAAACTCGATTAATTAAATTTTTAAAAGTAATAGCTACTCCATATATTTTTGTTTTGTGATAAGTCATCATTTGTACGTACAATATAAATTACAAAAAATCATGAAAGCATTATAAGTTTAACAAGAATCTGTTTATAAATAAATAGAACTTACGTAAAATAAGACATTCCATCCTTTTTTTTCGTTTCCTTGTTATTATTTTTGCAGTTTATCACTGCACATTTCGTCATGATTGACAACTGCCACTGTCTGTGGTCGAAACAAGACTAAAAGCAAAACTACTGCCCAAGTCGATTAGGCAGTAGTTTTGACTTGCCATTTTTTCCTGCTGATTGTGTATCTAGTATATATTAAATCAATGCCTGCCATAGAAAAACTCATTGCTATAAAAATCGGAGTTGAGCCATGTCTCTGATAAACAAATAAAGTCGTAGTCGGCAGTTAATACACTCGATAAGAATGAGTAAGTTTTAGCATAGTATAAATAGACAAGTAGCTCGTCTTCAAACAAAGGTACATCGCGCAGCTTGCATGTGTGCGTTACGCCGACCGCATGGCTGTGGGCGGGGCTAACCTCCCACACGAAACTACAAATAGAGGTGCAGGAATGGTGACTAGACGGGGCCACGGCGTCATTGCGTTCGGTCACGTTTGCTTGTAGTGCGCGTTAAAACATCGAGCGACAATGTCTGTGTCGAAAAGTAGAAAATATTGTTCAGTTTACGGGTGTTTAAATAATGGTATAAGAAATCCGGAGTTATCGTTTTTCAACATACCTTTTGAGTCCGAAAGGTTCCTACATACCTATTAAGAGTTTGTGTTGTGAAGAATGCTGTTTATTTTTTAATATTTATCTATAGCTTATAGCCCACTTGCAGCTTTTGTTAAATCTATTTTATTGTCAGCGTGACATTTTCATTCGTTTCAAAACGCCTAAACTGTGCCCTAAACCTAGCTTAGGTAGGTAAAACTATCCAGATTTAATAAAAGCTGCTAGTGATTAATGTAAATACCTACTCAATTAATTAGGTCTTTCGTACCGGCCTGCCTATACCTATATGTAGATACCTACTTAGGTGAAATAAATACGTATTAAGTAGGTAATTTAAGTTATTGAGTGTGACGTGTCAGTTAACATGTGACGACGTGGATGGCCTAGGTAGTTGGTAGTGACCTAGTGACTAAGTACTGCTTACGAAGCTATAGGTCCTGGGTTCGATTTCCGGTCAGGGCAAATATTCGTGTGATGAGTGCGAGTAGGTATTTGTTTCTGAGTCTAAGGTGTTTTATATGTACCTATATAGTAATATTAAGTATGTATTTGTCACTACATAGGTAAGTATGTTTATCGTTACGTAGTACTCAAAGTACAAGCCTAGAACCTAGTTCAATTTGTGTAAGATTTTCCCGTGACATTATTATTCAGATATTTATTCAATGTTGTGTAATACCGCGCGGCTGCGACGCGTGCCGCCAATAATAGGTTATAGTACGGGCGGTAACGACCATAGGTAAAAATTTTGATATCGGATGAATTCACTTGGCACAGATGTATCCTAGGTCAAACTCAGCTGATTTAGCCCGGTAGCCATCAGCCACCCCCTGGTGGGTAGGGAGGGGGGATATTCAAAGTTACACGCCGCCGCGCTTCAGATAAAAAATTATATCGGCTTCAGTTTACCTACCACCTCGAGTGTGGTATCATTTTCTGATAAACCATAGATGTGGCTTTCATTTTTGATATAATAATTACACTCCTTCATATAAATTTATTAAGATACATAAAGAAGTTTCACAACATCGGCTTATCTTTTTTGTTTCAACACACAATATTTTATAATATATGTACAACATCATATTTACAAAAAATACGGTTGAACAGCCCAATTTACGCAGATTTCAAAAACATATAGTTTTAATTTATACCATTTATTTGAGACGAGTAGAATAATCAAATATACCCGCGCGGCAGCGCGAATTAAGACAGCGGGCGGAACTAACTCAGACGAGAACTCGCCACGAAGCATTGAAATTTATCTACTACCTCGAGTATGGTGTCATTTTTTGATAAACCAGGCATGAGGAATTCATTTTTGAGACATTTGATGTACAGTTTTTCAGAAAAAAAGTAAAATATTGACGAAAATATCAAAACTGATTTCTATTTTTTTTATTAAATGGTCAGTATGTTTGAAAATACTAAAGTTTTTTCAAAGAAAAAAATATGTTAAAGAAAATTCATTTAGCTTTAAAAAAATATATATTTTATATATAGTTATCATAAAACGTCTATGTGAAAAAAAATGATAAACTTAAAGTGAATTGATTAAACGGAGTTATTTTATGACCCAAAACTAAAGAATATTCCGCCTACGGATGCCAGATTCCAGCAGCATCTTCTAAGAGCCGTTTACCAGGTTGTGCACGTATGGGGCCAAGCGATGGTGCCGATTCTTCTTCCCAGTCCGGCGGATTGGGGATGGGAAATACAATCGAATCACAATTGGAAACCAATTCCGAATACTGCACCCGTTGCTGTTACAGCTTGTCTGTAACTAATTCGGTTCAAAAGCAAGTCACAGTGCGGTGTTAAGTGCAACTGTCGAATAAAACTGTTAAAATGTACCGAATTAATGCCACTGTGGTGGAAAATGTAATAATGGCATAAACGCAGTAATATCTATATAAAAACACTACTGTGACGATAGTTTACATTTCTAAGATACCTACATTTTTTTGCCTAGGTCCTTATGGTTCATATTGTAATTTATGGCATTACTAGGAGGACGCCCGCGACTTCGTACGCGCAGAATTAGTTTCCCGCTACAAAATCACGATCGCACCCTTTGTGTAACGAAAGTTAGGCATACAAACTATATGGGTAACTTTCGTTACACAAAGGAATAAATTAAGTTTTGTTTTAATTAAACGCCTTAACAATGTATATTTTTTTTGAAAACGACCCTTTTAATAAAGCCCTCCATTACACCTACTTGCGGCATCGTGCCGAGGACACGCGCAGCGTTACTCCGCTGCACCGCGATGCTCAGTCTTGGGGCAAAAAAGGAGCCTTGCCTGTGGTCGCCAGAGACGCTGATTAATTTATCTGACACTTCTATTATAAATTTATCTGTGTAAGATGACCACGGCCTACAAGTTTCTCTAGCAAACAACTACATAATTTGACTTTAAAAAAGCGTATTTGTAGCACTTGATGGTTTGGGCGTGATCTGCGGCGGTCCCTGGCTTGCGAGCAGAAACTTGCACATGAGACTTTGCTAGCGTAACAACTCAAGTAACATCTCACGCCAAGGGACGACCAAGATGCCACGGTACTAAAGTGCGTTCGTCGGGTCTCTTTTCATCTGAGGTAGACAGGCCAGTGGGCTCAAGCGAAGACGGGAATGAAATTGTGCTAAAGCCCGACGGATCTAAAAGGTTATCGATGCATGTCTTTAAACTCGACCAGCACTGGATTGGTAACACAGACCGTGGTGTCCTAGGGGGTCTCCCTCGCGATCCCTAACATCGTTTGTCCTAAAATCACTTGCCCGAACTGTTGTGCTCTAATGGGCATTAGCCCTAACGATCAATTGCCATAACAATCATTTTCCATAATGTAATGATTGCCCTAAAACTCATTTGCCCGAGTATTTTTTTACCATAACTATTAATATTCCTAATGTTATTTGGCATATTCCTCAAAATCCCTAATATCATTTCACCTCATGTCATTTATCCTAAGTGTAGTTGTCCTATGGACATTAGCCCTAACGATCAATAGCCATAACAATCATTTTCCATAATGTACTGATTACCCTAAAACTCATTTGTCCGAAATAGGTATACTATAAATATCAGGTTCCCTAATATGTTTGCAATTAGATAAGTCTAAGGCAGAGCCCAGTTAGGTACGACGACGAGCGTAGCGAGGAGGAGTGTTAGGTTGAACTGTGACCCTAAAGCGCGCGAGCCGAGCGAGCGCAGCGAGCGTGCCGCGGCAGCGGCCGGCGAAGCGCCAGAACCAGACTGCTGTCAGGTAAGTAGGTTACTATCGGCAGAAAAGTAGGTTAATCACAATTAGGGAAAATATGCATTAGGGCAAATAATGTTAGGTAGTACAAATATAGGACAAATTACAATATGCCATACAAAGTTAGGAAAAATAATCATTAGGATTAACGATCATTATGCTTACCGATAATTATGACACATGACTATTATGGCATATAACGTTAGGATGAAGAATCAATATGGCAAGTGATGTTAGGAAATAAAACATTATGGAAAAAAAATATCATCCATACGATGTTAGGAATCCTATTATGGCATATAACGTTAGGATGAAGAATCAATATGGCAAGTGATGTTAGGAAATAAAACATTATGGAAAAAAAAACATCCATACGACGTTAGGAATCCTAAAGATAGGCCATGTGAGCGTTAGGACAAGTGATCATTATGACATACAACGTTAGGGAATACAAAAATAGGTTAAAAAACTTTAGGGATTCAGATATAGATCCGTCCTAGGTCATCGACTGCATTTCCACAACGGCAACAAGGATGCGGCTCGTAGACTTTAAGACCGTGGCGGAGGCACACTGCTATCCTTAAAGTATTAGAATCTAAAAGAGTCCCTCCTAGGGCTCGTGAAGGGAGCAACGGGCCTTCTCGGATGAATTTCGACTGTTTTCAAAAGTTTGCGATGGCAAATTTAGACCGAAATGAGGTCCCATGCTGTTGGTTAGCTTTTTCGACTGGCAAATTCTCACCCAAGTCACAGACACGCCAAGCATCAGCTCTGTATCGGAGAAGCACTACTAATAGCCCAAATGCCAAGCCCACCGTACTTTACGGGGAGGGTTGCTTGAGATGAGACCCACTGGTGAGTGTTAGATGTTCAAAATTTTGATAAATAGAATAGTTAATTTTAAAATATTGACTTGGATGTTCGATTTTTTTTCACACAGACAATGTATGATAACTATATATAAAATATTTTTTTTTTAAAGCTGAATAAATGTTCTTTGAGATGTTATTTTTTTCTTTGCAAAAACTTGAGAATTTTCAAACATACTGACTATTTAATTAAAAAAATTGAAATCGGTTTTGATATTTTCGACAACATTTTACTTTTTTTCTAGAAAACTGTATATTAAATGTCCTAAAAATGAATTCCTCTGGTCTGGTCTGGTTGATCAAAACATGACACCACACACGAGGTAGTAGATAAATTTTAATGCTTCATGGCGAGTTCTCGCCTCAGTTAGTTCCGCCCGCTGTCTTAATTAACGGGTGTATTTATTTATTCTATCGTCTCAAATAAATGGTATAAATTAAAACTATATGTTTTTTAAATCTGCATAAATTGGGCTATTGGATTGTATTTTTTTTTAATATGATGTTGTACATATATTATAAAATATTGTGTGTTGAAACAAAAAGATAAGCTGATGTTGTGAAACTTCTTTATGTATCTCAATAAAATTATATGAAAAAGTGTAATTATTATATCAAAAATGAAAACCACATCTATGGTTTATCAGAAAATGATACCACGCTCGAAGTGATAGGTAAACTGAAGCCGATATATTTTTTTATCTGAAGCGCGGCGTCGTGTAACTTTGAATACCCCCCCTCCCTACCCACCAGGGGGTGGCTGATGGCTACCGGGCTAAATCAGCTGAGTTTGATCTAGGATACATCTGTGCCAAGTGAATTCATCCGATACCAAATTTTGACCTCTCCATACATCGGGTGACACTACCGCCCGTACTATAAGTACATAGTCAAATGAAGCCGCCTTGCGCGAAAGCGGCTTTATCAACAGGTCGAAAAGGAATTTACATATCACATCACATACCCATAAACATAATTAATATTTAGTCTCAACAGATAAAAGTATGTATGTAAAATAATTTAAATTTCGTACTTAGGTACCTAACAATATTAATACTTACTTTAGGGGGACCACCCTAAAATCTCGAATTATTTAATTCCGAATTTGAAAAAACCGAATTTCATAAATCCGAATTTTTACAATACTGAAAAAATATAAGGCCAAATATCAAAATCTAGAATTTTATATTACCGAATATTAAAATCACGAAAACGTTTTTCCGAATATTATATTTACGAATGTTGACAATTCCGAATTTTCTTTGTACGAAAATTATAATTCCGAAAATTTACAAACCAGATCGATAATGAAAAATTTGGAACTAACCATTTGAATTGAATTGAAGTCTTCTACTTGAAACTAAAGGTAGGTGAGATGACTAGCACATAACTAAACTAGGTCATCTTACCTTGATAGGTTAGGTTAGGTTAGAGTTGCATCGAGGCGCGAAGCGCCTTAGCTTCGCGGAACAGAAGCTCCGCGAAGGGAAGCTCCGTCGACTTTGTCGGACATTTCTTACAGTTTTTGAGCATTAAGCATTTTACATTTTACAATATTTTATCAGGCGCTTATTTGAAATAAAAAATCTTAGAGAATTCGGGGTGCTAAAATTTCGGAATAATGAATATTTGGGATTCGGAATAGGAATAATCGGAATTGTGATATTCGGAAAAATATTTTTCGGGATTTTAATAATTCGGAAATGTAAACATTCGGAATTTGAAAAAATCGGGATTCTGATAATTCGTGAAACTGAAATTCGGAATAGTGATGATTCGGAAATTTCAAAATCGGAATTCTTAAATTCGTGTTTATCAAATTCGGAAAAAAAAATCGAGATTATGTGGTGTACCCTTACTTTAGGTTTGTATAATGTATGAAAATTACTATGATTATAGATCAAAGTATGGCCAAGTAGGTGACTAAAATTTAAAAACAAGTTTGGACAACCCTGACGCCCGAGCGGCAATAGGTATCAGAATCTCCTAAAGGGCCGGAGTCGAGCTACACGGCCGGCCGCGATTACGTAGGTAGGTAACGCACGCCGACACGGCGATTCCAGGAATTCGAAATTTGAATAGGTTTTTGACGATTGTACTGCACCGTTAAGTTGTATTGCAGATGTTCACTTTAAAAAACTAGAGAGCACCAAAATGAATGATATATGACCCAATTTGGATAAATCTATTTAAAATTACAAAAAAACACGGAGCCTAAGCGGAGCGATGTTACCGCTAAGACCGCGTCCACGTTGAGTGAAATTGTAGAAGCGTATACAGTTCCCCGCGAACGATGTGCTTTGTTTACGAAGACAGTGACCTGGCACTACGAGTTTATCTTTATTTCGCATGTTGAACTTGTGAACGTCACCGTTATGCCTGAACTCTTGTATGTGTTTGCGTGCATACATAATATTTTCAAAGATATACTGCGACGCGGCAGTAAGAATATTAATTTCTTTAAATTTATCTCTAAGTGGGACCCTAGAACCCAGTTGATAAATAAAACGTATAGCCCGCTTTTGTAGTACAAAGACGGCTTGAATGTCAGCCGCTTTGCCCCATAACAAAATCCCATAACTCAGAACACTATGAAAATAACTATAATACACCAGTCTCGCCGTCTCGACGCCTGTAAGTTGTCGGATTCGCTTTACTGCATACGTTGCAGAACTAAGTTTACCCGCAAGGGTGGATATATGCGCATTCCATTGCAATTTCGAGTCCTAAGTAAAACCTAAAAATACTATTTTATCTTCAAATGCCATTATCTCGTCCTTTAGTCTTATGTTAACCCCATTCACTCCTTTCACATTTGACAGAGAATATTTCATGCACTTGGTTTTCTTGACATTTAAAAGTAAGTTGTTGGCTGTAAACCAATCAACAGTTGTAGACAACGTATCATTAATGTCATTGAAATTTGCCTGTTTTCTATCTAATTTAAATAAAAGTGAAGTGTCATCGGCAAACAGAACTATTTTATGTTTGTCGCGCACAATATAAGGGAGATCGTTAGTATAAATCAAAAACAAGAAAGGGCCAGAATTGAGCCTTGGGGTACTCCCATAGCAACAGCTGATCCCCTAGTTGCGTTCTGTTTATGTTCACCCGCTGAGTTCGGTAAGCAAGGTAAGATTTAATTAGATCAAGGGCACCGTTTTTGATACCATAATTACCTAGCTTCTGCACTAATTTCGCGTGATCAACACAGTCAAACGCCTTGGATAAATCTCGAAAAACTCCACTTACATCTTGAACGGTAATAGTAGCCGCCTGATCCTGGCGGCTGGGTTGTATTACCGATCTCGTGGTGGTTGACGAAATGATGAAGGTCTGTCCCCGGAGTCTGGCGCGGGTTCGAATCGTGCAAGCTCCTAGGGATTGTGGTGATGACGTTGAAATGTGAACACTGGTGCTTTTCTACTAGTATTTAATCCAAGTTAAACAGTAAAACACGAAATTACAATTAGCATGAATAAAAAGCACGTTATCCGTTGACAGGATTTGAAGTGAAGTCCAAGTAGAAGTGATCTAACCTCTAAGCGTTGACAGCTCTGAGTCTATGACTAACTAGATTAGGTCTATGTCTATGGTCATAAGGCGGCTTCACACAGCACAACCATTTTGCATACACAATCATACAAATAAATCCAAAACATGTGAATTTGCATGAACATTTCCTGGGCCGCCAGGGAAAAAATGAACTGAACACTTGAAGTCCCTAATGAACTCTACTTATAGTATAGTGACACATGATATTGAGACATGAACATAGTTTAACATAAGTTGAAACACTATAGCTAAACAGACATACAGAATACTTAAAAAGTACACAGGTTTAACACTATATGAACAGACACATAAATGGTTAATTTAAGTTACCCTCCATAGGTAGTTTACATAACTTGACCACTGGTCTTACAAGCTCACCGGATTAAGTCTTGAGTTTAACTGACCTAACAACATTATCTGAACCTTTGAACAATTCTATAACTCTACCTCTTCGCCACTGAAGGGACGTTGAGTTTTCATCAATAACAAGCACTAAATCATTGAGCTCTATGTTGTTAGTATGACTATACCATTTATTACGTGACTGTAGTGTATTGAGATATTC
Organism: Acleris cristana; assembly: GCA_948252455.1. Classification (NCBI taxonomy): domain Eukaryota; kingdom Metazoa; phylum Arthropoda; class Insecta; order Lepidoptera; family Tortricidae; genus Acleris; species Acleris cristana. The sequence goes on from OX411771.1 coordinate 39,028,797, forward strand.
AATATGCCATCGTGACCAAATTGACTGATACATTTTCTGAATGACTTGAAAGCGTGATAATCGCGACATTTTAGTGTCCTTCCAGTGAGATTCTGGCAAGGCTACTAGGGGTTGACCAATGATGAAATGACCGGGTGAAAGGACTTCGAGATCGCAAGGGTTGTAATGTATAATTTTCAGGCGTGAATTAACGCATCAGCGATACACAATTTATCCCATTTCTTGTCAAGTTGTTATGTTGGTATCTTAAATTAATCTTATAATCTATGGTCAATTCAACTACCAGTGGACCTGTATCAAAAAAACTACTGAATCTGTGGCATATGCACCCGGTGTTGCTAGGGGCATATTTCACTCTCCTCGTTTGTAAGTAAACCCAGGTCACTGTATTAGTATTATTTTAAATAGTTATTTCCAAAATTGTTTATGTAGTCCAGTTTTAGTCTTCTTTTTTTATTCCTCAGTCGTTTCAGGGTTCCAGCATATTTTAATGACAGACGAAACCCGAGTTTGCTGCCTTTACGTAACTATCAACTAGTATCTGTACTCGTATTGACGTTTAGTTTTTACCCCGATATGTGGAGATTTACAACATTAGAAAGTGGTATTGATCTAGATATCGATTTCGGCAGGTCATCACCAGGGTCGTTCTTTTCTTATAAGCCAGCGAGCTAGCTACATGTAATTTTATTACATATTGGAGAATTACATACCATACCTCCATCCCTTGTAAGTGTTTCGACGTTTTGCCTGAAGTGTCTAGTGAATTATTATTGTGTATCGTATTGGTTTTGACCACGCATTCTTATATTCCAGTTACCGACAGTCCACATAGTATTTCTACACATTATAACTTGAATAATAATCTACGTGGCAATTATCACAGCAACGGTAAGTGTTTATAACTCTTTCGCTCTTCAGAGCCGTGTTGTGTGTCGAGTGTTACCTAAAAGTCATGTCCATATTTCAGCATTTATTAAATACCAGCGGAGTACGCTAAGAGACACTTGTGCCACATCCTGCCACGTTTCCCACGGACCTTTCGGCGTTCCGGAGTCGACATTGGTCAGCGCAGACCGTAAGCAAGGCCATTATCCTCCAAAAGGTCAGTTCCTCTACTTATTTTACAAGTTTTGAGGTTATTACTTGTGTGCCACGTCATGTCTGTCTCATACATCTCTTCTCTTGCTAAACATATCCAGCTAAACCTCCTTGGAACGAGCACTGTTAACTATTTAAATTATTGTGCAAGGATTTATGGTGTTTTCTTAAATTTACTCTGCGTTTGGACACATAATGCCTTCTTGCATCAGCTACGAACCATGAGGCAGTCTCTTTATGCCTAGCGAACTGCTGAGTCATCTTCTTAATCTTCATGCCACCTTTTCTTTACCGTATTCTTAAATTAACCCTCTCAACCTATCATTTAACTTCCGCATTGCCTGCGTATGGGTCGCTTACACCTACTCCCGGACCATTCCAGGAGGTGCTTGGTACGGGCCTAGCCATAGGCCACGCCAGTTCATCCGGCGAGGTGTCAACGTGCGAGCGTAGCCGCTCGAACAGGGACAACTCGGCGCGACCACACCCGCAGCTAAGCGATTTAATGTTTTAACGTCCAAATTTGATTACTTACTAGCGTCATCGACCAAACAACAACAATACCCTAAATTACTTAAACTAATTATCTACCTAAACCATATTTTCAAAAATAAAATTGTATTTCTAAATTATTGTGTTTACTTGTTTGACACCCAGTTAGGGCGAAAAAATATAGTATTTCAGTGGCGCCCGAACAGTTGTTGTTGTTGTTTAACTAATTCCCTCTTTTAGAAGGAAATAGTGGTCGATGGAGCTAGGTAGTGTTTAAGTGGTTAGATATTGGTTATATTGTACTGTTACATCTTATTGTGATAATTGTGTTAAACTGCCGGCAATAGTGGAATTATTATTACCTAATATCTGAGTGTGTATAAGTTTAGTTGTAATATTTAGATCTAGGGTGAAAATTATTATTTGTGATTGGTCGATCACGCTCGTTTTACACTATTCTCTAACATTACGACGTGCGTGGTTCAACGATATCGCTACACTACTATTATTCCAGGTGGTAGGACCTTTATGCACGGTCCGCCCGGGTCATTACCACAGTCTCACCAAATAATCCCACTAGTAAGCAGCAGTGCTTGCACTGTGTTGTTTCAGTGTGGATGGTGAGATTTCCGGTTATTATAACTTGCATAAGAGGCATTCCACCTAAAGCCTCAAGGTTTTTTTTTCCAGTTTTTTTTTCCCTATATTACCTTAACTTCAATTACCTTAACTTCAATTAACTTTAACTTCAATTAACTTTAACTTCAACTGGCTTTAACTTCAACTGGCTTTAACTTCAACAACCTTTTATTTTGGAAATCCTCAACTTCAATATTACTTAACTTTTTTTTATAATAAATTACATTAACCAACAAATTCAAGTACTCAGTGGTTCGCTACCATAAATAATTATAACCATAGTATATTCTAAATTAATTTGAAAACATACCTATTGCTGTTCGCTGTCACTGACTGTAATAATTAAATTTATTTCTCTCACATTACTTAAATAACATTTTTAAAATGTCAAATTCTACATTGGAGGAACGTCCAATTGCATTTAACTTATTGAAAAAAGATGAACTTGAGTATGAGGTAAAAGTACGACATGGCGTCCCGCTTGCTACTGTCATGGACCTGCGGTGTCAGATTAGAAAATTAAATACCGAAATACCAACTGATGAGGTCGCGGATTACGAGGGCGACGTCACTGAGGAGCTTCAACTTATCGCATCTAAAATGGAGGAGCTAAATGTTTTATTGCAAACTTCGGTACAACGCCACACTTCTTTAAAGGTTCTTAACCGTGTGCAAGCAGCTGCCCATCACCTCTATCACCGTCTGACACGCCTATCGCCTTCCGAATCGGAATCCACGAGGCACCTCGAACTAACCGAGCAGTTGGATAAGTTACTTTTGCGGTTGGATAATATTTTAGATAATTTCAAAAGTGCATTGACCCCGGACATTAACCCCGAGGCCACTGCACCTACTTCACCTTCCCCTACTGCAGCACCAGCCTGCGCAGCCACGCGTTATAATGCGGTAAACAAATTAGACCTAAAATATGATGGTAGGTCCTGCATTAAAGCGTTCCTGCGAAGGTTGGAGCAGGTACGTGCCTCTCGAGAGATTTCAGACGCAGCATTGTTCCGCTCAGCATGTGAACTGTTCACAGACGAAGCGACCTCATGGTTTGACGGAATTTGTGATCAGGTCCATTGCTGGACGGACCTTAAAAAACTCTTGCTCCGCGACTATTTACCAGTTGATTACAATGAACGCCTTTTAGTGGAAATTAGGTCAAGGACGCAAGGGCTTGATGAATCTATAGTTAATTACGTCAGTGTCATGCTCAATTATTACTCACGCTTGGAAACTCCACTGTCTGAGCATGAAAAACTTAGTATATTGCTACAAAATATTAGGCCTTTTTATTCAAAACAACTAGCTTTATTTCCAATAAGATCTATTAACGAACTTAAAGACCATTGTCGACAACTTGAGGCGGCGGCTCAACGCGCCGAACGTTTCGCAGAACCCAACAGGGATATAAGTAAGTCACTGGCTCACGACTTAGTTTACAAACCAGCCACTTCAAAAAATGTTTCCTCGGTAGGCGCCCCTGTTGACTTCTGCGTGCGCTGCCGCGTAGGTGGTCATACCCTTAGGTATTGCAGGGCAGCCCCCAGGCTGATCTGCTACCGCTGTGGTGAGAATAACGTAACAGCTAATACTTGTCCTAAATGTGCCTCCGGGCAAAATAAAGCAAAAAACTAATGGTTCCGAGTCAGGGTATGGTTGACCCGGATCTAACTAAACCTAAAATAAAATACAAAACTAGATATTTTTTCCCAACAACTACAAATAACAATAACACGTATACTACATTAAATAAAAACCATACCACATCGGAGAAGGCCCTTAACCCTTTTAAATACCCAGTAACAACTTTTACCATTTACACTAATAGACATACTTACCCAGCTACGACTGGTTCGATTTACACCCAAACCCCAATCCCCTCCCCTCCTGCTGTTGTAAATAACAATCCCATTCCGGCCGCTTCCTTTCCATCCTTTCCATTCCTTCACCAATACCACATCCCAACTAATAGCACTAATTACCATACGTCCCCGCTTACTAACGCTTACCCACCTACCATAAATCCCGCTTATAACCTTCCCCAATACCACATCCCAATTAATACCGATAATTACCCCTTGTCCCCGCTTACTAACGCTTACCCACCCACTAACTCCACATCCCACCCCAATCCCGCTGCTACTCCCCTAGAACAATGTACCCCTATTTACCCAAATAATGAAACTCACCTGAATAATAAAATTTACCCAACGGAAAAATCAACCGAAATTGCATCTGTATACCCAAAGTCAACTGTTAATAACTGTAAATCGTCAGTAAGCTCACATAATGAAACTTACCCAACCAATAAAATTTACCCAACGGTAAATTCCAATTTAAATACGTCCCCTAATTTAAACCCAAAGAGATATAACTATAATAACGAAATTTACCCAAATAATGAAAGTTACCCAATGGAAAAATCAGTCCAGAAACTAATTTCGCAACATTCTAACACTACTTCACTAAAAGTTCTTAAGCCCGGTAGCACTGTCCGTAACCTACCAGTTAAAATTAAATTAAATAGTACGATAAAAATAAAACACTCACCACCTAGGTCTGCCTTGCAATACCGCCCATCGAATAAGGCAGTTCAAGACGAGTGGCGGTCCTGGTTGTCGACAATAAGGTCATTCTTTGAAAGCAGCGATGCTATCTTAAAATTTAATAGTTTAGTCAATGGACATGATTTGCGTCCTTACCTTAAAGTTAAAATTTACGATGTAACCTATACCGGCCTCCTGGATTCTGGTTCGGAACTGTCGATTATTGGTGGTGATACACAAAAGTACTTTGAGAACTTAGTTACTATTCATAAATCAAACGATGTGAGTCGCATAGTGACAGCGAACGGTTCCTCTTCACCTATATCGGGCTATGTGTTCTTACCAGTCACCGTTAGTGATACAACAGCAATAGTTAAATTTTATGTTATACCGGAGGTACCAACAAAACTTTTATTCGGCATTAACTTTTGGCAAACTTTTAATATAGCTCCGGACGTATTATCATTATTGGGTAACGATTGTTTATTGTCAGACGAAGATCATATTAATACCCTTAATTCTGAGGTGAGATTTTTACAAGGATTAGATTCCTTATCGTACGAAGACCAACTTCAAGCAGAGAATATTCTTAAGGAATTTAAAACCATTTCCTCTGAAGAGAAAGGTTTAGGGAGGACCCATCTGCTTACCCATACTATCGACACGGGTGACGCGAGACCCATAAAACAGCGCTTTTACATGCTATCTCCTTCTAAGCTTGCTGAGTTGAACAGGCAGCTCGATGAAATGCTTGAACTGGATGTTGTCGAACCAAGCAGCAGCCCATGGAATAATCCAGTAACTATGGCACCTAAAGCAGATGGTTCCCTACGATTCTGCTTGGACAGCAGGAAATTGAACGAGGTCTCGAAACACGATGCTTACCCTTTACCTTTAATTAATCAGATACTTGACCAACTCGGAAATGCCAAATTTTTATCATCGTTAGACTTAAAATCAGCCTTCTGGCAAATAGGTCTTGATTCACAGGCATCCAAGGAGAAGACCGCCTTTACAGTTCCTGCTCGTGGCTTATTCCATTTCAAAGTCATGTGCTTCGGCCTAACTTCCGCGCCGGCGACGCAGCAACGCCTGATGGACATCCTATTTGGTCCGGAGTACAGTGGTCGTATCTTTATTTACCTAGATGACATCATAATAGTTTCCGAGACGTTCACTGAGCATCTTACCTTATTACGTACAGTACTAGAACGTCTTCGCTACGCTAACCTTACTATAAATTTATCAAAATGTAATTTCTTTCGTAGGCAACTTAAATATTTAGGCTTCGTGGTGGATGAATACGGTTTACGCACAGATCCTGACAAAGTCAAAGCAATTATTGACTTCCCTATACCGACATCTCGAAAAGATGTCAAGCGTTTTCTCGGTACCGCATCTTACTACCGTCGTTTTATTAAGAATTTCAGCAACATAGCAGGGCCTCTTAACCAATTAACTTCAACTCGGAAGGGCGCTCCACCTTTTCGTTGGTCACCAGAAGCCGACAGAGCTTTCAGCGAACTAAAGGTAGCCATGACAACTGCACCTGTCCTAGCCTGTCCAGACTTCTCCAAACCATTCGCGGTACATTGCGACGCGTCAGACTTCGGAATTGGTGGAACCTTGACTCAGGACTTCGACGGTGAAGAGCACCCCCTGGCGTACTACAGTCGTTCACTTACGCCGCAGGAGAGGAACTACTCAGCCACTGAGAGAGAAGCCCTAGCTGTCGTCAATGTTGTTGAACATTTTAGGCCGTATCTCGAAGGGGACCGTCAATTTAAAATAATAACGGACCATTCAAGTTTAAAATGGTTCCTTAACCTTAAAAATCCTACAGGACGCCTCGAGAGATGGGGTTGTCGTCTTTCTCCTTATAACTTCGTGGTCGAGCACCGTCGTGGTTCGGAAAATGTCGTGCCGGACGCCTTATCAAGAGCAGTTCCGGTACACTTAATCGATACCAGCACCATTGCGGATGCGTGGTACTTAAACCTATATAAAAAATGTGAGGCCAATCCAGGGTCGGTGCCTAATTTTCAATTGAAAGACGGTCGCCTGTATCGGTATACAAAAATTAAAAATATTTTAATATCCGAATTCGAATGGAAGGAGGTTATCCCTATGGAATTCCGCGATGAGATAATGCACGATAATCATTCGGTTCCTACAGCAGCTCATCTGGGTACGGCGAAAACTTATAAAAGGCTGAAACTCCGCTACTTCTGGCCAGGCATGTACCAAGATGTTGTTCGGTTTGTCGCTAATTGTACTGCGTGTGCAGCGTATAAGCACAGTCAACATCCGACCCCAGGTTTCATGGGAAGCGCGAAGCTCTGCTGTCGTCCGTTTCAGTGCCTAAGTCTGGACTTAGTCGGACCCTTACCGCCTTCAAGACAATTAAATACGTACCTATTTGTGGTCGTTTGTTGCTTTACCAAGTACTGTATGCTGTTTCCAATGCGCCGCGCAACCGGAAAGGTGATTTCTCAGAGGTTGGAAAACCATGTATTTATGGTCCACGGCATTCCGCAAACCATCATTGCGGACAATGCCTCCTATTTTACTGGCGGTGACGTTCAGAAGTTATTTGCCAACTACAACATTCCTCAATTACACTACTCCCCAGTTTATTGTCCCCAAGTTAACACCGTAGAACGTTATAATAAAACTGTGGTGACTGCGATCTCTACGTTCGTCGCATCGGATCATCGTACGTGGGATATTAACATTTCAAGAATCCAGTTTGCACTTAATACCTCTGTAAACGAGTCTACCTCGTTCACTCCATTCCTACTAGTTCACGGACGTGAAGCTGTTCCTGATGGTACTATCTACAATGACTCTGAAGCGGTAGAGGAGATCATCTTCGCTTCCAGACGCGATTACTTTGATAAGATAAAGGTGCTAAAAGAAACTTATCCAACCGTCAGAGAGTTATTGCAGAAAGCTCACGATCGTAACATCAAGTATTACAATGAGAAGCGACGTGACATAGAATTCAATGTAGGTGATGAGGTGTGGAAACGTACATACAAGCAGAGCAACGCCGGGAGATATTTCGCTGCAAAGCTGGCTCCTAAATATGAAAAGTGCCGCGTGATACGGAAGGTGTCCCGCTTGGTATACGAACTGGAGGATGAAAATGGGAAGCGATTGGGAAAATGGCACATAAAAGACTGTAAGCCAGTCTCTATCAACGCTACCTAATGTTACAATTTAACTAAATTAACACAAAGACCCCCGGACCGTAAGGTAAATTTATGGATCGATAACAACTGTCCTGGGCGTCGGATTAAACATGGAATGATTACTGAATGGAAAGTTTTTTTTTTTGTGCGGAGATTTGCGGGCACGTTTTTTTACTACTTCTCGTAGCTTTACTAATTCTTCCTGGACCCCATCCAGCAGGAATAAGCCTACACCGGTGCGGATTGTGACACCTTAAGGAAGCCTATACTATTTCTTTTCAGAGCGGGTGGTGACTCTACAATTACTGCGATATGGGACGCATCTTCTCTCTTCTACTTACTTACTAACTCTTTCTTTCTCTTATTTTGATCTTTTGAGTAGCTTTCCCGACCAGCACCATCTTAGGCCTAAATAAGCCTTTTCACTGATGCGGATCGTGACATCTAATAAAGCCTACACGTACCGATACTGAGCGGGTAGTGACTCAGATACCTGGATGGTTGCTTCGTCGTTTCATACCTTACAATACTTTGTTAGATTCTTACCCTTCTTGCCAAAACGGTTTATTTAGCGCATTTTTTTTTAATTCCTTTTTTTAAGGTCATCTAGTAACTGGTAGCAGCTAGTTCTAGTTACTATTCTACTGCAGTTACCGTAGGCCTCGACGCAGTTGTTTCCAGCGTCGGCCGCGCGGACTCAATTGATGCCAAGGTACTGCAGGACGTGTGATTCTGGGCCGGGAGTCCTCGTCAAATTGTTCAGGGTAACTTAGTTAAGGGATTCACCTGATTTTATTGTTGTAGTTATGAGTGTACTCAGCTCGAGGGCGAGCTGGAATTTTCCTCTTTCAGTTCCTTTCTTCGTAAAATTCTCCTGGTTGAGGGGGTATGTAATGTATAATTTTCAGGCGTGAATTAACGCATCAGCGATACACAATTTATCCCATTTCTTGTCAAGTTGTTATGTTGGTATCTTAAATTAATCTTATAATCTATGGTCAATTCAACTACCAGTGGACCTGTATCAAAAAAACTACTGAATCTGTGGCATATGCACCCGGTGTTGCTAGGGGCATATTTCACTCTCCTCGTTTGTAAGTAAACCCAGGTCACTGTATTAGTATTATTTTAAATAGTTATTTCCAAAATTGTTTATGTAGTCCAGTTTTAGTCTTCTTTTTTATTCCTCAGTCGTTTCAGGGTTCCAGCATATTTTAATGACAGACGAAACCCGAGTTTGCTGCCTTTACGTAACTATCAACTAGTATCTGTACTCGTATTGACGTTTAGTTTTTACCCCGATATGTGGAGATTTACAACATTAGAAAGTGGTATTGATCTAGATATCGATTTCGGCAGGTCATCACCAGGGTCGTTCTTTTCTTATAAGCCAGCGAGCTAGCTACATGTAATTTTATTACATATTGGAGAATTACATACCATACCTCCATCCCTTGTAAGTGTTTCGACGTTTTGCCTGAAGTGTCTAGTGAATTATTATTGTGTATCGTATTGGTTTTGACCACGCATTCTTATATTCCAGTTACCGACAGTCCACATAGTATTTCTACACATTATAACTTGAATAATAATCTACGTGGCAATTATCACAGCAACGGTAAGTGTTTATAACTCTTTCGCTCTTCAGAGCCGTGTTGTGTGTCGAGTGTTACCTAAAAGTCATGTCCATATTTCAGCATTTATTAAATACCAGCGGAGTACGCTAAGAGACACTTGTGCCACATCCTGCCACGTTTCCCACGGACCTTTCGGCGTTCCGGAGTCGACATTGGTCAGCGCAGACCGTAAGCAAGGCCATTATCCTCCAAAAGGTCAGTTCCTCTACTTATTTTACAAGTTTTGAGGTTATTACTTGTGTGCCACGTCATGTCTGTCTCATACATCTCTTCTCTTGCTAAACATATCCAGCTAAACCTCCTTGGAACGAGCACTGTTAACTATTTAAATTATTGTGCAAGGATTTATGGTGTTTTCTTAAATTTACTCTGCGTTTGGACAAATAATGCCTTCTTGCATCAGCTACGAACCATGAGGCAGTCTCTTTATGCCTAGCGAACTGCTGAGTCATCTTCTTAATCTTCATGCCACCTTTTCTTTACCGTATTCTTAAATTAACCCTCTCAACCTATCATTTAACTTCCGCATTGCCTGCGTATGGGTCGCTTACACCTACTCCCGGACCATTCCAGGAGGTGCTTGGTACGGGCCTAGCCATAGGCCACGCCAGTTCATCCGGCGAGGTGTCAACGTGCGAGCGTAGCCGCTCGAACAGGGACAACTCGGCGCGACCACACCCGCAGCTAAGCGATTTAATGTTTTAACGTCCAAATTTGATTACTTACTAGCGTCATCGACCAAACAACAACAATACCCTAAATTACTTAAACTAATTATCTACCTAAACCATATTTTCAAAAATAAAATTGTATTTCTAAATTATTGTATTTACTTGTTTGACACCCAGTTAGGGCGAAAAAATATAGTATTTCAGGGTCCTCCGACATGGATACTAGTGGCCTGGAATTAAGTATCGACTCTATTTTAGAAAATGTCAAAATGGTATCGCCAACCTCCCTCTTAAGGAGATTTTTGGCGCTCTTGACGGCAGCCTCGAATAGGCCCCCCATGTGGGGCGATGCAGGAGGATTGAACTCCCAGCGAATACTCTGTTTTCTGAATTCCTCCTTGAGGATTATCTCGTTGTCCAACAAGAACTGATTAATCTCCCTAAGGTAGTTGTTAGAACCAATGAAATTTGTACCTCGGTCCGATCTGATTAGCGAAGGCAGCCCGCGACGGCTGACAAACCTGGTGAATGCTGCAATGAAGGCCTCGACGCTCAGCGCGGAGACAACCTCCAAATGAACAGCTTTTGTACCTAAACATACAAAGACACACAGGTAAGCCTTGAGTGATTTAGCGTTTCTTAATAAACTGCTTTTGACTAAGAACGGCCCAGCAAAGTCAGTCACTACGCCTGAAAATGGTCGTGCGGCTGTGACTCTATCAGCGGGCAGGTCTGCCATGAAAGGTGACAGCGATGAAGCATTAAATCTGAAACAAGTTAAGCAGTTTCGAATAACCCTTGACACTTGTCGCCTGGCTGAAGTTATCCAATACTCTCGCCTGAGTATGGACATGAGCGCGTTTGTCGCAGCGTGACAGTATGCCTTGTGATAATATTCGATGACTAGTTGACCCCACCTATGATCCTTAGGTATCAAATATGGATGCATTGCTCCGTAAGGCAATGATGATTTGCGGAGTCGTCCGCCGACTCTGATAAAGTGTTCGTCATCCACGAATACACTTAATTTCTGTAGTGATTTACAGACCAATTTTCCTTGCTTGATTAGTACAATTTCATCCTTATATGAATCGAGTTGAATTTTCCTAATCCAATGTTTTGTAGCCTCACGGGTCTCGTCTAGTGATACTGATGACGTAAGATTCCGTTTTTCCTTTGGTAATCTGGCATTCCGGTAAAATCTGAGTACAAATGATGTAACATTGATTAGTGTACTGAAAGAACTAACGCGTGACAAAAGCGTGTCCTCCCATGGCTCGACAGGGGTAACAAAATGGACTAATTTTTTAAATCCAGGTAAGTCATGAGGCATTATGACTGGCAGTGAAGGCCATTGTGACTGTTTCCTCAGTAACCAGTCTGGTGACCACCACAAATTAAATCCAAGTAGTTCTTTAGCTGACAGACCCCTTGAAGCGACATCTGCGGGATTTAATTCGGACCTAATATGGCGCCATGTCATGACACGTTTGGAGGTTTGAATATCCTGTACTCGGTTGCATTCGAATGTTTGCAGCATGTGAGGTTTCGTATTTAACCAAGACAACACGATGGTGCTGTCTGACCAAGCATTAATGCTGTCAAAATGAATGGAATGCTCATATGACTCAGCTACGTGATTTAATAGCTTGTACACTAGATGTGCGGCGCTGAGCTCTAGCTTTGGTATCGTTTGTCGTGATTTCTTAGAAGCTACTCGTGATTTAGCCAAAAGCAAACGTACCATGACGCTCCCAGACTTATCCACTGTCCTCAGGTAGACGCTCGCAGCAAATCCGGCCTCCGAGGCGTCTCCGAATCCATGAAGTGAATATGACACAGACTGTGGTAGTGCAACACATCTAGGGATCTGCAAATTTGATAAATAGTTTAAATCCTGAATAAGGTCGTCCCACTGATGACATTGATTTTGACTGACGGGTTCATCCCACGATAATCCGTCTGAAAATAGTGACTGTAGGAACACTTTGAATCTGAACACAATCGGCGCACAATAACCACACGGGTCATATAGTCGTGCTATAGTACTGAGGATATGACGTTTAGTGATTGGTTGACCCAATGGTACATTGATTTGATACGACATTGAGTCTGATATTGGATCCCATTGTATACCTAATACTTTAATAGTAGTAGTATTAGTATTTAACTCGTATACCTGAATTGGTTCAGACGGCTCCTCTCGCCACAAGATGAGCTGATACCTCCTGTCTTCAGGGTGTATCCAGGTCATTCTGAACATCTGCTTGATGTCGGTCGTGAAGACTATTTGATGTCGTCTGAAATTCAACAATATTTTTGTAATATCGTTTTGAAGTGGTTGGCCTGTATGAAGGCATTGATTAAGAGATGGGCCCGTAGACGTACGTCCGCTTCCATCAAATACTACACGGATCTTATCCGTACCCTTATTGAATATACCATGATGAGGTATTATAAAATGTTCTGAATCGAACTGAAAATTTGATTTTGACATATGACCAAGAGTTTCATACTCCTTCATGAACTCTTTGTATTTACCAGCAAATACTGAATTTCTGGCCATCTTTCTTTCTAAAGATCGCAACCTTTGAATAGCTAGGGTCTTTGATTCACCCAATGGCGGTCTTGTTGACATTAGTGGTAACCTAACCATGTACTTGCCATTTGGCGTACGCTGAGTAGTGGATTCATACAACCTTTCACATTCGAAGTGATCTGGATGAACAGCTGGCTTTGAAGGGGGCTCCTCCACCTTCCAAAACCTCTCCAGTACTTCCTCCAGCTTGACTGCATGAAGTCCATAGTCTTCGACTGAAGTACCGGCTGACTGGTGCGGCGCCGCGACCGTCGATGGTGACCGTGGCGTAGGCACTGTGCCCATGATGACGTAACCAAAATATGATCCGTAAGCTGTTATCCCTGGAATGTTTGTGGGTATCTTAGAACCATCAAGCACATAATTAAGTATATCTGTACCTAATATGATATCAACATCTCTGGATTTATGAAAATTGCTATCAGCAAGTATGATATTTGATGATAATAATTGACCTTTAAATTGAATGTCATATGAAGGAATATTTCCTGTTAATGTGTACATTACCATTGCCATGGTACCTACAACTGGTAATTGAGTACCTACAGGTTTGATAACCAGTTTGACTATAGTGCCGGGTGTATTAACCGGTTCATGGCCTATACCATAAAGTGAATTACTGTTACACTGTTGGTGCAAATTTAAATTATGAACTAATGATTGTTTGATGATTGAAACAGCGGCTCCTGTATCCAACAGTGCCCTGACCTTGACGTATGTACCATCACCTGACCTGACCATAACCATTGCAGTAGGGCAGATGGTTACAGGGAGTGATGGACCCTGAAATGCGCCAACAGTGACCTTATCTCATAGTCTATCAGGACTCGTCCGAGACCCCAACCTGAGAGAATTAAACTTTATTTGAGCATGATGTGCTCTGGCACCAATTGGTGGTTTAGGCTGATGATGCGCCATAGACTGCACAGGGGGTGCCCCTTGATAGTGAACTGGTGATGATGGGCCATGCACTGATGAGACATGACGCGTTTTTGTAGAAGTTGGCGTGTCTCGACCGCCTGCATGCCGCGTGACCACACGAGCGGCAGGTTGATCCGGCTGCTGATGAGCACTGGTGTTCGCATCGGCATTGCAAATCAATGAATTATGCGCTGGGGACCCACAATGAGAACACCAGTTTGTGTGAGTGCACTCATTGGCATAGTGCTTCCTCAAGCATCTATAACAATGACCTGTCTTAGTCGCCCATGACCGGCGGTTAGACCGTGACAGTTGTTGAAAACGGGAGCACCTATACAGTGTGTGTCCCTGGACACTACAATAAGAGCATGGAGGCCTCACCTGATGAGCTGATGATGATCCTTGGTCGGTCGATGATGACATCACCTGATTGTACTGATAAGTCTTGCCAGACGACACTCGGTGTTGAGGTGACCGTTGTGTTGATGAACGCACAGGCGGTGGTGACACACGTTGTGGTTTTCTGACAGGCTCCGGCTCCGATGCAACTGACAGTTGCAGTCGGCACTGCTCGTCCAACAACTCCAGCAGTTGCGTGATGGTGGGCAGGGTGTCCGGATCCTTGCCGTAGCGCTCTTCAAACAATGAGCGCAACTTGATAGGTAGCTTCTGTAAACATAAATATAGCACAAAGTATGACCACTCCTTGACAGGTTGCTTTAGTTTTTCTAAAGCCTGAATTGCCTCCTGAAGAGGGTCAGAAAACTCTGAGCGCAGCTGACCAATTGACATGATCATAGGCAAGTTGATGATCCTACTGATGTAAGCATCAAGCAGCAATCTAGTATTTTGATACCTAGATTTTAACAAGTTAATGGCGACGGAATAATTTTTGTCATCCACCGGTAACTGACGTACAATATGAAGCGCTTCACCTGAAAGTGATGACCTTAAATAATAATGTCGCTCAGCATCCGACGTATCCCTATCGTGAACGAGGGATTGAAAAAGATCAAAGAATGAAACCCACTCCATTAAGTTACCTGAAAACTTAGGCAACTCAATAGCCGGCAACTTTGCTATTGTTTGTGAAGGCAGCTTTGTGCGAGACGAAGTGGACGCGTCAGTTTCACATAGTTCCTCAATTTTGAGTAGCAACTTATTTACTTCAGTAAACTTAACCCTATACGAAGCCATGTCCTCCTCAGACACTTCATCACTGGCCCCCACCAGCAACTCATAGGCTTCAACAAACATAACATAATATTGATTAAAATGTCGCCTAGTGACTGCGGCGGCAAATGAACTTGTTGTGTCACTTATTGTTGCCGAGAAATCAAGCAACATTTGATATTTAGAACTGAATTGCGTTCGAGCCTTTCGCACGGACATTTTGAATACTCAATACACACTTAATATACAGAATATACTTGCAAAGTTATTTGATCACCGATTTATGATGAATGATACCAAACTAATGTTTGTTTATCTACAAACACTGATACCGGCGATCTAGTAATACCTATTTGTTAACGTCCTAATGAACAGTTATACTTGATATTACCACACGTAAGCACTAATAGTTCACTTAACAAACAATAACACTTGACATTATTTGTTAAAACACTAAATAACTTTAGATAAATCAATGCAAACAAACATTATAATTGATATGACATTTGACACAACAGATAGAATGATAAGTGCATAGTTTAGCACAGACTAAATACAAATATTGATCAGATCGATCTATGAAAACCTATTATAATTGTCAACCTCAAGTTGACATTGACAGTTGACAAGTAAATAAAATAGATGCAAATTAAATGACAGTAATATTTGACGTTTGACGTACCGGTGAAAGGTGCCAACCTGACAAGTGACACTTGCATGACGTGATGACCGGCGAGTTTGAATATGATGTGATGCATGCGCCCTCTGACGTCGGAGTTGGCTGCGTCTTGGTGCAGAGTCCCGTTATCGAGACAAAATGGATGGCGTATCTTATCTCCGATAAGAATCGACTATGAGAACCGACGAAATGCTCGCGTTACGCGATTCGCACACTGAATTTAGGCACAAATATACGGCACTGAAGCTAATAAAACACTGATTCTATGTAGCACAGATCTTTCGTGCCGATCGATGCAATCGAAGTACCTGTATGCGGGCGGCCGGCGTTTCCTGCGTGACCTTGCGCCACGCCGATCCCTTGACTGTATGATGACTTATGAACTCGCGCTCCGCGCTTAGTTCTGAGAATGATTCCTGGGTCGCGAGTAGGCCGGTACTGACCTTGAAGGCTACCGCGTGCCCAGTAAATCTTGATTATCCCGTCCTGGGTTTAATTATGGATTCTCCCCTCATGGGTTCCACCAAAAATGAACGGTAATAGTAGCCGCCTGATCCTGGCGGCTGGGTTGTATTACCGATCTCGTGGTGGTTGACGAAATGATGAAGGTCTGTCCCCGGAGTCTGGCGCGGGTTCGAATCGTGCAAGCTCCTAGGGATTGTGGTGATGACGTTGAAATGTGAACACTGGTGCTTTTCTACTAGTATTTAATCCAAGTTAAACAGTAAAACACGAAATTACAATTAGCATGAATAAAAAGCACGTTATCCGTTGACAGGATTTGAAGTGAAGTCCAAGTAGAAGTGATCTAACCTCTAAGCGTTGACAGCTCTGAGTCTATGACTAACTAGATTAGGTCTATATCTATGGTCATAAGGCGGCTTCACACAGCACAACCATTTTGCATACACAATCATACAAATAAATCCAAAACATGTGAATTTGCATGAACACATCTAATGATTCTTCTCAGGCATCAAATACATATTTAATTAAGGGTGAACCGGCATGTGACCGTCCTTTGTTAAACCCAAATTAACTACTGTGAAGCAACTTATTCTTATTAAAATGTGAGGAAAATAATTCTAAACCAAAAACTTCACTCAGTGCTGGCAGTATCAAAATTGGTCTAAAACTTGTGGGGTCTGTTTATGTCCCTGATTTAAACAAGGGTATATAATCTTACTGTGTTTCATCAGATCGGGAAACACTCCAATATCGACACACTTGTTAAATAAAACAGCTAAATAAGGTGCAGTTAACTCTAAGATGGACAGTAGTACTGTGACGGAGAGGCCCCAGAGATCTTCAGTCTTTTTTATATTTAGTGACCTAAAAGTACAAATAACAATTTTTGGAGTGACATGATAAAAATTAAACACATCTGTGCATTTCTTCACATTTGATCTTAATAATATTTCAGCCTTATCAGGATATGATTGTAATGATTTAGTGGTATCCAAAGGTACATTTGTAAAGAACCGCTCAAACCCTTTAGCCACATCAAGGTCAGAGTTCACTAGAGTATCTTCAACTTGCAGGCTGTAATGCGGGTCTCTAATTCTACTTCTACCAGTTTCAGTATTAATTACATTCCAAACCGTTTTAATCTTGTTATCTGAGTTACGGATTTTATTAGAAAAATATTCTGACTTTGCGGCGGCACAAATTTGTTTGAATTCTTTAGAATAGTTTTTGACGCAATCTAGAAACTCTGGCCTATGATCGACAGCTTTTGTAGCATATAACTCATATAATTAATACCTTTTTGCGTGAATGTTTGGAGTAGCCCAATCACTAAACTTCGTACCTTGCTGACCTTTTACCTTTCTTAAACTAAAGCAGGCATTAAATTCCTTGATAATACAATAAAATAATGAAGAGCACAAGTTATCCGGATCATCCCGAGTACACATCATTATAATTCAATTGTTTGGAGACCTTAGAATTAAACAAGTCTAATCGATTTTTAGAAATTGGCCTGAATATAAAATCTTATTATTCTCGTATTATCAGTTTTCCCCTTAAAAGAAGCTTGCTGACCGCAGTGGTCCGAACTTAAGACATTAATTTATAGATTTCCGAATAGGGTCAAAATTATTAAATATATTATGAATACTCGTTGCGCTGGTTGATCTAATTCTGGTAGGCTCATAGAACAGATTTACTGAATTAAAGGATTTAAAAACGCTCAGTAAGTTAATAGTAATAAGCGATTTGTCGAGTAAATTAACATTAAAATCTCCACACATAATTATACACTTCCACAGATAATTATACACTTCTTACTACAGTGATACCGGGTATAGATGTTGTGATCCGATGTATTGAGGGAGTTGCCATCAGGTTGGAAACATTTAACGGCGGTATTATCGTACGGGGTCTATACAATCCACACTTATGATTTAGTCAGATCCGAGCGGATTGGGAAGCGCTACTGGAAGATAATACTACCTCGATCAATGTTGGAGATCTAAACTTGAGAATGCAGGAACTTGGAAATTCTCAAATACAGGCAGAAGGTAACTTAGTAAAACGTGCTATCGATAATAGAGAGGCAAAGCTAGTCCACTCTAACTTACTATCACGCCCATGCCATCGAGGAGATGGAATACTTGATGTTGCACTAGTTACGCAAGAGGCTATATAATTAACTTACCGAACAAAACAACTTGACTCTATCTCTTCGGATAACTACCCATGGCAATTAGAGGTGGACATAGAAACCTCAGAATACGTACAACTTAAACGAATGATCGGTAATATCACAAAGTCTAAGGAATCTCGTATCAAATTTCTAGAACACATCGAAACCAATTTGCCGATCACAGAGCCAACTACTAATATTAAAGCGGAACTTTATAAAGAGAAAATGGAAGATATACTGACAGGAGCATTGGATAAAATGGCACCTTTGCAAGAGGCAAAGCGACGCGAAGAACTGCCGATGCATATTCAATATTATGATACAACATCGCAACCGAAGCAAGTTGAGACCCAAAAATGCACCTAGAGGACATATTCTATGCCGTGTATAAAATGCTGCTAAACATACTCTGAAGCAAGCACTAAAAGAACACCACTAGACCCAGTGGAATACTGTCATTGAAAGTCCCGAAAACAACTTTACCAAAATGTGGAAAATTAAACACTCACTGAAAGCTAAACTACAGCGTCTGCCTGACTTGCCTGGAATGGTGAAGGAGGAGGATACAATCAACGATTTGGTGGACACAGCCATTGTAAAGGATGCAAAGGATGGATCGCAAATGTGAGTCATGATCACACAAATACTGAAATGTTCTCACCATTTCAGCCACTAACTGAAACTGACTTAAATAAGGTGATACGAGCTCTTCGCATTTTTAAAACAAGAAAGCACCAAGTCCTGGTCAAATAAGAGCAGACGCATTAAAACTTGCTGGGCCAGCGTACTATAATGCATTAGCCCGTATTATCAATTACACTTTGCACACTGGATACTTTCCTAAAATATGGAAGCTGGGGGATTGTATATATGTTGATATTTTCTTACACAAACCAGGCAAGTCCCACACAGATGCTGCGTGTATCGTTTGATTACCTTACTTTGCATAATGGGGAAACTCTGCGAACGGATTATGAATAATCGAATCCTCTCAGAAATTAAAAGACTAGAACTCATTCCAGAATATCAACATGGCTTCACAAAGCATAGAGGAACTGGTACACAAATCTTACGAACTGGAAAAAATATAACCGATGCTTTGGCTAAAGGAAACAGCGTAGCAATGATCTCTATCTACATTAGCAAAGCATTTGATTCCATAAATCACACGGGGCTGAGTAAAAAATAGTTCGACGCTGGAATGGCAAACAACGTCATTCAACTCATTGAGAATTACCTTTCAGGCCGAGAAACTCGTGGCAAATACCGCACTATGTACGGAAAAAATATGCCAGTTCCAAATTGAGTACCGCAAGGCTCAATTTTGGGACCAATACTTTTTAACTTATATGTGAGCGATATCCAGGAAAATTACATAGCTGGTATCACGTTATCACAATAAGCTGATGACCTCTGCATTGTTAATGAAGCATGTCATCCAGATACTGCATCGCGACGAGCAGCATGGGCTGCCAAAACGATTATCAATTATTACAAGGAGTGGGGTTTACAGTGCAACTTCAGCAAGACAGACAGCTTCATGTTTACTAATAAAAGCAAATATAGTAGGACAGTTAAAATTGAACGCGAGAATTTACCGATTAAGACATGCATAAAATATCTCGGAGTACACCTTGACCAAAGACTAGTAATGAAAAAACACGCTAAACATACTGTTAATAAAGTTAAACAAGTCTGCGGTATGTTGGCGCCGATTATAATCGGATCGGCGCCTATAGGGTGGTATAACAAGGTGTCACTCGAAATAAAAATTAAAGTGATAAAGGCAACGCTGTTGCTGATCATAGATTATGGCATAGTGCAACTTTACCCTCGGGTGTGTAAATCTAAGCTGACCGAACTAGAAAGACAATATCTTATGGCATTAAAAGCTGCTGCAAATTTTCCTCACAATACGAGTTCAAAAGTGATCTGGGAGATGCTTGATGAAGACCCGTGGTACCTACGTGCTAGAGACCTTCATGAAGACATGCTACGTAAATTAAATGATCTGCGAATTCCTGGTCTTACACAGCCTGGTGATAAATTATGACAAAGCAAACCACCATAATCCCATGTTACCTAGTTTGCGCGCTGGTGATATAGATTATGTGTGCAAACAACAAAGAGGTAAACCACTCTCCAAGCGAATGGTCCCTCCTCGTATTCCTGTAATTTAGATATTAAATACGTAACAGTGTAGCGTGAGCCAGTTCATATCTGAGAAGAGCCCCATTTACTTTACAATTAGATCTTATAGTAAGACACATGTGTAGAGTAGCAATGCTGTGTACTTGGCGGCCAGAAAACTGTAAAACCAGTTATACAAAATAAAGTTCATTCAATGTCGTTGTCATTTTCATCACGTAACCTTCGCCCCGTTTCGCTTTAGACCTCTCGCTCTTAATTTGTGTTGTTATTGCTTTGTCTCACGTTTCACCTCTCGCTCTTATTTGTAAATAGTTTACCTCTGTGTGTGTTCTACTCGTATTATAGTGTTAGCTTTAAGTAGTCGTTTTTTTTTAAATAAAATAATAATAATAATAATAATAATAATAATAATAATAACAATAATAATTTATTTCCATTTAACCTTATGTGGTAGGTACAGTGGGTTCGAGTCGTTCTATTAGGTATTATGTACCTGTATCAGAAGGCCTCGCTCTTCCAGATTACATTTGTTTATAGTAAGCGTTAAAATGGATATTACTTTTGTTTACATTCTTATATATATTTTTTATACATTTAAAGATATTAAGCTTGTTTATGAGCTATGAGTGTGTGCGTGTGTGTGTGAGTGGTTGTGTTTGTGTGTGTGCGTGTATGTGTGTGTAGTGTGTGTGTGTGTGCGCGCGCGCACTTGAGTGTGTGTGTGTGTGTGTGTGTGTGTGTGCATGTGTGTGAGTGTGATATTAATCTTATATATTTCAATATTAATACAGCTTTTGGTCTTAAGATTAAATTTAAATTTTATTATATTGCTAACCAAAAACTAAATTTTCAGTCTCCTGGTAGTTAAGAGTAATTAACCATTTAGATAAAGCTAGTTTACATTCGTGATGATTTAATTTATAGATACTAGTCTCCTTATTTATCTTATTATATAATAATGCGGATTGCACATCAAATTGCCTTTTTGCGAAAGCTGATTTGTAATCAGGGAAGGGTGCAACAGTATGTTTCCTTCTACGAGTTAACATTTCTGGCCTAAAAACCAATGACCTTTGAAGTTTTGAGATTGCAGAGGTGATATATAACTTGCGCATGCTAAGTACTTTAACATCTAGATAAAGTTCAGTAGTGGGGTGTCTATATGGTTTAAAGTACATAGTTTTTAACAAACATCTCTGTGCCCTCTCTAGTACTAGGTATTTGGTTTTATCAGCACCTCCCCATACTGGAATGCAATACGTCATAATTGATTGCGCAAGTGCAGTGTAAATTTGTTGTAATAGTGAAGCGCTACTGATGTGTCTTAGAATTTTAAAAATCCACACTAGTTTTCTTATTCTACCATTTATATATTCAAGATGTTGATGCCAAGAAAGACGTTGGTCGATAATAATCCCCACGTATTTGATTGACGTGACTTTTTCTAGTGCGGTACATTGACAGTTACTGTTATTCTGGAGGTCGCAATTATAAATTTTTAATATTAGTTCTTGAGGTGGTTGGGTACTGATGGTCTTTGAGAAGCAGATGAAGTTAGATTTACTTGCATTAAGTGTTAGCAGGTTGGATTTTAGCCATGAGTTGATTTTATAGAGACCCCTCTCAGCTGCTCCGAATACCGTCTCCCATTTCTCGCCTGTGAAAACTACTACTGTATCGTCTGCATATGAAATGACATGTCCATTATCAACAGACATATTCGTAAGGTCATTTATGTAGACGAAAAATAGAGTCGGCCCCAGCACACTGCCTTGGGGGACCCCGTAAGTCACCTCAGCATCTGAACTTATGTGGTCGCCTATTCTGACCCTCTGACTACGATTCCGCAGGTAGTCACCTAGCAAATCCAGGGGTTTACCTCTGATGCCGTAGTGTTCTAGCTTTTTTATAAGAGTAGGAAGAGAGACCGTGTCGAATGCATTTTTTGAATCAAGGAAAATAGAGAGGCACTTTTTACCTTTGTCAACTTCTTTTCTCACTATCGATGTAAGTTTTAGTATAGCATCTTCAGTTGATTTTCCCTGCCTAAACCCAAATTGAAATTTTGAAAGTACGTTGTATTTATTGAAGTAGTTTGTTAATCTATTATTAATAAGCTTTTCGATAATTTTTGAAATCGATGTGAGCACTGAGATTGGCCTGTAGTTATTCGGGTCTGTTCTCTCTCCACTCTTGTAAACCGGCGTAATAAGCGATTGCTTTAATATTTTTGGAAAAACACCTTGGGCGAAACATAGATTTGCTAGGTGACTAATTACGGGCACTACAGTCGTTTTGCATAGCTTTAAAAAATTTGTGGGAACCCCATCAATACCTGTGGCACTATCAGTTTTCAGGGACATCAAAATATTTTCAGTTTCTAGGGGGTCTGTTTCCAGTAGAACAAGAGATGAGGCTATGCAGCTATTGTTTTCCATGGGAATTGTATCAGTTATTGTGGAGTTGTGACCAGGAATGTCTTGTGCTAGCTTTTTACTACGGCTCCTGGTCGTGTCCGTGTTTCGTGTACCCGTAGCCGAATCTCCGTTACCGAGTAACACGGCAACGGAGATCCGGTCCGTTCGACACGTGAAATTCGGCTACGTGTAATTAAGATACGTAGCTCCGTGTTACACGGAGATACGTTTCTTATTTACACGTAGATCCGATCCGCCCGTGACCGTGACGTTTAATGAAGATTTTATGTGTGTCTTTAAGACCTCCGAATGTTATATATACCGAATACCACTAATTACTAAAAAGAAAAATATAACTAAAGTTTGACAAATAAAAATAAACTAGAACACATATCACATATCTAATAAGGCTCCGTTCGACAAGCTTTCATTCAATAACCGTGCGGAGCGGAGCCGGAGCCGAGATCCGCAGATACGTAGCCGAACGCAGACACGGATACGTATCTTGGCGTGACCGTGTAGTTCGGGAACTTAGCACCGCCGGTGCTAAGATCACGGAGCTACGGTTCCGCGTGTAACACGGATATCAGGACCACTACTTTTTACCAATGTTGGAGAGAAAGTCATTGACGCAGTTGACAGATTCAGTAGGATCAAGTTTGTATTTGAGAAGGTCGATGTTAGTATTCTTACTGCCTTTATAGTTAGTTAACGACTTTATAGATCCCCAGAGAGCCTTAGAATTTTTTTCTGCATTTTCTAGTAATTTACGATCATAATTACGTTTAAGTTTTTTGATTAGTTTAGATGTAAAGTTTTGGTATCTTGAATGTGACTTTCAGAACCTCATTATCCGGGTTCGCCCGTAATTTCAACTGCATTCTATTCCTGTTTCTAATGCATTGCAGAATACCCGGAGTGATCCATGGCTTAATAATTCTACGAGATCTAGGTATTTTGCTGACTTTTTTTACTTTCATTTAACGACTCGTTTAGTTTAAAAATAAGTTGCTGTATTATAAAGTTAGGGTTACTACTTAAAAGGAGGGCACCAAGGTTTTTTTCTAATAGCTTATTCACAGCGTTTTCATAATTTATAATATTAATGGATTTAGAAATGTTTTTTTTGTTAGAATTCAAGGATAAAATCAGAAGCGTGGTTTTGTGATCCGTAATTGTAGTGTTTAAGACAGCTGTATATGCAGTAGAGTCAGTCTTGTTTACTTTTAGCATAATGTGGTCTAAACAATTTTCTAATCTGGTAGGTTTACATAGACCTGGCAGAATACCATGTGCACTCAACATGTTCAAATAACTGTGTCTGTTGTTATATTCATAATGTTGCTCCTGAGGCCGTGGGATCAGATTTATATTTAAGTCCCCAGTAATTATTATAGTATTGGCCGATAAGGAGCTTAAGTGTTCGTTTAATGAGTTGACAAAGTTCACAGCATTGGTGTTAGATGGTGATCTGTAGATTCCTAGGATGATTGTGTTGCGCAAGTCAATTTGTAGGCAGGTTGCCTGCTCCAATTTTACTTCCTCAATGGTAGAGTTTAAGTGGGTTTTAACATACGAAACAACACCATCATTCTGGTTTAGATTGTTAGTAGTGGCCATTGAGTTATAATTAGGAATATGTGGAATGGACTTTGTTGGGTTTAAACGACATTCAGTCAAGATCAAAATATCAGGTTCGAAATCAAGTTGAGACACAGTTATTTGAAGATCGTTAAAGTTGCAATATATACTACGGATATTCTGCGATATAACTGAGAGGATATGATTACAATTACGAATATATTTGCTGAGGTCCTGAATGTCACATTCGAAGGATTGGGCTATTTCCATACTATCTATTTCATCTATAACACTGATTTGATTAGCCATTTTAAAAGAAGAGAGATAGGGTCATAGATTTGAGGGGGTTAATTATGATCGTTTTGTGTAGGTGTAGCTGTAATTGCAATATAATACTAAATGAGGAGTGGTTACTAGTTTTATGTTATGGCTTTTATCGCTTTTTAAAAATATGTTTGTAGGGGATATTAAGAGGATAGTAGGGGTGAGTGCGGGAACAATATAATGGTCTTTCTTTTTTAGAGTAATGTTATGCGTGCGGTTGTGTGAGTATTTTATAAAGTTGTATGTGAGCTGTGTAGGTGTGTATGTGTAAGTCATATTTTGTTTGTACGGTTGGAACCTTTTGTATAAAAGAGCCAATGTACCAGGACCGCATAGTCCGTGGTAGGTTGGCCCTGAGTGAGTGGTTTGAGTGAGTTTAGTTTGTTTTAATTGTGGAAGTTTTAGGTTTGCAATTATCAAGTAAATAGACAGTTACGTCATGTTTGGAATTTAGAATTATACTTGAGTTAAATACGTACAGTATGAGTTCAGATATACTAGGGCAGCATGAGCTAAAGAAAAATATGCGAGCAGTTATTACTAAGTATCGTCACGTTTGCTGGGTCGGGGCCGGGGTGGACTGGGCACTCATCGTTGCAGGAGTATAAGTTGCAGGTTGTTTTCCTTTGGCTATGAGGGAGGCGGTTCTCGTGTTCGTAGATGCAGTACTGAGGTCCTCCTTGCTCAGCTGTTCGATTTGATACTCATTTGTAATCTGAATGATTTCCGTGTTGTCGTTTTTCCGTAGGTACACTTTGCCGTAGCTGGTCCAGCAGTGTTTGAATATGTTTCTTCTTTTGAGATCTCTTGACAGGAAGTAGAGTCTAGACGCTTTAGCGGTTAGCTGTTCCGCTATAAAAACTGCTGGGTTAGAGGCCAAGGTGGGAGGCGTTCAGGTTGGTTCTGTTTTTTATATTATGTGCCTTACACATTTTTAAGATGTCATTTTTAACCAGTGAGGAGCCCAATTCAATAATAATTGGGGTATTTTTGGTACCTTCTTGCTTAGGTCGTATCCTGTAAATATCTTTAACGTCTGATTTTTGTAGTGGGCAGTTAATTGTTCTTGATAGAGTTAATATCATATTAACAAGGTCTTCTTTGGATTCTTTGGGTTGTTTTGGCACGTTTTTCATTTCTAGGTTAATCTTCCGTGATTCTCTTTGGAGGTCCTCAATCTTTTGTTCTAGATTTTGAATGTGAGCCCTGTCTTCGGCTATTTGACCTTCCAAGCTGATTATTTTATTTGAAAAGCTTCATATTGTGAAGAAAGAAACGAAACCGAGTCTTCTATATTTCTGTTTGTTGATTGTATTTCCTTCAATGTTTTAGTGTTTTTCATGATCTCGCTGAGTTGGGTAGCCATCATAGAGGAAATCATATCACGAATTTCATCTTTGAACGATGAAAAATCAGTTAGAATATCGCCTTCGCGCTTTCTTTTTAGTCTCGCGGTTGTGTAGTTATTTGGCGGAGTAGTTTCGTGGGCTTTGTCTAAGTCAGCTTCCGATAACGAGCGGTCTTCCTTATAGCTCATTGTAACAGGTTGTCAGGAGCTTGAGGAGATTGAATATTTGCCGCTTATCGCGAGAGCGCTAATTGGCAGAGGGCGGAGTAAGATGGAGTCTAGCCGCAGGTGATCGGCCAATCAAGTGGCAGGGGCGGAGTCACAGATAACAGGCGCAGCACGATTGGTTTGCGCTAGCGCAGCAGCTACCAGGAGATCACGATTTAAAGTAGTATTCAAAAGGCACTATAAAAACACATAAAACGTATCCGAGTTGGTTCTCACCTGAGGTCATAT
Source organism: Acleris cristana (assembly GCA_948252455.1). Taxonomy (NCBI): domain Eukaryota; kingdom Metazoa; phylum Arthropoda; class Insecta; order Lepidoptera; family Tortricidae; genus Acleris; species Acleris cristana. The sequence goes on from OX411771.1 coordinate 39,055,379, forward strand.
ACTATAACAAACTAAAAAATGAATACCATAAATTGTACAAAGAATCAGGTTATCAGCTTTATTATGCAATGTTCTCTTACTATAGGAAATTAGTACTAGTAAAGTCTAAAGACTGTTTATATTCATTTACCGCAACTCTACAATCAAATATTATTCATGACCCCTCCCAATTTTGGTCTTTTGTCAAACGTAATAGGAAATCTAATCAACCATCAAATTTCGGAAATATGTCACCTAAAGAGGTAGCGGACTCCTTTGCGGACTTTTTTAGGAGTGTTTTCCTGTTGGTGCCTCCGAAGTTGGACGCGGCCGCCGCGTACGCTTCCGCCAACGACACGGGCTCTCATGCAAATTTACGTCACATTTCAATCGACCATGTCAGCGAAGACGATGTACGGAGAGCAATAGGCCGACTTTCCTCAAAAAAAACGCAGGGTCCGGATAATATTCCGCAATTCATCGTTAAAGACTGTCGAGAAGTTTTTGTACGGCCGTTGCAATATATATTTAACTTGTCACTGCGTAATAAGATATATCCAACGCAATGGAAAACTACAAAAGTAATTCCATTACATAAATCCGGTCCTAAATCTGATATACGGAACCATAGACCTATTGCAGTCCTTTCAGTATTTGGAAAGCTTTTTGAATCCGTTATTTATTCTCACTTTTATAACCAACTCAATGGTTGGTTCTGTGACGAACAGCACGGGTTCTTACCTAAACGATCGACATCGTCTAACCTACTTAATGTTACTACATTGATTGCGAACAACATGGATAAAGGCAGGCAAGTCGATGTGGCATACCTCGACTTCAGAAAGGCATTCGACCGAGTAAATAATAATATTTTGCTGGGCAAAATGGCCTTGGCGGGGTTTTCTGCTGGTTCATTGCAGTTTCTGGCTAACTACTTCTCTGGTAGGCAGCAGTTCGTCCAATATGGACAAGCCCAGTCTAAATTATACCCAGTAACATCCGGGATAGGACAGGGCAGTAGCCTTGGCCCTCTTCTATTTCTTATTCTTGTCAATGACCTTCCCTCCTCGGTAAAGAACGCCTCTTGCCTTATGTTTGCCGATGATCTGAAATTGGCCCTGCCAGTTAGTAACAATCTTGACTGTACAAGACTGCAAGATGATATAGACGGTGTGTGTGACTGGAGTTATGGGAATGGCCTGACCCTTAACGAAGATAAGTGCTCTTTGATGTCATATTCGCGTGCTCGCAGTCCCATACTCGGTAAATATACATTGAGCAATAAATCTCTCCAGCGAGTCTCATCCATTAGCGATCTAGGAACTAAATTTGACTCTCATCTCACTTTTAATGACCATGTACTGAATATCTGCAATGGTGCAAGGAAATGTTTAGGCTTTGTTATCAGGCAATCTCAATTATTTGATCTTCGGGCAGCCCTTAGTGTTCTATACAATGCTTACGTTAGGAGTAGACTAGAAACTAATGCCATTATATGGAACCCGCACGAGAAACATTACACTCTCACTGTGGAGAGAGTACAAAAGTCTTTTATCCGTTCGCTCTATCGGAAAGTCTATGGGTACTATCCTTACTTGTACCCCACCTCCTTTCTGCTCGGAATGGTAAACTATAATACCCTAGAGTTCAGGAGAAATATGTATTTAGTAAAATATTTTATCCAGTTACTGCGAGGCTGCACGCACAATCCTTATCTCCTAGCCCTGATTCCTCTGCGAGTAGAGCCTGTCCGTAAAATTCAGCTTCGGTCACAGCGCCGCCTATTGTTTGCTCTCCCTACATCGCGCACTCGAGCGTTAACCCACTCCCCTTTGCATCGCGCGTTGACTCTCCTTAATAAGATTCTGAGCAGTCATAGCACATTGGATGTCTTTCATAGTACCATACCTGGTTTCCTAACAGCAGCCGGCCGCTACCTAGAGTCTACAGCAACTCCAAGCACAATACTTAATGTTTAAACTAAGTTTACTGTATAGGTACTACCACTACTGTAAATGTTTGTCCTGTTAACACGTTTAGCTAGTCTGTAAGTGTTAATTATAAGGATTTTGAATAAATAAATAAATAAATAAATTCTTACTTCACTCTATTTGCGCTGCTATATCCCCTCAGGTTATGCACTCCTATTTTTCCTTCTGAATTTTTGTCACACAATATAATATTTAATTTATTTAGAATAATTTAAAGCAGTTTATGAGCACCTCTACACCTTGCGGTGGTCCGGGGGAAGGAAATTGTTCATTATTTTTCATCGCTTAATTCTCGATATAATAATAACCAGGTAGTTTCCTCAAACCTACAGGCAACATTCGCACGATTTTAAAAGATACTTTTTGACTATATACTAAGAACTTCCGGTCTTACCCTTCCTGTAGTTGCCGCCATTATGTTTCCTCATTCCTTTTTCGTGCGAGGCGACGAACGCACGCGCCACCGATCCAAAATGCCCAAGCGCAAAATTCAGGATAGAATTGATCGGTACCAAAATAAAATACGTATACTAGAAAGCAAATGGCACCGTCGTCGAATAGTGTCCCCATTAGATTCATCGAGCGACGAAAGTGACCAAGGTAAGCTTATTTTTCTATAGATGACCACTGTTTAAATAAAATAATGTTAAACTGATAGTAAAATGCTTGCGAATCACCCGAGAGGTGATAAACATTGTACCTTTCCGGTTAAAATGCATACCGGCTACTACTTATTGCATCGGGGTTGACTGCGAGTCTCCAACGATGACAAATAATCAGAACATACGCGTAATCTGCAATAGATACGTGTTAATCTGTTATTTTAATTCTGCAATGCAGAACTCTCATAAAGAATGCCTACCCTCTATTTAATAATATATTTTATCTTCACATACTAAAATACGCATTTGTATTTTAGATATCGAAGAATTACCAACCACGGTACTCGAGGCTGATTTGACGACCCAAGATCCAGTCCCACTTCTCGTTGAACAGACCGATCCAGTGGAATCAGTTGCGGAAACGCAGGATGAAGTTACCGAACATGGGCATACCCCCACAAATATTGCAGCGACCACTTCCGCGCCATCAGAGGTACCTCTACTCGAGACGGACCCAGATTTGGACCCCGAACTGTTAATAGCCTTAGGCGAATCAACGTCAGAGGGCCCCGACTTCGGTGAGAAAATTCATGACAATTTGGCAAAGTTATGGTCACCTTTACTGAAAAAAGGATTGCTTAAAGAGGCAAAAGAGAAAATGATCAAGGATTATTTAATCCCGAATAACTGTAGGCTGCTTCAAGCACCTAAATTAAACGCCGAAATCTCGGCGGCCATACCGGAAATGGCTCGGAACCGTGATGAGAATCTAACCAAGCTTCAGCAGCAACTCGGTTCCGGAATAACTGCCGTCAATCGAGGGTTAGATTTACTTCTTAAAACTGACGAAAAAGCGCAGGCTATAAAACAGATAAGTAATGGGTGCCGCATTTTAGCAGACTTGCACTTTACTAATACACAAGGTCGCATAAAGCTCTTAACGTCTAGCATAGACAAAACATTTTTACACGTCATCCAAGATACGGAAAGGGATGACACCCTGTTTGGAAATAAATTATCAGATAAAATAAAGGCCGCAAAGGCTATCGAAAAACAAGGTCTGCAGATCAAAAAAGGCTCCATACCCCAGAAGTCATTGACACCTACTCTGCCCCCGATAGTGAAAAGGGCGCATCTAACATTTTTGTCAAAAATGAGTTATTCATATTGCCGTGATCAGCAGAAAAAGACCTAACTACTGATATTTTTAGTTTTTTCCTAGGTAGCCTAGATTAAAAGTTACCATAAGCAAAAAGGGCGTAACTTCACTCACTTTGTTACAAAAACTTCAATAAAAAGACGCATTTCAAAAACATGTAAATGGTCTTCATAAAAAAGACGTAACTACGGATAATGCGCCCTTTTGTGTTGTCAAACTTTGAACCATTTAGTATAATCCATCACCTAATACTTCAATAAAAAGACACATCTAAGTACTTGTGCCTTTTCAACTAAGCAAGGACTTGAAACAATTATTTTGACTTAGACGCATCTAACTTAAATATTCAATGAAAAGGGCGCTAGTGACCACTTGCGCCTTTTCAACTTAGCCAGAGCTTGATAACCTTATGTTAACGCAGACGCATCTACACCTTATATTAAGTAGAAAAGACGCAAATGATCACTTGCGCCTTTTCAGTAGTGTATTTTGCTAATTCACAAGTATGCTCGTGGCATTTACGTCTGATTTTGATGTAGGTTTTTTTTTCGATAATTACAACCTTGAAAAGAGGTAGTTAAGCGTGCATTTAAATTTAAATTATGTCAGTCGAATATTAACCCTTAATTTAGCAAGAAGAAAAAACATAAAAACTAAGTTAGTGTCATTATTTTTTGCGGTGTTTATATCTACCGGAAAAATCATAAAAATCATAATAATACAAAGTCGGCTTAAATGTCCAGCATGATGGACGTTGCCAAAGATATGCAAAATATGTTTTCTATTTTTAAGAAATAAAACATTAATGAAAATCCCCTTGCAGGTTTAGGGCTGATTTTTCAATCCCCAGATAAAACAATCCGTCAGTTAATTGTATTACTATCCTTTTCTGAAGTCATATGAAAGAAAAGGACGGAGCTAAAATTTACCTTCCGGATAGCTTTATCAGGGGATTGAAAAATCAGCCCTTAATTGAATAAAAACTGAAACATGATATGATAGTATTTTATAATATAGTGTTTGCTGGCGGCTTTGTCCGCATGGAACTCTGTTAATGAGTTTTCCTGTAGAAATTATTATATTTCCGAGATAAAAACTCAAAATGTCCATCCCCGGGACTCAAGCTATCTTCATTTCGATTCGGCGGTTGAGCGTAAAGAAGAAACAAATAAACAAACAAGTTTGCTGATGGCAGCGTTATTTTCCCGGCGTTGGCAACAGAACTTAGGAACAGTTCAGCATAGTAAACCTTGATTTTGGACTTCTAATAAACATGTCAAAGACCAACCTAACTAATTTCCAACTGCAGTTGTAGGATCAATTCAAAAATATTTTGACTTCAGGATTTTATTGAAAGAGCTGAACATAATTTAATTTTCTTGAATACAGAGAAACCGTGGTTTTTACAAGGAAATAACCACATTGACATCCGAGAGGCATTGTTTGAATAAAGAACTGCACTAATATTCTTGTTTTATAAAATATTTCTAGGTTCTCATTCCAATCTTTCTGGGACCGTATCGGTTTGCATCAAATAGTTTTGTTTAAAAATTATTTTGACAGTGAAGAAAGGATAAAAAATGACAAAACAAAGCAGTATGGAAGCGATTACAAAGACAGTGACTTGGGGTGAACTGAAAAATAAGCTATAGTTTATTACAGGCAGTAAAATTTAAGCGAGCAATTGTTATTTTTTATGTAAATAGGTACTTTATTATAAAACTAAGCAGGAAGTATAAGTTGAAAGAAAAGTTCATATTAATTGGCAATAGGAAGTGTGCTGGCCGTAGCAAACGCGAATTAGAACACTGCGGCATTGGCAATGGGAAGTATACTGGATACACTTTAACTAAGCATGTTTTTAAGACATAAATGGGACTTTTTTAATTTTTAAAATATAATTATGCAAATACATCATAATGTTGTCATATATTTACAGAAAAATCATAAAAATAAAACATTTACTGAGCGTAAGTGAGAAGCGTCTTTCCCCATTTAAATTCTGACGGCAATTGACGAAAAATTACCGTTCGCACTGGCTTTTTATATTTTTTATTTAGTATAGTTTTTGTATTATAATATTAATATGAGATTCCCCTGTATTAAAAATTCATCTAATAATTTTATTTTTACGCGTAGATTTTGGTTTTTACAACGTCCAGTTTACTTTTATCTTTTCATACGGTTTTTCATTATTATTTTCCTGATTGCACCTTAGAACGTTGTTAATGTGCAAACTATTATTTCAAAACATTTTTTTACAGGCATTTGAACTACCTACATGTGAAAGAGTAAAAAAAGAGAAGATAATTACTTTTTTAATTGAGTAAAGGTAGTATTTTGAAATATGAATTACTATGTTAAAAAGACGCTTGTGTCCAAATGCGCCCTATCATCTTAGGAAAAAAGCAGGAAATATCTGTCAAGCACTTATATTAAAAAGAAGTTTGTGATTGTACTTAGTTGAAAAGGCGTAATTGGTTACTTGCGTCTTTTAAACGGAGTACCGAGTATTTTCCACAGATTTTTTTGCTTAGATGAAAAGGAAAATCTTAAATAAATAAATAAATAAGAACAATTTATAAAATATTTTATTACTATATTGACAATATGGTACATATCTATATTACTTCGTTTACGGAAAGTGTCTATGTCTATTTGTTTAGAGACAGCAAACATTTTTTTAATTTTCAACTAAAACATTTGATTTCTCGATTTCGACTTCATGTTAGATGCGCCCTTTTCACTATCGGGGGCTAAACTCCACCTATGGGATATCGTCCGCCATTCCAGGGAAACTGGACAGCACCTCCTCCTCCACGCTACCCGTCGTACAGGGGGGGCGAGGGGGTGCCAGGAAGCCGGCCCAAGCGGCACGCCGCCCGTACACGACACAGGCGAAGACTTCTTTCCCGGACAAGACACGTGCCCCAGCACACCAATTACACAGGTACATGCAGGAAGATTACACCACTTCTATAATTGTTGGGTTAAAATAACAAACAATGTAGTAGTTTTAGATTGGATCAAAAATGGTTACTCCATCCCTTTTTGTAAAAATGTGTTACAGTCTGTAGTGCCACAAAATAATTTTTCCCCATGTGAAACACAGGCTATGTCAAACGCCGTTAATTCATTAATGGATTTAGGGGCCATAACTGAATGTGACCCATTACCGGACCAATACATTTCTATAATCTTTTTAACACCAAAATCTAGCGGTAGTAAACGATTTATCTTAAACTTAAAATCTCTCAATAAGTTTATCTCTAAGTCTCATTTTAAGATGGAAGACTACCGAACGGCAGCAAAACTCATACCCCAAAATAGCTATTTAGCTACTATAGATCTTAGAGAGGCATATCTTCTTATTCCAATGTGTCATACAGACAGGAAGTACCTGAGATTTCAATTTCCAGCTACCCATTCAAATAAAGTCATAACCTATGGTTTTACTGCGCTTCCATATGGCCTATCGGTAGCTCCATGGGTCTTTACAAAGGTCATGAAAGAAGTAGTGTCTCATCTGCGATCACGAGGCTTTAAATCCGTTATATATTTAGACGGTATTTTTTGTATAGGAGATACTTAGCTATATTTAATGTCTCAATAATGTTAATGAAACCTTAAAATTATTGAAATGTTTAGGGTTTATCATAAATTACGACAAGAGTTCAATACATCCAAAACAATCTTGTAAGTTCCTCGGGTTCGTATTTGATACTCTTAATTTAACATTATCACTGCCGACAGAAAATCGTAGTAATATCGCACAATTGGTTCATAAGTACGTTATGCTACCGCGCTGTTCCATTCGTGAATTCGCTCAGCTAATAGGCTTCCTTGTCGCTGCATGTCCTGCCGTAAAATACGGTTGGTTATATACAAAAATTTTGGAACGACAAAAGTTTTTACTCTTACAAAAATATAAATGTTATGAAGCTAAAGTAACTCTTCAAAACGTCATATTAAACGACCTCCAGTGGTGGTTGAATAATATTAGGACAACGTCTTGTCCTATGAGAAATACGGATTACAAATTCGAAATTTTCATGGACGCTTCCAGGACGGGCTGGGGCGCCATTTGCAATAACAACCGTGCACACGGGACATGGAAAATAGCAGAGAAGAAATACCATATTAATCAGTTAGAATTACTAGCAGTATTTTTGGGAATAAAATCATTTATTCGCGATGAAACCAATTGCTCGGTATTATTACGCGTGGACAATACTACAGCTATTAGCTATGTGAATCGTATGGGCGGCATCCAGTTCCCCCATTTGAACAGCCTGTCAAGACAAATTTGGCAATGGTGCGAGGAAAGAAATATTTTGTTATTCGCGTCATATGTAAATACTAAACAAAATTGTGCTGATGCCGAATCTAGAATTATAAATACAGACACGGAATGGGAGTTGTCTGACAAAGCATTTCTATCCATAAAAAGACATTTCGGACAACCCGAAATAGATTTATTTGCATCCCGCACCAATGCCAAATGCCAAGACTTCGTATCTTGGAAGCAGGATCCGGATGCGATAGCAGTAGATGCCTTCACTATTACCTGGAATAAGTATTTTTACGCATTCCCGCCCTTTTCTCTGATCTTAAGATCTTTAAGAAAAATATGTGATGATGAAGCATACGGCATTTTCGTTTTTCCAAATTGGCCCTCACAACCATGGTTCCCACTTTTGCAGAGATTGTTAGTTTCGGATATACTATACTTTAACCCTAACAAATCTCTTTTACAATCCCATTACAGGGAACATCACCCCCTGCATCGAAAACTTACCCTGGGTGTCGCGAAGCTTTGCGGCAAGCCTTCCTCCGTCGAAGTGTACCAGAAGAAGCATTAACGTTGATGCTATCATCACTTTCGGAGTGCACCGTAAAACAGTACAACGTATCTCTTAGACTCTGGTGGCAGTTTTGTGAGGTAAACAATTTGGACCCTTTTGTTCCGTCGGAATTGTCTTTACTATCTTTTTTAACGCAACAGTTCGATAAGGGCTGCGCATATGGCGGCCTCAACAGCCACCGATCTGCAATATCGCTACTTGTTGGTAGTAACCTCGGCTCAGCAGAGTGTTTACAACGTTTGCTCAAAGGCGCATATAAACTGAGACCTAGCAAACCCAAGTACTCGCATACATGGGACCCTCAGTTAGTTTTAAACTACGTCTCAAAATGGTTCCCTAATACAGATTTACCCATGGATAAAATTACCAAAAAGACGGTAATACTACTGGCACTATGTACGGCCCATAGAGTACAAACATTTTCATTAATAAAAACGGAAAACATAGCGATATTGGAGAGCGGTGTACAAATTGGTATTACCGATATTATAAAAACATCGGCTCCTAATCGGGAACAACCTGTCCTCTTCCTACCATATTTTAAAGATAATGTTACCATTTGTCCTGCTACGGCTCTGAAAGATTATATATTTTTAACTAAAAATATAAGAGCTGATAGTACTGGAAAATTGCTGTTGACGTTTAAAAAACCCCACAAAGCTGCCACGGCGCAATCCATAAGTAGATGGATCAGACAAGTACTGTCAGAGAGCGGCGTAGACACGTCTGTGTTCAGCGCGCACAGCACGCGCCACGCGGCCACCTCGGCCGCGCGCGGCGCCGGCCTCAGCGTCGACGTCATTAGGAAGAAGGCTGACTGGACAGCCTCGTCCGATACCTTTGCTCGCTTTTATAACAGAGTTGTGCTTGACGAGGGCCAATTTGCTAGGGCTGTTTGTTTAGTCGTAGTATAACAAACAATATGTCAATTTAATGCATTTCTGTGATCCTAATCAAGGAAAAGTCCTTATTTCTTTTTTGTAAATACGAAAGTTCAATAAAATTGGATACTTTCACAAATTAAAGAATTGATTTTATTCATTTCAAAACTTTCAGCTCTGAAAGTCTACCTGGTTATTATTATATCGAGAATTAAGCGATGAAAAATAATAGGTGATCAAACGAGCTTCGCAAGCGAAGTTCGATCATTATTATTTGAATCACTTAATTCGAAGATATAATATCCCGCCCTCCCTAATTGTGCCCCAAATAAGTTTTGATAGATCTCTGAAAAAATTAGGAAACATAATGGCGGCAACTACAGGAAGGGTAAGACCGGAAGTTCTTAGTATATAGTCAAAAAGTATCTTTTAAAATCGTGCGAATGTTGCCTGTAGGTTTGAGGAAACTACCTGGTTATTATTATATCTTCGAATTAAGCGATTCAAATAATAATGATCGAACTTCGCTTGCGAAGCTCGTTTGATCACCTATTATTTTCTACAACTCATAGAGGTGTTTTACTCATCAACATCCAACTCAGTACCAACAACCTCTACGTAGCTTTAAAAACCCGACTGCATTTTTTGATATTGTTATTAAACCCGTTTACGAATGCTACTTTATTCGTATATATTTGAGATGGTCACGTTAAGACCTTTCAAATGATACCTATATTATATTTTTTGTTGACATAAATTAATTGTCATTTTGCCATTGTTGTTATTTCAATTTTAACAATTTAGGTATCATATGTCACCCGAGATGGTGCAAGGATTCTAATGATACCAAACACATTTAAACAATGAATTCACTTGGCACAGATGTATTCTAGGATAAACTGAGCTGATTTAGACCGGTAGCCATCAGCCACCCCCTGGTGGTTAGGGAGGGGGGATATTCAAAGTTACACGCCGCCGCGCTTCAGATAAAAACTTATATCGGCTTCAGTTTACCTATCACCTCGAGTGTGGTGTCATTTTCTGATAAACCACAGATGTGGCTTTCATTTTTGATGTAATAATTACACTCCTTAATATAAATTTATTATGATACATAAAGAAGTTTCACAACATCAGCTTATCTTTTTTGTTTCAACACACAATATTTTACAATATATGTACAACATCATATTAAAAAAAAATACAGTCAAATAGCCCAATTTATGCAGATTAAAAAAACGTATAGTTTTAATTTATACCATTTATTTTAGACAAGTAGGATAATTAAATACACCCGCGCGGCGGGGCGAATTAAGACAGCGGGCGGAACTAACAGAGACGAGAACTCGCAATGAAGCATTGAAATTTTACCTACCACCTCGAGTGTGGTGTCATTTTTTGATCAACCGGGCATGAGGATTTCATTTTTGGGACATTTAATATACAATTTTCTTGAAAAAAAGTAAAATATTGTCGAAAATATCAAAACCGATTTCTATTTTTTTTTGTATTAAATTTGAAAAAATACTAAAGTTTTTGCAAAGAAAAAAATAATATCTCAAAGAACATATATTCAGCTTTAAAAAAAATATATGTATCTCTATGTGGAAAAAATCGAACATCCAAGTCAATATTTTAAAGTTAACTTCTATTTAGCAAAATTTTGAACATCTCACACTTACCAGTGGGTCTCATCTCAAGCAACCCTCCCCATAAAGTACGGTGGGCTTGGCTTTTGGGCTATTAGTAGTGCTTCTCCGATACAGAGGATGCTTGGCGTGTCTGTAACTCGGGTAAGAATTTGCCAGTCGAAAAAGCTAACCAAGCAGTCATCAAGCAGGCAAACTTATGGAAAACAGTAAAAATTCATCCGAGGAGGCCCGTTGCTCCCTTCACGAACCCTAGGAGGGTCTCTTTTTGATTCTAATACTTTAAGGATAGCAGTGTGCCTCCGCCAACGCGGTGTCCCCTTGTTTTACAGACAGAAAATTTACAGAATTTTGTTTCACAGAAAATGTTTCATATATGATTTGGTCCTTGTATTTTTGCTTCGAATATTTTTATTTACTTGAAAGAAACAAATTCCACATAAAATCAATTCAATGAATTTTATAATTTTTTTTTTCAATAAACAAACTTATCAAACAATTATAATTATTTTTTAACGAATATTGTTTGGTCAGTGTATTTTTTCATAGTATTTTATTTCAACGACAACAGTATACAAAGACGTGGGAAACTCAATATTCTGTGAATATTTTTTGTTAAACAAAATTCTACGAAATTACTCAGTTTGGAGAATAAGGGTACACCAATAATAACAAAATCATACATACATACATACATACCTTCACGCCTGTCTCCCAATGGGGTAGGCAGAGACTATGGAACGCCAGGTGCACCGGTCCAAACATACAACTTTCGCTTCCTCTACATTCATCAATCTCTTCATGCACGTACGTCGGTTTCGGGTGCTTTTGATTTGGCCCTTATGCAGTACCTCGCGAATCTGATCACCGTACGTCCGTCTAGGACGTCCCCTACCGACATCTCCGCTCATTCTCGCTCGCCATATCTCTTTCGTAACTCTTCTTTCATCCATCCTTTCTAAATGACCGAACCATCTTAGCATACCCTTTTCAATTTTAGTCACTACATCTTCTTTCAATCCACATCGTTCTCGGATCTCACTATTTCTTACTCTATCTATCATTCTAACTCCACACATACTTCTTAGAGCTCTCATTTCAACTGCATTAATCCTGCTTTCGTTCTTCTTCTGCCATACCCAAGATTCACTACCATACATCAAAGTTGGTGTCAATACTCCCTGGACAATAGCAAGGCGAGCTTTGCTCGATATGACCTTGTTTGACAAGATTGAGTGTAACGCCCCATTGATCATATTTCCCGCTTTTACTCTTCTTTCAATATCCCCGTCACATTTTCCATCTCTCGTAAACACAGACCCTAAATACACAAACTCATCCACTTGCTCCACTTTTTCATCTCCAATCATTATTTGACATTCTGTAGCAGTTTCATCCCTCTCCACAACCATCACTTTCGTCTTTTTCACATTCACTTTCATGTCTTTCCTTTTAAACGCCTCATTCATCAAAGTCATCATTTGTTGTAAGTGGTCTGCCGATGATGCAAGGAGAACTTGATCATCGGCATATAACAAAGTTTTAAAAACTGACTCATTCATCCTTATTCCACAATCATACTCTCTCAGATCTGATAAACAACTGTCCATAAATAGGTTGAACAGCCAAGGAGACGCTACACAGCCCTGTCGAACACCACGTACGATGCTAAACCAGTCCGTACACGTCCCATTTATCCTGACACAGGCACTCGAGTCATTATATAATGATTTGAGAGCCCGTATCAGAATACTGTCCACCCCATACATGGAAATAGTGGTCCACAGTTCATCCCTCACCACTCTGTCATACGCCTTCTCTAAGTCAATAAAGGCACAGAAAACCTTTTGGTGTTTGGCTATGGCTTTTTCAACTATACACCTTAAAGAGAAGACTTGATCCACACATCCCATCTCCTTTCGAAATCCCGCTTGCACATCCCAAATCTTACTTTCTGTTGCTAACATCACCCTTTCAATCAATACCTTTGCATACAATTTGCCTACGACACTCAGGAGGCTTATACCGCGATAACTTTTGCATTCCTGCTGTGATCCCTTACCTTTATACAGAGGCACAATCACGGCCTTTCTCCAGTCATCTGGAACTCGACCGGACCGCCAGCACAGGTTAAATAGGAGGAACAGCAGGCTTGCTACAACGCCTCTACCCTCTTTGATCATTTCAGCAGATATCCTATCATACCCAGCAGCTTTACCCACTTTCATACTCTTTGTAGCATTCATTATCTCTTCCATACTAATACTACTGTCACAAAATATTTCTTCACCAACATAATTACTTCCATTACCACCACTCTGCTCAAACAAACTCTCAAAATATCCCTTCCACTGTTTCAACATTTCCACTTCATCTCTAATAACATCCCCATTTGAATCCCTTATCACACCTATTTTCGAATCTCCTGCTTTGCCTCGAGCTGTTCTGACTAAATGCCAGAATAACTTTGCATTGGCTCGAAAGTTCGAGGAGAATTCCCGATCATACTTGCCCTTGCGTTCTTCTTTCTTTCGGTTAACTACATCTTTAACTTTCTTTTTCAAAAATACATACTTCTCTTTTATTGTTCTTTCGATACTGTTATTTACATCACCTTGAACTCTTCTGTTAGCTCTAGCAGCTAACAGGTCATTCCATACTTTCTTCTTTTGCGTTACCACATCTTTCACTTCATCATCCCACCACTCATTCCTAATCTTCTTACCATTCCTCCTCTTACTGATGCCACATACATCAGACGCGGTTTCAATCACACCATTTTTAAAGTTTGTCCACAATTCTTCTATATCATTACATTCCTCTTCGAAAACCGGCCTAAATCTATCATTCAGTAATTTCCGATATTCATCACCGACATTCTCTTCTTTCAGTCTTTCAACTTTTACTCTTTCTGTTCTTATTATAGGTATACGTGCGTGATGCCGCCATTTGTTTTGCAGTCCAGCTATTCTAGTACCTACGAGAAAATGATCAGTGCCGACATCAACACCCCGATAAACCCTCGTATCTTTTACTTTCACTCTCAGACGATTATCAACTATAACAAAATCTATCATACTTCTCTCTGATTGCCTCTGCCATGTATACATATGAATGCGTTTGTGACTAAACATTGTGTTAGTCACCGCAAGCATTTTCTCCAAGCATATACTTAACAAACTTTCACCATTCTCATTCACTCTCTCATCTCCAAACTTTCCTAAAATCTTTTCATATCCATCTCGACATACCCCCACCCAGCCATTAAAATCACCTAACATAATTATCCTAACTAATAACAAAATCAATACAACATAATACATAATATATCTTTTAGTATAAGGGTTATAAAATAAATACTATAGTATGATATAAATATGAGTGAGCGAGCGAGCGTAGCGAGCGAGCAAGACCTCTCTGGGCAGAACCGACTTGAATAGGTTAGGTTAGAAGGCTATGGCGGGAGCGAAGCGAAGCAAGCTCCCGCCTTTGCCTTCGAGGTTATTTTTTTACATCCTTTGAATAAACTATGCGAAACAATTTGATTGTAAATTAAAATAGTTGTTTGCGTTTATATTATACGTAAGGTAAGCAAAATAAGGGTACCCAAATAATAATTGCTACAGTGCATTTGAGTTTCATATGCAATAATTTCAAATAGTACATAAAACGTATGTATACGTAACTATAGTAAACAGTACATTACAATTTAAAAAAAATCCTTATTGCACGTAATAATTTAATTTCAGAATAATCTTATTTATGCTGCAGTATTTGATTACTACGATCATCTTTATCTGAGTATTTTCGTTTTCTAGCTTTTGATGGGCGACCACATTAAATTTATTCAATATCAGCCGTGTTTGATATTGATTCTTTAATTAGTTCCTTGATGAGCAGGTAGGTCTTGGGATTAGGTTTACCAATCATTTCATTAATTTTATGATGCCAGCCTTCAGCTGCATTCTGTGTTCTTGGCATTTTCATAGTATTTAATTCATGGCAACTCCAAAATTCAGGTGAGTATTTGGGTTGGCTACTTATGGTGCGAAAAATAGTTTTCTTGAAACAAATTCGCCATCATTTTACTGTCGTCATCTTCTAGACTTTCCATAATTTTTGAAGGTTCCAAGTAACTAAGTGCTACAAGACTTTTCATTTCAAGATTGAATTTTATATTCTTCGCATATTTTTTTGAGAGTTTGTTTGCTTGTATTCTTCTGTAAAGAAATATTGGTTAGGTTAGAATTGTGACCCCTACAGAAATGATATGAGCCTGATTATATAATATTATATTATTAAAAATAATACTTAACCTGTAAATTATTTGACTGAAATGAAAGCGGCAACCCTTCATAATAGTATTTTCAAAATTAGATCGCAAACTCATAATGACAGCCTTTTCAAAGTCAAGAATACACACTTTCGGACATATCTTTATGTTATTTTCGGATCCATTATCCAATATTAGTTCAAATATTAAGTCAAACGTTCGCTTGTCTTTGTGTGTACATATAAACAAAAAATGAATGCAAATGTTTTTTTATTGTCCAAAAATATATTACCTTTTATGGTGTACAGTTGTTGAAAGATGAGAAGAGCAGTGGCATCAAGTATCCAGTAATCCGATTGACTTAATATTTTTACAAAGTTTAACGTTGACATCAAGAGTATTCTTTTGTTGTTGTCATAAGTCCGATCTTTTATGACAAAATTGACACCATTAATTTGAGTTGCTAAAGCGTTTAACTCAAAATTTATATCAGTAGGTTCACACATGCGTATTTTGTTTTTTGTCTTTTGGCGATAAATTATTTGTTTTAGAGCTGACGTAGAAGGCAAACATTCTTTAGCTTCTGGATCTGTTTTTTCTTTAGTATTTTGCAAAATGTTGCACACTTTTGATTCTGAAGATGAGTTTTCTTTGAGTTTCAGTTTAAATTCTGCAATTCCTTTTGCTGTCGGGTCTGGCCCATGATTATGACTTCGTGGCTGTTTAGATATTGTATGTAAACCACAATCATTTACTGTTGTATTGACAGTTGAAGTACATTTGTAAGTTTTATTATAACCTCGTGGATCCCCACGTACTTTATAAAGCACAAATTACCTGACTAGGTTACTTTTACAACCTTACTAATATAGGTATCGGGATCCACGAGGATAATACATGTCACATGACCAGTACACGACATTATAACTTTGTTTGGTTTTTATGTACGTATTACCGTCTACGTTCAGTTTTAATCCTTCTCTGTTTGATTTAAACACTTCACAGGCTATACTATTTAATTCTGTATCACTCATTTTGACTCAAAAAGCATACGTGTACAATACGTGCATATGTAGTCACCATTAATGAGAATAACAAGGCGGTTTTCCTATTTGGCTACAATTTACCCGCATTGTTTCTGTGAATGCGGTGTTGTAATTTTATAGGAGGGTATGCTTTTTTTCAAACGTTTCATTTCACACACGTTCACAAACTGCTACCTACTCTATAAGTTGATTTTATTGTTATTAAGTTATATATTAACTAAATAATATGAGAACATCTTATACTATGACATGAAAAAAGAAATATTGAATTTTAATTGAAATAAAAAACGATAATTTAAATGTCTTCAAATTAATTATTCTACATATTCATTTTTCTATGAAATGATAATACGAGTAAAAAGTTACATGAAATAAAATTCTAAACAACTTCTATCTGTAAAATAACGTACAACCGTTTTAAAGTCTACGAGCCGCATCCTTTTTGCCCTTGTGGAAATGCAGTCGACGACCTAGGACACCACGGTCTGTGTTACCAATCCAGTGCTGGTCGAGTTTACAGACATGCATCAATAACCTTTTTGATCCGTCGGGCTTTAGCACAATTTCATTCCCGTCTTCGCTTGAGCCCACTGGCCTGTCTGCCTCAGATGAAAAGAGACCCGACGAACGCACTTTAGTACCGTGGCATTTTTGTCTTCCCTTGGCGTGAGACGTTACTTGAGTTGATACGCTAGCAGTCTCAAGTCTCATGTGCAAGGTTCTGCTCGCAAGCCAGGGACCGCCGCAGGCCACGCCCAAACCATCAAGTGCTGCAAATAAGCTTTTTAAGCCAAATTACGTAGTAGTTTGCTAGAGAAAATTGTAGGCCGTGGTCATCTGACACAGATAAATTTATAATAGAAGTGTCAGATAAATTAATCAGCGTCTCTGGCAACTACAGGCAAGGCTCCTTTTTTTCCCCAAGACTGAGCATCGCAGTGCAGCGGAGTAACGCTGCGAGTGTCCTCGGTATGATGCCGCAAGTGGGTGCAATGGAGGGCTTTAGTAAAAGGGTCGTTTTCAAAAAAAAAAAAACATAGTTAAGGCGTTTAACCCTTTACCTACGGGGCCTTGAATCACCCAGTCACCGCTCAATTCGGGCATGTTTTGGCGAAAGTCAGCGGTTAGGCATAATTTGACTTACGTGAAACTTTTGAAGTATTACAGCTACACACTTGATATTTTACACACACATTAAGTATAATGTGTTTAATCAATAAATAATCACTTGAAGTAATAATATTCACATTTTTTTCTGATGTCAAGCCATATATCAGTCACGAAGAAATTGAAGATTTTTAAGTTACTACTCGCGGATTTTGCAAGTTAAAAAACATTAGTTTATAGTATGTTTAACACAAATAAACACTTAAGTGATGATAATTGTTAAAATAATTCATAAAATATTAATCACTTAAAACGTTTCATAAAAACAATTAGCCATTTATGAAAAATAGTGAAGTACCTCTATCGACACAGTTGTCGATATGTCGATAACGACACACCATCGATTATGGCGAAAAAATTCGAGCAATAATTTGCTATTGTGTATAAATTATAAAAACCTTTATAAGATTTTGTAGTTAGTACGAGTGTGCACTAAGGTACCTAATAATGATTTTATAACATGTTAAATTACAATATTTAAACCAAAACCGGTGAAATAAACTAAAAATAACACTCAAAACGCTCCCACGCCGTACTCGCACAAGTCGATGATATCAAGACGAGTCGATGAACAACACTATTGTCCGCCATATTGAGTTCGATTATTTGCACTTCTCTGCAGTACGGGTGTCAATCCCAGTTGACAGCAAAAAAGCGAAAATTTTAAAAATATTTTTATATCAGTGCCATCTACCGAAACATTATGATATTTTTTCCTTTGCATCTATACCAGTACATAAAGTGACCGCTATTACCAAGACACAAGGTCTCGTTTTGTTTCAAAAAAAAATTGAACATGACCTTCGATTCGACCAATTATAGTTGATACCCGTACTGCAGCGGTGTTGCCTTACTGGCAACTCTGGTTGACACCCGTAGGTAAAGGGTTAATTAAAACAAAACTTTTTTGATTACTTTGTGTAACGATTGTGTAACGATACGATTTGTATAACGTTACCCATATAAACTATATGGTTCGGTTCGGTTGTTTGGATGCGATCGTGATTTTGTAGCGGGAAAATAATTCTACGCGTACGAAGTCGCGGGCGTCCTCCTAGTAATGCCAAAAATTACAATATGAACCATAAGGACCTAGGCGTAAAAATGTATCTTAGAAAATGTAAACTATCGTCACAGTATTATTTTTATATAGATATTACTGAGTTTATCCCATTGTTACAATTTCCACCACAGTGGCATAATTCGGTACATTGTAACAGTTTTTTTGACAGTTGCACCTAACACCGCACTGTGACTTGCTCGTGCACCGATTTAGTTCCAGACAAGCTGTAGCAGCAACGGGTGCAGTATTCGGAATTGGTTTCCAATTGTGATTCGATTGTATTTCCCATCCCCAATCTGCCGGACTGAGAAGAAGAATCGGCACCATCGTCCCCATACGTGCACACCCTGGTAAACGGCTCTTAGGAGATGCTGCTGGAATCTACCGGTGTGAAGTTAGCGGCTCCAACATTTGGCCGCCAACTTTTGGCCGCTAACTTCAACCCGAAATTACCCTACCAAATTAAGAAGTTGTGTAGAAAACTGTTTCAAAATAACAACAAATAGTACATTTTGCGACTGCAGTAAAAAATCTGAATCTAATTATAACAAGCTATCTAACTTGGGTTCCATCAAAATTTCAGTAATTAGTTCAACAGATGTGTGTGTTTATTAACAGCGACCTAACTATTTTAGAGAAATACTGAAATAAATGAAAACAGAAATACATGACACTCTGGAATAGCACTAGAGCTTTCTGTAAAGGCAACCAGAACTCACTTACCTACATTACTTTTGACACTGTGCCTGTTTAAAAGTTAGAGGCCGATTGAATGAAATAACCAAATTCGCAATAAATCAAAAAAATAAAAAGATAGTTTTGTTGAGTGATATAAATTAAAAACACTGATAAATGAGCTTTTGATAAAAGCTTTAACATCAAAATTTTAGTTATTATTTCCAAAGATGTGTGTTTAAATTTATATTTATACCTAATTTTAATGAGTGTTATTAATTGAAAGCAGTGATAAACGAGCTTTTGAAAAAAGCTTTAACAATAATATTTTAGTAATTAGTTCAAAAGACGTGTGTGTTTGTTTTACAGCGGCCTAATAATTTTGAGAAAAAACCGGTATTGATGAAAATCTGGAATACTTAACACTCTGGAATGGCATAAAATCAATGCAGTAGCACGAGAGCTTTCTGTAAAGGCATCCAGAACTCACTTACCAACATTACTTTTGACACTGCGCCTGTTTAAAAGTTAGCGGCCGATTGAATGAAATTACAAAATTCTCAACAAATCAAAAAAATAAAACGATAGTTTTATTGAGTGATATTCAATAAAAACACTGATGAACGAGCTTTTGATAAAAGCTTTAACAATAATATTTTGGTAATTAGTTCAAAAGATGTGTGTGTTTGTTTTACAGCGGTCTAATTATTTTAGAGGAAAACTAAAATAATTGAAAAACTGGAATACATGACACTCTGGAATGGCATAAAATCAATGCTATAGCACTAGAGCTTTCTGTAAAAGCATTCAGAACTCACTTACCTACATTACTTTTGACACTGTGCCTGTTTAAAAGTTAGCGGCCGATTGAATGAAATAACCAAATTCTCAATAAATCAAAAAAAATAAAAAGAGTTTTTTTGAGTGATATTTATTAAAAACAATGATAAAGGAGCTTTTGATAAAAGCTTTAACATAAATATTTTAGTAATTAGTTCAAAAGATGTGTGTGTTTGTTTTACAGCGGCCTAATAATTTTGAGAAAAATCCGATATTGATGAAAATCTGGAATACTTAACACTCTGGAATGGCATAAAATCAATGCAGTAGCAAGAGAGCTTTCTGTAAAAGCATTTAGAACTCACTTACCTACATTAATTTTGACACTGCGCCAACAAAAAATAAAAAGATAGTTTTATTGAGTGATATTAATTAAAAACAATAATAAACGAGCTTTTGATAAAAGCTTTACCTACATTACTTCTGACACTGTGCCTGTTTAAAAGTTAGCGGCCGATTGAATGAAATTACGAAATTCTCAATAAATCAAACAAATAAAAAGATAGTTTTATTGAGTGATATTAATTACAAACAATGACAAACGAGCTTCTGATAAAAGCTTTAACATAAATATTTTAGTAATTACTTCAAAAGATGTGTGTTTTTGTTTTACAGCGGCCTAATTATTTCGAGACAAAACCGAAATAAATGAAAAACTGGAATACATAACACTCTGGAATGGCATAAAATCAATGCAGTAGCACGACAGCTTTCTGTAAAAGCATTCAGAACTCACTTACTAACATTACTTTTGACACTGTGCCTGTTTAAAAGTTAGCAGCCGATTGAATGAAACTATGATATTCTCAATGTATATTTTTTTTTTAAAGATAGTTATAATTTGAGTGATATTAATTTAAAACAATGATAAACGAGCTTTTGATAAAACCTTTAACATAAATATTTTAGTAATTAGTTCAAAAGATGTGTGTGTTTGTTTTACAGCGGCCTAATAATTTCGAGATAATACCGAAATAAATGAAAAACTGGAATACATAACAATCTGGAATGGCATAAAATCAATGCAGTAGCACGAGAGCTTTCTGTAAAAGCATTCAGAACTCACTTACCAACATTAATTTTGACACTGTGCCTGTTTAAAAGTTAACGGCCGATTGAATGAAATAACGAAATTCTCAATAAATCAAAAAAAAAAAGATATATTTATTGAGTTATATTAATTAAAAACAATGATAAACGAACTTTTGATAAAAGTTTTAACATAAATATTTTAGTAATTAGTTCAAAAGATGTGTGCGTTTGTTTTACAGCGGCCTAATAATTTTGAGAAAAAACCGATATTGATGAAAATCTGGAATACTTAACACTCTGGAATGGCATAAAATCAATGCAGTAGCACGAGAGCTTTCTGTAAAAGCATTCAGAACTCACTTACCTACATTACTTTTGACACTGTGCCAGTTTAAAAGTTAGCGGCCGATTTAATGAAATAACAAAATTCTCAATAACACAAAAAAATAAAAAGATAGTTTTATTGAGCGATATTAATTAAAAACACTGACAAACGAGCTTTTGATAAAAGCTTTAACATCAAAATTTTAGTTATTAGTTCAATATATGTGTGTGTTTGTTCAACAGCAGCCTAATTATTTTAGAGGAAAACTGAAATAAATTAAAAACTGGAATACATGACACTCTGGAATGGCATTAAATCAAATCAGGCAACCAGAACTCACTTACCTACATTACTTCTGACACTGTGCCTGTTTAAAAGTTAGCGGCCGATTGAATGAAATTACGAAATTCTCAATAAATCAAACTAATAAAAAGATAGTTTTATTGAGTGATATTAATTACAAACAATGACAGAGTTTTTGATAAAAGCTTTAACATAAATATTTTAGTAATTACTTCAAAAGATGTGTGTGTTTGTTTTACAGCGGCCTAATAATTTCGAGACAAAACCGAAATAAATGAAAAACTGGAATACATAACACTCTGGAATGGCATAAAATCAATGCAGTAGCACGAGAGCTTTCTGTAAAAGCATTCAGAACTCACTTACCAACATTACTTTTGACACTGTGCCTGTTTAAAAGTTAGCAGCCGATTGAATGAAATTATGAAATTCTCAATGAATAAAAAAATTGAAAAGATAGTTATAATTTGAGTGATATTAACCTTTAACATAAATATTTTAGTAATTAGTTCAAAAGATGTGTGTGTTTGTTTTACAGCGGCCTAATAATTTCGAGACAATACCGAAATAAATGAAAAACTGGAATACATAACACTCTGGAATGGCATGAAATCAATGCAGTAGCACGAGAGCTTTCTGTAAAAGCATTCAGAACTCACTTACCGACATTACTTTTGACACTGTGCCTGTTTAAAAGTTAGCAGCCGATTGAATGAAATTATGAAATTCTCAATGAATAAAAAAATTGAAAAGATAGTTATAATTTGAGTGATATTAAACTTTCACATAAATATTTTAGTAATTAGTTCAAAAGATGTGTGTGTTTGTTTTACAGCGGCCTAATAATTTCGAGACAATACCGAAATAAATGAAAAACTGGAATACATAACACTCTGGAATGTTATAAAATCAATGCAATAGCACGAGAGCTTTCTGTAAAAGCATTCAGAACTCACTTACCAACATTACTTTTGACACTGTGCCTGTTTAAAAGTTAGCAGCCGATTGAATGAAATTATAAAATTCTCAATATATAAAAAAATTGAAAAGATAGTTGTATTGAGTGATATTAATTTAAAACAATGATAAACGAGCTTTTGATAAAACCTTTAACATAAATATTTTAGAAATTAGTTCGAAATATGTGTGTGTTTGTTTTACAGCGGCCTAATAATTTTGAGAAAAAACCGATTTAAGCTAAAAACTGGAATGGCATAAAATCAATGCAGTTGCACGAGAGCTTTCTGTAAAGGCATTCAGAACTCACTTACCTACATTACTTTTGACACTGTGCCAGTTTAAAAGTTAGCGGCCGATTTAATGAAATAACAAAATTCTCAATAAATCAAAAAAATAGAAAGATAGTTTTATTGAGTGATATTGATTTAAAACAATGATAAACGAGCTTTTGATAAAAGCTTTAACATACATATTTTAGTAATTAGTTCAAAAGATGTGTGTGTTTGTTTTACAGCGGCCTAATAATTTCGAGACAAAACCGAAATAAATGAAAAACTGGAATACATAACACTCTGGAATGGCATAAAATCAATGCAGTAGCACGAGAGCTTTTTGTAAAAGCATTCAGAACTCACTTACCAACATTACTTTTGACACTGTGCCTGTTTAAAAGTTAGCAGCCGATTGAATGAAATTATGAAATTCTCAATGAATAAAAAAATTGAAAAGATAGTTATAATTTGAGTGATATTAACCTTTAACATAAATATTTTAGTAATTAGTTCAAAAGATGTGTGTGTTTGTTTTACAGCGGCCTAATAATTTCGAGACAATACCGAAATAAATGAAAAACTGGAATACATAACACTCTGGAATGGCATAAAATCAATGCAGTAGCACGAGAG
Source organism: Acleris cristana (assembly GCA_948252455.1). Lineage (NCBI taxonomy): Eukaryota > Metazoa > Arthropoda > Insecta > Lepidoptera > Tortricidae > Acleris > Acleris cristana. The sequence goes on from OX411771.1 coordinate 39,079,094, forward strand.
CTTTCTGTAAAAGCATTCAGAACTCACTTACCAACATTACTTTTGACACTGTTCCTGTTTAAAAGTTAGCAGCCGATTGAATGAAATTATAAAATTCTCAATATATAAAAAAATTTAAAAGATAGTTGTATTGAGTGATATTAATTTAAAACAATGATAAACGAGCTTTTGATAAAACCTTTAACATAAATATTTTAGTAATTAGTTCAAAATATGTGTGTGTTTGTTTTACAGCGGCCTAATAATTTTGAGAAAAAACCGATTTAAGCTAAAAACTGGAATGGCATAAAATCAATGCAGTTGCACGAGAGCTTTCTGTAAAGGCATTCAGAACTCACTTACCTACATTACTTTTGACACTGTGCCAGTTTAAAAGTTAGCGGCCGATTTAATGAAATAACAAAATTCTCAATAAATCAAAAAAATAAAAAGATAGTTTTATTGAGTGATATTGATTTAAAACAATGATAAACGAGCTTTTGATAAAAGCTTTAACATAAATATTTTAGTAATTAGTTCAAAAGATGTGTGTGTTTGTTTTACAGCGGCCTAATTATTTTGAGACAAAACCGAAATAAATGAAAAACTGGAATACTTAACACTCTGAAATGGCATAAAATCAATGCTATAGCACTAGAGCTATGAACTAACAAAACTATGAATTAACAAAATATTGAAAAAAAAAATTTCATCAACGAACTTAACAAATCTTTTAATAAGTTTTGGATGGGATACAATACACCTACAAAACTGCTCTCCTTAATATACCTCAATATACCACAAGACCTTATTCCCTTAGTCGTCTCTTATGACTTCCACAGTAAGACATGAAGTGACACTATTCTAAGCCGGCAACCACACCCTTTTATAAGTATCTAATTAAAAGTGTTATTGTTATTTAAAAAATAATTTTAATAATTATAAAGGCAATAGTTTGGATGTTTGTTACACAATCACGCTAGAATGATTCTTTTAACGTTTTAGGGTATTTCTCAGAGCGTTTGAAACGCTGTCACAACCGTGGTCGCAATATTGACGGCTTCCCTGTAGACTCGAATGCCATTTGCGGCTATTCTGTAGAACTCAACCTCTGCTTACAATTCTTATCAAATTTGTTTAGCTTTTCCTCAGAAAATCGTCAAAATTGTAGCCACGGTTGTGACAGCGTTTCAAACGCTCTGAGAAATACCCTTTATTTTAAAATCACAATAAAGTTGATATAGCGCAATTCGGGCTGCAAGATAGGTAGTTATTAATTTTAATATAATTAATTTATTGTAACATACTTTTAAAATCTAAGCCTATGCCTTGAAATGGTTTTAACATTTTCATAGATTGTTAGAAACGAACTGACGTCTACATATTTTATGGACTGCCTATAAGGCATCTGTCAATGCAAATTTATGTTATAAGTAATTTAGAAAATGTAGTAAGTACTTATTGCATTTTTTTAACAATAAGTAAATATAAACAATAACTTCACATAAATATTCATCTAGTAATCTTACAATACATTAATACCTAACTTTTATTTTTATTTCTAAATGATTTTTTTCGAGTATTCCGCCGACAAAGACTTGCAAATAATAAAGGGATTAGGCTCGCCGCCGCCGCCTAGTTGAATCTTATCGGCAGCGTTCCTCGAGAACAATCGACTCCACGATAAACAATGACCCGTCCGAAGCTGCTATAGTTAAACATTGCTCCTACCAACGGTCCGTCATTTCAACTATTTGTTTGTACCACGTTCTAATCTTGAAAAATTGTACCTATAGGTATACTAATGTTATAAATGCGAATGTATGGATGTTTGTTACCCGATCACGTCAAAACGCGACGGATCTAAATCAAATTTGATTCACAGAGATAGAATAGCACATGAGTTACTTTTTATCCCGGAAAATTAGAGAGTTCCTGAGATAATTGCGATGAACGACTTCTAAGTGGATGGAGTCGCGTGCAAAAGATAGTAGGTACCTGTGATTATAAAGTTGTATTAAATAGCAAAAACATATATTATTGAAATATCATGGATAACATTTTAATTAAAAAGCTGTTTTTGCTCTAATGCATTATTATAATAAGATTTTTTTTAGCATTAGAAATTCGGTAACCAAAGAAGCAGGTGACGTTAACCTTTTTCTAAATCTTTAATAACAATGACAACAAACTTCAACGGAATTAAACTCAACAACTCAAACAATAAATGATTCTGGGACAACTAGTAGGTACCTAGAAAGTATCGCACTCGCAAGACATACGTTTAAAAACAAAGATGAACAAACAAGATAATGGCGGACACCGCGGACATAATTATGCGACCAATTGAAATTTCAAAATTCCCAATCCGTATATATACGGGGGGGAGGGCTTTTTCAATATAACTTTTTTCGTTCATAATCATTTTATCTTCATAAAATTGTTATTCATCATTTTTATTATCGCTGGAACCAAAAACCGTAAACGTGTAGATAAGGCTAGGCTAGTCAGGTTTGATTTATAAAAATCCCGAAAAAGTAACAGTTACTGAAAAAATACGTTATGAATTCCGATGATTATATAATAAATTATAACATTTTATGATTAAAAATAATTGTGAGATACATTGACATATGGACCTTGTAACGGGACACGAGTCTCTTTATAGCCTGACCAGAAAAATAAATACCTCGCCATATACCTAGCGGAAATTATATTACTGACATTTCTATTGCAATTCCCGAAACACAGATAAAAAAGTATTAGTAGCGACCCCAAGAGAGGTTTTTTTTATAAAACGATCCGTTTGTTTGTTCTTTGGGTTTTTTATCAAGCAATATTTTTGTGATAAATTAAAGTTATCACAAAATGTTAACGCATTATTATTGAAAAATCTTTGTACGTAAAAGCAAACTACACATTTTGCAATTTTCTATTGTAATGCAAAATGGTCCAACATGACACATGTCATGTGTTTTAATAATTTTCCACTTATTCCGTCATACTATCGTAAACATTCCCAATAAAAAACCTTACATTTACTTCTTGAAAGTTCTTTCTAATGCTAAAAGAAAACAATATAGTAAGCATTGTCTTTTTGATTTTTCTTGTCAATTTAGATTTCATTTCCTTAAGTGTCGTTTAGATTTGTGTTGGTAAGAACAGCCAGTTGTGGCAAGTTATTTTATCGCTAAACAGACTGAAGCTGTCGAGCTCAAAAATTGTATTATAAGTTGTAACATTACCTTGTACAAAATAAAACAAAGCATTCAATCAGTAGGCACAAAGTATGTTTACCTGCGCACCTGGGTAATGACGTAGACCGTAGTTAAAAAAAACATGGCATGGTAAAAAAATACCATGCTTGTCCGTTGACGACAATGCAATGCTTTAAATACTTTAAAGTAATATCGAAAAAAAAACATAACTTTGACTCACTGTTCTGGTCTTATTGGACTTTAGCAGTGCTTTTAACACCGTTGACTTTGACATCCTCCTCGGCATCCTTGAAACGTTTAATGTCTCTTCTACGGCTCTCTCGTGGTTCCAATCATATCTCCTTGGGAGGCGCCAGCTTGTTAAGGTAGATGACACTGTCTCTTCCTGGAGGGATTTGTCCGCTGGTGTCCCCCAGGGAGCTGTGCTGTCCCCGCTTCTGTTTTCCATATTTATTAATGGCATCACTGCTTCCCTCCAATCTTGCTTTCACCTTTATGCAGACGATTTGCAGATTTACGCCTCGGCTGGTATTGATGATTTTCCCTCCTTAATAAGCCTAATAAACTCTGACCTTGCGACTATTCGAGACTGGGCAGCTAACTACGGGCTAAAAATCAACGCGAGAAAATCGCAAGCAATTGTTATCGGTAGTCCACATTTTATCGCAAAGTTGTCTGACATTGTGTGTCCGAATTTGGTATTCGACGGTACTATCATTCCTTTTTCAACCACTGTCAAAAATTTGGGTCTCACAATGGATCAGACGCTTTCCTGGTCGGCTCATGTTTCTGAAGTTAGTCGTAAACTCTTTAGATCTCTCCATTCTCTTAGGCGCCTGCAGAATTTTCTACCCCTTCGCACCAAGATTACTCTTGCGCAATCTCTTCTTCTCCCTTTATTCGACTATGGTGACATCGCATATATTGACGCTACTGAAGAGCTGCTCAATAAGCTGGAACGGCTTCAGAACGTGTGCATTCGGTACATATTTGGCTTGCGGAAATTTGACCATGTGTCTGATTTCCGTACTCAGCTAAAATGGTTGCCCATTAGGTCGCGTAGAAATGTCCATATCCTGTCGTTGCTATTTAATATCCTTTTCAATCCTCAATCCCCTCCTTACCTTGTCGAACGGTTTTCTTTCTTAGCTACCGGCTCCCAGAACCGCTTACGCTCGAGTGCCAACCTACTCCTTGCTTTTCCTGCTAGCAAATCCAAATGTTATTCTAAATCCTTCTCGGTACATTCTGTTCGTTTATGGAATAGTCTTCCAACTGACATCAGGCAATCACAATCTGTTGCTTCACTTAGATCTAGGCTTAAGAAATACTGGCTTGACTCTTGTTCCTGATCTAAGACTGTATGTCCTTTCTACCTTTCATACTTATATTATATATATATTTTATATTTATTTATTTAATTATGTATTTATTTATATTTATACAAGTATATTCATTTATTTATTATCTATTTATTTGCTATTATTATTTTAGTCTTTTGTATCTTTAATTGTTGTACGTTTAGCCATCCGTTGTTTTTATTAATATCCCAATCGCTCAAAGGTTAACTGGAAGAGATCCCTTAAAGGGATAAGTTCGCCTTTGTACATACCTTTTGTGTTTCTGTTTCTTTTTAATTTGTTATTTTCTGTTTGTACAATAAAGAGTTTACATACATACATACATACTAGTTTATTGTAAATTAGAAATGAAGTTATAGGTATTTATTTTCCCTTTCATAGAAATACTTTAAAGCTCTTGAGTGTTATTCTCTTAAAAACGGCGTTCGGTCGGTCGAACGAGTGAGCGAGTGAACGCGGCGCACCGGCGAGTTTATGTAGTCCCGTCAGAACGTACGAAACACATTTTAAGGGGGTGAATTCTCAATTAAGCAGCCTTTTTAAGTTCGAACGTTTGGCAGAAGCCCTGGGGGGTAATTCTGTCAAAAGCAGGAGTGATCGAACGCAGAGGCGATCACACATCACATCGCCACCACATTGCCTGTCATTTCTGACATTGACAATTGACTTTTGCTGTCATATTAGTAAAATGACGTTTGAAACCTAAGGCTTGTCGCAAATGCCCTAAACTAGCCCTTATTTATATACTTACTAAAGAGTTTTAAAATTACGTATGTAGCATTTTCCGGTACTTTAGTAATAAAATGACCTAATACATAACGATTTTACCGACGGCAGTACCTAATCATGTTTTAATTTCCAACTAATTATTGCGTATTCTACACCGAACACGGTAATAGCGATACTAGCGCTCACAGACGTAAGCGGAACTTTTTGTCCCTACTATCACGCAATTCTTAACTTTCTCAATTCGTTCACTCGTTCGACAACGAGATCACATTAAATGTCAAATTGAAAGGCTCCTATTTTAGAGGCGAGTTGATTTAGGGTGCGGTTTCCCTTAACAGAAGCAAAGGTGAAGAGAGAAATCAACCAATCAGAACCTGCGTTACGTGTCGTTTTCACTCTTTCACTCAGCATTGTTTGAGTGGAAACGTACCCTGACTTCTCAGACGAAAGATGGCCGCCATCTAAAATAATGGCTGTGTAAACGTGAGTGAAGTGAATTTGTTGACCATAATGTGGAAAGTGGTTGTGTGGTGGTGGTGAAATATTATTTATGTGTATTTACGTTTGTTTACAGTTGCTACTGGAAGAAGGGCCATAGTTGAGAAATATTATAGCAGGTATTTTTTTTCTTATTTGGGTAATAAACTGATTAATTATTTGACTGAGCTAACCTTAGTAGAGGTTTAAAACAATATAATTTTGTCACGATTTGGTTTACCGATTGCTTGTTGCTTTCGTACCTAGCCTTTAACTGTTTTGCGAGGCTAATCTAACAAGTTCACAAATTGATGTTTCTACTTTTTTATTAAACGTAATTGTTACGAAAAAAACATACCTGAAGCTTACATTATTTATTTGGTATTTATTTTACCAGTAGGACCATCATCAGATGATCTCCCCCACATGTTATTACTGGGTTGTAATTGAATTTGCATTATGCGTCCTTACTAAATTTTATTGTAACAACTCTTCATTCATTCACTTCATTGTTACAATGAATACCTTATTGATAAATACAAGGGTAAATAGGATGACAAGCTATTACATTCCAAATTATGAATCTCATACATACCACACGTCAGAAGAATTAAAATAAATATGGTATGGTATGGAAATGTATGTTAGTAAGTGGCTGAAATAAAAATATGACAATCTTATACAAATTGATTGTAGTCACAAAATAATCTTTAGGTTTGTTTGTACTCTGGCTACTAGACAACATACGTATTTATATTAAAATTATATTTATTGTACGCCCGGGAGTATTTTTTTTCATCCAATACTTAAGAAATATACTTTTTAGTCCTATTCTCAGACCTACTGAATATACACACAAAATTTCATAAGAATTGGTCAAGCCGTTTCAGAGGAGTTTTGTTACAAACACTGCGACACGATAATTTTATATATACTTATTAGAGAGATAGGTATGTACCAAAATGAAAATTAAATATCCATGACTCAAAATAAGTCATTCATCCAATATGTGTTCTTACCTGGAATGGAACCTGGACTGCTAGTTTCATAGGTAAAACACTATTTACAAAATAGTTAGTAGGTATCCGTGTAATTAAGAAATTCCTACACTATATTTAGCCTTAATGTTGAAATAGAAGCCTTCATTCCAAATTACCCATAACTTCACCCGATTTCACTCAAATTTTAGCATACAGTGTGTAAATGGTATACGGGCGTTCCTTTTAACTGTGGTAAGAATAGCCCCTAATGAGCACATTTAGGCAGCTTTTGTTAAAAGTAAATAAAAAAAATTAACCATACAAAATAATTTAACACGCAATGTATAACAAAAAAAGCAATTAATTAAAAACGCAATTAATGATGTTTCAAAGTTATGTCAGATGGAATTAGATGTACATTGTGGGTCGATGGTATGTTCAAAAATTAATAACGGTGTATATGTTAGCATAATCAAAATAATTCTGTCTGTTTATGATTATTAGAGTCTTAATCTATGTCCATTTTTAATAAATGCCCGTATACCATTTACACACTGTATAAAGACTCACTTGCTACTTTTAAAAACAATTACTTATGTTAATAAAAAATATTACACATGGAGGTACCATAGAAGTAGTATGAGGGGTGATCAATAAGTTTTTAGAATCGGTATAAAAAATGGGAGATATGTAAATCATTATATTTTAATTGGAATATGCACACTTTCTATATTTGCAAACATTTATTAAAATAATTTAAATGTTTTATTTTACCTCTATAAAAATATTTTTTCTTTTGGAGGTCAAATTTTGTACCTTCACTAGATCATCATCAGCTTGTGATTTTTATGTAGTGGTTTTTGTTTCATCAGTTTTTTTTCTTTTTAATCCATAATTATATGGCAGAATTATGTTACATAATTCTCCTAGGTTATTTGATAATTGCTAAAAGCTAATATCACAGTATTTATTTGTAGGCCTCAATCTTACATTTTGGTGACCGAGCTGGAAATAAAAAAGTCCAGTGCAAACAACTTGTTTATCCTTTAAATCATGAGGGCATCAGGACTTTCTCCACACCGCTTCAAATAATTACAAAACTAACTCTTATTTTTACCGTCTTATAAAGTTATTTATACAGATGTTTTTTGGTTTAGCTATCACAGAAAAACAAATTAATAATGTAAATTATTGTTTTCTCTTATTTAACGTTTGTTAGTGCCATGGTATAATCCACATTAAAATATTGTTATTATGGTTCATAACAATTCTAAAAACTTATTGATCACATAGTTTAATCATTACGATTTTGGTAACAATGCATAAATTTCCCTATAGTCATAGTGTAGTTAGCAGAATAAGTACACATAAGCAAGCTACAATTTTTTATAAGATTGTATGTTAACTTCATATATAATTTTACTTCATAAATAGCTATTAAATAAGGCCCTCATTTTAAACTGCCATCTTAGCAAAAGTGTAGTATAATTATAGACTTATTAGTTATTAATCATTTCATTAGACAAATGATCCATAAAATGATCAGATATTGTTAATAAATGCCTCATAAGTATGCCCAGATATCCCATTGATATGAATATAATTATTCTAATAGCTCATAGAACAAGTGCAAGTGATATCGACATCTTCAGTAACTTGTTGCAAGTCTTTAGGACCAAGTAGGGAGCTATCTAATATAATTGAATAATTTGTTACCTAGCTACCTTAATTTAATTGTACAAAGGTTAGTTAGCTTAATAGCGCTAATTAAATTGTATAAATAGTAGGAGTGCTGAATACATTTGCTCCGGTATCGCACACAGAATTAAAATGATTAATTGTTAATTGTGTAATTTTAACAAATAATCAGATATAACTATACTCGAAAATCTAATTTAAGACTCAAACATTGTTGGTGTCGCAAAGCCCAATTGAACACTTCATATATACCTAGCCAACCTTTTTGCATTGATAATCAAATCGTTGAAAATATTATGTAGACTAACAATTTCAATATCAAAACTTACCTATATAACAATAGGGAATATGCATTCAATGTTTTTTCTACCCGATATTCAAAAACATTAAAATATCTCGAAACAAATATTTTCTGATATAGTGTGTGTTTAATCATTAAATGGCGGGTGTGTGTGTTAAATGGCGATTTTTTATCAGCTAAAACAAAATGACTGGCCAAATTCGGATTCCTTATACTTAATTTATTCTTGATTCAAACTTTACCAAGTGTTAGTGCGAAGTTCATACATTTGCTACTTGCGACTTAACAGCAAATGTATGAACTTCGCACTTGCACTTAGTAAAAAGAAAAATGTAACTAAGTTTCTTTTCTCGAACCGGTAGTAGCTTCTGACAAGCACACACACACTTTTGGCCTTTTATTTTGTCGAATAGCTAAACACATGTACTATTTAAATTGCTAACGTTGTTTACAACTATTGTTTATTTAATTTATCGTACCAAATGTTATTAAAACCTGAAGTATTACAAGTGCAATAACAGTTTTGCTACCAAAAATCTTCTATGGTTAAATATTTAACATGGCATCTTGTATTTGTGTAAGCAACTTGAATTAACTTGTTTATTTAAATCGAAGGTTTAAAACTACCAATAAATAAACAGTCTTGTGCGGTCTTTGAAAAAGTGGAAATATACTTTTTTTATTTTATAGTGGCAACCCACGTTGGTCTTTAATTAGATTTTCGAGTATAATTGTGTTATCATTTCAGAGCAATTTTTTTAAATGTAGACTCATGTAAGTAAATGGATATTGGAAGACAATTTCACTCAAATTGAATTATTATAATCCCTAAATTAGCTTTAGTACTAGGGAAACTAAATTCTGATACTCACTCATACTCAAGAGTAAAAATCCACATGCGGTGGTCCCGGGACTGCTAACCTTTTTAGGCAAGGATTTTAAATTATAGCTTGAACAATATTTTGATATTTGATGTTGACATGTCACATACAGACATTATATAGTTACCATGGTGGATACTGGATCACTCAATGTATGAATACATTTTTTTTTGCTTCAACCGTATTCAGCTACTTAGAAAAAGTTTTTAAACCTACTTTACAATCATAATAATATATAAAATAGAAAAGAGGTACAGTCAAGTTCATAAATATGTGTACACTTTAGTACCTTGTCACTTTAATTGATGTGACAATTCATATTATGGCAGTTTTAAGATGCCATTAAATAGACAAGGTACTAAAGTGTACAAATATTTATGAACTCGACTGTACATGAATATTTTGTACTGCCCCAAACTCACGGAACTTTAAACAAATAGCTTAATTCCCTATTTTGTAAAAGTTCCGTTAGCTTGATGTAGTACTAAATATTTCTGTATCTCTTTTATATTTTATATATTATTATGGATGTAAGGTAGGTGTAACAAGTTTCTCATATTAGCAAAAGAGGATTAAAGCAAAAAAATACGTTTTCATACCTTAAAGGTTGACTTCCATGGGTAGCGGCTGATGCGACAGACGCGTGCGGCTGACGTGCGCGATTGTAGCGCGCGTCTCGCGACAGTAGTAAACACTATGAAAACGTATGGCACCGCTTCCGTAGTAAGCGGCTCAGCCGCGCACGGCTCGCAGATTCGTCAGCCGTTAACCACGGAAGCGGTGCCATACGTTTTCATAGTGTTTAATACTGTCGCGAGACGCGCGCTACGATCGCGCACGTCAGGCGCACGCGTCTGTCGCATCAGCCGCTACCCATGGAAGTCAACCTTAAGTGATCCACCCTTTTATGTACACTGGTAAATGTTATTGCCATATACTTACATAGGTGGTCACAAATACTGTGCGGGTGGTCTTGTAAAAGGTTAATTCCATAAGGTTTGGAAAAAAATCTTTGGCATTTGGCATTCCCTAGAAGTTGTAGGTGCTGATTTGTATGGACGGATGTGACAGCACTTAGTTTATCCCTACCTGTAAAATATAAGATCAGCTTTTAATACAGGTTATTGTACCTTTTTAGACTTTAGTCAATTATTACTACATTTACTACCTAGCAAAAAAAATCATTAGGCACTTATTTAATGGTATGGAAAATATGTGAACACCTAGGTATATATATTCACAGTTATTAGCAAGACTTTCCCAGGGTCTGTAATAGTCTGAAGGGGCCCGTTTCTCAAAAGTATTAGGTACTTTAATAATATTTGTGTTTTGTTTCATTTTGTAGTTTTATTCACGAGACAGAACACTATAATTTTATTAGACTAATACTTTTTGAGAAATGGACCCTAGTCCGTACAACTTGTCAGGCTATAAATACCTATAATGCTTTTTTTACATAATCGCACTTTTAATCCAACAGCGACACTGGGTATGTAAAAAAGACATTCCTAAAAAAGTTAATTCTTCTTTACCTCAATAATGTCACTGTTCAAAATATGGTTTTTAACATGATTGATTAGATGTAATAGTAGTAGATTTTTTTTTTTTTAAATCCTGTATTTTTGTTATTTGGTGTATGTGGTGTTTCAATAAAGTGTTTTGTATTGTATTGTATTGTATTATTTATTCCATATTTTTCATACGACAGTCGGCAGGTATTATGTCATAAGTTGTGTTGTCTTGTCTTGCTTGTCATGTCATGTCAGAGGGAGGCTCTACTTTGAAATCCGTAATTCGAACTTCGTCTATTGCTATCCCTTTTGCTCTCGACGCGTCACTTATTCGCAAGAAAGTGATGGGGCAATCCGAAGTTCGAATTACTGATTTCAAAGTAGAGCCCCAGCTTGTGTGACATATGGACACAAGGCAATTTTTCATTTTACGCAATCGTGCAAGCTGTCAACCTTAGTTTAAAAGTATATGTAATTAGTATATTTAAATTAAAATATAGTTCTGTAAAATTATCTTTATATTTTTTTTATTAATTTCAATAATTAAGTACACTAAAACACTCAATACGTGAAGCAGACCATAGACCCGTTTCATGAAGCTACAAGTTACAAATTACAAGCGGAAGTCTCTTTCTAACTCCTTTTGCTAGAAAGAGACTTCCGTTTGTAATTTGTAACTTGTAGGCTTGTAGCTTCGTGAAACGGGCTACAGGTTGGTAGAAATTGACTGTCTATGTAAGTTGGTTATAATCTGTGGACTCTGTGGTACTGTGGTTAGTATAGTGAGTGACTAAGTGCCGCACTCAGAGACGTCAATTAAATTTAATGCTTGTTTAGTGACGTGTTGTCTTATTCTATTGCTGTAGTAAAGAAAGTGACAGCATCCACTTTAATCAAGCATTAAATTAAATTGACGTCTCTGAGTGCGGCAGTGAGCAAGAAAGAAAGACTAGAGTGTAATATTTTTTGCAGGACACGTGCAGTCTTAATTTCAAGAATATGCCTGTACAAGCGCCGGCGCGCGCGCTCCCGGGACCTGCCGCCTATAGAAGACTGCAATCTCAAGTGTTTTTATGTTTTCTGAGGTGATGTCATCAAGATAATGTTGCGAGTATTGCGACCAGCAACTTGCATCACTGGCTTACTCGAGCGAAACTAGCTAAATCTGTCAATGGGGAAGAAGTTTAGTGATCCTGACGAGAGCTGTTCTGCGGGAGCCTACACTGTAAAGAAAGCAGAGCCGCCCATTTGAGTGCATCGTATCTGTTGTGGGTGCCAGGCCTTAAAATAGATGAGGGCTACAACTATTTAATGAGTTACGTGAACAAAACAAAGAAAAAGTAAGTGAACATTCATGTATCATAGTTTAAATACAGGTTTACCCAAACATTATTTGAAACAAGAGGAAGTAATACGAGATAGATGAACTGAGAATGTAATAGGTTCGGGGTAAAACAAAGGGACGCAGAACAGAAAAAAAATCGACAAAATGGTGTCATAATGACACCTAATTTAAATTATTTTATCTTATAAAACACGTTAAAATAAGCATGTTTTACTTTAAAACTATTCTCTTAAATCAAAATTGGATATGGGGGCTCAAATGTTGGTTAATTACAAGGCGTCAGGGATGAATTGTCGAATTTTTTCCCAAGTCCTGTGTCCCCTTTTCTTTACCCTAACCTATAACAGTGACAATATATATGGTCACTTTTTATAAACCCGTTTATTATAACATTCACTGGAAATAATGAAACAAAGAAATAACTATTTCCATAAAGTACAATATTATTAGTATATAATACCAATTATTATAACTATTAAAGCCTATTATGTACATGACAGCTAACATATAATACAGGGTGATAGGAAATTCGCCGTATTCCTTGAAAGGGGTTATTCTACAGCTCATTTGTAATGATTTAAGTCCAGTCAACCAGGGGTCAAAACTCATTGGTTTTCGAGTTATTCACGTTTTTAGATTTTTCTTAAAAATACCCGGCTTTCGACCTAAAACAAGTAATTGTGTAAAAACTTCGTCATGTAGAAATAAAAAAAAGCATTTTTCAAAAAGCCAATGAACTACTGATTACGAAAAATAAAAAAAAATGCCAAAAAATTGCAAATTTTTGCAAATAAAAGGATTTGAAGTCGGAAGTTCTAGTAATTATTTTCCAAAATTTGAAACATTTTAAAGCATAACAAAAAAAAAAGTACAACACTTCACGTACAAATTACAGGAATAGTTTGCTCAATTCATAAGCTTTCTAAAAAGGTACAATTTATGACATTTTTAAATTAATTTTAATTAAAAAAATTACAATGAATAAATAATAGCAAAAAGGTAGAAGACTTGACTTAGCGTACTTGACTCTAAATGGGTTTGTTTGTGCAGTTTTAGGTTCTCCGAAGGCTTACTTTGTCTTCAGTTTCTTATCTCAACTTATCTTCTTGAGGTAGAAGGCACAGCGGATTGCCTTTGGTGACACAAACAAAGGGTCATTAGGTCAATTAATTTAATTGTGGGGTTTATTGCCTTCTCCTTCTCCTTCGCTTGATTTTTTTGGGTTTTGACCTTTGGGAGCCCAAAAGTGCAGATTGTGGTAGTTTGTTATCCCGTCGTTGGTATTTCGACCGCGACGGGATAACAAACTTTTTTTTTATTTTTCGTAATCAGTAGTTCATTGGCTTTTTGAAAAATGTTTTTTTTTATTTCTACATGACGAAGTTTTTACACAATTACTAGTTTTAGGTCGAAAACCGGGTATTTTTAAGAAAAATCTAAAAACGTGAATAACTCGAAAACCAATGAGTTTTGACCCCTGGTTGACTGGACTTAAATCATTCCAAATGAGCTGTAGAATAACCCCTTTCAAGGAATACGGCGAATTTCCTATCACCCTGTATATAAAACATATAAAAATCAATGAATCTAACATCAAAAAACATAATGCACATTATAATATAAACAGATAAAAAAATAACCTAACCTAACCTAGTCGGTTCTACCCTGATTCGTCTTGCTCATTGCATTTTCTGGATAGTTAAAAAAACTTACAAGCAAGATTTTCTAGGGAGGTGAAAAAACACCTCAAAGCCGCTAATGAGTTGTAAGGTATTGTTCAATCTTGGGATACCTTGCCAAATTTCCCTTTTCTGGTAGCCGATTCTTTCAGTACCTATTGAGTATAGCATACAATATTAGATCTTATAACCCTTATACTAAAAGATGCATTATGATCTCTATAATATGTCATGTATAATATATGAACTGAAATTATACAATGTGAGTGTTATATAGACAGCATTAATTAAAATTAATATTATGTTATTTGTCCGTTATTCCTTATAAAAATATTGTTTTTTTTATTATAGCTAACGTTGATTATATCTTGTAAATTTTATTAACATAAAAATATTGATTTTGTAGTTATATCTCGTGAGACGCACCCAAAATGAATCATTTAGAATTTCATAGAAAGCTATTTTCTGCTGAACCCATGTTGATTTCAGGTTATCTTGTGATGGTTACAAGTCTAATCTACCCTAGCATATTATTATGTGAACCATGTCTTCTATCTATCTTCTTCATATATACATATATCAAATTCAAATTCAAATTCAAATCGTTTATTGCATGTCACATACCGTAATCGTATATATACACCGTGCCCGGGACGTACTCGAAGGATTTTGACCATCGATTCTAGACCCTTTTTATAGTCGGAAACGTGGTAATTGGTTTTTAAGACTTTAACTGCCAAGAGCTCTGATTTTCATACAAAATGGACTCGCCTAGCAGGTTGGCGGCAGTTAAAGTGGCTACTGTTTATAAGCAAATAAAAAAAAATACAACTTTCATTGATTTTGGAAACAATGCCCACAAGGCAATAAATGGGGGGTAGAACTTTGTATGGGAGATTAATTATTTTTGAAGTAAGCAACCACCAAGGGTGTCATTTTCTTAGATTACGGTGACGCAGATTTCAAAAATGATAACGAATTTGAAATTAAAAATGGCGGCCTTGATATGTTTTTAAAGTCGTCATGGGTATCATTTTCTTAGATTTTGGGGACGCAGATTTTGAAAATAACATCAAATTTGGAATTCAAGATGGCGGCAATGACTTTTTTGAAAAAGTGGACATGGGTGTCATTTTCTTAGATTTTGTGGACGCAGATTTCGAAAATGATGTCAATTATAGGTAGAAATTCAAAACGGCGGCCATGATGTTTTTTTCTAAATTTCGAGTATAGTAGTAGTATTATTTAGTGAACATTTTATGAAAACGAGATGATAGTCATATTAAAGTTACAGACCCAAATGTATTTCTACCCCGATTCTTTGCGGTACTTGTTTGCCCTACCCCTAGATTGTAAATAGAAGCTTGGAGGTGCGAAGGTAGAGCAGCCCCTGCCTGCTGTAACACAATCAGGCACTCCTAAAGTGCTTGATGGGTTACGCTAGGGCAGAGGGACTGGTCTTACCAAAGGTCCGGAGCAGTTGCTAACCACTTTCTGCCCCGAAGCCTGACTGCTGAGGTCGAAGGTTTGCGTAGGAGGTCTTGAGGCAAGAAAACTAGCGAGGGTCTTATGTGTAAGCAGCAGAAAGGCCGACGAAGCAAGCCTTCGGGTGAAGTCACGGGATGACTGGAACAGGATCAGGAACAGGAAGTGGTATGGGTTAGAAATAGCAAGAGTCCAGGGCAGGATTATTTATTAAAAGTCTTCAATTAATTTAAACTATAAAATAAGGCACCTGGAAACAATACAAAAGGGGAAACTTAGAAAAAAAATATATATATATATATATATATATATATAAAATTAGGAATAGATGAAGGGATGGTCTTAGATATAAAAGGTATAAACTTACAATTAGTGTTATAAACAGGGTTAACAGGGTTATTTAGATGAAGGGTTATACTTTATATGATTCACTTCACAGTTTTAAAATAATTATATTATATTGACTTGAATTATAATAGTTATTTATGTGACTGGTGCATAATGAGAGGCATTATACACGAGTGTGGTTTTATGAAACGAGCCGTAAGGCGAGTTTCATAATAAGATCACACGAGTGTTTTAATGCCTAATTATGCGTACAGTCGCATACATAACTTTATCTACATACATATCATAAGTTTTCTACAATATGTGAGAAACCTGTATCCGTCGTTACCCTGCATCTTAATGTACCTGCATCTTAATGTTCATATTAAAGTGCAGGTCACTTATACTGTAAAGTGAACATTAATATTCAACTACAGCGATAACCGATACTTTATTGACATGTTATACTTTAATGTTAACATTACAGTGCAACCACTTATACAGGTAACATAATGTAAGGCATTTGCTTATCGCTTCTGAACATATTATATTGAAATTATGATATGGATGTAGATAAAAATGTATTATGATTGGAACTTGTTCATAGTTTGGAAGCATGTGAGCGACTGAACTTGTCGTCATGCGCAGGCGATCGTAAAATTAAGAATGAACTCAAATTTAGAATTAAAAATAAATGTTTTAAAAAACAAAAAAACCGCCTTCAAAAACGCAAAAAATAACTTCTACTACTAGGTACTTAGTAGTAGGTACCTATCCTATTAGGTTAGTCCAACTGAAGTCGGCTTTTTGTTGAAAATATTGTGGTCGCCGACTTCAGTTAGACTAACCTAATAGGATAGGTACCTACTACTAAGTACCTAGTAGTAGAAGTTATTTTTTGCGTTTTTGAAGGCGGTTTTTTTGTTTTTTAAAACATTTATTTTATTTTACACTTTTTAGTGATCATAATAAGCTTATGTAGTCCCACTTCTTAGTTGATATATGAAACTTTAAGACATTTCAAGCTCGCCGCAAGCAACGCCGCGGGAAAATCATAGTCATTTTAAAACAATTAAATGTGCTTCGTTGTAGTCGCTCAACTATCTTCATCGAGATATCTTATCGCCACCCTTGAAATCGGTACCGTTGAGGAGTTCCGGTGGCCATCTGTGGTCTTCATCATCAGGTCCGCTTCACCAAGTGACACTTTCTGAATGCAAATGCTACACTTGTTACTAAAAATACTAAAATCGCTATATGTTTGCATACAATATTTGAGGAGTTCCCTCAATTCCTCACTGATCCCTTCATCAGATTCAGATTTGCTGACAATGGGACCACCTCGGAAGTATACTCTATCAAACCAAAAAAGAATTTTAAAAATCGGTCCACAATTGACGGAGTAATCGGTGAACATAAATAATAAAAAAAAAAAAAACATACAGTGGAACGTATAACCTCCTCCTTTTTTGAAGTCGGTTAAAAATAGAAATAGCCAGATAGAAAATGCCAGAATGATTTTAATTGAACAAGGTGCAACACATAGGTGAATACACCTCGTTACAAGCCCACCCCCTTCCTCCCCCTTATGACTAATCACATGTAAAAGTAATTGTTTTTCTTCTTGTTTCAGTTAGCAGCCATCACAGACTTTTTATGGCCTCCGTCACAAACATTCACAACGCAAGAGCAGTCTTTGCCGTCTTGCTCAAAAGTGTCTAGTTCCAAATACAGGCACAAGAAAAAAATAAAATTCAAAGGAAATTCAAGAAAAAATCGATGGGAACCGCTGATCAGTGTTAACATACATAACCGAACTTATTATGTTAGTGTTGTATTTTATATAGTAAAATGTTAAAAAGTTATACAGTTGTTTAATTTATCTCTGTCTTTAGTGTACTGGTATTGGTAATTGAAATAAATAAAAATACAATAAAATGTTTATTGTATATTATAAATATTCTGTTTTATTAACATATACCTATACATTGACGCCCTCCCACTCTATTAATATCATAAAAACTAATTTCATTATTCATTCATTCATATTCATATTCAATTTCATTGTTGCTTAAATAGAAAAGAGACCCAAATCAAAATGTGTTTGTTGCATTTAAATTCGGAATGCTATTTATTTTAAGTTTGAGATCGAATTATGTTTATTTTTGATTTGTGGCGCTTCTGTATACAGGGTGGAAAGTTGAGAAGGGGCAGTAAGGGCAGCTACTAGATCCCTTGCTGCTACGCGAAAATGCTTTTAGGAGACATTTACTAACTTTTTAAGTAATGAAAATCAACATTCACAGATTTTTGATAAAATGTATACTCAGCGAGAAAATCGTCAGATTTGAGTAATTTTTTTTTTAATGCCAATCTATCCCATTTCTATCAAGGATTAAAACACTCTTAAAACACTCACTACTCGGCCTAGGTTGGATGTTGCTTTAATAAATAATAAAGTAAGAGACCTAAGACTTTATAGGGAAAATATTCTTGTTAATGATGATTTATTATATAAAGGTATTTGTAAAAATTAACAATTCTTTAAAACTTTAGGATGGGAAATGGAAAAGACAATATGTTATTTATTATTGTTTTAAGAATGTTTTATCCTACCCAAGTATTCATAGTTACACAACCAGTAACTTTGAATACTTGGGTAGTAGCTCAAGCAACGAAGCAAACTCAGGGGAAATAATTCGTGTATAAGCGAATTTTGGCATAGTTGTAGGGAATGGTGTTTTAAACCACATACTAAAAGTACTGACGGGTGGGGGTGGAGCTAACGGGTGGGGGGGGTCTAAAGGTCCCTTTTTTTAGTTTTTCGTAAATAACTCGTAAACGGTGGCCCATAGCAAAAAGTTTTCCATTACATGATTAATCTGCATAAAATTCTCTACAAAAACGTTTTAGACATTGTTTCTCTGGGATCAATATTTAATGAGATATGCAGGGAAGAATGATTCCCGAAAGGCCATAATCGGGTTTCCATTGTAAGTCAGCCCTTATATCAAATGGGCTCGGGTTTTTTTTGTGAGTGCCTCTTATAGTGAAGATTATTTATGCTGAGTATCAACATCTTAATTGTGACAGTTCTCGACTTATGATTTTTTTAAGATTTTTTTTAAATTTCCTATGTTTCGGGATGTATTCAAGCGATTTGGTTCAAACTTTGGGATGATGTTCTTTTTATAGATTTGCATCGCCACCCAAAAAACAAATACTAGTTATCATATAAAAAAAAGAAAATGAAGACCAAATAAAAAATAAACATTATTTTTTATGTGGTTGTGAAATAGTGACACCCCTAGATTTTTTCTCAGAATAGACCATACATTGGCACTACTACTTGCCAAAATAACAAAATTTTCCAGGCGGTACTTCCTATCAAAAATCAGCAATATGTGTGGCCAATACCCTTAGCAATAAGGCAAAATCAGGGGAAAAAACTCGTTTATAAGCGAATTTTAGCATAGTTTTAGAGGACGGTGCTTTAAACGGGACTCCTTTGACATGCATAATTTTTTTACGCATAATGTATCATTACGCATAGAAAGTTTGTCATAACACCCTTTTAGGCTGACATTGCCGAAGTTAATAAACGTCCGTTGTGTAGATTAAGTTAAATTAGGTAAGGTTAGGTTATAATAATAATTAAAACAAAACCCTTTCTATTGTAAAAACCGTTTTATGACAAAAGGTTTTATGCGTAATGATACATTATGCGTAAAAACCATTATGCACTTGACCGGTCTTCAGTTTTTTTTTGTTTTTTTAGGGTTTGTACTATGTACATAATAATCATGCCAAATTTGTCGCTTGTGTATTTTACCATCTTTTGTAATTAAATGTTTTTTTTATCTTAATTTTGTATTGAATAATATAAACTGACAATGTCCTAAACAAAGCAAGAAGGACGAAGGTCTTCGATCATTGAGTGCGAGCGGGCTTTGCCGCTCCTATTTACACTCCCTGCAAAGAACTTTGTCGCAGTATATTATACTTCCATGTATAAACTAAAGTCGCAAAATTTCACACTGAACGAATTGTACGATTTAGATGTTAGTGCGTAAAGTATTATAGTAGGTACTAGGTAGATCTAAGTGTCCAATTAGTTTTTACTTCTAAAGTTGAATAGGTAATTAAGAATAGTTAGTGTACATCGGTATTTAATTTTTTACATGTTTAATTTTTAGTACTCGGTGGTGGAAAAATAATTATTGTACCTGTTTAATTTTTACATGGTTAATTTTCGGTAATGGGTGGTTAAAAAATAACTTAACTTAACCAAGCCTATTTGGATTCTGGATGGTCAAGAAAAACACTATCTTTCGCATTTATAATATAACTAGGATTAGGATTTTTATTTTTATGAATATACCCGCCATACTTAAAGAAATGTAAGTTTGTTTTTTATGGTCCATCTTCTTCCTTCCATATCTCATTAAATGTTGATCCCAGTAAAAAAGTGTAAATATCTTTTTTGTAGAGAATTTTATGCAGATTAATTATGTCATGGAACATTTTTTGCTATGAGCCACCGTTTACGAGTTATTTAAGAAAAACTAAAAAAAGGGACCTTTACACCCCCTCCTACCCGTTAGCTTCTACCCCACCCATCAGTACTTTTAGTATGTGGCTTAAAACACTATCCCCTACAACTATGCCAAAATTCGCTTATTCACGAGTTTATTGAATACAGAAAAAAAAATGCATCTTTTTTATTTGGTCTTTATTTTCTTTTTTTTATATGATAACTAGTATTTGTTTTTTGGAAGGCGATGCAAATCTATAAAAAAATCATCATCCCAAAGTTTGAACCAAATCGCTTGAATACATCCCGAAACATAGGAAATTTAAAAAAAATCTTAAAAAAATCATAAGTCGAGAACTGTCACAATTAAGATGTTGATACTCAGCATAAATAATCTTCACTATAAGAGGCACTCACAAAAAAAACCCGAGCCCATTTGATATAAGGGCTGACTTACAATGGAAACCCGATTATGGCCTTTCGGGAATCATTCTTCCCTCCATATCTCATTAAATATTTATCCCAGAGAAACAATGTTTAAAACGTTTTTGTAGAGAATTTTATGCAGATTAATCATGTAATGGAAAACTTTTTGCTATGGGCCACCGTTTACGAGTTATTTACGAAAAACTAAAAAAAGGGACCTTTAGACCCCCCCACCCGTTAGCTCCACCCCCACCCGTCAGTACTTTTAGTATGTGGTTTAAAACACCATTCCCTACAACTATGCCAAAATTCGCTTATACACGAATTATTTCCCCCGAGAGGCAGTATTTGGTCTTCGTTGTTCGGACTATAGGATAAAACATTCTTAAAATACAATACCTTACCATTTAAGTAATTGTGATTGGTGAATTAAATCCAAAATAAGGGAGAATGATATTTATAACAATTGGGTAAGTAAAGTTTTTTGAAGGGGTATATTTTTTTTTCTGATAGTGTTTGGTCTATAAACCAATAATCTACAGTTATTTTATTTTTAAACATTTTAGTTCTTCTAAAATATTTTTTTTTAAGTCGGTTATGACAGTTCTCTGTGCGTTACGGAACTATACGCGTTACCTTAGCCTAAATGATAATTTTTAAAAAAAGCCGTAATGACAGTACTTTGTCTGTCTGTTGTCAAAATTGTCAAACGAATAAAATAAATAATGGTTCGCTTTCGTTTGTTTACCTCCGTGTTATTTACCGATGACTTCTGCTCAGACCCTTGGATTTGGATATTACCGCATTTCTCGACAACCACCGCAACGCTTTTTTGGACTTGAATTGGACCTACTCTTGACGGCGTGTTTGGCTGACGATTCTTACTATCCCTGACGACCTCTGCATTAGTTTTTGGACTACGATACAAGTTGTTTGCATCATCTTCATCCTTATATAATGGATACATCAAATATAAGTCCTGCAAACGCTGCTTATGATAAAGTATATTACAAGGATGAAGTAAGACGTTTCGTACCGTCGTGTAAAAAATTTAGAAGAGACCATCCCAATGCCACTTATTCTTGTCCATACCAAAAGCTCTAAAAGCCTAATAAGTGCCTAACCATGGAAAGGAATTGCCCAAAACGACTCTAATATGTCTGTGAAGAGCATGTCAAAGTGATTCAGCAAGTCAGTATGAATTTCAAAAAGTACATAAGGCAGCCAGGATAAAATCCATAGTAAGCACAGCTAATATTAAAGCAGTATCTTTAACCAAGTTTTCTTTCATCAAGTGGCTTTGCGACACCAACAATGTTTGAGCCCTCGAGCCCTTCAACCTCAACATCATCAAGCAACAAGAAATATGTGTCTGCAAAGCACAGACATTTTTCTGGACAGCAGCACATAATGAGCCTTATAAAAGAAAAACCCAATATGTATATTGAAGTGCCGAAACAGTATTATTGGGTTATAGATTTTTTAGCAAAGCAACTATGTTTAAAATAAAACAAAATGATACTCTACAAAGAAGTCCATTTTAACTTGAGCAAAGTCACCGTTCAAAAAATATTAAGAGTATGCCGCATCTGGAAAAATACTTGAAAAATATTATTTTTTAACTGCCAGAACCAATAGAAATAAAAAAGACGTTACCTCCAGTATTTAAGGCCAGATATGCAAATGTCCAATGTATTATCGATTGTTTTGAAATTCAAATAGAGACCCCTTCAGACCCTGTAATTCAAGCCAGGGGCCCGTTTCATAAAGCTTCTAACTTGTAATACAAGTGGAAGTCTCTTTTTAATACATGCTGTTGGAAAGAGAGTTCCGCTTATAATATAAGCTATTATTTTTTATGCAATACGCCCTAGGACATGGTGACAATACAAGTACTGTAACACATTAAAATATCTTATAGCTTGCTGCCCAAACGGTTTTATCTGTTTTATTTCAAAAGGCTATGGAGTAAGGATATTAGACAAAGCCATTACAGAATGTAGTGGCTTTGTTGATATTGTTCCTCCAGGGGCTGTGGTATTAGCCGATCGAGGCTTCAACGGGATAGAGATTCTTCTTAAAGACAAACATGTAAAACTCCTTCACCCTCCGAGTGTATCATCAACTGAAACGCCAACATAAAAAGAAGTCATTCAAAGCAAAATCATCGCAAGTCTAAGGATACATGTGGAGCGCGTGATATGGAGGGTGAGGGAGTTCACTTTCCTGAAACCTCACTCAGTAATTAATCACATTTATACAAGATACATTGATGAGAGTTTGACCATTGCCTGTGCTCTAGCAAATTTACAGGGTAATATAATAAAAATACAGTTGATATTTAAAAACTTTGTTTTATTTTATTAAAGCACTTCATAACATTAACACTTCTGGCTTTGATTAAAATGGGTTCACTAAGGGCCGCTTGCTAGAAGCAAAAGGATAACCTGGTTTTAGATTTCAATGTAGATTTGACATAATTATAGTTCCATACTTAGTTTGACTAAAACTAGATATTTCCTGCTGGAACAAGTGGCCCTAAGTTAAGAAAAAATGCAGTAGTATAGCTTTTTCAAACCACACACGACACGGCGCCGTACGCCACTTAAAGGTTCGACCCCACCGCTGCTTAAAATACGGTTACGGTACGGAATCGCAGTGACGCATCGTATCCGTACCGTTTTTATCGCATGCCCTCCACACCGCTGCTTTAAAATAAGGTGTCGTTGTGTAAACCACCGTCATGTTCATATTAGGTAAATTTCTGGAATCAGCTTGCACGAACTCGTTTGACGCACTCATTATATCGCCTGGTGTCAGGGCAAAAAAAGTGTAATCCAAAGGCAGAGCAGGGGTCGTCAGGGATAGTAAGAATCGTCAGCCAAAATACGCGCGGGAATCGTCGTCAAGAGTAGATCCAATCCAAGTCCAAAAAAGCGTTGCGGTGGTCGTCGAGAAATGCGATAATATCCAAATTCAAGGGTCTGAGCAGAAGTCGTCGTAAAATTCAAGGAAACAATTAGTAAATAACACGGAGGTAAACAAACGAAAGCCAAACCATTATTAGTTTGACAATTTTGACAACAGACAAGGTACTGTCATAATTAATACGTCTTTTTTTAAAATTATCATTTAGGCTAAGGTAACGCGTATAGTTTCGTAACGCTCAGAGAACTGTCATAACGGACTTAAAAAAAAGGTATTTTAGAAGAACTATAATGATTAAAAATAAAATAACTGTAGATTATTGGTTTATAGACCAAACACTATCAGAAAAAAATATAATATACACCCCTTCAAAAAACTTTACTTACCCAATTCAAGGAACTTAGGTACTTTTACAAAAATATTTTCATAAAATATTTAGCAGAAGCTATTTTTTAAGTTGTTTAAAAAAACCTCAGAAATCTATGTTACCTGTTAGACTGTCATGTTAAAAATGTTTTTATACCAGAGGCCCGTTTCACGAAGCTACAAGTTACAAATTACAAGCGGAAGTCTCTTTCTAACTCCTTTTGCGAGAAGGAGAGTTCCGCTTGTAATTTGTTACTTGTAGCTTCATGAAACGGGCCTCAGACCTAACAGAGATTTAAACTCAGTAAGTATGTTCAGGGATATTATTAGCAAGAGGATTTCGTCTTAGGCAATCATAGAAGATAAATATCTTCTACCGATCTCTCATCAAAACCACATTCGCAGTTGTCCTTAATCCGTATATTCACCAATTCCACCCCCGTTCACGTACCTATAATAAACTTCAAGGATACAATATAAATACAATTCCAAGGATAATATACTTGTCCGCCAAACTCCAGCTATTCTGCACGTCACTTGAGACTTGAATTCGGAGTTCTAGTATAGGGTACAGAACCCTCCTACTTCTGCTTGCTTCTACCCGATGGCTCAATTTTGCCAAGTAAAAGTAGCTATTGTATACAGAACGTCACTAGACTGCGTCGGAGTCCGACGGTCGGACCCAGATTTACGTGCCGTAGTACTTCATGGAGAGCATATGGGATCTTTAATTTGGCGCGCCGCGTCTCCGTCTCGCATGAAATGTAATGTAAACAAAACAAACAAATCGTAAAACCGAACTCATAACATAAAAAACTTCACTACTGTCAAGACATAACAGACTATGTGATCTGGCAATTTTTGCAATATACCTATACCTACCTATAACAAACAAAATGAAGTATAATACAAATGCATAAGCTTAATTATTTTTAAGTATAATATGTATCCTTTTACTTAGTTAATTATACAAATTGGTATGAAAAAATATAAACAATTTATTTTATACCATTCCGACATCAAGCAATTGTGAACCAGCTTTAAGAAATTCAATAAACTTCTCTGTATAACCTGTGTTATCTGTGGCTTTATCGCATTCGCACCGCGTTCGCCTTATCTGACGTTAGTAGAGAATACCGTGATATAAGTTGAGGTGAACGAACAGACGGACGTATAAGGCTGCCTAATTGAGAATACACGCGCTAAATGTGTTTTGTTCGCTTTGACGGGACTACTTAAATTCGACGCTTGAACATTCACTCCTGCGTTCGCTCGTCGTCGCTGTTGAAAGAATCACTACCCTGCTGCCTAATTGAGAATGCACTTCTTTAAGAGATCATCACAGATCACATCCCTTATCAGAATCGTTGTCTTTTATGATGCCGAAACAAAGTAATTTGGCATTTTTGTGGTTCCGCTTAAAATGCAAACAATAATACGTTTCGCCTATTAAGAAACTTGTTCGCATGTTTTACTATGATTCATGTGAGTTATAACTAACCGCCGCACTCAGAGACATCATTTAAGAGACAATTACCTAATTCCTTTATCAAAGTGTGAAAAATCGTCACCAAAGAGACTTAATCGTCATTATCTGACTGAGTGCAGCCGTAAATTATTAAATACTACTTTAAGAAAAAAACATTTCTATATGACCGTTAATAATTTTCGTCATAGTTATTAAAAGTCCTACCTATCTGTATCTTATTGTAAGAAGTATATAAATAATGTTTTAAGTAAATAAATAAATACCTATAAATAAACTAGCGTTTGCCCGCGACTCCGTCCGCATAGAAGTCGTTATCGATGCTTCCTCGGGAACTGTCCAATTTTCCGGAATAAAAAATATCCTATGTCCTATTTCAGGACCTAACTATATGATGTGCCAAGTTTCATCCTCATCCGTTTAGTGGTTCAACAGTGATTGAGTAACAAACATCCAATCTTTCTCGTTTATAACATTAGTAAGATTGATTGTAGTGACCCTGCCTACGAAGCTAGCGGTCCTGGGTTCAAATCCCGGTAAGGACAGATGTTTGTGTGATGAGCGCGAATATTTGTTCCTGAGTCATGGATGTTTTCTATGTATTTAAGGATATATTTCTCTACACAAGTATTTATATCGTTGACTAGTACCGATAGTACAAACCTAGAGCTTAGTTTGGGACTAGGTCAATTGGTGTGACATTGTCCCCTAATATTTATTTATTTATATTTCGCGATGTTACTGTAAAATAGGTACCTATAAACAGTTCGGGTGTGGTCTCGGGTCACGAAACGGACGGTGGAATTTTACAACTTCTTTTGTTGCTAAATATGAAAGGAAAAGATAACAAAAGGACGTAAGTAAACTGACCGAACTGTGGCACGTGTACTGGAGTAGCTTAACCCTTCTTGATCATTGAAATGAAAGATTTTTTAAGCCGTTTATATTGAAATACTAAAAGGATAAAAAAAAGCATATGTAGTAAATATTCTTATGGCTAATAATAACATTCAATATATTTTTTTGTATTTCCAAACACAAATACAGTGCTGTTAACATTCAAGAAAAAAATATATTTATAATACTATACCAAAATTGTACAAATTGATATCGACAGAGTATTAAATTATTAGTGTAATGCCGACAAACTACATCAAAACTATCATGATTGTTTGTTCACTGTATACTTTGGGCCTACTGACACACCTGCGTAATTATTTAACAACCCTACTTGAAGATAATATAATAATTGAACAATAGATGTTGGTAATGGTTGGTTTTAATTGCTTTTCGTCATTTTAACTGTAACATACAATACATACCTAAATATTGATTCTCTGGCTCTGGTATAATAAATTAACCATAAGCAAGCGAAAGTAAATTAATTTATTGTATAGGTAGGCTGTTTTAAACCTAATTACGAGTGTTAAAACTAAAGGTTAGAAAATCCATAATCTATTTCCGCCAGCAAACACTTGCAAATAACACAGGGATGGAGGAAAAAAAACGGGTGCAATGTAGCAAACATATTGGATTTTTTATATTTATTTATAGCCACTGGTGTTTGTGTCGTTACCCCTTTTTTGTTTTATATATTTAAGTTTTTAAGTCTGACTCAGACAAGCGTCGGGACTTGTTGCAGCACAATACTTAGTATGAGCCCTTTCAACACCATACTTAATGTGTGTTGTTTTAAATCTGTTTTAGCGTTAAAAAAATAATTTCCATTCAATTCTGTTCAAAAACTATCTTCACCGGCTGGTGTCATATAAAATGTGATAAGAGATAAGACAAGGAGAAAACGACAGTAGTTATATTTTATCATAGTGCCAGCCCACCACACTCTCGCCGAGATTAGGCGAGGCAGATAAACGGTACTTTTTAAACATAATATACCTATGCTCGAGAAAGTTAAACAGTAATCTAACAGCAAATCTGCTTCCCCTAACCTTGACAGTACTGGTGTAAGAGGTGTTGTTTAGAAAGTCCACAAACTAATCCGCCGACAAAGAATAACTAAAGGGATTAGGCTCGCCGCCGCCGCCTAGTTGAATCTTATCGGCAGCGTTCCTCGAGAACGATCGACTCCGCGATAAACAATGACCTGTCCGAAGCCGCTATAGTTAAACATTGCTCCTACCAACGGTCCGTCATTTCAACTATTTGTTTGTACTACGTTCTAATCAACTTATACAAAAATAATGATTTATTTAAATCGATAGTATACCATATTTTTTTTGGCGACGGGTTAGTCTAGTTAATGAGTAATTAAATTAATTAGTTCAAGACACTGTTTATAAAGTTAGCGGTTCTGGTTTCATATCCGGGTATGTTCAAGTATTTATTTGTGTGATGGCGCGAGTATTTGTTTTCCAGTCTTAGATGCTTTTAATTTATAGTAGGTACACTAAGCTAGTGGCGACCCGCCTTCGCTTCGGTTTATGTGAGTTTTCTGTAAAACGCGTAAACAAACTTATTATACCTACATTAAAAACGATGAGTCAAATTTCGGTTTTAAAGCTTTTATCAAAAGATAATTATTTTATTAGTGCTAAAGTCGCCGTCAATAAAACTTATGAACGATGTAAACAAATAAGTACTGTTTGACACATAACCTCAAATATTCACCAAGCGTGTTTTTATTAAAAATAACGTAAATTGAAAAGTTATGATCTAGTGTATGAATCATTGCAAAGACCTCACTTGATCTAGGTAAGTACGTGATTTTCAGAGATCGGAATAGGTAGAGCTAATTTGCCTAAACTTGATGCATGTTCATTCAATAATGTATTCCCATCTCACTCACACATGAATGAATATGCGTCAAGTTTAGGCAAATTAGCTCTGCCTATTCCGATCTCTGGTGATTATCGATTAATCATGGTGAAATGGTCCGTTTGGTTTTGTTTACACCTTTTGCAAGTTCTATTGAAGGCAACTTAAGTGATTTAGGGTGCATTGGGGTAATTGCGAAAGTTTGTAAAAACTACCAAACGCCGCGATATTTTCTTACTGGCAACAGTGGCAACATTACAGTCGCCGTTCGTCGCCGCTAGCGTGTGTGAGCATGCTTGCAACGTGCCGTCTCGACAGTCAAGTTTTTTTCGCGCCTTTATCAGCTCATTTATCAGTGTTTTTAATTAATATCAATCAATAAAACTATCTTTTTATTTTTTTATTTATTGAGAATTTTGTTATTTCATTCAATCGGCCGCTAACTTTTAAACAGCGACAGTGTCAAAAGTAATGTCGGTAAGTGAGTTCTGAATGCCTTTAAAGAAAGCTCTCGTGCTACTGCATTGATTTTATGCCATTCCAGAATGTTAAGTATTCCAGTTTTTCATTTATATCAGTTTTTTCTCAAAATAATTAGGCCGCTGTAAAACAAACACACACATCTTTTGAACTAATTACTAAAATATTTATGTTTAAGCTTTTTTCAAAAGCTTGTTTATCATTGTTTTTAATTAATATCACTCAATAAAACTATCTTTTTATTTTTTTGATTTATTAAAAATTTTGTAATTTCATTCAATCGGCCGCTAACTTTTAAACTGGCACAGTGTCAAAAGTAATGTAGGTAAGTGAGTTCTGAATGCCTTTACAGAAAGCTCTCGTGCTACTGCATTGATTTTATGCCATTCCAGAGTGTTAAGTATTCCAGATTTTTATCAATATCGGTTTTTTCTCAAAATTATTAGGCCGCTGTAAAACAAACACACACATCTTTTGAACTAATTACTAAAATATTAATGTTAAAGCTTTTATCAAAAGCTCGTTTATCATGTTTTTAAATTAATATCACTCAATAAAACTATCTTTTTATTTTTTTGATTTTTTGAGAATTTTGTTATTTCATTCAATCGGCCGCTAACTTTTAAACTGGCACAGTGTCAAAAGTAATGTTGGTAAGTGAGTTCTGAATGCCTTTACAGAAAGCTCTCGTGCTACTGCATTGATTTTATGCCATTCCAGAGTGTTATGTATTCCAGTTTTTCATTTATTTTGGTTTTGTCTCGAAATTATTAGCCCGCTGTAAAACAAACACACACATCTTTTGAACTTATTACTAAAATGTTTATGTTAAAGCTTTTATCAAAAGCTCGTTTGTCATTGTTTGTAATGTATATCACTCAATAAAACTATCTTTTTATTTGTTTGATTTATTGAGAATTTCGTAATTTCATTCAATCGGCCGCTAACTTTTAAACAGGCACAGTGTCAAAAGTAATGTAGGTAAGTGAGTTTTGGTTGCCTTCACAGAAAGCTTTAGTGCTAAAGCATTGATTTAATGCCATTTCAGAGTGTCATGTATTCCAGTTTTTAATTTATTTCAGTTTTCCTCTAAAATAATTAGGCTGCTGTAAAACAAACACACACATACTGAACTAATAACTAAAATTTTGATGTTGAAGCTTATATCAAAAGCTTGTTTATCATTGTTTTTAATTAATATCGCTCAATAAAACTATCTTTTTATTTTTTTGATTTATTGAGAATTTTGTTATTTCATTAAATCGGCCGCTAACTTTTAAACTGGCACAGTGTCAAAAGTAATGTAGGTAAGTGAGTTCTGAATGCCTTTACAGAAAGCTCTCGTGCTACTGCATTGATTTTATGCCATTCCAGAGTGTTAAGTATTCCAGATTTTCATCAATATCGGTTTTTCCTCAAAATTATTAGGCCGCTGTAAAAGAAACACACACATCTTTTGAACTAATTACTAAAATATTTATGTTAAAGCTTTTATCAAAAGCTCGTTTGTCATTGTTTTTAATTAATATCACTCAATAAAACTATCTTTTTATTTTTTTGATTTATTGAGAATTTTGTTTTTTCATTTAATCGGCCGCTAACTTTTAAACTGGCACAGTGTCAAAAGTAATAGAGATAAGTGAGTTCTGAATGCCTTTACAGAAAGCTCTCGTGCTACTGCATTGATTTTATGCCATTCCAGAGTGTTAAGTATTCCAGATTTTTATCAATATCGGTTTTTTCTCAAAATTATTAGGCCGCTGTAAAACAAACACACACATCTTTTGAACTAATTACTAAAATATTTATGTTAAAGCTTTTATCAAAAGCTCGTTTATCATTTTTTTTAATTAATATCACTCAATAAAACTATCTTTTTATTTGTTTGATTTATTGAGAATTTTGTTTTTTCATTTAATCGGCCGCTAACTTTTAAACAGGCACAGTGACAAAAGTAATGTAGATAAGTGAGTTTTGGTTGCCTTCACAGAATGCTCTAGTGCTAAAGCATTGAGTTTATGCCATTTCAGAGTGTCATGTATTCCAGTTTTTCAATTATTTCAGTTTTCCTCTAAAATAATTAGGCCGCTGTAAAACAAACACACACGTCTTTTGAACTAATTACTAAAATATTATTGTTAAAGCTTTTGTCAAAAGCTCGTTTATCACTGCTTTCAATTAATAACACTCATTAAAACTATCTTTTATTTTTTTTGATTTATTGAGAATTTCGTAATTTCATTCAATCGGACGCTAACTTATAAACGGGCACAGTGTCAAAAGTAATATAGGTAAGTGAGTTCTGAATGCCTTAACAGAAAGCTCTAGTGCTATAGCATTGATTTAATGCCATTCTAGAGTGATATGTATTCCAGTTTTTCATTTATTTCAGTTTTCCTCTAAAATAATTAGGCCGCTGTAAAACAAACACACATCTTTTGAACTAATTACTAAAATATTATTGTTAAAGCTTTTATCAAAAGCTCGTTCATCAGTGTTTTTTATAAATAGCAGTCAATGAAACTATCTTTTTATTTTTTTGATTTTTTGAGAATTTTGTTATTTCATTCAATCGGCCGCTTACTTTAAAACTGGCACAGTGTCAAAAGTAATGTTGGTAAGTGAGTTCTGAATGCCTTTACAGAAAGCTCTCGTGCTACTGCATTGATTTTATGCCATTCCAGAGTGTTATGTATTCCAGTTTTTCATTTATTTTGGTTTTGTCTCGAAATTATTAGCCCGCTGTAAAACAAACACACACATCTTTTGAACTAATTACTAAAATGTTTATGTTAAAGCTTTTATCAAAAGCTCGTTTGTCATTGTTTGTAATGTATATCACTCAATAAAACTATCTTTTTATTTGTTTGATTTATTGAGAATTTCGTAATTTCATTCAATCGGCCGCTAACTTTTAAACAGGCACAGTGTCAAAAATAATGTAGGTAAGTGAGTTTTGGTTGCCTTCACAGAAAGCTTTAGTGCTAAAGCATTGATTTAATGCCATTTCAGAGTGTCATGTATTCCAGTTTTTAATTTATTTCAGTTTTCCTCTAAAATAATTAGGCTGCTGTTAAACAAACACACACATACTGAACTAATAACTAAAATTTTGATGTTGAAGCTTATATCAAAAGCTTGTTTATCATTGTTTTTAATTAATATCGCTCAATAAAACTATCTTTTTATTTTTTTGATTGATTGAGAATTTTGTTATTTCATTAAATCGGCCGCTAACTTTTAAACTGGCACAGTGTCAAAAGTAATGTAGGTAAGTGAGTTCTGAATGCCTTTACAGAAAGCTCTCGTGCTACTGCATTGATTTTATGCCATTCCAGAGTGTTAAGTATTCCAGATTTTCATCAATATCGGTTTTTCCTCGAAATTATTAGCCCGCTGTAAAACAAACACACACATCTTTTGAACTAATTACTAAAATGTTTATGTTAAAGCTTTTATCAAAAGCTCGTTTGTCATTGTTTGTAATTAATATCACTCAATAAAACTATCTTTTTATTTGTTTGATTTATTGAGAATTTCGTAATTTCATTCAATCGGCCGCTAACTTTTAAACAGGCACAGTGTCAAAAATAATGTAGGTAAGTGAGTTTTGGTTGCCTTCACAGAAAGCTTTAGTGCTAAAGCATTGATTTAATGCCATTTCAGAGTGTCATGTATTCCAGTTTTTAATTTATTTCAGTTTTCCTCTAAAATAATTAGGCTGCTGTTAAACAAACACACACATACTGAACTAATAACTAAAATTTTGATGTTGAAGCTTATATCAAAAGCTTGTTTATCATTGTTTTTAATTAATATCGCTCAATAAAACTATCTTTTTATTTTTTTGATTGATTGAGAATTTTGTTATTTCATTAAATCGGCCGCTAACTTTTAAACTGGCACAGTGTCAAAAGTAATGTAGGTAAGTGAGTTCTGAATGCCTTTACAGAAAGCTCTCGTGCTACTGCATTGATTTTATGCCATTCCAGAGTGTTAAGTATTCCAGATTTTCATCAATATCGGTTTTTCCTCGAAATTATTAGCCCGCTGTAAAACAAATACGCACATCTTTTGAACTAATTACTAAAATGTTTATGTTAAAGCTTTTATCAAAAGCTCGTTTGTCATTGTTTGTAATGTATATCACTCAATAAAACTATCGTTTTATTTGTTTGATTTATTGAGAATTTCGTAATTTCATTCAATCGGCCGCTAACTTTTAAACAGGCACAGTGTCAAAAATAATGTAGGTAAGTGAGTTTTGGTTGCCTTCACAGAAAGCTTTAGTGCTAAAGCATTGATTTAATGCCATTTCAGAGTGTCATGTATTCCAGTTTTTAATTTATTTCAGTTTTCCTCTAAAATAATTAGGCTGCTGTTAAACAAACACACACATACTGAACTAATAACTAAAATTTTGATGTTGAAGCTAATATCAAAAGCTTGTTTATCATTGTTTTTAATTAATATCGCTCAATAAAACTATCTTTTTATTTTTTTGATTTATTGAGAATTTTGTTATTTCATTAAATCGGCCGCTAACTTTTAAACTGGCACAGTGTCAAAAGTAATGTAGGTAAGTGAGTTCTGAATGCCTTTACAGAAAGCTCTCGTGCTACTGCATTGATTTTATGCCATTCCAGAGTGTTAAGTATTCCAGATTTTCATCAATATCGGTTTTTCCTCGAAATTATTAGCCCGCTGTAAAACAAACACACACATCTTTTGAACAAATTACTAAAATGTTTATGTTAAAGCTTTTATCAAAAGCTCGTTTGTCATTGTTTGTAATGTATATCACTCAATAAAACTATCTTTTTATTTGTTTGATTTATTGAGAATTTCGTAATTTCATTCAATCGGCCGCTAACTTTTAAACAGGCACAGTGTCAAAAATGATGTAGGTAAGTGAGTTTTGGTTGCCTTCACAGAAAGCTTTAGTGCTAAAGCATTGATTTAATGCCGATTCAGAGTGTCATGTATTCCAGTTTTTAATTTATTTCAGTTTTCCTCTAAAATAATTAGGCTGCTGTTAAACAAACACACACATACTGAACTAATAACTAAAATTTTGATGTTGAAGCTTATATCAAAAGCTTGTTTATCATTGTTTTTAATTAATATCGCTCAATAAAACTATCTTTTTATTTTTTTGATTTATTGAGAATTTTGTTATTTCATTAAATCGGCCGCTAACTTTTAAACTGGCACAGTGTCAAAAGCAATGTAGGTAAGTGAGTTCTGAATGCCTTTACAGAAAGCTCTCGTGCTACTGCATTGATTTTATGCCATTCCAGAGTGTTAAGTATTCCAGATTTTCATCAATATCGGTTTTTCCTCAAAATTATTAGCCCGCTGTAAAACAAACACACACATCTTTTGAACTAATTACTAAAATGTTTATGTTAAAGCTTTTATCAAAAGCTCGTTTGTCATTGTTTGTAATGTATATCACTCAATAAAACTATCTTTTTATTTGTTTGATTTATTGAGAATTTCGTAATTTCATTCAATCGGCCGCTAACTTTTAAACAGGCACAGTGTCAAAAATAATGTAGGTAAGTGAGTTTTGGTTGCCTTCACAGAAAGCTTTAGTGCTAAAGCATTGATTTAATGCCATTTCAGAGTGTCATGTATTCCAGTTTTTAATTTATTTCAGTTTTCCTCTAAAATAATTAGGCTGCTGTTAAACAAACACACACATACTGAACTAATAACTAAAATTTTGATGTTGAAGCTTATATCAAAAGCTTGTTTATCATTGTTTTTAATTAATATCGCTCAATAAAACTATCTTTTTATTTTTTTGATTGATTGAGAATTTTGTTATTTCATTAAATCGGCCGCTAACTTTTAAACTGGCACAGTGTCAAAAGTAATGTAGGTAAGTGAGTTCTGAATGCCTTTACAGAAAGCTCTCGTGCTACTGCATTGATTTTATGCCATTCCAGAGTGTTAAGTATTCCAGATTTTCATCAATATCGGTTTTTCCTCGAAATTATTAGCCCGCTGTAAAACAAACACACACATCTTTTGAACTAATTACTAAAATGTTTATGTTAAAGCTTTTATCAAAAGCTCGTTTGTCATTGTTTGTAATTAATATCACTCAATAAAACTATCTTTTTATTTGTTTGATTTATTGAGAATTTCGTAATTTCATTCAATCGGCCGCTAACTTTTAAACAGGCACAGTGTCAAAAGTAATGTAGGTAAGTGAGTTTTGGTTGCCTTCACAGAAAGCTTTAGTGCTAAATCATTGATTTAATGCCATTCCAGAGTGTCATGTATTCCAGTTTTTAATTTATTTCAGTTTTCCTCTAAAATAATTAGGCTGCTGTTAAACAAACACACACATACTGAACTAATAACTAAAATTTTGATATTGAAGCTTATATCAAAAGCTTGTTTATCATTGTTTTTAATTAAAATCGCTCAATAAAACTATCTTTTTATTTTTTTGATTTATTGAGAATTTTGTTATTTCATTAAATCGGCCGCTAACTTTTAAACTGGCACAGTGTCAAAAGTAATGTAGGTAAGTGAGTTCTGAATGCCTTTACAGAAAGCTCTCGTGCTACTGCATTGATTTTATGCCATTCCAGAGTGTTAAGTATTCCAGATTTTCATCAATATCGGTTTTTCCTCAAAATTATTAGGCCGCTGTAAAACAAACACACACATCTTTTGAACTAATTACTTAAATATTTATGTTAAAGCTTTTATCAAAAGCTCGTTTGTCATTGTTTGTAATGTATATCACTCAATAAAACTATCTTTTTATTTGTTTGATTTATTGAGAATTTCGTAATTTCATTCAATCGGCCGCTAACTTTTAAACAGGCACAGTGTCAAAAGTAATGTAGGTAAGTGAGTTTTGGTTGCCTTCACAGAATGCTCTAGTGCTATAGCATTGATTTTATGCCATTCCAGAGTGTCATGTATTCGTGTTTTCATTTATTTCAGTATTTCTCTAAAATAGTTAGGTCGCTGTTAAACAAACACACTCATCTGTTGAACTAATTACTGAAATTTTGATGGAACCCAAGTTAGATAGCTTGTTATAATTAGATTCAGATTTTTCACTGCAGTCGCAAAATGTACTATTTGTTGTTATGTTGAAACAGTTTTCTATACAACTTCTTAATTTGGTAGGATAATTTCGGTGTGAAGTTAGCGGCCAAAAGTTGGCGGCCAAATGTTGGAGCCAATCGGCCGCCAACTTTTGGCCGCTAACTTCACACCGGTCTGGAACCTGGCATCCGTAGGCGGAATATTCTTTAGCTGTCGGTCGTAAAATAACTTCGTTTAATGAATTCACCTTAAGTTTATCGATTTTTTTCACGTAGACGTTTTATGATAACTACAGGGTGGCCAACTTGGAGGTATACAACTTTTTTTGCCGCCATTTTGTTTTGGCGGTAAATATGAAAGTTGTTGCATGAAAATTACTTTGTGTAGATACGGCAAATCTGTTATGGATCGTTTTATGACGGAACAACGTGATTTAATTATTAAAACGTTTTACTCAACCCAAGAAACATTAAAAAGAACGTTTCCCGGTCGATTAATTTCGAGAAACGGTGACATTGATTGGCCCCCAAGATCGCCTGATTTAACAGCTCCTGACTTTTTTCTCTGGGGCTATCTAAAGGGACGTGTCTATGCTAACAGGCCAATGAAACTTCAGCAATTAAAAAAAAATTCGAGACGCAGTCACTGAGATAACGCAGGAAATGTGTGAAAATGTGATGAAAAACGCAATGAAAAGGGTTCACATCTGCCATGCTGCTAGAGGTTGACATTTGTCTGACATTATTTTTCATGTTTAACTGCCGGCCCTAAATACTATCTTTAACAAGGAATAGTTAATATTTTTTTATATTTCATAGAATAAAATTACAAAACTAAAGTGTATACTTGTTATTTGGCCACCCTGTATATATAAAATATGTATTTTTTTAAAGCTGAATAAATTTTCTTTAAGATATGATTTTTTTCTTTGCAAAAACTTTAGTATTTTCAAACATACAAACTATTTAATAAAAAAATAGTAATCAGTTTTGATATTTTCGTCAATATTTTACTTTTTTTGTAGAAACTGTAAATTAAATGCCTCAAAAATGAATTCCTCATGCCCGGTTTATCTAAAAATGACACCACACTCGAGGTGGTAGATAAATTTCATAGCTTCGTGGCGAGTTCTCGTCTGAGTTAGTTCTGTTGGCTGATGGCTACCGGGCTAAATCAGCTCAGTTTGTCCTAGGATACATCTGTGCCAAGTGAATTCATCCGATACCAAATCTTGACCTCTCCATACATTGGGTGACACTACCACTACTATACATACATGAACCCTGAAAACATCACACTATTTTTTTTCGGGCAGTCGTGTAAATAGAAGCACATTAATCATCGATTTTGCCAAACTGGAATAAGATTTACTCAGAGATCAGTCTATACAAATTCGGCGTTTAATCTAGGTATAAGACCTTATTCTCGTTTGGTCGAATTCGCCCTTAGTCGATACAACTCGCCAGTTTGAAGTAACGTTGTGTTGATGTGAAGTTACTAACCTCGATTAACGTGGCGTTTTAGGGTAATCTTTTGTATTCAGTTTTTTTTTATTTTTGTGCAATAGACTCAATAAATAGCGACTCATCATTTCAACCGAAAGACGTCCACTACTGGAAATAGGCCTCCCCCAAGGTTTGCCACAGGGACCGGTCCCGTGCATACTCATACATCGGTTTCCCGTTACCATATTATGCACGTCGGTTCAACTTCTTGGAGGCCTACCGACGACGCTGCGTGTTCCTTACTCTTCAAAAAGTGACTATAAAGTAATTATAATGATTACTCTTTTTTTTTGTTGTTCTATGATTTAATTTAATAACATAATAACTATGTGTTCCTCTTGAGTTTTCACTGAATATGCAATTAATTACATTTGTGCAATTATTAACTCGAAGACCAAATCAGCCAGATTTTAAATCTTTATTTTACGACTATTCGTTTTGCGTAAACACGTTTATTTCACAAAATAGTTATTTATGTAACTGGTACGTAATGAAGCGATTTCAAGCACGAGTATTACTTACATTAAGAGCGAATTATGTAGCGTTGCATACATATTTTTTTCTACAAGCTTAAAATGATAATGACAATAATTAATAATCGCTAACTTTTTTCGTATACTTTCTTCGACTGTTCTGCTAAAAAAATACTTGTCAGCAAAGTTATTTTCATTATTCCGATTAGCGTTAATAGTTTGTGAATTCTATTGTTGAATATTAACAAATTTCATTCAAAATCTAATAGTTACTAAATCAGTTCTGCCAATTTATCATAAAAGTTCGAATGCCAAACGAAACGCCATTTTGTTGATATCCATAATTGAACCATAGTAACCAAAGCACTAAACTAAACTAAACTAAACCAAATAACAAATCGATGGATATTAACCATCTATTTTTAGTAATTTCATAAAAATGTAATTTTTAACACATAATTAGTCTCTAAGTATTTAGTGTCATGTTGTCTTATTCTATTGCTATAGCAAAGAAAGTGTCAGCAGCAAATTTAATCATACATTAAATTTTATTGACGTCTCTGAGTGCGGCAGTAAATGAATTTTGTTCTTAATACACGCAATTTGAATCGGTATTAAAATATTTTAAACGGTTTATGATACAAATTAAGATGTCAAGTTGTGACGTTCGGACCCAGAATGTGGTTAATAAAAAGACAACCGAAGTCATCAACATTAATTAAAATTTATTTATTAATAAATAAGGTCGGGGTACATTAAAGCCCGTCTGATTTTACTCCGAGTTTCGGTACCCCCCCTGACGGTGGCGGTGGCGGCGGTGAGGTGATCGACAAAATGGCCGCCGTGAGTAATACTGGGTGGTCCGGGAGTCGTCTCGCAATTACCTTGCAAGGCAGGTGCGGGTAATTATTCAGTTCGTCTTTCCTAGCCGTAGCATAGCACCCTGTGAATAGAACGTCCACAGTAAGAATTTTGACCAGGGTTGCCTCCGCTGATCGTGAACCCCATATGAAGATGTGATCCTAATTTATAGAGGAGAAGTGGGTGTGGGTTTTACTTTCAGAACGAAGCATTACAATAAAGCGGGAAGAGCAAAGCAGAGTGACTGGTACTTTTCATAATAGGAAAAAAATTAACAATTGAAATAAGTATGTGCATTGCTAAAAGATGTTTTAGATGAATGGCTTATTATTTCCAAGCTAGGCGTAATACAAGTGGTTTAATATATAATGTTAAGTAAATTACAAAAGTAACATGTATTAAAAAAAGACATTACATTTATACCGCCAAGAAATATATAGCCGTGGCTATAATTATAATTGTTATAATGATTTAGAAGAATAAGATTGCAAATGAATATGTTTAAACAGTTAGACATTACGCACAGTATGATTTATATTAGTACTAACCTAAAACTAAGCACTACGGAATCAAATAATACTTGTTCAACACTTGCCCTACTGGGGTGCGAAACTACGCTTAAACTTCGTAAGTAAATAACTGTGGACCCTTCCAAGGACATTGGAAGTATCCGATTATCGAATTAGCGATGTACTATGAAACTCTTTATCTGTGAGCGGTAGCGTAAGACGACACGTAGCAGGGCTAGTGAACGCGACCGGCACAGGTTCGTCGTAGAAGAGGCGTCGGTGCAGTCTGAATGCTGGCCCAGCGGTGCAGGCCGCGGGCCGCGCAGGAAACTTATCAAGATGCGCGCGCATGTAAAGTCGCGCCGATCAAGTGTTAACTTTTGTGCAATAACATATTTAATTTATTTTTGCTAATATTTAATTTTTATCATTTAGTTATTTCATAGTTTAGTTTTAAGTTAATTTAGATTTAAAATATGTATAATAATCGACGGTTAAAAGGCGATTTGATTCAAGCGACACTCTGGGCGATATTGAGTTATATATATCATTGGAATCGGCAAATTTTTCTGCGTCGTTTGAGCCCGGTTTGAAGTAAATCAGAGCACTTTTTTGGCGCTTGAATCCATTGCCGATTCAGGTATCATTTTTAAAGACAGGGTGTGAAGTGACAGAATTTTTGTATTTTTTTTCAACCATGGTTTATGTAACCACTTAAAAAATCATCTTTTTAAACTACTTGTAGTTAAGGCCTTTTTTCCCTAATAGGTACGGTACTAAAAAGTCATTTCAATCATTTTGCTTTGAACATTCAAACTTATCGCTGTCACTTAAATCATTTTGCTTTGAACATTCAAACCTATCGCTGTCAGTTAAATCTTTTTGCTTTGAACATTCAAACATATCGCTGTCACTTAAATCCTTTTTCCTTGAACATCCAAACATATCGTTGTCAGTTAAATCTTTTTGCTTTGAACATTCAAACATATCACGGTCACTTAAATCTTTTTCTTTTGAATATTTAAACATATCGCTGTCATTTGAATCATTTTGCATTGAACATCCAAACATATTGCCGTCAATTAAATCATTCTTTCTTAAACTTTTTTTATGTAACGTTGTGAGTTGTGCCTTTTTTCTTTGAACTGTTTTTGTTTTGTGTGCCCATTGAAACTATTTTCTTAAAACGTAAAATAGTACATTGTGTATTAAGGGCGGTATGTAAGGAATTACGATCGAGGCTCTAGTAGAAGCCCGAAGTCGAAGACTGAGGGCTTTCTGAGTCGAGGTTCGTAATTCCCGTACCGCCCGTGAAACATACAATGTTTTTCATCACATTTGCGAGTAAATAAATATTCAGAACACTAACTTGTTTTCTTTTCGTTTCTCCATTTTATAAATTGGTCGTATGCAGCTATATACCGCTCCTTAGACTTCTCCGGTAAAAGATTTTCATTAATTGTTTTTGCCCACTCATCGGACGACGACGACGATGACATTTTTTAAAACTTTTTTTACTTGTCTTCAAATACAAAATGTAAATAATTATGAATTATAGCTTTAATACACAAGTCAGCACAACAATTATTACGAAATACGTGAACTTTTTTTTAAGCGGGTGGCGGACTTTTTGCCCGCACCACAGATAATACAAATGTTTCGTTCGGAAACGTTAAGGGCAAATACTTACGTAGGTATACAGCCATAACGGAGTGTAAAAAAAAAGAAATAATTTCGAAGTTTTGATACAAAAAACTATTAAAATTGATTATTAAGAACATTAGTTGAGTATTTAAGTAACATGTAGCGAGATTGCAATGAAATTCCTGTTTAGATAACATTTTAATACAATTTTTCAATTGCGTGTAAACTCCTTGCTTGAACTTGCATGAGCTGTGTGATGTGCAATAAATTAAAAAAAAATTACTTACCGACCTTGGGTTTCATGACAAAAAGAAAGCTCGAGGGTTTTATATGGGGCATTGCGGCCAAGTTAACCTGTATGTTTAGATACTGTTTACGTGCAAGTGTGATGAAAAATAAATTTACACGTTTAATTCGTTTCCTTTGAGCTACTTTTTATTTATACCAAAACGTATTTAAATCATTTTACCTATTTAGCCACGTAATGAAATGAATCTGTCTGTTCAAAAGAAGACGGGAGTAACAGATGTTAAAACTTGCATACGGATTTGTCGGTACTTTTACAAATTTCGACAATGATACGTAAATGTATACAATTGTTTACCGTTAAAATAGTTGTTCAGATTAAACAATACGTAGTAACACTTGCTTTCTTCACTTCGAGAATAACCGATTGTTAGAAAGCAAGTAACAATCTTGCCATAAATATATATCATAGGGAATCCCGGTTGGCTGGGGATTTACCCGTGTATACGAGGGCGGTTTAAGTATGTGACTCGAAGTAGGTACGACGTAAAAAAAAACTTTTTTAGCATAGTTATGAAC
This sequence comes from Acleris cristana, assembly GCA_948252455.1. NCBI lineage: Eukaryota > Metazoa > Arthropoda > Insecta > Lepidoptera > Tortricidae > Acleris > Acleris cristana. The sequence goes on from OX411771.1 coordinate 39,120,954, forward strand.
TTTTATTCTATATCTAGACTCTTTGGTACCTAGCTGTCTTTTTTTTAAAGGTGTAAAAATAAAAAGTTATCGAGTCATATGTCAGATGAGATAGGAACATTGTTGGAAAATCAAGAAAAGCGAATTTCGTGTAATAATTAAACATTACTTTTTAAGTGGGAAAACTATCAAAGAGACCGAAGACCGGCTCAAAAAATATTATGGGGAATCTGCTCCATCTCACGGAATGGTACACAAGTGATTTACAGAATTTCGTTCTGGACGTACAGTCAGCCTTATAAGAAGCTGCACACTTTTGTACCTTGTCACTTTAACGCCTTTGACAGATTAGTGCAGCAGTTCAAACATGACGTTAAAGTGACAAGGTACAAAAGTGTGCAGCTTCTTATAAGGCTGACCGTACCACTACCAATGACGCAGAACGCTCTTGAAGGCCGATTGAAGTGATCACTGATGATGTCGTGGATAAAGTTCACGATACTGTTTTGGATGACCCTAGAGTGAAGCTATACGTGAGATAGCTGAGACTGTCCTTACACATTTCATCTGAACGAGTTTTAATAATATCTTGCATAATATTTTTAGCATGAAAAAACTTTCCGCAAGATGGGTGCCGCGTTTGCTTATAGCCGATCAAAAACGACATCGTGCAACAACTTCTGAGCAATGCTTAGCCAAATTCAAGCGTAATCCTAATTAATTTTTACTTTGATTTGTGACGGTAGTTGAAACGTGGATTCATTATTATACGTCAGAGACAAAAATCAGTCAAGACAGTGGACTTCTGCTAGCGAACGGGTCCCGAAGCTAGGGAAAACCGTTAATTCGGCAGGAAAGGTAATAAAAAGGACAGCCAAGGGGTAATTTATATCGATTATTTAGAGAAAGGTAAATCAATAAATGGCCCTTATTATGCTACTTTGGATTTTTTTAGCGCAGAAATTGTAAAAAACGGCCACATCTGGCAAAGAAAATAATATTTCACCACGACATTGCCCCAGCACACTCGTTAGCAGTCGTAACAGCTAAATTAGTAGAATTGCGTTCCGAAAGACTGCCCCATCCACCTTATTCTCCGGATTTGGCCCCATGTGTATTTTTCTCAAACATGAAGAATTGGTTCGATGGGAAAAGATTTTCATCAAATGAGGAAGTGTAGCTGAAACTGAAGCATATTTTTCAGGGTTTGACAAAAACTATTTTTTAGAGTGGTTGCAAAAGCTTGAACATCGTTGGATGAAATGCATTGAGTTGAAAGGATATTGTGTAGAAAAAAAAAGTTTAAAAATGTGAAAAAGCTTTTTTTACTCAGAGTCACTGACTTATCAAACCTGTCATGATAAACTTCAAACTGAACATCAAATGACAAGTATGGCAAATAACAATGGCACTCACAATGACAAGGTTCTAAGTATGCTCAACATTTTTATTGGGTAACTGGACGTCGTATTCCTATACTAAGTACTAAAAAAACTAAGTACTATGGCTGAAATGTGTAAAAAAAAAATCATCAATGGCTGTACGAAGCCGGTTGAAGAACTTGGTTAGAACCTAGCAAGACAGGGGAAACTTACGCGTACACTTTACACGTACAGTAAGTTCTGTTCGTCTCATTAATCAGTATAGGCTGTGGAGGTAAAAACTACGTTCATCGCCATGCAAAAACTACAAAACACCTCAACGCAGCACCCAGTACCAGTAGTTAAACGTCTCAAAAATTGATGGCTTTTTTTTGAAAGAGCGCTTTTTTACACTACAAGAAAAACCTACCAAGACAGCAGGATTTTACAAGTGTCATAGCATATAGCAGAACACAATTTAACTATTAATGATATGGAACATTTAGAACAGTTGATAAAGAAAAATGACCAGATTCTGAAATAACCAAAACTATACACTGTAGCAGACCAAAAACAACCGGAATACTGACTTCTGTCACATGAGCAACTGCCAAAGAAGACCTTTTGATGTATATAAGACATAATCCCTTTTCTCTGCTAGTAGATGCAAGTACAGAAAGGACTATCAAACACATTTTGCCTTGTTATCCGCTTTTTTAAAGATAACAACGTTCCAGATGCCTTTCTTGCATTTGTGCACATCCAAGACAGTACTGCTGAAGCATCAGCACATTTTAAAAGTATTTATATCATATCTGGCAATATTTTGCATAAGCTGAAAAATCGGTACAATAAGATTTCATAAATTATTTCACCATTATAATGCAACATTATCTCTGAGTAACATAATGCTATATTTTATTTTTCTGTGCGGACGGAGTCGCAGGCAACAGCTAGTAATTAATAATTTTGAGCGTCCAGTAATTCACAATCTTCAGTAAAAAAATATGTTTTACTTGAATTCCTATGGCAAAATTAGAATAATTCATTATTAAAATGATGTCTACTTGTTAAGAAAAACTGATTTAAAAGTCCTTGTACTTAAAAGTATGGTTATTTCATCAATATAAGTCATTAGTCTTTGAATTGAGATGTCTCTGAAGCGGTTTTTTCTTATTCGTCAATTTTATTCCATTATCTTTAAGGTATTTTACCTACGTCAGATTTCAATAAATATTTTTTATAAAGCTTTTTGCATTTAATCTGATGTAACAAATGCGTATTTTGAGTCATTTTGCCGTACACAGTTAATAACTACATTGCCATTATAAATCATTTTTCTTAAATCCGTCATAGGCTCCTCTTGCAATTACATCCTTTTAACTTGATCGAAAAATTTGAACTCATTACCTTGTATCATGTTGCTTTGACCGGATAATTCGTACACATGCACTTAAAGCCTTTTACCTTGATTAGATAACTTAAACTCATGCACTTAAAGTATTTAACATTGATCAGAACATTTTAACTAAATTTACTTAAATCATGTTGCCTTGATTACACAATTGTTCATAATGGCTTAAGTTACATCTAACTCTGATATTCTCTGTTATTTATTTGTCATTTATATATCTTATTATAGCGGGCTTAACGAAGTTTTATAATTTAAGGGTGTGTTTACGATTACGCAGATGCATTGAGCACAGTGATTCTTTTTCCAAAAAAAAAAAACTTTAAGTCGCTCTCCTGTAAAGTTTCCAAAATGGCGGTTGAATCAATTCGCCTTTTAACCGTTGCCTTTTAACCTTTAAATCGAATTAGCGATGTACTATGATAGTAGATTGTTCAACAAGGGACTAAAACAAGCCATAATGACACGAGATGTTTAGCCACGCGAGCGAGCCAGCGAGCGAGAGTGGCTATAGTTCGAGTGTCATTATGGTTGTTTAGTCTCGCGTTAAACACTCTACTTTTCACTTTGAATGCGAGGAAAAAAAACAACGTTCAGTGCCGGATTAGCCACGTACCTAGCAATAGTAGCAAATGCTACGGGCCCCGCGCATCCACGTCTAACCTTTAAAATGCTAGTACTTACATCAGTATGCATATGCGTGTACTCATATGCATCAGGTTTGACGATAAGATGAATAATCCAGTCGATATTCTCCACCAGAATAACCTAAAACAAACACCCACGCAAAATAGGTGCATATCTAAGTCGCTCAGTTGCGGAAAAAAGACCGCCACAACCTGTAACCTAAAACAAACCCAGGGGTCTCTTTATAGAATTTGCTACGGACCCCGACGGGCTTGCTCAATCCAGCACTGACGAAGTTCTATACACATTTACAATATTGATTATAAGAAAGTTTCTTACAAATTTGTTCCGCGGTTTTTTTCTTTTCTTTTATTATTTTTTTGTTAAGTGCCGCTTTAAATGCTTGCATATTTAGCCAACAGGTTCAAACTTGAAAACTATTTTAAAACTAATTGGACCAAGCATAATTAAATGAATTCATCCTTAATATAATTAAATATATTCATATTCGTAATCATTAATCGTGTTTCACGAAATTAAATCATTTTTATTTGTATTTTTTCACAGATGTCATTTTGAGGTTTATCCACGCGCTAAAAATTGTCTATACCACAGAATAAAAACTAGAGGCATATAAACCGTACTAAATAGGCAGAAAATACATTATGGTTGACTTCCTTTTACTTATGGTTTTCATAGTGAGTTGGAAAGAGATCGTAACAAGGCGTGATTTGGACCTTTAAGCACCAGTGTGGAAGAAAGTAACGCCAAAGAAGACCGGTCGTTGATTTGACGTTTCTTCACCTTCTGATCATGACAGATTAAAGAAGAAAAGACACCTAGTTTTTATTTCTTTTCCTCTTATCAAAATGTAATCTATAAAGTAGAGACAAGTAGCTGGTGCAACGTTCATCTTATTGCACGGCTTCTTTGCCTTTAGTCTTTATTCTGTGGTCTATACAAAAAGACTGAAAATAGCAATAAATCCTCCATTCACAAACACCGTGATTGGATGTTAAGGGGATTCCAAAGTAAATTAAAACTATTTTACTTTAATCCCTAGAGATTAAAAAGGAACTTTAGTCCCGATGTGCAGAGACTAAAGTAACATTTTAAGAGCATGAGAAGTGAAAAACTCTTTATCTGTGAGCGGTAGCGTAAGACGACACGTAGCAGGGATAGTGAACGCGACCGGCACAGGTTCGTCGTAGAAGAGGTGTCGGTGCAGTCTGAATGCTGGCCCAGCGGTGCAGGCCGCGGGCCGCGCAGGAAACTTATCAAGATGCGCGCGCATGTAAAGTCGCGCCGATCAAGTGTTAACTTTTGTGCAATAACATATTTAATTTATTTTTGCTAATAGTTAATTTTCATCATTTAGTTATTTCATAGTTTAGTTTTAAGTAAATTTAGATTTAAAATATGTATAATAATAATAAGATTTTATTTATAAATTATATTAACATGCGATTAATTTAATAATGTATTTTTGTAATAAAACACATTTAAATAATTAAATTTTTTATTGTAAAACATTCAGATTACATAAATAATTAAAATTTAATAACAACATATACGTGCAACATTACAAAGTGTTCTCTAAACGCCAAGACCGATATCGGAAACCACCAAACAATGCTATAATAATTATTATAGATTTGTTATTTATTACCATGGCAACGCTCATTATAGAATTTTCCGCTTTGGTTACGCTTTAGGTGGTATTCTGATACCATTTGTTTGTTTTTAAAAGTTCTTTATTAGTCATAATTACAATTACAAGTAGGTACATATCGAGACACGGTCAGGATAATACAGAAACAGGTAAGTTTAAAAACAAGTCACAGGCTAAATGTAAATAGCTTACTTAGGCGCCTTTAAGACCTTATGGCAATGAGGGTACGAATACAGTTTGAACATGAAAATAATTAATAATAATGTAGTTCTAACATGTTATCTTTGTGCAGCTAATATTTTTTGCATTTGGATTTAATAATTATATTTTAATAAAGGTAGGGTAGGCATACGCAACTAGTACTTGTTTACGGCGGTTTCTGAGCGCAGCCGGGCGGCCCCAAGCATACTGTGCCCGAGCGATTTTTTTTGTTGAACTGATGATGAAATCATGTAACGTAGGGAAACCTACAGACAAGTGTAGTTTTTGTAAGTTAGTTCTAGGTGGAGTATTGTAGACAATTTTTATAGCCTTACTAGCTTTCCGCCCGCGACTTCGTCTGCGGAGAGTCAGAACTTCTGTTAAAAGTACAGTTATAGTTCACATCACCTTCAAAAGCTTTTAAAAAAAAAGTCCAGGGCGTGAATTTTAAGTAAGCGGTCCACATAAACAACTTTAATTTTATGGCACTAATCTTTAAAAAAACAAAATTGACATACAAAATAAATTCACTGCCTCTCTTTCACCATTACGTTTTTTTATACGATTCTAGATAAATTTGCCATATTTCTATACAAACCATTAACCCACTTAGCAGAAGATTTTCGAAAAACACCGAAGCTGAACATTTTCTGTAGGTATGTAAATAGTAGTCTAATACCGATTTTCATATTTTGCAGGTATGTAACTTTGAATATTACATAATTTCGATACAAACTTCACAGTCAGTAGTCTTAGATCCCAAGTTTTTCCATTTAGTTATTGTTTATTGATAATGGATTTGCTCTTAACTAACTATAAACACTGAAGATTGCAATGTTTTAGATGCTAAGTATGCATGTACCTGGATAAAAAAAACAAACTCCTATTCAAACTTTCACCCGCTTTTCACACTGTTAAGGGATTGTTTTAAAAAATGGTTATTATTTAATTTATATTGGTGTTGATACCGAGTTTCATGTATCTAACTTCAGTCATAATTTGTAGGTAGGTAGGTAGGTTTTTTATAGCTAGGTAAACATTAGGTTATCTTAATACCCCACATTTCTCACTTCAAAAATGACCAAATTTCTACCAAACTACTACCCCCCATTTAACCACCTTTGGGCATCCTTTGGGATAGTTTTTTCTAAATCGCCGATAATAACTTTTTTAGTTTATAAAAACAGTAGCGTCAATATACATTTCCACATTTTTTCCTTCAAAAATTATCATAATGCCTTACAAAGTTCTACCGCCAATTTACCCGTTAGTTTTTCCATAATCGCCGAAAGCAATATTTTAATTTATAACTACAGTAGCTGTTACAACATTTTCCACGTTTCTCACTTCAAAAATATACCATACAATTTTCTACCCCCCGTTTTACCTCCTCAGTTGTAGTTTTTCCTGAATCGAGCATTTCTACCAAGTTTCAAGTAAATCAGAACATAAAAGTATTCGTTCCTATAGAAACTTTTGCAACCCCCTTTCATCCCCCAAGGGGTTTAATTTTAGTTATCACGTGACTGATTATTTTCATTGCAGAGCAAGCATTTCTACCAAGTTTAAAGTAAATTTGAGCATACCAAATATTTTTTCCTAAACAAACTTTGCAACCGCCTTTTATCCCTCTAGGGGTTGAATTTTAGTTATCAGTGATATACACGTGACTCATTATTTTCATTTCAGAGCATTTCTCCTGAGTTTCAAGTAAATTTGACCATAGAAGTATTTTTTCCCATACAAACATTGCAACCCCTTTCATCCCTCTAGGGGTTGAATCTGAGTAATCGCTAAAATACGTGTCTCATTATTTGCATTTCAGAGTATTCCTACCAAGTTTCAAGTAAATTTGATCAAAAAAATATTTTATTTATACACACTTTGCAACCCCTTTTCATCCCTCTAGGGTTTGAATTTTAGTAATTGCTGAAATATGTGTCTCATTATTTGCATTCAAGAGCACCCCTACCAAGTTTTAAGTAAATTTGATCATAAAAATATTTTATCTATACACACTTTGGAACCCCTTTTCATCCCTCTAGGGGTTGAATTTTAGTAATCGCCGAAATAGGTGTTTCATTATTTGCATTGAAGAGCATTTCTACCAAGTTTCAAGTAAATTTGATCATAAAAATATTTTATCTATACACACTTTGCAACCCCCTTTCATCACTCTAGGGGTTGAATTTTAGTAATCGCTGAAATATGTGTCTCATTATTTGCATTTAAGAGCATTTCTACCAAGTTTCAAGTAAATTAAACAATAAAAATATTTTTTCCCATACAAACTTTGCAACCCCCTTTCATACCTTTAGGGGTTGAATTTTAGTAATCGCCGAAATACTTATGTCATTATTTGCATTTAAGAGTATTCCTACCAAGTTTCAAGTAAATTTGATCATAAAAATATTTTATCTATACACACTTTGCAACCCCCTTTCATCCCTTTAGGGGTTGAATTTTAGTAATCGCCGAAATACGTGTCTCATTATTTGCATTTAAGAGTATTCCTATTAAGTTTCAAGTAAATTTGATCATAAAAATATTTTATCTATACACACTTTGCAACCCCCTTTCATCCCTCTAGGGGTTGAATTTTAGTAATCGCTGAAATACGTGTCTCATTATTTGCATTGAAGAGCATTTCTACCGAGTTTCAAGTAAATTTGACCATAAAAGTATATTTTCCCATACAAACTTTGCAACCCCCTTTCATCCCTTTAGGGGTTGAATTTTAGTAATCGCTGAAGTACGTCTCATTATTTGCATTTAAGAGTATTCCTACCAAGTTTCAAGTAAATTTGATCATAAAAATATTTTATCTATACACACTTTGGAACCCCTTTTCATCCCTCTAGGGGTTGAATTTTAGTAATCGCTGAAATAAGTGTTTCATTATTTGCATTGAAGAGCATTTCTACCAAGTTTCAAGTAAATTAGACAATAAAAATATATTTTCCCATACAAACTTTGCAACCCCCTTTCATACCTTTAGGGGTTGAATTTCGAAAAATCCCTTCTTAAACGACGCCTTTATTACAAAATCAACTTCCCCTCAAAATTCCAAATTTGTATCTTTAGCGGTTTAGGCTGGGCGTTGATATGTCACCCGGGACATTGCCTTTTATATATATAGATTTTGCACAACTTGGAGCTTGTTGTAGTTGGTGTTGCAAGTGCTGCTCCATATCGGGGCAGCGTAGGTGAAGCAAGGACGAATTAGCACTGAGTAAATTAGCAGCTTAGTCTTGGAGCTCAGATTACTACGTCTATTAAATATAGGACTAAGAGCATGCAGCGCTTGCAGGCTTTTCAGTCGAGTAGAACTCACGTGAGGAGTCCAGTTGAGTTTTGAATCAAGTAATACACCTAGATACTTTGCAGTCTTACTCCAGGGTATACTGTGGTAGCTCACTGAGAGATTCCGTAGTTTATGTTTGCGTTTACGGGAAAACATGATGGCTTCTGTTTTGGACTCGTTTAGTTTAAGCTTCCATTTAATAAGATAAGAAGAAAGGGTGTCAAATGATAGCCGTAGTCGTTCTATTATTAGGTCTTCGTCTTTGGAGGAGGTAAAGGAAGCGGTATCGTCAGCAAAGCAGGTCAGGTCAGTACGGGGCTGCTTGGCCATGTCGTGTAAGTAGGTAATAAATAGCAGGGGCCCAATAACGGAACCTTGGGGAACCCCCGCAGGTACAGGCATGTTGTGGGAGACATTGTTGCCAATATGTACCTTGAAAAATCGATCGCTGAGGTATGACTGGATAATTTTGATCAGTATTGGGGGTACGTCGAGCAATTTAAGCTTATGTAACTGTCCAGAGTGCCAAACGGTATCGAAAGCTTTTTCGATGTCGAGGAGTACCATTCCAGTCGACTCCTTAACATTGAGTTTATGGGCAATATGCTCAGCAACCCTTGCTAGTTGCTGGACGGTTGAATGTTGAGAGCGAAACCCAAATTGCTCGTTCATCAGTTTAGGATTTACATACAACTGGAGGCGTACTGAAATAATGCGTTCAAAAATTTTTGGTAGTGAGGGCAGCAGGCTGATGGGCCGATAGTTGACGGGGATAGAATCGTCTTTGCCACGTTTTTTGATAGCTATTACCTTGGCTAATTTCCATGGTCTTGGAAAATAGCCTATGAGCATACATGGGTTGAACATTTTTGTTAGTAAAACAACTGCCTTTTGAGGGAGGTGTTTTAAAAGGATGTTATTTATGTCATCTGAACCAGGGCATTTGCGATTCTTTAGGGAACGTATAAGACGCCAGATTTCTGTGGGTCTTGTCGGATGAAGCAGGATATGATCTGTAGGTTTATTCAGGTCGTTTATGGAAATGGAGACTGATTCGTTAGTTTCGGGATCATTCCAGTGGTAAGTTAGCTTCAGGTTATTGTAGAAGGCTTCAGATAGTGCATTGCATTGTTCTATGATGTTATTAGTCAAGCTTTTATCTGATTTTTCCAGAGGAGGAATTAATATAGGTTTATGTTTAATTGATTTGACAATTTTCCATAAGTCAGTTTTTGCGTTTTCCACCTTTGCTAGCTTTTGGTGCCAGGAATTGTCATTATGTTTTTGAATGGCTAATTTGATTCTGCTTTGCAACGCATTAACTTGTGATCTAATCATTTTACGTGCGTGGACATCCGCTGTTTTGAGTTCATTATTACAAAGTCTGTTTCTTGTTTGTATAAGCTTTTTAATGAAACGAGGTAGTGGTTTTGGTTTAGGTGTGGTGGTGACGCAAGGAACATAATGGTTTTTAGCTGTTAATATAGATTCGGAAATATGGTTTATCTGTTCATCTATTTCATTGGGAGAGTTAAATGTTTTAGAATTTAATGTAATGTTTTGATTTAGGTAAAAACAAAAATTATTCCAGTCCGCATTTTTGAATTTGGAATACTTATGTACGGGGGTATTATAGTCTTGGGAACAGCAACCCAGGGAAAAGAACACCGGAAGATGATTTGACGATAAGGCCGGAACCGTTTTGATGTCATTTATGTCTGCGACATTTGTGAGGAGGAGATCGGGATTGGAAGGTTGATGCTCTGGTTTATAATGAACTAACGTTGACAACACTGGTGCAAGTATTGAAAAAACATTTTTTAGCATATGTTTAAAGAGAGTGTTGCCGTGAGGATTTGAACGGCTGCGGCACCAGTAGGGATGGCGTGCATTAAAATCACCTGCGAGGATAACACGGGACGCGCTATTTAGGAGTAGATCTATATCGTCACTTATGAGTGGGAGATTTGGGGACTGGTATATAGAGTAAATTGAGTAGCATAATCCATTGATGGAGGTTGTGAGCCCTACAACTTCTAGATGTTTGGTTGCTGGGGGCTTCATTTCGGAGTGATTTAAGTTTTGTCGGATGAATATAGCTACTCCTTGACCACGAGCCTGAGAGTGTTTGTCACGACGATAACAATGGAAGCCCGGAAGGAATAAACTATGATGAGCATTTACTCTTGTTTCAGAAACCGCTATAATATCGCAGTTTAGATCGTTTATAGCAAGATCAGAAAGTTCATTAAGCTTATTGCGTATGCCATCCGCATTCCAGAATATGAAACGAATTTTGGGACTAGATATACTTTCCTAAATGTTTTAATATGAAAATTACTTTGTCCAGCATGGACTCACATAGGCTAAGTTCGGTTTTAATTGATTTTATGACAGATAAGATTTCTAAAATTTCGTAGGTCTCGGGATCAAAATCGTGATTTTCAAGTACCGCAGATGGGAGCGGTGTCCAGCGACGATGTTGAGGTGCTGGGCTTGTTGTCTCGACGCGGGCTTGGGAGTCCATGGTCTTTGGCTGCGTAGGTAGGTTTGCAGCTACAGCACTATATGCTCTTGAGGTGGATGGTAAGTTTGCGTATGCGGTTGATATTTGGGTAGTCTCGTCAGTGGTACGCTTCGTCGCTGCAGCGTTGTCAGCGTAAGTCTTCTTTAATGTTACCGGTTTTGACGTCAATAGAAGAGTCGTGTCCATGTTGGTATTGTTTTTAGGCTAAGGTTGCGTGGTAGGATGCCTACCACTGTTTTGTAGTCGGTTTAGGTAGTTAATGCGCTCTTTGCAGGAAAGATAGTTTACAGGGTGATTTTCGCCGCAGTTGCAACACTTGGCTAGTTGAACGCGGTCTTTTTTTGAGCAGTCTTGTGTTGAGTGTTGTTCTGTGCACTTGACGCACCGGGCTGGTAAATTGCAGTCACTAGAGGCATGCCCGAATCGTTGGCAGCGATAGCACTGGATGCCGGCTGATGTGTTTGGTTTAAATTTTTGAATCTGTATAGCGCAGTTGCACAGGTACTTAATTTGTCTGAATTTTCGTATGTCTGTACCCACGGGCAGTTGCAGCAAGATCGGAGGGCAGGGATTATTATTGCCGTTCGCAGTTTTGAGGGTTTTGGCTACGACCTGCTCATAGCCTAGGGCAGCTAGTTCCGCTTCAATGTCATCCGCAGCACCGGCAGGTAAACCGCGAATAACAACTCTGTGTGTCTTGTCGTCCTTGCGGGTAAATGTGTGAAAATATATGTTTTTTGTGGTGAGTCCATCAACAATAAGCTTATGAGAACTGTTTGAGTGAGAGTGAATGACCAACTCACCTCCTCTTTTGTATTGCAGATGATAATCCGGCGCGATGCTTGTAAGAAACTTGACGAAATCACGATGCACCACGACTTGCTTTGCATCAATGACGATAGGGGGTACACGCGAGGCACTAGTGTTGGTGCCCGTAGTAGCTTGTTGCAAAGGTTCACGAAGCTGGTCGCAGGCATCATCAGGTGGAAGTATATCAAAGCGATTTCCAGTTTTGGTGTTCGCAGAGTCTTGGGCTTTTACTTTGTATGCAGGTTGTTTAGGTTTGTTCCAGTCTCCAAGGCCAAGGTCATCAGCCGACCTTTTACTGGAGACACTTTCCGTCGAGAAGGATCTTGTAAGTAAGTATTTTTCCATGGCGACGAATATTACCGACAATCGAAAGTATCGATAGTGGCCTCGCCATGAAGCATGACGCGCGGGCCGGCCGGGAGCGAAAACGATAACGAAACGTACGTGCGTATGCTAGCGAGACAAACGACCGAATGAACGTCGGCGGATACCATTAACGATATCAATATTAGCGGTTTATAGTACGTGAGTAGAAAATCTCACTTTTTACTTCACTAAGCTAGAAAAAATACTTATTAAGAATCTTATTTAAGTGTTCTGATTTCGTTCATTCTAACGCCTGAAAGTCCAAATTTTTTGGATCTTACGATTTTATTGATACGTAAGTCACTTTGACAATGTGGCCTAGAAATCCATTTTGTTTGACCGTATGTAAACATGTCTTTATTTAGGGTGGAAGGCATTTTTTTATTCCCCTTCAAACTGCAGAAATTTTGGCAGATTCATTTCACAAAAAACTGGATCAAATTTCAAAAGGTTTTCAGATGATAGCGCTTCGGGGTAGGTTAAACCGCTTGGGTTGTTAGTGTTGTTACACAATGTAGGTATTTTTTAAGTTAATTTGAACGTAAAAAATACCTAGTTACACACTAATAACCCAACCCGTTGAACCTACCCCGAAATGTTATTATCTGAAAAACTTTTGAAAATTGGTCCAGTTTTTAGTGAAACGGATTAAAATTGGCCAAGTGATCTCGTATTTCGGATAGAAATTAAGGAACCCACGTTGGAAACCGAGAAGTAACTCAAGCTCTTTAATGATACGACCTTCAATATGTACAGAAAATAAGAAACTCTAGTAATAAAGTCAAGGCCATGTGGAGTATCATTAACGAGCGAACAAATAAAAAAATCAAAAAAGATAAACATAATATCGAAAGAAACATAAATAACATGCAGACTCATACATCAGATCCACACATAGTAGCCAATACCTTCAATACTTTCTTTGCATCCATAGGGGAAAATCAAATGCTGAAGCAAAAGGGCGACCTGTTCTTTACCCAACTGAAAACACTATGTTTCTCAATCATGTAAATTATAGAGAAATACACACGATCATAAAAAAACTTAAAAAATAAAAATAGTTTCGGAATTGACTAACTCCCACCCGTACTGATAAAACAATGCACAGACCAACTAACCGTGCCACTCTGTCTCTTAATTAACCAATCATTTGATGAAGGTGAATTCCCGCAACTGTTAAAAAAAACAATAATAAAACCGATACACAATAAAAATTCAAAAAGAGACCCAAATAACTATCGCCCTATTTCCCTATTACCTACTGTTTCTACAATATTCGAAAAATGTATGTATAATCGAATATACGCCTTTTGCGAGAAATATAGAATCTTCGATGACGGACAAAATGGCTTCCTCAAAATGCGCTCTACTATTTTAGCTGTATATAAATATGTTCAAGAAAAAATTAACACAGTAAATAATAAACAATACGCTGTTGGAATACTGTTGGATATGACCAAAGCATACGATAAAGTCCAGTATAATATTTTATTAAATAAATTATACGGCATAGGGATCCGTGGACTAGCCCACCAATGGCTTACATCCTTTTTAAAAGACAGGGAAATTTGTAGAAATAGAATATTTTAATTATAACAGTAATGAGATAGTCAACATTCGATCTGACAAGAAAATCATTAATGCTTCCATACCACAAGGAAGTGTTATTGGTTGTCTCCTTTTTCTCGTGTACATTAATGACCTTCCCAATATCATGGAAGAACCATGCGTCTTGTTTGCTGACGACATCTCGCTACTTACAACTTGTAAAAATAGTAGCAATTTAAACGATAAACTTCACTCCATTCTTAACAGCAAAATACTCTGGATGAATGATCATAATCTTGAAATTAACGTTTTAAAAATTAAACTTATGTGTTCCCATCCCCACAAAAACCACCTTTAAAAATAGATTTCAAATATAATAATATTAAAGTAGAAATTGGATCAGATTTTACACTACTTGGAATAAATATAGATACACATATGAATTGGAAGTCACATGTAAATAAAATAAGATCCAGAGTCACATGTAAATAAAATAAGATCCAGAATTTCTAAATTTTCATATGTCCTTCGAGAAACTAAAAAAACAACTGACCTCGAAACCGCACTAACCACATATTATGCGTATGCTTACTCCTGGTTTAGTTACGGAATAATTTTGTGGGGAAATAGCACAGACACTAATAGTTTATTTACACTTCAGAAAAAACTCATTTGAATATTAATTAATATAAAAAACACAGATAGTTGCAGGCAACACTTCCAAGAACACAAGATACTGACTCTACCGTGCATATATATACTAGAAATATGTAACTTTTTTCGCAAATATAAAAGCTTTTTTACCACCCAAGCTGATCTACCTACAACCTATACACTAAGGAACCGACACCAACTCACAATACCATCCTCCAGCTTACACAATAGCGGCCTTTACACGGCACAGTTTGGACTGCGCATTTGGACTGCGTTCCGATCCGCAGATAAAACCGTCGGTCCATCCGCCGGTTTGGACTGCGCATAAAACCGTGAAGACTTTATTACGATCAAATGTAACCACGGTTTGGAACGCGGTTAGATCTGTGAGCTGGTATGGAGATTGAGATTATACCTTATGTTAATTAGCGTAAGGGATATTTTCGGGATTGTGACCCGACTGGTTTGTATGGTGATTAATGATTATCCTCCGCATTAACAATTCCGTGGAAATAGATTGACGACGCCTTGGCCTAGTTGGTGTGACTCTGCCTATGAAGCTAGCGGTTCTAGGTTCGAATCCCGGTAAGGGCAGATATTTGTGTTATGAGCGCGAATATTTGTTCCCGAGTCATGGATGTTATTTATTTATTTATTTATTTATTTATTACACAATTTTATGTATGTATTTAAGTATATATTTACCTGTACCCATAGTACAAGCCTAGAGCTTATTTTGGGACTAGGTCAATTGGTGTGACATTGTCCCCTGATATTTATTTATTTTATTTTATTTATAGATTTAAATTTAAAAATAACTGCAAATCTAAGACAAACATTATATTACCTATTTTTCTTTATCCTTGCCAAAATCAAACTTTCTAAAACGAACTAAATACCGTACTGTAATTGGTAAAAGGGGTAGCGAGCTAGCGAGCTAGCGACTCCCGCTACCTGCTACGTAATTATTATTTACTCAAAAATGCTATGTAATCTTGCCATAACACCAGTAAATAGGAGCCGGTAGGTTGAAGTTCCTGGACAACTATCAAAAGAGTCCAGTAAAGTTGAGGAATTTCGAATTTGGAATCAGTAAGTGTCCAGTAAGTAAGTATGTAAATTCCATAATATATCATATTATTTCAAATAATATTTTTGGAATTTTTGCCTGGCAGCTCGGGCTTTTACCTCATACTCGTCCAGGAAGGCTCACTTACTGGTCTTTTCAGTAATGTACTATAAGGGTGGGTTTAAACCAAGCGAACGAACAAGAATTCTATGGCATTATCTCTTACGTTTACTTTGTAAAAATAAAGACAAAACATGTTCTAGAGCATTCGCTCGTTTGGTCTAAACCCACCCTAACAGAGATAAACAAAAACCCTAAAAGCTCAGCCAACCATTAGCCGCTTGAGGATTAGTTCATTCATGTTCTTTGTGGTGTGGTGGTTTTTAAATAGTAAAATTATTAATCAGCGGCAAATCTAACCGCCCTCTCTCTCTCTCACCTCACCTTACAAACATGTACGTAGAGTGGGCGGTTAGATTGGCCGCCGAGTATAGTTTGAATTTGTTGATTGACAAAAAGTTAATAGTTAGTAATTTCTTTATGGAACGAGTGCTCATTATTGATTTGTTTTTATTGTAACTAATAATAAACAATGAAAAAATGTGTATCTGTGTATATGTGTATGTGTGTATTATGTGGGTATCTGTGAATCTGTTTATCTGTCCTTTTCCCCCCAGGACCTCTGAAGTGAGCTTAACGTGTGTGCACAATCTGTCTGAAATTACTTAAATTTTAATAAAATTATTAAAACAAAAATTACAACGTCAAATACTAGGAGTGCATAAACATTAGAAGTACCTACCTAACCTACAGTCATCCGACCTGTGTCGGGCGCGCCAGCCCGCCGCCTGCGCCGCTCCGTGCTAGCCTCCTAATTACCTCTGCACTCCTGGTGCTTCATTTAAACATGCAAACTCTTTGGTTGGATGCACGGCTTATTATATTTAATTAAAAACCGGTCAAGTGCGAGTCGGACTCGCGCACCGAGGGTTCCGTATTGAAGATAATATGCTTGGTAACCGCAAAAGAAAATACTCATTTTGTTATAAGCTTTATTTTAAAGGCAATAAGGTCGATTTTGACTAGCCTAAATTTTAATACAGATTTTCTTAGTTTTTTTGTTATTTCTCAAAAACTGTAAATAATGAACACTTTATTTTATTTTTCCCAGAAAATATAAGTAATTATCTATACGACAGGATTTTTTTCAGAATTTTTGATTAATAAACTTCGGAGATAAGGGGGGGAACGGCCATTTTTTGTACATTTTTGGCTATAAATCAAAAAGTACATCACAAAAAATTTTCAAAAAAATAGTTTTGAAATGTGCATATTTAGACCTTTTATATGACACCCCATTTGCTATTATCGAACCACTTTCATTTTTGAACCCCCCATTCTGGACCCCTTTTCAATTATTAATAAAATTAATTTCATATTTTTTTACTACAAATAGATGCGGGCAAGCAAGTTGTACAACTATGCCAAATTTCAAGTTGATAGCATTTGTAGTTGCTGAGAAAACCTGCTGTGACATACAGACAGACAGACAGACAGACAGACAGACAGACAGACAGACAGACAACGAAGTCTCACCATAAGGGTTCCTTTTGTACCATTTTGGTACGGAACCCTAAAAATGGAAAAGTAAAACGCACTAGTTCGCTAAAACCAACTTTCCGCACGATATACAGCTACGAAAAGTACCACTTTTTGAACAACTGTATTAAAAAGTAAATTTATATTGTAAGGGAACACCCTAAAATCTCGAATTATTTAATTCCGAATTTGAAAAAGCAGAATTTCATTATTCCGATTTTTTATAATACCGAAAAAATATAAGGCCGAATATCAAAATCGAGAATTTTATATTACAGAATATTAAAATCACGAAAACGTTTTTCCGAATATTATATTTACGAATGTTGACAATTCCGAATTTTCTTTGTACGAAAATTATAATTCCGAAAATTCACAAACCAGATCGATAATGAAAAATTTGGAACTAACCACTTGAATTGAATTAAAGTCTTCTACTTGAAACAAAAGTTAGGTGAGATGACGAGCACATCGACACCCGATAATAAAAACATTTTAAGTAATTTTACAATGTAATTTTTCACTTCTCATGCTCTTAAAATGTTACTTTAGTCTCTGCACATCGGGACTAAAGTTCCTTTTTTAATCTCTAGGGATTAAATTAAAATTGTTTTAATTTACTTTGGAATCCCCTAAACATCCAATCACGGTGTTTGTGAATGGAGGATTTATTGCTAATTTCAGTCTTTTTGTATAGACCACAGAATAAAGGCTAAAGGCATAGAAGCCGTGCAATAAGATGAACGTTGCACTAGCTACTTGTCTCTACTTTATAGATTACATTTTGATAAGAGGAAAAGAAACAAAACCTAGGTGTCTTTTCTTCTTTAATCTGTCATGATCAGAAGGTGAAGAAACGTCAAATCAACGACCGGTCTTCTTTGGCGTGTCTTTCTTCCACACTGGTGCTTAAAGGTCCAAATCACGCCTTGTGACGATCTCTTTCCAACTCACCATGAAAACCATAAGTAAAAAGAAGTCAACCATAATGTATTTTCTGTCTATTTAGTACGTTTTCTATGCCTCTAGTTTTTATTCTGTGGTGTAGACAATTTTTAGCTCGTGGAAATAACCTCAAAATGACAACTGTGAAAAAATATAAAATAAAAATGATTTAATTTCGTGAAACACGATTAATGATTACGAATATAAACATATTTAATTATATTAAGGATGAATTCATTTTATTATGCTTGGTCCAATTAGTTTTAAAATAGTTTTCAAGTTTGAACCTGTTGGCTAAATATGCAAGCATTTAAAGAGGCACTTCACAAAAAAAATACAAAAGAAAAGAAAAAAACCGCGGAACAAATTTGTAAGAAACTTATAATCAATTTTATAAATGTGTATAGAACTTCGTCAGTGCTGGATTGAGCAAGCACGAGGTCCGTAGCAAATTCTATAAAGAGACCCCTGGGTTTGTTTTAGGTTACAGGTTGTGGCGGGCTTATTCCGCAACTGAGCGACTTAGATATGCACCTATTTTGCGTGGGTGTTTGTTTTAGGTTATTCTGGTGGAGAATATCGACTGGATTATTCATCTTATCGTCAAACCTGATGCATATGAGTACACGCATACGCATACTGATGTAAGTACTAGCATTTTAGAGTTTAGACGTGGATGCGCGGGGCCCGTAGCATTTGCTACTCTTGCTAGGTACGTGGCTAATCCGGCACTGAACGTTGTTTTTTTTCCTCGCATTCAAAGTGAAAAGTAGAGTGTTTAACGCGAGACTAAACAACCATAATGACACTCGAACTATAGCCACTCTCGCTCGCTGGCTCGCTCGCGTGGCTAAACATCTCGTGTCATTATGGCTTGTTTTAGTCCCTTGTTGAACAATCTACTATAATATTCAGGGGTTAAAATAAGCAAAAGCTGACCTATTTGCTTATCTATTTGCTTTTTGCCTCAGATGAAAATTAAGAAAGTTAGTTCATGTGATATAATTGTAAGTAATTATTTTTATCCCATTTGTTTTATTTTTTTATTGTAACATAATTGCAAACTAAGTTACAATGTGCAAAAATCTGGGTTTATAAACAGTTGGTCGGCAAAGACATGATAAATAATATTACCATTATTTTATTTCTCGTTCGATCTCGGCATCAGTGATTATATGAACAATAATTATGGTGTTAAGACTTACCATGTTTTTATTTTCTAAATATTTACAATTCATTTGAGTAATGAAGTTGTAACATTAGTAACGATATGTTTGTTACTAAAAAATACAATTTCACCGTTTTATTTTAACCTGAAATATGAATGTAATAGATTTTGTTATTTTATTATAATTAAAATTTATAGGTGTGAAAAAAAAAGTGTCCAAAATGAGGGTAAATCGTCTTTCTACCGCCGATAGGTGATTTGTGTTGCCTATTTTGTTTGGTATTTCATGCTGCGTTACTGTACGAGTAGATGCAAATTCAGTTGCGATGTGTTGTGAATAACCTTTACGAGTACATCAAGTGTTTTAAGTGTGATTTGTGATATTAATTTTAATTACGATAATGAGTCGAGCCCGTGCAAAACGCATGTTGGATTTTTGTCAATACGTTGACCCAACAGAACAAAGTCGCGGTAAGTAAAACGTTGATAATGGATGCCAATAAATAACAGAAGTTTAGGTATTTTCATTGATTATACTCAATATGTAAGATACAATGAATCATCGGGGTCCATATTGGCTCATATAAAATTGGTCTTTAGATTTTTTATACATATAACGATTTGTGTCTATACTCATCATTTCTTCGAAAAATTTTCCTCATACTTCATTTCTTCGAAAAATGTTTCTCATGCTTATCGCAACTCATAATGAATTTTTTTAAGAAACTGTTACATTTTGAGGATTTTTATAAATCTAACTTAACCTAACCTAATTTTATCTACACGTAAGATATTTAAGAAATTCTGGAAAGTGTACGGTTCCATGAATATTGACGTTATAAGTTCAGATGATTATGAGTTCCGATCATTAGTATAAAAATTTTTTTTTAACATTATAAGGAGTGATCATTATGATGTAAAATGTTATGAGAAAAAATTTCGGAGTTCCAATAATCGGAGTTGCAATTTTATATGAACTTTGGCGCACCCGAATCATCGACTAGCTTAGTTACAGTACTGGCAGTTACTAATTTATGTACATATTTATTTTAGGTAAGACTTCCTCGAAAACTTCTTTAGAGCAAAATAGTGCAAATAAAAACTTCGGACATCCTGAGAAAGACAACTCGGAAGATTTTAGTGAAGCCCCATTTAAGAAATCTTCGTCAACATCAGATGCCATATTTTAAATGACGGTAAGGATAAAATTTCCAGTGTTGATATAAAAGTATTACAATAAATATATTTTAAGTTTATATTATTGTAATCGGAATCATAATTTTCCTATTAATGTTTAAGGTGAAGATTTAATTTTATTCAAAAACAGACTTCGGAATATAACCTTTAAAAATTACAAGGAGCATGTTGATGAAGAGGCGCAGAATGATTTTTCTCCAGACGTCTCGGAATACTCACCTACACAAGACAATGGTAAGTATACAAAAAATGAATATCTGTTATTATTCATATTTTTTTATTATTTATAAAGAGGATGCATACTGAAAGTTGGCAGCGTCGCAATTGGATGTCGAATGTTTGTCCGTTTTGTTTATTACGAAAATATTGCTGACTTCTGATATGGAACACTAATTTGTAGTGTGCGAACACTTGTATATTTACATTGTTGACAAGTTTTTTGCAGGGCGATATTCCATATTCTCATTTAGTCATTTTAATTAATTAATTCGAGCGGTGAAGAGTTTGACAGCTGTTTGCGAAATTGGCAAACTGGCGTTTAGTCATGTTGATGTTACGTATTTGGCTATTTTGTCTTTGTATACCTAAATATTATTATTTTTTCAGATTCTGCATCAGTTGAGAATGTACACGTTACGAAAAAAACGAAAAATAACCTATACGATAACAGTTCTAACTCCTTAATAACTCCCCAAGACTTAGGATTCACGGGCCAGCCTAATATTATAATACCGGAAACACATGAAGAATTAGATATTTCACATCAAGAGGATTCAGAAAACGGACAAATATTACCTTTGTCCATATCTGAACCACCCCATGTCCAAAATATGTCACCTGTAACGGAAAACAACGCTTGGCACACCACAGATATTGTAACAACAGAGGAATCCAGTTTGGCTTTGTCTTCCCCTAGTTCTAGCATTAAAAACAAGAAGGAATATCCAGTGAAAACTAACCCCGGCCGCAAAAGAAAAAGAGACCCTAGCTTGTGGAAATGTAATATACTTAAAAAAATGAAAAATACTGGTCAAGGGTATATAAATTCTAAAGGTAAAACTATAAAAAAAAGAGAAATGAAGCCTGGCTGCACTGAAAAGTGTATACGAAATTGCAACAAAAATATGTCTCAAGAGTGTAGATAACATCTGTTTCAAACCTTTTGGGACTTGGGTAATCATGAATCACAGCTGCAATATATTTTTAACCTTGTGCAAAAAGTTGACAAAAAGGTTGAAAAGGTCATCAAGGAAGGAAAATCTAGAAGATCGTGCACATACCAATATTACTAACCAGCACAAAAAGGACAAGGTATTAAAAATAGTTTTAAAAACAATACTGTACAGGTATGTAAAAAAACATTCCTTAACACGTTTGACATCACAGATATGTGGTTAACAACAATGTTTAAAAAATTCGACAGTGACGATCAAACTATTTTTAAAGACATGCGAGGGAAACATACAAATCAAACATTGATTAATTCATGAAACCGCACCAATCACTATGTTTCTGGGCCTGCCCTCTGCATTGCCACCGAGTCTTTGGCATACTGCAATTGAGCTCCTAGTTACCTCGGTCAGCTGAGGACTGTCACGGCAGATGTTAGCAACCGTCGTCACAGCCACAACTTCATTGCTTTGTTCTGGGACTCCACCAAACAACAAATATTTTATCCGGTGGCGCATTTCAATTGCATCAATGGTATTGCTTAGTTGCAATAATTGCTGCCTAAGAAGCTGGATGATACCACCTGCTCCTTGAAGCTCTTGTATTCAGAGCTTAGACTGCTGACGGAGGGGGTGCTGGGCGGTGCAGTTTTAAGGGCCGCTTCAAAGTCTGCAAACCGCTGGGCTAGTGATGACTCCAGTGTCTTCTGGGTTTCTAAGACCATGTCCAAGGTCGCCATAGGTGCAATGCAGTGATGTTAAGTACTTACTGCACTGAACATCACACGCGAGAATTATGTAGTGCAAAGGTCAACAGGCAGGTGTGTGCTTTAATTAATCCAAACTACATAGGAAATAGCTCCCTACACAATATGTTGTGGATACTGTTCAAAGCTAATACCTAATGTAAAATAAAGTTGATATTGCATTTATTTACAATAAATATTAATTTTAACAAAAGAGTGACTTGTTATTGGTTTCACACTTACTGCACCCACGGATCTAAAAATAATAATACGGATGTAACCTCGTCTAATCATGATTGAAGCATGCAACATGGCCGCCCGTTTACCTGTGTGCATGCTTTGAGGGTTGCCATATAAATCGTCAAATTGCCCATTTTAAGGCCTTTTACCCACTGCAACTTTTTACAGCGATACAAATGCGCATTTGACAGCCGCGCCGCTGTATCGCGACAAAACGTAGACGATTTGTGACTGTATCGATGCAAAAACTTCGAACAATTAAATCATGTTATCATTTATGAACTACCTACTAAAGCATTGGGTTCGATTGTGTCATGCAACCGTTTTAATGTAATTGAAATTGGGTTTTCTCATTTGGTAACGACAAAACCAATTTCAACTAAAAAACAATCATCTTTACGTTTTTCATGTTTAGCCCTTAGATGCATACGGTATCAAAAAATGATACCATATATTTTCTTCGTTCAAAAATACATCATGTACTTTTAATCTCGCTATTAAGGTTGAATAACGTTACCTTTGCTCAAATATATGCAAAAAAATATCACCAGGCAACAATCAGAGCGGCTGTCATTTCATGAAATGTCAATACTTTGAATCGGGCGGTAGTTTTTTTGCGACAGTGAAATTCCAAGTTTGAATTGTCAAGTATCTGACGACACTTGAGATATTTTCACCCGAAAAAATCTACATAGCAAAGGTTAATAATTATGTTTATCGAATATTATGTGCGTTTTTGTGAGTTATGTTTTTTGTTTTACTAAATCTTTCACTTCTTTGCCGGTATCAAAAACGATACTCCATGCGATAACGCCGTTTTTCATGGTATCAAAAAGGATACTCCATGCACGAAGCTTGTTTTCTTACTAACAAGTTTTATAACAGTTTTTTGAGTTTACTCGTTGCACGTTGTTTACTCATATTTTGCATCCATTAACAAATAAGGTTTGTAATTTTGATAGAGTCTGTCTAATGAATGATGAACCGGGCTTTTATTTGACTGGCAGGTCTGGCAACACTATTAAAATGACGTTTTGACATTGACAAACAAGTCGTTGTTGGTTCGAGGCTGTCAAATTAAAGTTTTCTTCTCGAAATTTACGGACTAAACATGCGTAAAACTATCAAAAGTGGTGTGCGACAGATCCTTTGTACCATTATAAACAAATATAAAGAAAAACAAGAGAAGAGGGAAGCATTGTTGAAACAAAAAATAGAGTGTTTACATACGGTGACCGAATTCATAGGTTATAACAAGGTTAGTATGGCATGTTAATTTTGATACTTATTATTTCTATATCTTCAATCCAAAGTTACATAGAATATGTATATACCTTTTCTGTTCTACCTATCTTTTGAAATTGGTATTTCTTTTCCATTAAGAAATTAAACGATGTATTCTTTTCAGATAAGCTGGCCGTCAATGGTGAAAAACAAACGGTTTTGAAAAATCTTCAGCAGTTGAAAGAGTTGGAGCAAAACGATTTACTATGCCAGAGTCAAACGAAGTATTTAGAAGAATTATCATCAATGACCGGTAAATACTAAAATTAATTAAGTCTTTCCCTATACTCTCTTAACAATCGCAATTTTATTAAATTAATTAAATAGACAGATGATTAATATAACTGACACTCATAGTTTCAGTAAACACTAAAGGGGTGTTTATATACATTTAGTTAAAAGATATCATTAACATATTAATATGTACCTACGTACACTTCATGAGCTCTTGGAAAAGATGTTCGGGTTATACCTGTCTTCCTTGTTCTTAAACCGTTGCGATTTGAACCTCACCGATGCAATTTGATTTCACCTAAACCCAAATGTTCTTAGAGCTGTCGGACTGTACAATGGGGCTGTACTGCGTGTCACAATATATTTGTAAATGGTGTTCTGTTTAATTCATTCCTTATTTCTTCTTACAGATAATCAGTGTTTCGACATTGAAGAGAATGAAGGCAAAGTAAACCATGGTGTCTTCAGTACTCCGGGAAAGAAGCGAACTCACAAGGCTACAGTATCCAATTTATACAGTTTTGACATCCATGCCATCGGAAATAAAGTGAACAAATTTTATATTGTAAAGAAGCAAGTACCTACACTCAGATGCCTATTAGCAGAGTTGAGAGAAAGCATCGGTTTTACCCTAATAATAAATAAAATATTTTTATGTATTGGTGATTTTATTTACTAAAAGAGCTCACAAATGAGAAAGCATGCTGATGCAAGCATTATTATGGTGGTCTGCATTTTTTTTTCATAGATAGTTTCAAAGCATCAAATACTTCGTGATACCCAAAGTCGCCAAATAGTTCGGTACACGTTTGGCGACTTTGGGTGTCACTATCTATTTATTTAATGCTGACTATACGGGTCAATCAACTTTTCTTTGTAGTTCGGTGCCAGGGTGACGTTTCCTGGGTCACTCATTAAAACTATGATTTCAAAGGATATAAGTCCACTACCATTCTTTTATGGCTTTTCTCCTGAGTTTGATAGAAGTACACATTATAACATTTTTTCTAAGAAACTATCACTGTTGTCTCCTGGCTTACGGGACACTAACAACAACAAAAAAGTTGATCCACCCATACGTATTAAGTAGTAAGACTCTCGGGCTTCTACTAATAAACTGTACTTAAATATGATACCGTGTGTGGTCTTAATATGGATAAACGGACACTTGAGTGCGGTATTAGTAGACTTGAGTACCTGTAGTTTATTAATACGGGCCTTAGTATTGTGAAAAAGTACGCGTTTCCTCTTCCTTTGTGCCCACCAAAACAAACAAAATAAGAAAAGTATCAAAATCGTTTATTCCTACATTGATTGGTAATACCATATGAAGATTTTTTGAATTTGCCGCTTTTTCTCAGGTTCATCTTTCATTAGACAGACTCTACAGGATGGTTAGTCATAAACATTTAAAAGATAGGGACATCGAAGACTTGCATTGAAGATGATGCCGAGTCTGATGGAGATGACCTGGAATTTTATCCGTCACTTCACGAACTGTAAACAGCTCTTGAGGAAGACGAGGTTGAAGAAGAAAATTCAGATATTAATGAAGAAGAAAGTTCAGGTATGAATGAAGAAGAAAATTCAAGTATGAATGAAGAAGAAAATTTAGTAGAAGATCCCGGGTTCACTGGCGTTTTTTCAGATCCTCCTTTGATAAACGACGAAAGGGCATCAACGAGTTCCCAGGGTCCGTGCGTACCAAAAATTACCCAAAACCTTCACTGGAGTAAGCGGTCCTTGCCGTTTTGTCAAAGAGAAATCGGATTGTTTTAATACTTCTCATTTGTAGTTTTTTCCTTTGATACGTAATTTTTTAAACACTTTTGAAACAAGTTTTTTTATAGATACTTACTGCATGGAGTATCAAAAATGATACCAGGTATTATTTGTAAAAAAAAAACAATATAAAAAACTGATTGCGAATTTTTTCATTATTTTTCCCAGTATCAAAGTGTATTTTACCATCATAATAATTTTTTTCGGAATAAAAATATTAAATCATGCATCTAAGAGTTAAGAAAGCTATCAGAAATAATGAATAATTTTAAAAAAACATCTTTAGTAACACACTTTGACTCCGACTTTCATACTTCAAACAATGATAAAACATTCGCTTTAAAAAGACCAGTCAAACGTCTCCAAACTCGGCAGATCCCATATTAACTAGAAGAATTTGAGAATTTTCTATGACCACCTGGCTACATCATCATAACAGCTCGATGGTACCATATCAATATAATATTGTCATCGCAATTACATAAGTAAGCAAAATTTCAAGGGAATCTGACAAATTAGAATTTAATTACATTCTTAGTTTTTTAGATTGTTTGTGACTTAGTTAAAAGTGTGTGACTCGCATAAGCAGGGTTCCGTACCATAACTAACGGCGTAACAGATTTCTCAGCTTTTAGGAAAAAAATCCGTGAAATAACTGGCAACACTGATTGTCATTTTTGTTTGTAATTTGCGTCAAAGTAAATAAACACATATTTATGAAAAATAACACGAATAATCATAACTTACACGTGATAAGTGATACTGTGTGGCATTTTATATTTACTATCGTAGTTTTTACACGTTTTTACTACGCAAGTCGGCATTTTCTTTAGCGTAAAATTAAATGTCCCTCGTGCTGTGGCTCGCCGCCGCTTAATGGCGGCGGGTTGGTGCATTAGTGTTATGCGCTTATTACACGTTCCTAAATTAGTCACTAACAAGAGCGACGCAGCAATACGTTGGAACGAGATGGAAATATCTCCATACGTATCTAACGTATTGCGGCGCATCCCTCTTGTTAGTGACTAATTTAGGAAGGTGTAATAAGCACTTTAGTTAGTGCATCTGTGAGACGGTAGATCGTGTATGACGGAACGAAATGGTGTACCTTGCATACTTCACACCTTTTTAGTGCAACGTTACGTCCGTATTTTTTTTAGTTCCGTGCCCGCACCTTACTGTACGATATACGGAAACCCATCATTTTTTCGAATTTCACTTCATCAATTGTATCATTTCATCGAATTTCATTTTGTCGAACGGTAGTTTCGGCTGAAACCAAGATGATTTCAGGATATCTTAAACATTAATTACGTAGGTTAGGTTTGGTTAGAATTGTCCAAATAAAAATAAAAAAAACCATGCAGTGAAAAATGCCTTTCGGTGAAATTAAAATTTTACATAATGATACGTTCTTTGAAAAGTGTTTCGATAAAATAATAGGTACCCACGATATACTCATAGGTCGAACTAACTCTAAAGCACAGGAATAAATAACTATTGGATGGATTCCATCAAGCTCAGCTCCCTTATTATGATCTATATTTTTTAGTTTCCTTAACAGTTCGTCGTTATCAATTACTGGAGCTGCTAGAATGTCACTGTAATGCGACAAAGACTTCAACGATTCATTTCGATAATAATTTAAGCTTTGGTTTTTCTTAGTGGAGAAATAAAAAGCAAACATCTCACATATTTCGTCATTGTTCGATGTGGTAATCGACCCATTTGTCATTTCTAAAGGATATGAGCTTGATCCACCGCGCTTGGCCTTAACGTGCGTCCAGAACAATTTTGGATTTTCCGTGAGTTCATCCTCTATTATATATATATACCTAATTAGGATAGACCAAAAAAAATAACTCATGGTTTTTACATTCTAATTCGAAAGACTGCGTAATTTTAGGAGACCGATTTCATTAATTTTGTATATGCCCCAATATTTTTGTTTTAATATCTTAATTTAATTAGCAGACATTTTATGGACGACATGATTATTTTAAATTTGGGTTTGCATTTTCTAATAAATTACAACAATTAAATGATGTGAATTAAAAAGTGATTGTAATAGTGTATTAAAACATACTATTTCAAGCGGTTTTCGCCTAACCCGTAAGTTACACCTAGGAGGGCTTCAAGCCGAAAACGAAAGTCAAACAAAGGTTAAATATACTTTTGTCGAAATATCCGAAATAGATAAATATTTAAAAACTTAATAATCCAGAACGGCTTTAAAACCCTGTTCCTCGAAATGGTTTTATAATTAGAGTAATTGTAAAAATATGAACAATCCCAATTATTACATCTGGAGATAGCTAGGCTCTGTAAGCGCTTATTAATCAATTTTAACTCTAGGGAATCTAAAGGAGAATTATTATATTTTTTAAGACCGAATCTAATTTTGTTTTTTTCATTTGATACTTTTTGTAACTTTTTATCAAACCAGGGTGGAAAACGACTTTTTTAACTGCAGTTAAAGGTATGTATTGCCTTATTATTCCACGAAAAACCTCATGGAAAACCCTAAATATATCGTTTACATTGACAGAGCCCTCAAAAAGGTTATCCCAGTCTTTCGAAGCCAGTAGTATAATATTGGACATACTGGCCCACCTCGTTCGATCGGGCTTTAATTTCGCCCTCCTCACTCGTGTTATGGATTTCAAAATTAATTAATGCATTCCGCCCCACCTCGTCCGATATCGGGCGAATTCGTCCTCCTCACTCGTATGATTCAAATGCCCGATATGGATTTCAAATTTGGGTTTGCGCAACGCGTTGTAAAATAAATTCGGTATGTGCCCAAAATAAAACGATCAACTCTCGGATTAACACGCACTTTTTACAAACAACACGTTGGAACGTTAAACAGGTTTGCATAAAACTTTTTTAACAGACGGCACGTACCAACTACGGACATTATTTTTATGGCGATCAAAACGTTACATACAGTTTATCACAGCAGAACATTTTATGTAATAAGCAGCAATACTTAGTGTTTGAATTGATTTTGTTGGTTCGTTCAATTACATATTCTAGCTTACACCGCAATCGTTAAGAGAGCAGTGTAAAATGCCAAATCTTAAACACCTTGCACTTGACCGGAGCGCAAAGGTGTTTGTACAACTTGTGAAGGTGATCAGGTTCCACAGAGAAGATTGGGTCACCCAGGACGCTTAGTTCCCGGTGGTCGTATGACCGCTTTTGTGTACATGGTGAGTTTGCATCCTTCACCAGGGACGAGTTCATCCGTTATCTACCACCGCATAGTAACAGAATCCCTCCCAAATATTCGAGATAAGTTCAGCAATACTCAGGGCAAGGGTGATCAAATCGAGCGCCGAGATTGACAAGTTGGTACTTAGCACTTCCAAGCCGGTAGGTCACAAGGGGTACTAAGTCACTTATACATTTGGAAAAGTTCTATATATATCAACTGAGTATAAAAAACTTCAATAGCGCGATGTAGGTTTTAACTGGTTTTCGGATGTATAAAACCAATCTTATCATCATTTAAATTACGAAACTATAAGATGTTTTATACACAATTCGCTAGTTCAGCTGATTTTTGGTTTGTTAAACCAAAACGCAAAAAACTACGCATAAATGTGCTCCAGGTAATGTTAATGCTATTGTAATGAGCAAGATGCTAGACAACATGATGGATCGAATGCTCCAAATGGTCAGCCACTTGGTTACAAAATGACATCACTTAGAATTGTAACGTGGAATGCTAACGGGTTAACAGAACGAAGACAAGAGTTCGAGGCATTCTTAACTTTAAATAGAATAGATGTAGCACTTATCTCTGAGACAAGATTTACAAATAAAAGCTATATTAAGGTCAAGAACTACAGAATTTACACAACTAACCATCCTTCAGGAAACTCCCATGGAGGAACGGCAGTTTTAGTTAAAAGCAACATAGCACATTACCCTATAGAAAACCATAAGAATCCAAAAATACAAGCAACACTTGTTATAATAAAAGAAAAAAATGTAGAAACCACAGTATGTTCAGTATATTGTCCACCAAAACATGTTATTTCAGACATTGAATTTGAATCACTGTTTACAAAACTGGGCAACCGCTTTATTTGCGGGGGTGACTGGAACGCCAAACATACCTTCTGGGGCTCAAGGCTAATCTCACCTCGAGGTAGACAACTCTTCAAAGCTACACAAAAACTAAACCTCGAGTGTATCTCGGATGGGAAACCGACTTATTGGCCCACGGACCCCAATAAAAAGCCTGACCTCCTAGACTTCTATGTGACTAAAAATGTTCCTGCATCACACACTAATATTGAATCTGTGGTTGATTTATCATCCGATCATACCCCTATAGTCCTCGGCGTCAACGCAAAAATTGTCTTAACTGAATTACCGGCACGAATTTACAACGGGTCCACTCAGTGGGTCATATTTGAACGAACACTCAACAATGAAATCAACATCAAAGCATCACTGAAAAGCACCGAGGAAATCGATTGTGCTATAGAATATTTTATTAAACTCATTCACCAAACTATTTATAATGCTACATCAAACTATAGAATCCCTAAAAAACAAGAGTACTCAACTATAATTAGACAAAAACTAGAAGAAAAACGAAAGTTGAGAAAGGTATGGCACCAAACGAGATATCCACGAGACAAAACTGCTTTTAATAAATCCTGTGAAGAACTGAAAACCTTGATAAAGACCACTGAAAATAACAACCTACAGTTTTACTTGAGTAAATTAACTGCAACAAAGGAAACAAACTATTCGCTATGGAAAGCAACCAAGAAACTGAAACGTCCGGAAAACCATGTGCCACCCTTAACAAAGGATAATGGAGAGTAGGCTAGGACAGATCTGGACAAAGCTATGACTTTCGCTAAACACTTGCACAGAGTCTTCCAACCCCTACCTAGTAAGAACCCAGATCATGACAAAAAAGTTGAAATATACCTAGAGCACCCATTGCAAATGTCACTTCCCCTGGCATATGTCACCCCAAGAGAAGTACAAAGAGAGGTGAATAATCTTCCAGATGGGAAATCACCAGGGTATGATTTGATAGACGCCAAAATAATCAAACATCTTCCTAAAAAAGCCATCATGTTTGTGGTGGCCATATATAATGCTTGCCTAAGACTGGCTCATTTCCCAAGCCAATGAAAAATTGCTCAAGTAGTAATGATTTTAAAACCTGGAAAAGTCCAGCACGAAGATTCTTCCTATAGGCCTATAAGTTTGCTTCCAATACTGGGCAAGATACTGGAAAGACTTCTTTTGTGTAGAATGAATAAATATTTACCAGATATCATTCCTGCTCACCAATTCGGCTTCTGCCAGAAGCACGGAACTATGGAACAAGTGCACCGAATCACAGATATCATCAGTCGTACATTTGAAAACCACCAATATTGCTCAGCAGTTTTTCTGGACATAAGTCAGGCTTTTGACAGAGTCTGGCATGATGGGTTACTGTGTAAGATCAAGAAAACTCTGCCTCATTCTTTCTTCTTCATTCTGAGCTCTTATTTAACAAACAGGTGTTTTGAAGTCAGAGTCAACAATGTGACATCGAAACTTTATAATATAAGTTCCGGTGTCCCACAGGGTAGCATAATCGGGCCCATCCTGTACTTAATCTTTACTTCAGATCTACCTGCAAGCGACCTAGTTACTACTGCCACTTACGCGGATGACACTGCACTGCTATCCGTACACCGCAACCCTCATACAGCCTCGCTGAATCTACAGAAACAGGTTGCCATTCTGGAAAACTGGTTTGACCTATGGAGAGTCAAAACGAATCAGTCGAAGTCAGTTCAGGTGACCTACACGTTAAGAAAAGAAACCTGCCCACCGATCCTATTAAATAGCGAAAGGATACCCCAAGCAGAGGATGCCAAATATTTGGGCATGCATCTAGATCATCGTCTCACCTGGCGCAAACACATTTGGACAAAACGCAAACAGCTAGATCATAAACTAAGAAGTCTCTACTGGCATGCAGGAAAAACATCAAGACTGAACATCAACAGTAAACTCCTCCTGTATAAGGTGGTGTTAGAACCAATATGGACATACGGAATTCAGTTATGGGGAACAGCCAGTAATAGCAACATTGACATCTTAGAGAGATTCCAAAGCAAAGCGCTTCGAACTTTATTGAACATCCCATTCTACATCAGCAACAAATATATCTACCAGGACCTAAAGATGAACACTGTACGTGAAGAAATATCAGCTGTCAGTAGAAAATACCAAGACCGACTCCGACAACACCCGAATGAACTAGCCGCTATCCTTCAAGAAACAGGCAGTACCAGCTTCAAAAGACTGAGAAGACATAGTGTGCCAAATCTTAGTAGAAGATTCGACAACAATGAATAAGGGCAGGGTCATTGGACCTTCACTTAACTGAAAACCCTATGAATGGATAAACCTGTCAAAAAATTGGCTTATTGTTGTCTGAACAGATTGCCAAGACGCAGAATAAAAGAAAAAAAAAAAACAATTGTAACGTCATCTATAGGGACGTTATAATATTAATACATTTCTAAAAAATAAAAATAAAAATATCTCACGTTAACATATTGATGTATTGGTCAGAGATATAAAAGTAAGAGAACACCCATTCTTGTGGGTTGCGATGCGAACTCACACCATGAGGCGTGGGGAAGCAGCGACACCAACAAGAAGGGGAAAGCACTACTAGAATTTATTGTAAGT
This sequence comes from Acleris cristana, assembly GCA_948252455.1. Lineage (NCBI taxonomy): Eukaryota > Metazoa > Arthropoda > Insecta > Lepidoptera > Tortricidae > Acleris > Acleris cristana. The sequence continues at coordinate 39,153,576 of OX411771.1, forward strand.
AATGACCCGGACATACACAACACGGGTACAACCCCAACCTTTATAACCAGGGCAAGAGAGGAGGTATTAGATATAACGATAACCTCAGGGGAGATAGGCAAACATGTGAAAGACTGGAGAGTAGACCAGGAAGACGGCATGTCGGACCACAGGAGACTACTGTACGGCCTGGACTACTACACGGAAAGAACAAAGATAAAAAACCCAAGGAAAGCGGACTGGGAGAAATATAACAGCATACTGAGCGAGTGGACACCGAGCCACAGAAACCCAAGAACTAGCGAGGAGCTGGACAGAGCTGCTGAGATGGCGTGTCCAGAGATAACGTGCAACGGAGATAAAGGACAGCCATGGTGGAATAAAGAGATACAGAAACTACGGAAAAGATCTCGTAAGGTGCTTAGACTAGCTCTAGAAAAGGGCAATGATCAAGGCTGGAACGAATACATTAGGAACAAATACACTAATACAAGGGAGAAACTAAGAGCACAAGGATGGAAGACCTTTATGGGAGAAATACAACGCTACTTGGAGGCGGCAAGAATAGTAAGGGTACTGGCGAACGAGAGGTCCTGCCAATTAGGTAGCCTAATGGTAGGCTCGACCGAACTAACAGACCCCAAAAAAGTACTACAGCACATGGTAAGTACACATTTCCCTGACTGCAGGGAATACCGCATACATGAGGCTGCAAAAGATAACAGCAATGAGACAACAGGAGCAGGGGAGACACTAAACCTAAGAATTAGCAACGAGGTAGGGAAATGGGCCACAAATTCCTTCGGCCCCTACAAAGCGGCAGGCCTAGATGGAGTGATACCCATATTACTACAAAAGGGATTGAAACACATCTGGAACAGCCTTTGAGATAATCTGAAATATCAATAAAAAATCTGGAATTAGATCACATCCCGACCATCTGGAATGAGGTAAAGGTAATATTCCTACCTAAACCAGGAAAGAAAAACTACAAAGACGCAAAATCGTTCAGAAGCATCAGTTTTTCATCATTTGCACTGAAGACACTGGAGAAGATCATAGATGTACAGATAAGGACAAGCATGTAAGTAAGAAGATTGCCCCTGCACGGGCATCAGCATGCTTACATAGAAGGGAAATCAACAGAAACAGCCTTTTACAACCTGACCACAAAATAGAAAGAGAAATAGAAGATAAAAAGCTGGCATTAGGCTGCTTCTTCGATGTGAAGGGGGGCTTCGATAGAGCTACCTTTGGTGTAATAGAGAAATGCTTAAGGTGGGACGACATAGACCCAGCAGTTAGAAAGTGGATGATGGCCATGTTAACAGGTAAAGCGATCATGGCACAACTAGGAGGAGACGCGATAAGGATAAGGAAGAGCAGGGGCTTCCCGCAAGGGGGCTGTTTATCACCACTCCTGTTGTGTCTCCTACTAGACTCACTTATTAGAGAAATAAATAGAGGAGGTATACATATGCAAGCGTACTCAGATGACGGGGTACTCTTAGTAAGGGGTAAAACCCTCAGCGTAATGAGAGAAGTCATGATAAGAGGGATAAAGCAGGTACTAAACTGGTGTCAAAGCAGAGGGCTAGACCTGAACCCAACCAAGACGAAAATAGTACACTTCACCAATAGAAGGAAGCTGCCGACTCTGACACCCATCAAAATAAAAGGTGAAGAGATAGAAACACTCAAGGAAATAAAATACCTGGGTGTAGTACTAGACAGCAAACTGTTATACAAGACACATGTAAAGGAGCAATGTAGGAAGGCAACAATAGCGCTATGGCAATGCAGAAAAGCCATAGGAAGAAGATGGGGACTAAAACCACTGATAACACAATAAATCTACAAAGCAGTGGTCCTACCCAGACTGCTTTATGGAGCCATAGTGTGGTGGCATAGAGCAATAAAAGACATAGACAAGAAGTTGACGAAGGTCCAGAGACTAGCATGCCTAACGAAAACCGGGACAATGAGGACAGCCCCCACACAGGCCCTGGAGATAATGCTAGGACTGAACCCTGTACACCTCGAAGTGGAAAAGAGAGCCACAGAACAGTGGTATAGAATAAAAATGAGCAGAGAGTGGATCGGATCCGAGATGGACAAGAGACACGCAAGCATACAAAGGGAGTCAATGATGAGCATGAACATGCCCATGACCTAATAAAGAAAAGAAAGATCTTCGACAAGAAATACAGAATCCATATAGGAGAGAGAGATAGTTGGGAGACAGAGATACTGGAACCCAGAGTGACATGCTTCACGGACGGTTCATGGAAGTCCTCAACTAAAAGAGCGGGGGCAGGCATTTATTACCTAAAAGCGGATGAGCATACAACGATACCACTAGGAGGCTTTACCAGCGTGTTCTAGGCAGAAGTGTATTCCATCATGAAGTGTGCACAGAGCCTCAAGGAAGGAAGCAATATAACGGAAAGCCATGTTATAATCTACTCAGATAGCCAAGCAGCACTAAAAGCGCTAGATAATCCGGTAATCAAATCCTTCCTGGTGCAGGAGTGCAAAGATGAACTGAATAATCTAGGCACAGTATCCAATGTAACACTGGCTTGGGTACCATGACACAGTGGAGCAATAGGAAATGAGAAGGCAGATGAACTGGCCAGAGCAGGGGCGGACCAACAATATCTGGGCCCGGAACCAGCACTTCCGATATCTGCAACGGTAACGAAAGGAGTCATCGCCAGAAGAATAGAGACAAAGACAAATGAGGCGTGGATAACAACACAGGGGGGCATATAATCCAAACTCATGATAGGAAGGGTAAATAGGAACAGAACAAGGTATCTACTTAATCTTGGTAAGTATAACCTAAGTATACTGACAGGGATTTTGACGGAACACTGGCCACTCAACAGACATCTGACGGTTATAGGAGTCAAACAGGATCCTCGATGCCCACACTGCGGCAAAGAGAAAACTAGTCAACACGTCCTAGCCGAGTGTATAATGTACTCGTCACTGAGACATCGCACATTCGGGGAGCACGCACTATCAGCAGAGACACTTAAAAGCATTAACTTACAGGACGCACCGTTGTTCTGTAGGGAAACAAGAAGATGGGATCAGTGCTGGATGGGAGCGCCGCCGAGCCAGTAACCTGAGGCTTGATCAAGGGGAACAGGGCGGAATGAATGGGGAGCCACTCGGCCGCCCGTCTGCCTCGGCCGCGTTCCCACTCATCAACTGTGCCAAAGATGATTAATAAAGGTATCAATTTTTCGTGTTTTTCATTTACTTTTTTATTTTTAAATGTATTTTTGTATGATAGTATGCTTATTATCGTCGTTTAATTCTTCTGCGATTTCGGACACATCTCGAAATTCCGTAAAATAATTTCTGCGATATGACCACAACACGAAGTGCCTATATTTGAAGCCCAGTACTTAAAAAGGTTTGCATACTTGAAAAAAAATTACACATTCATTTGAAGCTCGATATAATGAACAACAAAATAACCTAAACCACAGTGTTATTGACCCAAAACTTAAGGAATTAGACCCTTTTTTCTGCGGCACACTCAACTCGCAAAACTTTGATCGGCGATTTCTCTTAATATTGGTTTTTTGAGATGTGCCCGTATAGCAGGTGCTAGGCGATTAATATTATGCTAATCAATTATTATTTTATCACAATGGTGTAATAATTTAAATTAGTAAATTTTTAACAGTACGATGTAAGAATCACTGCAGAATCGCTCAGCCATACTACCGCTTTTCTTCGGGTTTGCTTGTGCAATTTTCATACCTTTTTATGCCGCTTCGCACTGATTCTTGTTCTTCTCTATTCACTGCTTACTTCTCATGTACCTGGACTGCCCATCATACATGCTTGTTTGCTAGTTTCACTGTACCTCATACCCACCCCCTTGCGTAAGCGTATTATCATCGGCAGTCCAGGCTATATATGAACCCTCTTCTGATGCTGGCAATATTCGACGCGTTACAGGAAAATCCTTCCGGGTTGATGTCACCGAGTTACCCGCTGAGCCCTTGACCCGTGGTCAGCACACCACCACCTGCCGCTCGCCGTTCGCCTGAATAATCGCGGCCGCCGTTACACAACCACATCCTGTTGCTGTGTCACGCAATACCAAGGGGCGTACGGGTATTCAGAGGACCTCGCCGCCACGGACAAACCACCTACCTAAGCGTCTTACCCATGACCTATTTTTTTTAATATACGCAACCTGGAATTCTTAACTATCTCTTGTTTTCTTTGTTCCCGTGATAGGTACCCTATTAGGGCTCACTTAGTAACGTGACAAAATGGCGCCCATGTGTGTTTTTTAAATTAGGTAGTGGTTTTTCTTGATGGTGGTAAGATCTTTTTCTAAGCATTCTTGGTGATGGTGTGTGCATGTTCCAGATCTAGTGGTTTTAGTTAATTTTATTCCTCGAAGACACTCGAATAATTTTAGTTCATGGTTTTAAAGATAGAATCAATTTATGTATTAAGTCAATTAAATCCCATAATTTTAAGTAACTAATTTAAGGAAAAACAATTTACCATAAATTTTATTAAATAGATAAAATCAACTGATATTATTCAAATTTTGTTTAACTTAGAACGTTTAATATTTTATTTATTTATTTAATTTAATCGAATTATTATAGGAAATTAATATAGTTTAGTTTTGTTTAGTCATCAATGTAATATTATAATATAAATTGCATTGCATGTCAGAAAATACGAAATTACATTGATATTATCAACATTAATAAAAAAAATATACAAAAATGACACTTAAATAATCACAGACAACACTAATAAATAACGAATAAATGGTCAATTTTCGATGTCAATATACAAAAAGCAATTAAGGATAAATATTTTTGGTATTTTTTTATAGGATAAATAATTTTAAAAATAATTTATTAAACCGATAAAATCAAAAAAGTTATCCTAATATTTATGTAGAACGTTTTAAAATTAATTTATTATTTTAATTTAGTAGGTTTAGAGCCTCCCACCGAGGCGTGGATTATCCATGCCCACCACCGCATAGGCACAGAATCACCGGGACTTCCAAGATAACAAATTCAGCGGTTAGTAGCAAGGGTGATCAGGCCGAGCCACAGGTTGCTGGTGCATCCCTACCATTCCGCCGGTCGGTCACAGAAAGTGGGACCACGTCGGTTACTTGTTTTGTGTTCTATATATATGATCGAATCTAAAAAACTTCGATAGCGCGATGCAGAACTGAACTTGTTTTTGTCTATTTTGCGTATAACAACATGAAAATTATTAGCATTTATATTAGAATTGTAACACTCAAACATTGACTTTAATTTTTACCCTTACCAAAATACGGTTTACAATGAAGTTATCCAAAAAACACACGAAAATATATTTATTTGATATTTACACCATCTATGCAAGTTAAAAAGTTATTTGAAATGTAAATTACTCGCAACTCAATAAATCAGTCAGGCTGATTTGTTTCTTTAACAGGTCAAGTAAAGTCTACAATGCGATAAAGTTTCATTTCATTGGTTACCTTATTAAAATATATGCATATGTGCAATTTATGTGACGTAGTTGTGACGACTACATAGCGTAATAATTAAATTATAAACCGAAGCTAAATCCAATTTTAGTCTTTATTAATGTTTTATCAAGTTTCAAATTGAAATGCGTCTTTAAATATTTTGTATCATTTCATAACCGAAGATACACACGCTATTTCGAACTTGAAATATGATATTGTTTAATTGGTCGGGAGGTGATGCGCTCATCTATTATCTATTACATCTATTACATATAATAAAGCTGAAGAGGGTCGAAAGTCTGTAAATGGCAGATATTCCAAAAAAAGTTGGGTGGAGATACTTAGAATCGATAACAGAACACGTTCCAACAGTTTTTAGAATTTTTGTCTGTTTGTCTGTTTATCTGTTTGTCTGTTTATTTGAACGCGCATCACGTGAAGACGGCGGAACGGATTTTGATGCAAACTTTACTAATCTGTCGAGAAAATCCCCGGCCAGATTATAGGCTATAAAAATATAGGTATCTATATCTATATCTATATCTATACATATAATAAAGTTGTAGAAGGGAAAAAATCTGTACATTCGAGATATGAACGTAAAAATACTATAGGGGACCTCAGAATGAGCAGCAGAACACGTTTGTAAAATTTTTAGAGTTGTGCCTGTTTTTCTGTTTGTCTGTTAAATTTTGTTTCTCCTCACATCAATTGAAAACCTCTGAACCAATCTTAATGCGGTTTTCACTAAAACGTTTCAATAACCGGTGACCAGGTTTATATATAACTAGCTTTCCGCCCGCGACTTCATCTGCGGAGAGTCAGAACTTCTGTTAAAAGTACAGTTATAGTTTACATCACATTCAAAGGCTTTTAAAAAAAAAGTCTAGAACGTGAATTTTAAGTAAGCGGTCCACATAAACAAATTTAATTTCATGGCTCTAACCTTTAAAACAACAAAATTGACATACAAAATAAATTCACTGCCTCTCTTTCACCATTACGTTATTTTAATACGATTTTAGATAAATTTGCCATATTTCTATAGGTACAAACAATTAACCCACTTAGCAGAAGATTTTCGAAAAACACCGAAGCTGAATATTTTCTGTATGTAATAGTAATTTGAATATTACATAATTTCGATACAAACTTTACAGTCAATAGTCTTAGATCCCAAGTTTTTCCCTTTAGTTATTTTTTATTGATAATGGATTTGCTCTTAACTAACTATTCCTTTAAGGTGCAAATGTTTAAAAAACACTGAAGATTGCAATGTTTTAGATGCTATAATTCATGAACCTGGCAAAAAAAAACTCCTATTCAAACTTTCACCCGCTTTTCACACTGTTGAGGGATTATTAAAAAAAATGGTTATTATTTAATTTATATTGGTGTTGATACCGAGTTTCATGTATCTCTTCAGTCATAATTTTAATTTGTAGGTAGGTAGGTTTTTTATACGAAGGTAAACATTAGGTTACTTATATTAAATTTCTACCAAACTTCTACCCCCCATTTAACCACCTTTGGGATAGTTTTTTCTAAATCGCCGAAACTTTTAACTTTTTTTTGTTACTAAAAAATTGGTTGCCTGCAAAGTCGATATACGGGCGAAAGTTTTACGTGACAACGACTTTGAGTGGTAAAATAATTTTAATGTGAATATTCAATCGTATAGTAGGAAGAAGGATGAAATAATAGTAACAAATTAAAACATTTATTTATACAAAGAATTATATTTAAAACATTAATTTATACAAAGAATCTCGCACTGAATTTCATATTAACAAAATTTTATTTTTACCTTTACACATACATACGTATTTATATACAAATATACATACAATAACTTGCAATACATTTGCGTACAATGAAACAGCGTTTACTACAACTTAACTTGTTCCTATCTGAGTGATTTTGTTGAGGATAGGGCGATGATAGGAGAAATATGAAATGAAAGGAAGTGTTTCTGCTGTAATGTGCCTAGAAAATGTCAACGTAACTGGCAACGTGTAAACTTGTATACAGACGCCTAAGCGAAATAGAAGCGCAAGACATGAACCGGTGTGTATGCCTATCTCTCTCACTCTCTCTCTCTCGCTCTGTCTCTCTCGCTCTTAGGCGGGCTAACTGTGCTCGAGTGGAAGGGACGCGTGCCTTTCACTTTTTATGTCTGTCTCTCTCGCTCTTAGGCGGGCTAACCATGCCCGAGTGGAAGGGACGCGTGCCTCTCACTCGCTCTCATTGTGAGCGCATAACGTGAGCGGAGCGTAACGCAGTTTCTTGAAGTGTCACCCGGCAAACCAATTTATAAGACGTTGTCACGTCAAAACAGTAGCGTAAATATACATTTCCACATTTTTTCCTTCAAAAATTATCATAATCCCTTCCAAACTTCTACCGCCAATTTACCCCTAAGTGTTTCCAAAATCGCCGAAAGCAATAATTTTAGTTTATAACTACAGTAGCCGTTACAATATTTTCCACGTTTCTCACTTCAAAAATATACCATACAATTTTCTACTCCCCGTTAAAACAAACCTCCTCAGAGGTAGTTTTTCCTGAATCGAGCATTTCTACAAAGTTTCAAGTAAATCAGAACATAAAAGTATTCGTTCCTATCTAGAAACTTTTCAACCCCCTTTCATCCCCCAAGGAGTTTAATTTTAGTTATCACGTGACTCATTATTTTCATTGCAGAGCAAGCATTTCTACCAAGTTTAAAGTAAATTTAAGCATACCTTTTTTTTTCCTAAACAAACTTTGAAACCGCGTTTTATCCCTCTACGGGTTGAATTTTAGTAATCGCTGAAATTCTTGTCTCATTATCTGCATTGAGGAGCATTTCTACCAAGTTTCAAGTTAATTTTATCATAAAATATTTTATCTATACATATTATGCAACCCCCTTTCATCCATCTAGGGGTTGAATTTTAGTGATCGCTGGAATACGTGTCTCATTATTTGCATTGAAGAGCGTTTCTACCAAGTTTTAAGTAAATTTAACCATAAAAGTATTTTTTCCATTCAAACTTTGCAACCCCCTGTCATCCCTATGGGGGGTAACTTTTAGTAATCGCTGAAATACCTGTCTCATTATTTGCATTGAAGAGTATTTCTACCAAGTTTCAAGTAAATTTGAGCATACCAAATATTTTTTCCTCAACAAACTTTGCAACCCCCTTTTATCCCTCTAAGGGTTGAATTTTAGTAATCGATGAAATACTTGTTTCATTATTTGCATTCAAGAGTACTTCTACTAAGTTTCAAGTAAATTTGATCATAAAAATATTTTATCTATACTCACTTTGCAACCCTCTTTCATCCCTCTAGGGGTTAAATTTTAGTAATCGCTAAAATACATATCTCATTATTTGCATTGAAAAGCATTTTTACCAAGTTTCAAGTAAATTTGACCATAAAAGTATTTTTTCCATTCAAACTTTGCAACCCCCTTTCATCCCTCTGGGGTGTAAATTTTAGTAATCGCTGAAATACGCGACTCATTATTTTCGTTTCAGAGCATTTCTACCAAGTTTAAAGTAAATTTGAGCATACCAAATATTTTTTAATAAACAAACTTTGCAACCGCCTTTTATCCCTCTAGGGGTTGAAATTTAGTAATCGCTGAAATACGTGTCTCATTATTTGCATTTAAGAGTATTCCTACCAAGTTTTAAGTAAATTTGATTATAAAAATATTTTATCTATACACACTTTGCAACCCCCTTTCATCCCTCTAGGGGTTGAATTTTAGTAATCGCTGAAATAGTTGTCTCATTATTTGCATTGAAGAGCATTTCTACCAAATTTCAAGTAAATTAGACAATAAAAATATTTTTTCCCATACAAATTTTGCAACCCGCTTTCATACCTTTAGGGGTTGAATTTCGAAAAATCCCTTCTTAAACGACGCCTCCATTACAAAATCAACTTCCCCTCAAAATTCCAAATTTGTATCTTTAGCGGTTTAGGCTGGGCGTTGATTTGTCACCCGGGACATTGCCTTTTATATATATATAATAATAATATATATATAGAAGATAGAAGATAAAAAATTAAGATATGAAAATCAAAGGGGGGGAAAAGAGGGGTCAAAGTTGGTATGGAAAAAAGTTACCGGATTGAGCTGGTCACTTGAAACTCTGTATAATTACTCTTCGTAACAAATAAAAGTACATTTATTTCAGGATTTCTCGATTAAAGTTAAAACCACTAAGAAATTATCGAATTAGCCCAATTGTAAGTATTTCTTTAAAACCCTATTCGAGGGCCGTCGATTACTTTACGTGATTACAAATATCAAAATTTCATTCTCCGTTTATTACATAGAAACTTAAATTAAAGATTTTAAAAAATTCAACGTACAAAATTCTATAAAGAAGCAAAATAAATAATTCCAATTTGTTGTTGTAACAAATGCGACGCCATGATAATGTGACATCAAAGACAAGGACAACCATATCCCTCCTATAACTGGAGCGATCAAGACAAAAAAGCACGCAATCATTGTTTAACGTTACAGAAGCGACGCTGTGATTGAAACTAACGGTGTCACGTTGTTGCTTGAAAACAGTGTTTTAATGGGTAATATCGGGGGTTAAAGTTCGAATATATATTTAAGACAATATTTCGAAAACCAAACTCCTATTTTTAACTTAGCTTGGGTTTTACAATTTTGATCCATAATTTACTCTCTTATTTAGGTTCCGCAGCATTATAGTAAAAAGAGAAACCTTACAATTTCATCAGTTCCATGTATAACATAGGTCACAAATATCAAATTTTTTGAGTGTTACTTATTTATCAATCAGATTATGAAGTAAAAAAATAATAACAGCAAACTTTTTCTTGAATTAATGCATTTATTTCAGGATCATAGATTGTTAGTAATATTAAATTTTATTCTATATTAGTAATTATTGTCTAAATTGTAAAATTGATTTATTTTTTTCTCCTATGGCATCTGTCATGTGGGTGACAACATGGGACAGTCTTTGTATATTCTGTTTTGTTAGTCTATGTAAAAAGGAGCGGTGTCAGATTGATGTTGACAGCGTTGACATATCCAGATTTTAACATTTTTCCGCCATTTTCAAGACCAAGACTAATTCAATGCGTAAGTATATTATTTCTACGGCTGTTATTTTAATATTAGGGCGGTTATGATTTATGATCACTTGAAAAAATCGTGGTATTCTTAGATGGCGAATTTAGACAGATTCCATCTACCGGTGATAACTAGGGGCACGCTGCCGGATAAAATAAATGCAAGTAAAATGTGCGTAGGTATATGTAAAAAAAATGTATCACACGGTCGGGGCAATATGCGGCAGTTCTACTTAAAATTGGCGAAGATCGTATGGCAAAACGATATGATTACATTAAAAAGCGAATTCTGTAATATTGTACAAAACACAGATGATCTAAAAAATAACGTATACCCAGATCTACAAACCAATAAAAAGAATAGAGAATGATTGTGTGAAAGGGCAATATTAGCACCGAAAACCAAAATTAATGGGTAGATAAATAAATAAAAAACGGTCAAGTACAAGTCTGACTCGCGCACTGGGGGCTCTGTATTTAAAATAATATGCTTAATAACCGCAAAAGAAAATACTCATTTGGTTATGAACTTTATTTACTATGAAATAAGGTTCATTTTGATTAGCCTAAATTTTAATAAAGATTTTCAAAGTTTTTTGATATTTCTCAAAAACTGTGAATAATGAACACTTCACAGACATTCTAGACAGACAGACAACAAAGTCTCACCATAAGGGTTCCTTTTTTACCATTTTGGTACGGAACCCTAAAAATATCACGTAGAAGGCGTACGAGTATCTCTCGAAAGACAATGACATAGACACAGCAATAACTTACAGGTGTAATGTCGGCCTAAGGGCAATAATGATGTCTGGAATTGCTAATGGTTTTTTTTTTATTCCCCGCATTCCTATAATTCCGATAGATTTACCATTTAACTTAAAAAGAGTTCTCTAAAAACAGCTATTGCCATGACCATAAGCAAAGCGCAACGACAAACAGTATAAGTAGCCGGCGTAAATTTTGAAGCAAACTGTTTTTCCCATGGCCAACTGTATATAGCATGCTCACGAGTACCCGGCCCACCAAATATGATCTAGCGAAAGATGGCAAAACAAAAAATATTGTAGGTATACAAAAATGTATTAACCTAGATGACGTTATCTAATTCAAATTCAATTTAAATGTGGAGCTCAATATTACATAAAAGATCAGTAGTATAATATTGGGCATTCTGGCCCACCTCGTTCGATATCGAGCGAATTCGTCCTCCCCACTCGTATGATCCAAATGCCTGACATTATTTGTGGATTTCAAAATTTGGGTTTGCGCAAAATGAAATATTTAATCGCACTAACGTGCGCGTTTCGCAACATGTAACAGAAATTGGGTTTGAGTTTAAAATAAAACATGCGTATTTTACAAATAACACGTCGTAACGTAAATTGGGTTTGCGAAAAATGAAATTCATGCATGCATTCTGTTCCACCTTTTTCGATATCGAGCGAATTCGCCCTCCTCACTCGTGTAATCCAAATGCCCAATATTATTTTGTGGATTTCAAAATTTGGGTTTGCGCAAAATGAAATTCATGCATGCATTCTGTCCCACCTTTTTCGATATCGAGCGAATTCGTCCTCCCCACTCGTATGATCCAAATGCCTGACATTATTTTTGGATTTCAAAATTTGGGTTTGCGCAAAATGAAATAATCGCGCTAACGTGCGCGTTTCGGAACATGTAACGGAAATTGGGTTTGTGCTTAAAATAAAACGATTATCTCTCGCGTTAACATGCGTATTTAACAAATTTAATAACACGTCGTAACGTAAATTGGGTTTGCGCAAAATGAAATGATCGCGTTAACGTGCGCGTTCGCAATGGTAATTATTAGCTAAAAACAATCGCATTAAAATTGTTATATATATATGTGAAAACGTAGTCGTGATTTCCCTTAATTGGAATAAGTCTTTCATGCAAGTAAAACGTACCTATGCATCGCTTGAGAAATTTTGAAGTAATATGAAGTTTGTAAAACAAAATCAGAGCTTGCAGTTGGATGTTGTTTTTTCAGCTCGCAATAAGCCTTGTGTACGTCATGGTGAACTTTTACCTTACAGTATTCGCAGTAAAATTTACGGTCCTTCTAATTGCGGAAAAACTAATTTAATGGTGGTCTTTTACTTCATGAACAAGGGTTACGGTACCAAAATGTTTATGTTTACTCAAAAACCCTTTTCCAACCTATGTATCGTTTTTTGGAAGAAGTATTAGCGTTAGTTCCCAAGGTTAAATTTCAAAAATATTGTGAAAATGAAGAAATACTTAGCCCAAACGAAGCTAACTATAACTCAATCATGATATTTGATGATGTGGCTTGTTGAAATCAAAACAACATAAGGGATTACTTTGCAATGGGAAGACATAAAAATATTGATAGCTTTTATTTAAATCAAACGTACAGTAAAGTACCAAAACAATTAATAAGGGATAATGCTAATTTAATAATTCTTTTTAAGCAAGATGATGTTAATTTACGTCATGTTTATGATGAACACGGAACCGATATGTCATGGTCGCAGTTTCGTGAAATTTGCGCTAAAATATGGAGCGCACCTTTCAGCTACTTGGTTATAAACAAGGATTGTAACAAAAATTGTGGATGTTATAGAATGGGGTTTGATACATTCATTATTGTAGATTAATATACTTAAGTACATACTTATTGAATAGTATTCGAATAATCGTTTATTATATTAAATGAATCCAATATATGAATCCATAGACATGAGCTCGAAAGTCGAGAAAGTTAATGAAGATAAAGTGCTAAACGAAAAGATACTCCGGTCAGCCGAAGCAGTTAAAAAGAAGGTTAACCTTATTTGCGATGTAAAATCAAACAATGATATGATTCTGGAATCTGTTTTAAAACCAATTACAGAACCGCTTACTGAAATAGTTAAAGTTAAAAATGAGAATAGTTACTTCAATACTAATGATGATGATTTTTATGACGGATTGCAATGGGGAAAGTTAGTAAAAAGAATTAAATATAGCCCAAGTGAAGAAAAGAAGAAGAAATCTATAACTGATCAAACGGTTGTGAGGATTTTTTCTCAATCTAGCCTCGTTAATAAAAATGATGAGGATGAGACATCAAAAGATAATGAAAGTGATGTAAGCGATGAAGTGGAAAGTGAACATTTTAATGATCAGGATTCTTTAAATAATATTTCATTCAAGACGACTGATACTTACGCTTCTCCTCGTGACGATCCTAAATTTCAAAAGCAATATATTACCAACTTAAATATTATTATACCTTTTGGTATTCGAACGGAACGGGACAAGCTAATGTTGGGAACCTGTCCGGTATACACTACAAATGACAAAAAACTGAAAGTAAATGGTCATACTTAATATTTAACGCCAGGTTTATTCGAACTGCTATATAAGAAAGTACCGGATTTAGATATTGTAACTGAGGATGATAGATGTAATTATAAAACCTTATTATTAGAAACTAATGCACATAGAAGAGAGTTTAATCCTAATAAACCAATAAAAAGCAACAAAGGCATGAAATATTTATATGTAATAAGACCTTTTTTTAAATTAGCTAAAGAACGTTCAGTAAGTGGCGAAGGATTACCGACGATGAAAAATGTTAAAAACGATGTGTCATATGTATATTGGGATAACCCAAACGAATTAGTAGAAAGGTTAAAATTACTTACAGCTTCTCGTGATGCTGGTAATACAGAATTGGATAACGAAATCATATCTATTATTGAAGAACTACAAGAAGCGGGATTAGTGAACAAAATTCAAAATTCAAAATTCAAAATATTTATTCAGTAAATAGGCCACATGAGGGCTCTTTTACACGTCGGTAACATGAGTGAATCTACCAGCGCTTCGGACAAGACCATCATTGCGGAGAAGAAGCGCCGCAAGAAACTCCAGCAGAAGGTCATTTTTTCAATCATAATAACAAAATAATACTTAAAAGTAAGTTAAATTAAGTAATAATAAGGTAATAAAGTAATAAACAATAAATTCTTAAAACTAACAAAAATAAAATTATTACAAATAAAAGGTCAATAAACCTTAAACTAATAATAAAGACTATGAGAACAACACGACGAGGTCTCTACGTCAAAAGCCATAACTAGGTAGAATGATTAATTTAACAATAAGTCCTTGCAAACGTGAACAGACCGGACCCCACAAACAGCACCCGTTCACGAGTATGACGCGTATCTCAGCCATCGCCTCTCTCAACCATGTGTTCGGGAAAGTGGCGACCCGATCAACGACGCCGCCGTAAGCAAAGACCTTTGAACGAGCATGTCATGCTCATGCTGCCGGACAACCAACATAAAAGTAATATTGTGTGAAACAGCTGTCCGGCGAGAAACATCACAGTGTGTTCTCATTTAAAAGCGTCTTGTACACACAAGAACTAGTAAAGGTAAAAAATAATAATACAGACAGTGAACATAAAATTGAGTGCTTGAATACGCAGTTTACTTAAAGGCTATGTTAATCAAGGTACAAATATTGTAACTATCGTAAATACTACTTAAAGACAGCTTGGTCACTAATGAAGTCATTTACAGTGTAATATGCCCTACCCAACAAGCAGCGCTTGATGTGAGACTTAAATTTATTGAACGGCATATTGACGATATCAGATGGTATCTTGTTGTAAAAACGTATACAGTTCCACGCAAACGAAGTGCTTACCTTACGGAGATGGTGACCTGGAATAGCGAGCTTATCCCTGTTTCTAGTATTTAAATTATGAAAGTCGCGGTTATGCCTAAACTCATGTATGTGTTTACGTACATACATGATATTCTCAAAGATATATTGAGACGCGACTGTAAGAATATTTATTTCTTTAAATTTATCCCTCAGCGAAACACGAGACCCTAATTGATAAATAGCACGTACAGCCCGCTTCTGTAGTACAAAGATGATTTGGATGTCAGCCGCTTTTCCCCATAGCAAAATTCCGTAGCTCATAATACTATGGAAATAACTATAGTACACAAGTCTCGCCGTCTCGACGTCAGTCAGTTGTCGAATCCGCTTTACAGCATAAGCCGCCGAACTTAGTTTACCTGCAAGTGTGGATATATGCGCACTCCATTTCAGTTTCGAGTCCAGAGTGACACTTAAAAATACTGTTCTATGTTCGAAGTCCAGTGTCTCATCCTTCAGTCGTATTCTATCGGCATTCATACTTTTCACGTTGGACAGAGAAAATTTAATGCACTTGGTTTTTTTGGCATTTAAAAGTAAGTTGTTGGCTGTAAACCAGTCAACAATTGTAGACAACGCAACATTGATGTCATTAAAATTATTCTGTTTCCTATCCGCTTTGAATATAAGTGAGGTATCGTCAGCAACCAAGACTATTTCATGTCTATCGCGTACTACATACGGGAGATCGTTAATATAGATTAGAAATAAGAACGGGCCTAGAATAGAGCCTTGAGGCACTCCCATAGCAACAGATGAACCAGAGGATTGTGTTCTGTTAATGTCTACCCGCTGAGTTCTGTGAGCAAGGTAAGATGTAATAAGATCAAGTGCACCGGTTTTGATGCCATAGTAGCTTAACTTCCGCACTAACGTAATATGATCAACACAATCAAATGCCTTGGACAGATCACAAAACACTCCAATTACATCTAGTAATTTTTCCCAGGCATCAAAGATATGTTTTACTAAAGTGGAACCGGCATCGGTAGTAGATCGTCCCTTGGTAAATCCGAATTGACTGCTATGAAGTAGCTTATGTTGATTAAAGTGTGAGGATATTTGATTAAGAATTAATTTCTTAACTAAACTTTACTTAGTGCTGGTAGTATCGAAATCGGTCTGAAATTTGTGGGGTCTGATTTTGCCCCTGACTTAAACAAGGGTATGATCTTACTATTTATTTATTTATTTATTTATTTATTTCCACACTTACAACTATTTTTACAGGTACTACAACCTAAGACAATAGTGTAACTATTTTAAGCTTCAGAATCCAAATTACCTAAGGCTCTCGTAGCATATTACGAGTAGTGCCGTCTTTGTAAATTCATTCAGAGAACACGAGAAAATTTCTATTTTGTCCGCGATTAAATTTAGAGTTTGCAGTGCGCGAGTGAGCGGCGCCGCGCCCAACAGGCGAGTGCGCGCGCGCGGTACGGCCAGCAGCCGCGGCTGCCGGCGCCGCCACACGTACCTGTCCGGGACACATAGGCTCATATGACTCAATAGCTGACTGTTTATAATGACTCCCCTAATCAGCTTAAATAACAGTGTTGCCAGATATAACTCTCTACGCACCCGCAGCTCGTTGTACCCCACCATCCCCAGCACAAATAAAGTCGGATACATTAGTGGGTAAAACGGATATACTCCATACTTCTTTAAGTATACGTACCGGATGAATTTATTCTGTATACGCTCCACCATAAGACTGTATTTAGCTTCATGCGGAGACCATATAACCGCGTTGCACTCTAATTTACTTCTGACCAAGGCATTGTACAAGACGACAATCGCTTCAACATTTGTAAAACCGTGTGCACGCCGAAGTATAAATCCTAACGTCCTATAAGCTTTCTTGCAGATGTTGACTATGTTTCATCAGATCAGGAAATACTCCAATATCGACACATTTGTTAAACATAGTAGCTAGGTAAGGCGCAGTTGCCTCTAAAATGGAATTAAGTACTGTAACAGAGAGGCCCAAAAGATCTTAGTAGTCTCCAAAGGTATGTTCGTAAAAAACCGCTCGAATTCTTTTGCCACATCAAGGTCCGAGTTTACTAGAGTATCTTCAACTTGCAGGCTGTAGTGCGGGTCTCTAATTCTAGTTCTACCAGTTTCAGTGTTAATTACATTCCAGACGGTTTTAATCTTGTTGTCAGATTTACAAATTTTGTTCGAATAATACTCAGACTTCGCGGTAGCACAAATCTGCTTGAATTCCTTAGAATA
Source organism: Acleris cristana (assembly GCA_948252455.1). Lineage (NCBI taxonomy): Eukaryota > Metazoa > Arthropoda > Insecta > Lepidoptera > Tortricidae > Acleris > Acleris cristana. Next base: position 39,171,139 of record OX411771.1, read on the forward strand.
AATTTTGACGTACTCTAGAAACTCAGGCCTATGATCGACAGCTCTTATACCATATAACTCATACAATTTGTACCTCTTTTTATGAATCTCCGGTGTAGCCCAATCACAAAATTTCGTACCTTGCTTGGCTTTTACCTTTGTCAGACTAAAGCAGGCATCAAATTCCTTAATAATACAATTAAATAAAGAAGTACATAAACTATCCGGATCTTCCCCAGTACATGTCATATAACTCAGTTGGTTAGTGACCTTGTTATTAAATAATTCTAATCGATTTTCAGTAATTTGTCTAAGTATTTACTCTTGGGGCGCTTTATCAGTCTTCCCCGTAAAGGAAGCTTGCTGGCCGCAGTGATCCGAACTTAAGATATTGATTACGGATTTCTGAATAGGGTCTAAGTTACTAAATATATTATCAATGCACGTAGCACTAGTTGCTGTAATTCTAGTTGGCTCATAGAACAGATTGACTAAATTAAAAGATTTAAAAGCACTCAGTAAGTTAATAGACGTGGGTGATTCGTCTAGCAGATTAACATTAAAATCACCACATACAACAATACACTTTTTAGTATTAAAACACAACTAAGAACATTTTCCAAAATGCTCTCAAAAAGCTTGTAATCCGCCGTAGGGGGTTTGTACACGCAAATAATAATAAATTGTTCCAATTCAACACACGCAAGTTCAATATGACGTTCAACTGACTTCGCAACAATATCTTTACGTTCCTTACATTTAATATTTCGTTTGACCATAATCAGGGATCCGCCCCGACTGCAAGATTGTCTAGCAAACATGCTAACAATGTCATGATTATTAAAATTAAACATGCAGTCATGACCCTTAAGCCAATGCTCAGTAACACATAGAACGTGTATACTAGCACTATCAATAAACTAACTAATTTCTAGTTCCTTACTAGAAAATCCCTGAATATTCTGATGAATTATATTTATTATATTTATTACATTATTACACAATTTATTTTTAATGTTTGTCGACCTGTCGACCCGGCACGAGGCCGCCGCGACTGCCGCTGCGAACGACGACAGCCGCGGCCGTTGTCGAAGCTGTCAGTTTAAATCCACCGGCAGCTCCAGCGCGGGGCCGGCGTTAATAAAACTCAGCGCAGGCTCCGTTCTACAGTCGCTCGCTATGCTAGTCATAGCGGGGTCTAAAATATTATATGCTAACAAATTAGCACACTCATCTTAGTACCTACGTGGTAAATAACAATAGTTATGCGTCAAATCGAACTTTTTTACAAATTTATTTGTATCGAAATATTAAATTTTTGAATTATATAATGACATTTTATATAATATCGAGTTAAAATAATCAATATTTCTAATACTTTTATTTGTTAATCTGTGTGAAAACAAACAAGCACAAATAATTATTTTACCTATATCACCTTTGCTAACTTATTATTATTGGGGGGGTTTGTATGGGCCTTGTGTGTCACTTCGACCATTGCTGATCTTTTGTAACAGCCCTTTGTTTAAAGTTCACTGCAAAGGCCCGTTGCGTCTAAGAATTTCCAGATGCTTTGGGCCGTGAGAAGTTGTATCTCCTGTGGGTCCACAATGTGTCGCCCTAGGTGGATACTTCTGTTACGCATTAGTGGTCCGCAAGAACAGAGGATGTGCATTGCTGTCTCCTCCGTTTCCTGACAGAACCTGCATGTCGGTTCTTGTTTCATACCCATTAGAAACAGATGTTTGTTCAATTTGCAGTGGCCAGTTAGAATTCTAGTCACTGCGCAAGTCTTTTCTCTTTTGAGTTGTAGAAACTCTTTGGAGAAGTTGCTTTTGAACCCTGTAATTAATGATTTCGAGTGCTTTTGTCCTTTCGTGGACTTCCACAGCTCGATCGCCCTAGATTTATATAGGTCGTTTAGCAGTGAATAGGATTTCCTTTTTGTGATACCACAAAAAGGCTCCGGGCCAACCAGGGGGTTGTCAGCACCTTTCCTAGCCAGTTTCCTAACTTTAGTAAACAAACTAATTGGGCCTCAGACAAATTAAATAAGTCATATTAAGTAAACCTCAAACTATTTCCTAATAACACTACTAACGTTGTCTCACGACTGAATGTGTCGGCGGAGACATTCCTGGTAAACAGTTGTTCACTACGTTGTTATGACCAAGGTACTTTACCATTTTAGACCCGAACCCAATACCTACCTCATCCGTGTATGTGACGGTCCTGCGCACCGGGGTCGGCAAAGTACCGAGCGAGACTCGCCCAGTCGGTGGCACGCAAGGCGCGCGCGGTCCGGGCGGCGCGGGCGCGCAGCTTGGAGTGTCCCCTTGCGGCGCTGCAACCGCTGCCGACGGAGCTCGCGGCGGCCCCGCGCCCGGCGCCGCCGGGGGGGCCGGGCGGGGCGCGCGGGGCGCGGTGACCGGGGCCCGGGCCAGCGCGTGGGGCGCGGGGCGGGGCGAGGCCGGCATGCTCTGCCTCCGGTGATGCCAGGGAGAGCCGCCGTAGCTATCGCGCGATTTACCTACCAGCGAGTCCAGTTTGTCCATGTTGGTATTACCTAGATCGATGATGTTATTCATGAAGCCTATGTACTCCTCCATTTGTTTGCAAGACAATGTATACTTATTAGTTACATCTTGCAGAGCAAATTCCAATACCTTAAGTTGTTTGGCATTGGCGTCAAAATCATGCATAATACACTCTAGTTCGTGTTGACAATTTAATAGGTCATTATGTAAGGCTACATTACTTTATCTAATAGGTGCTAATTTCATAAAACTTTTATTACATCGGAGTAGAACTTTTGATTTTTTTATAAATCTACTTAATCTTAAATACTTTTTAATTTTGTTTGATCCCCTCACAGTAATGTTAGAAGGTTTTGGATCAATAAGATCTAAAGAGTTAGTAAGGTCTACCGTTTCTAAGCATTTGTTAACTTCACAGTCAGAAGTATTGAGCTCCGCAAACATGCTTACATTGTAAGCCGACTCCTCCGCAACACATCTGGCACAAGTAGTGTCTTGTTTAACTGGTCGCTCCTCCAGTAGCTGTTCCAGGTCCCGGATCCGCCGTAGCGCCTCCTCATGCGTCTCCCGGCACTGCTGGAACTGGTCCATGCTGGCCTGGAGGCGATCCCGTTGTTCTCGCATATAGTCAAAATCCAAGTCCAACTTGGCGAGAGAACTTTTGAGGGTTTTGTTATGGTTTATAACACGCAGAACCTCCTCTTCACTCTCGTCACGCTCCTGCAGCAGCCGTGCATTGAGCTCTTTAACTGTCTTCAGCTCTAACTGTGTGTTCCGGAGTTTGTCAACAAGGACGTCCCGACGGGTAGTAGGCTTGCTGGTAGCTGGAAACATAATGACAAAGAACAGTACCAGTGCGCCAAATAGATACACCTAATAGCCTAATTATAATTTAAGATCAATTCAAGTCTAAAAATCTCACTGTGTTAATATCACACAATCTCTTAAAGATATTTATTTTGATTTAATAATTATTACCATAATTTTACTATTGTAATACTAATGACACTTTAATATACGTAATTTTTAATTAAAACTTTAAATAAGCCACAACCTATTTACTACTAAAATCTGACTCGTCTAAATTCCTTTCTCCTGTCAGTGTCACTAAATTTTGTTAAGTTTCTTAGCTAGGTGGACAGTATTTTCGTTAAAAATTTAACACAGAGGTAAGTAATAACAAGATTATGGAATATCAATACTTCCCTGGTTTCGTTGATGATCAATCAGCACGGCAAACGGTGTACTTTTTTAAAATATTTTTCAAATCACGAAGTCGTTGATCCAGTTACTTGTCAAATTTTGCACTCGTGATAATGGCACAGCACTTATGGCCTTAATGACATTCACACTGAACATTTGCGTGTTTATCTTCGGTTTTAGTCCCAAATATTAACAATTTAATCATTAAAACTACTTAAAATACATTTAACAAAACCGGTGGCCGATTTTGACGTCTTGACCGGCCGGTGAACAATATATAAAGCAGTTACTTTACTATTATCGTTAGTCGAAGCAGAACTTTTGGCGTAAAAATATATCATAAAATGAACATAGATAAAATCCAAATTCCTAGAAACTTGCAGACAGACTTTGGAAAATAATTTTACAATAGTGATTTTGATTGTTATTTAAAATCTTTAGGAATAAATCATTATTCAACTTATTTAATTAAAAAGGCATCAATTGTTGAAAGGTTAATAAAGACGCTTAAAAACAAACTGTACAAATATTTTAGTTTAATTGGAAATTATAAATGGATTGGAAAACCTTTAGATGATATAGTCAAATCTTATAATGAAACTTTTCATAGTACAACAAAATTTAGACCAAATGATGTTAATTTTGAGAATGAATCGGAAGTAAAGAACAATATTAAGAAACGTCAACAAAATCTACATCATAAATTAAATAAATTCAATGTGGGAGATCGTGTACGTATAAGCAAGTACAAAAGCGCTTTCCATAAAAGTTATACGCCTAACAGGTCAACAGAGCTATTTACTATTAAACAAGTCAGTAACACTCAACCGTTTACGTATCATATAGAAGATCAGCGAGGAAACACTATTATGGGCACATTTTACGAACAAGAACTTCAAAAAACTAAGTACCCGGACGTTTATCTCATTGAAAAGGTGGTCAAAAAAAAAGGGAAGAAATTATACGTTAAGTGGTTAGGATTTAATGATAGTGAGAACAGCTGGATTAATAGAAGTGCCATTGTATGAATATATTTATATAGTTACTCGCACAAAAAATGACATTAACATATAGGATATGAAAGGAAGAGGACTTTTAAACAGTGTAATTAATCACTTGCCTTTTGAATTACACTTACCTGGTTACAATTATTGCGAACCAGGCACTAAATTGCATAAACGGTTATAAGGAGGTGATAAAGGAGTTAATGAATTGGATGACGCGTGCATGAAACACGATATAGCTTACGATAAACATTCTAACCTAACAGATCGACACCGCGCAGATTTAGAACTTTATAAAATGGCTAAACAGAGGTTGAAGTCGAAAAGTGCTGGAAAAGGAGAAAAACTTGCTTCATGTTTAGTTAGCAAAGTGATGAAATCTAAAATGAAAGCTGGTGCAGGCATAAAATCATTTAAAGGTTTGGTTACAAAGATGCGGAAGGAACTGAAAAGAAACAAATCAAAAGATAAAGGCACTACAATCATCCGAGCTCTTGCGCTCGCAAAGAAAGTATTTACTAGAAACAGTAAAATTCATATTCCGCGTTTAATACCGATTCCGAAAACTGGCGGTATATTACCACTGATACCTAGTTTTGCGGGACTTTCTGCGTTGGGATCATTGGCTGGAGGAGCTGCTGGGATAGCTAAAGCTGTTGGTGATTACAAAGCTGCAAAGAAAAACTTAACCGAATCACAACGTCACAACAAAATGATGGAATCTATTGCATTAGGTAAAGGATTGCACATTAAACCGTACAGAAATGGAAAGGGATTGTGTATAGATTACTCAAAAAACTAGTCGACAGGCTTCCCAGACGTGCTCTCACTAATATAGATATTTTAAAACACTCTTCAGATATTCCTCATTTCCGTGGCGTTTATATGAGAGATAATTTGCCAAAGCGTTCGAATAGAGTAGAGTGCACAATTATTAATTTAGATAGTTCTGAAAACCAAGGGACTCACTGGGTAGCCCATGTCAAAGATAATAATTACTGTGAATATTTCGATAGTTACGGCGATCTTCAGCCTCCAATAGAATTAATAAAGTATTTAAAAAATAAAATTATTTCATACAACTATGTCACTTATCAAAAGTTTAACGTAGTCTTATAATCGTAATCTTGAATCTAGGTTAACGTAGTCCTTTTGTATAGGTAAAATTTAAAGTGATACTTACGAGTTGGTCTGTCCTTTCAATACACCTTTAACAGCTATAGATGTGCGGTACATACCTAGCTACGGCTTACTGTCTCTGTCCAAGGACAATCAGTGGTCACTGTACTTACACATATGCCTATTTGTTGTCTGAAGGAACCCTAGTGTTGAGTATACACTATTTTGTTCAAGAACACACCACCTTTGTGAGAATATTAAGGTTATTAAAGAAGTTATTTAGCGATAAAAACCAAAGGGCTACTAATTTAGCTAACTTGAGTTTTGAAACAGGATACCTGAAAGCGCACTAAATTAATTATAGGGCTACTTACTAGGGCTAATTAATTTTAGATATAATTTTGTGTTGGTAACTTCAATGAAGTAGATGGTATATGTAAAATTCACACTAGGTATAGTGTTTCAGACTAAGTTATGAATGTACTAGGGATATAGTACTGAAATCGAATTATGGTAATCTGAGTGATTCAATAATTCATACTACAATCCAGAGTATAAAAGGTTGTAGAACCCACTTAGTAGGGTTACATGATAAATACAGTAGGTATACTACTAAATAGTTTGGTAGTTATGACTATCAATTATAGAGAAAGACACACAAAGGTTGTCATAGGAAAATTGATTTTTAGGGTTCCGTACCAAAATGGTACAAAAGGAACCCTTATGGTGAGACTTCGTTGTCTGTCTGTCTGTCTGTATGTCACAGCAGGTTTTCTCAGCAACTACAAATGCTATCAACTTGAAATTTGGCTTAGTTGTACAACTTGCTTGCCCGCATCTATTTGTAGTAAAAAAAATATGAAATTAATTTTATTAATAATTGAAAAGGGGTCTAGAATGGGGGGTTCAAAAATGAAAGTGGTTCGATTATAGCAAATGGGGTGTCATATAAAAGGTCTTAATCTGCACATATCAAAACTATTTTTTTTGAAAATTTTGTGTGATGTACTTTTTGATTTATAGCCAAAAATGTACAAAAAATGACCGTTCCCCCCCCCTTTATCTCCGAAGTTTATTAATCAAAAATTCTGAAAAAAATCCTGACGTATAGATATTTACTTATATTTTCTGGGAAAAATAAAATAAAGTGTTTATTATTTACAGTTTTTGAGAAATAACAAAAAAACTAAGAAAATCTGTATTAAAATTTAGGCTAGTCAAAATCGACCTTATTGCCTGGAAAATAAAGCTTATAACAAAATGAGTATTTTCTTTTGCGGTTACCAAGCATATTATCTTCAATACGGAACCCTCGGTGCGCGAGTCCGACTCGCACTTGACCGGTTTTTTTTATTCCTTAGGTAAGAAGTAACAGACTAAGAAATAAGAATAAAGCCTAAAATTAAGCATTGATATTATATTGTCCTAATATATTATTTTGTGTTGAAAAGTAAAGTGAATAATTGAATTGAAGAGTTTAATCCTTTGAGTTTGTCTCGGTCTCTCTTCTCAAAGGATCTTCTTGGAGAGACTAGTAGAATCAAGTTTACCTAATTGACTAGAATTAGTCTACTAAATTTAACACTAATAGAATAATGTGTTATACTAAAAAATTAAAAATATATTAGTGGGCAGGCTCTAAGGTATGGTTGATGAGCAGCGGAACTGCGGGTGATGGGGCCGTTCCTATAATCACTAATAGATTATTGTCATTTTATAAGAGTAGAAATAGTAAGAAATTCGAATTGATCCTAGAGTTTGTTCTTAGTTATGTAGTTTATATCTAAAGCTTCAAGTAATATTCTAAGTTGCTTATAGATATTTTGTTTTAACAGTATAATGATTATGTTTTATGCTAAGAATTCTATATTCATGCTAGCTATAACTCTGTCCCTTGGTTAATAATACAATGTTGGGTTATTAATCCTTTCCAGTAGACTTTTATAATAATTTGAACTTTATTTCAATTAGGAATTTTATTAATTTAATTCTTTGCTGAATAGTTAATGTATTTAACTTTGATTCAAAATTCAAAAAAATCAAAATTCAAAATATTTATTCAGTAAATAGGCCACATGAGGACTCTTTTACACGTCGGTAACATGAGTGAATCTACCAGCGCTTCGGACAAGACCATCATTGCGGAGAAGAAGCGCCGCAAGAAACTCCAGCAGAAGGTCATTTTTTCAATCATAATAACAAAATAATACTTAAAAGTAAGTTAAATTAAGTAATAATAAGGTAATAAAGTAATAAACAATAAATTCTTAAAACTAACAAAAATAAAATTATTACAAATAAAAGGTCAATAAACCTTAAACTAATAATAAAGACTATGAGAACAACACGACGAGGTCTCTACGTCAAAAGCCATAACTAGGTAGAATGATTAATTTAACAATAAGTCCTTGCAAACGTGAACAGACCGGACCCCACAAACAGCACCCGTTCACGAGTATGACGCGTATCTCAGCCATCGCCTCTCTCAACCATGTGTTCGGGAAAGTGGCGACCCGATCAACGACGCCGCCGTAAGCAAAGACCTTTGAGCGAGCATGTCATGCTCATGCTGCCGGACAACCAACATAAAAGTAATATTGTGTGAAACAGCTGTCCGGCGAGAAACATCACAGTGTGTTCTCATTTAAAAGCGTCTTGTACACACAAGAACTAGTAAAGGTAAAAAATAATAATACAGACAGTGAACATAAAATTGAGTGCTTGAATACGCAGTTTACTTAAAGGCTATGTTAATCAAGGTACAAATATTGTAACTATCGTAAATACTACTTAAAGACAGCTTGGTCACTAATGAAGTCATTTACAGTGTAATATGCCCTACCCAACAAGCAGCGCTTGATGTGAGACTTAAATTTATTGAACGGCATATTGACGATATCAGATGGTATCTTGTTGTAAAAACGTATACAGTTCCACGCAAACGAAGTGCTTACCTTACGGAGATGGTGACCTGGAATAGCGAGCTTATCCCTGTTTCTAGTATTTAAATTATGAAAGTCGCGGTTATGCCTTAACTCATGTATGTGTTTACGTACATACATGATATTCTCAAAGATATATTGAGACGCGACTGTAAGAATATTGATTTCTTTAAATTTATCCCTCAGCGAAACACGAGACCCTAATTGATAAATAACACGTACAGCCCGCTTCTGTAGTACAAAGATGATTTGGATGTCAGCCGCTTTTCCCCATAGCAAAATTCCGTAGCTCATAACACTATGGAAATAACTATAGTACACAAGTCTCGCCGTCTCGACGTCAGTCAGTTGTCGAATCCGCTTTACCGCATAAGCCGCCGAACTTAGTTTACCTGCAAGTGTGCATATTATGCGCACTCCATTGCAGTTTCGAGTCCAGAGTGACACCTAAAAATACTGTTCTATGTTCGAAGTCCAGTGTCTCATCCTTCAGTCGTATTCTATCCGCATTCATACTTTTCACGTTGGACAGAGAAAATTTAATGCACTTGGTTTTTTTGGCATTTAAAAGTAAGTTGTTGGCTGTAAACCAGTCAACAATTGTAGACAACGCAACATTGATGTAATTAAAATTATTCTGTTTCCTATCCGCTTTGAATATAAGTGAGGTATCGTCAGCAAACAAGACTATTTCATGTTTATCGCGTACTACATACGGGAGATCGTTAATATAGATTAGAAATAAGAACGGGCCTAGAATAGAGCCTTGAGGCACTCCCATAGCAACAGATGAACCAGAGGATTGTGTTCTGTTAATGTCTACCCGCTGAGTTCTGTGAGCAAGGTAAAATGTTATAAGATCAAGTGCACCGTTTTTGATGCCATAGTAGCTTAACTTCCGCACTAACGTAACATGATCAACACAATCAAATGCTTTGGACAGATCACAAAACACTCCAATTACATCTAGTGATTTTTCCCAGGCATCAAAGATATGTTTTACCAAAGTGGAACCGGCATCGGTAGTAGATCGACCCTTGGTAAATTCGAATTGACTGCTATGAAGTAGCTTATGTTGATTAAAGTGTGAGGATATTTGATTAAGAATTAATTTCTCAAAAACTTTACTTAGTGCTGGTAGTATCGAAATCGGTCTGAAATTTGTGGGGTCTGATTTTGCCCCTGACTTAAACAAGGGTATGATCTTACTATGTTTCATCAGATCAGGAAATACTCCAATATCGACACACTTGTTAAACATAGTAGCTAGGTAAGGCGCAGTTGCCTCTAAAATCGAATTAAGTACTGTAACAGAGAGGCCCAAAAGATCTTCAGTCTTTTTGATATTAAGAGACCTAAACGTTTTGATCACAACTTTAGAGGTGACGTAATAAAATTTAAACACATTCGTGCATTCCTTAACATTAGATCTTAATAATATTTCAGCCTTATCAGGAGATGATAGTAAAGATTTAGTAGTCTCCAAAGGTATGTTCGTAAAAAATCGCTCGAATTCTTTTGCCACATCAAGGTCCGAGTTTACTAGAGTATCTTCAACTTGCAGGCTGTAGTGCGGGTCTCTAATTCTAGTTCTACCAGTTTCAGTGTTAATTACATTCCAGACGGTTTTAATCTTGTTGTCAGATTTACAAATTTTGTTCGAATAATACTCAGACTTCGCGGTAGCACAAATCTGCTTGAATTCCTTAGAATACATTTTGACGTACTCTAGAAACTCAGGCCTATGATCGACAGCTCTTATACCATATAACTCATACAATTTGTACCTCTTTTTATGAATCTCCGGTGTAGCCCAATCACAAAATTTCGTACCTTGCTTGGCTTTTACCTTTGTCAGACTAAAGCAGGCATCAAATTCCTTAATAATACAATTAAATAAAGAAGTACATAAACTATCCGGATCTTCCCCAGTACACGTCATAAATATAACTCAGTTGGTTAGTGACCTTGTTATTAAATAATTCTAATCGATTTTCAGTAATTTGTCTAAGTATAAACTCTTGGGGCGCTTTATCAGTCTTCCCCGTAAAGGAAGCTTGCTGGCCGCAGTGATCCGAACTTAAGATATTGATTACGGATTTCTGAATAGGGTCTAAATTACTAAATATATTATCAATGCACGTAGCACTAGTTGCTGTAATTCTAGTTGGCTCATAGAACAGATTGACTAAATTAAAAGATTTAAAAGCACTCAGTAAGTTAATAGACGTGGGTGATTCGTCTAGCAGATTAACATTAAAATCACCACATACAACAATACACTTTTTAGTATTAAAAAACAACTAAGAACATTTTCCAAAATGCTCTCAAAAAGCTTGTAATCCGCCGTAGGGGGTTTGTACACGCAAATAATAATAAATTGTTCCAATTCAACACACGCAAGTTCAATATGACGTTCAACTGACTTCGCAACAATATCTTTACGTTCCTTACATTTAATATTTCGTTTGACCATAATCAGGGATCCGCCCCGACTGCAAGATTGTCTAGCAAACATGCTAACAATGTCATGATTATTAAAATTAAACATGCAGTCATGACCCTTAAGCCAATGCTCAGTAACACATAGAACGTGTATACTAGCACTATCAATAAACTAACTAATTTCTAGTTCCTTACTAGAAAATCCCTGAATATTCTGATGAATTATATTTATTATATTTATTACATTATTACACAATTTATTTTTAATGTTTGTCGACCTTTGGGCAGGCACGAGGCCGCCGCGACTGCCGCCGCGAACGACGACAGCCTCGGCCGTTGTCGAAGCTGTCAGTTTAAATCCACCGGCAGCTGCAGCGCGGGGCCGGCGCTAATAAAACTCAGCGCAGGCTCCGTTCTACAGTCGCTCGCTATGCTAGTCATAGCGGGGTCTAAAATATTATATGCTAACAAATTAGCACACTCATCTAAGTACCTACGTGGTAAATAACAACAGTTATGCGTCAAATCGAACTTTTTTACAAATTTATTTGTATCGAAATATGAAATTTTTGAATTATATAATGACATTTTATATAATATCGAGTTAAAATAATCAATATTTCTATAACATTTATTTGTTAATCTGTGGGAAAACAGACAAGCGCAAATAATTATTTATCAATATATAGATGTTAGCCAGCAAATTTAATGGTATTCTCTAATAGTAAACAGTAGAAAGGAGTAATTAGGTACTTCATAATAGACTAGTAATAATAAACTCTCGCTCATTAAAGTTCTTTGGTTTACTATTTGGTTCACAAAGTAGGGTTCCTAGTTCATTAGACGATCATGAGGCCAAGTTAGTTAGTTAAAGTTAAAAATATTTAAATAAATATATAAAATTGTTTTTTGGGGGGTCAGTACAAGATTAGTTTCGCGCAGTACAATTATTAGTACGCATTGTGCTGTCAAGAAAAGAACACCTTTTTATTTTCCTTGGAAAGCCTCGTAAGCTGATTTTTGCTTACGAGGCTTTCCAAGGAAAATAAAGAATTTCTTAAAACTATTGTTTTATTAAAATGAGTATTCTAAACTTAACAGAAACTTTCGGCTACGATAACACAATAGAAAGTTTTGAATTCCATTCTTACAAACCTTACGTAACAAGTTTCAATTTTAGTGATGAAATCCGTATACCAATAAACCAACAAGATTTATACGTGTTACCTTCTGAGAGTGCCTTATACATAGAGGGAAACATGGTAGTAGTCAACAGAGAAACAAAACTACCGGTGGCCAGTGTTCAGTTAACTAATAACCCTATACTTCATTTGTTTCAAGATATTCGATATGAGCTTAATGGAATCGAAATAGACAAAATTAAAAATGCTGGAGTTACAACTACTATGAAATCTCTCTTATCTCTAAATGAACATGAATCGAGAATGTCAAAGTCATGGGGTTGGGATGTCAACGGTACAAAAGTTACGCATGGGTCGTTTTCTGTATGCATTCCTTTAAACAAGATTCTTGGCTTTGCAGAGGATTACAATAAAATAGTTATAAACTGTAAGCATGAACTTATTCTTTTGAGATCCAATACTAATTTAAATAGCGTAACATTAAATACAAATGAATATATAGATAACATTACGATATCTAAAATAGTATGGCGTATGCCACATATAAAATTTTCTGATCGGGAAAGGTTAAATTTAATGAAGTGCTTGGAAAAAGATCGTGCTATTCAGGTAGCATTTAGAATCTGGGATCTTTATGAGTATCCACTTTTACCGAAAACATCAAAACATTCCTGGGCAATCAAAACTTCATCTCAAATTGAAAAGCCACGATATGTTGTTATCGGATTAAAAACAGATAGAAAAAATATGACTTACAAAGATATGACACACTTTGGTCATTGTCAAGAGATGTAAAAGTTTTTAAATTCAACCTATTTTCCGTATGAAAGTTCTAATGTTAGTTTCGCAGCTGAAAAATTCGCTATATTATACGAACAGTATGCTAAATTCCAACAGTCGTATTAAGTATAATCGCAGTCAAGCGCCTTTGCTAAGTCCGCAAGAATTTAAGGATAAAGCACCTCTGTTTGTTATCGACTGCTCTCGGCAAAACGAAACCTTAAAAACGGGTTCAATAGATGTGAGAGTTGAATTAGAGTGTGAACAGGACATACCCGGTAATACTGCGGCTTACTGTCTTATTTTGAATGATAGCATTGTAGAATACAAACCGTTGACCAATATTTACCCGAAGGATATCATGAGCTCAGACTGCTTGTTTGTAGATCTCCAGGAGTTTAAATCATTTACAAAAGAATTTATTCTTAAAGAACTTGCGTATAGTACAAATGAATACACGCAAGTATTTTTAATAAAACCCCCGTATGCATTTTTTACTTTATCGGAAAAAGAAAAAAGTAATGTTATATGGATAGAGAAAAACCTCGGTATCTTATGACGTGAAGGATTCATTGATTATAGAGAGTTAAAAAAAATCATTTATATTCACTTAGAAAATAAGAAAAAAATTGTAAAAGGGTTAGAAAAAATTAAATGGGTTAAAGATTTGTGTGATAATTGTACTGTAATAGACTTGGGTGAAAAAGGTCTTCCTAATTTTCAATCAATGCATCAAAAATATTGTAAAAACAGCGACACATAATTATTTAATTCATAAAAAAAACTTGTGCGTTAAAAAATGTATTATGCATAAAAAAATGGTACTTTGAAAATAATTTAGAATTGTATTCTCATATCTGATTTCAAAATAAATTATATTATTGACAAAAATATTTTTTTCACTTCTCATGCTCTTAAAATGTTACTTTAGTCTCTGCACATCGGGACTAAAGTTCCTTTTTTAATCTCTAGGGATTAAATTAAAATTGTTTTAATTTACTTTGGAATCCCCTAAACATCCAATCACGGTGTTTGTGAATGGAGGATTTATTGCTATTTTCAGTCTTTTTGTACAGACCACAGAATAAAGACTAAAGGCATAGAAGCCGTGCAATAAGATGAACGTGTCACTAGCTACTTGTCTCTACTTTATAGATTACATTTTGATAAGAGGAAAAGAAACAAAACCTAGGTGTCTTTTCTTCTTTAATCTGTCATGATCAGAAGGTGAAGAAACGTCAAATCAACGACCTGTCTTCTTTGGCGTTACTTTCTTCCACACTGGTGCTTAAAAGTCCAAATCACGCCTTATGACGATCTCTTTCCAACTCACTATGAAAACCATAAGTAAAAAGAAGTCAACCATAATGTATTTTCTGTCTATTTAGTACGTTTTCTATGCCTCTAGTTTTTATTCTGTGGTGTAGACAATTTTTAGCGCGTGGAAATAACCTCAAAATGACAACTGTGAAAAAATATAAAATAAAAATGATTTAATTTCGTGAAACACGATTACTGATTACGAATATGAATATATTTAATTATATTAAGGATGAATTCATTTAATTATGCTTGGTCCAATTAGTTTTAAAATAGTTTTCAAGTTTGAACCTGTTGGCTAAATATGCAAGCATTTAAAGCGGCAATTCACAAAAAAAAAACAAAAGAAAAGAAAAAAACCGCGGAACAAATTTATAAGAAACTTTCTTATAATCAATTTTATAAAAATGTGTAAGTATAGAACTTCGTCAGTGCTGGATTGAGCAAGCACGGGGTCCGTAGCAAATTCTATAAAGAGACCCCTGGGTTTGTTTTAGGTTACAGGTTGTGGCGGGCTTTTTTCCGCAACTGAGCGACTTAGGGCCCGTTGTTTGATCAGTAGTTAACTCAACTAATTGTTAAAATTTGAAATAGGAATCGAAAATTTTACACATTTCCTTGAGAATTTAACTATTAGTAACCATTTTTAACCATTAGTTAGTTTAACTACTGATCAAACAACAGGCCCTTAGATATGCACCTACTTTGCGTGGGTGTTTGTTTTAGGTTATTCTGGTGGAGAATATCGACTGGATTATTCATCTTATCGTCAACCCTGATGCATAATAATATGAGTACACGCATACGCATACTGATGTAAGTACTAGCATTTTAGAGTTTAGACGTGGATGCGCGGGGCCCGTAGCATTTGCTACTCTTGCTAGGTACGTGGCTAATCCCGTACTGAACGTTGCTTTTTTTCCTCGCATTCAAAGTGAAAAGTAGAGTGTTTAACGCGAGACTAAACAACCATAATGACACTCGAACTATAGCCACTCTCGCCCACTGGCTCGCTCGCGTGGCTAAACATCTCGTGTCATTATGGCTTGTTTTAGTCCCTTGTTGAACAATCTACTATTATTTCACCTATTCAAAGAGAATTATCAATTACCAAATTTTTTTTCCACTAAATTGAATTAATATCGCTGTCAGTCGAGATGAAGAAAAACGTGTCGGTAAAAAAAAACTCTTAAGGTCACTTGCAGCTTTTTCTTAGTCCAGTAATGTTAAAATATATGATAGGTACTATTTAGTTATATCGAAATTTAAAAACGCTGCAAGTGGCCATTATAACTGCAAAATGAAACAACTAGTTATTTTCATTATATTTATTTACTTACTATGTTAATTACAAAAAAAAATAACTAAAACTACAAACTAGCACTGTATCCACTCAGTTTTTTTGAAATCTTATGTACCACATTTTCGGCATGATCTATTACTTCATCGTAATTATCGTCCGCCAAATATTGAGCACTCAACATCACTTTGTCTTCATCATCACTGTCTTTGTTCAGGTCAATTATCTGTATTTTTAGTAGTCTTGTACCTTTCCCTGCTTTATTATTTATTATAAATGATGGCAGACGGTCGTGACCACTTCTTTTAAAAACTTTATTGGAAAAATTTCGTTTTGATCTTTCTTCTTTATTTTTTTCTGGATTCCGCTTTTAAGTTTCTTCACCAGCTCGCTGTCTTCTTCTTCTTCCACTAGGAATTCCTCCAATGGATCCTGAGCATATTGCGAAAATAGGAAAGTGTCTTGTGTTCCTTACATATTCTGAAACAAGATAAATCAAAATAAATATTTTTAACACATGCTTGCTATTAGTAGACAAAAAAATAAAAATAAAAATGCAAGACGATAACATTTACATAAATAGATCCAGTCTAACTTGAATAAATTGTTAATATATAAATATATCAAATGTTTACTTACCACACCGGGGCTGAGGATATGAAGCTCGTAACAACTTGTAAAAACTTGTAACTTCGTTCTGAAGATAGACTGATGTTTGGCTGAGTATTGTATGAGCCTTTATTTATAACGATTAGAATTCATGAATCGACAAAATTACACAACAATTGACGAACAATTTCAGTCAGTAGGGGAGCGGGGGGCTTGTTGTAACAGTTTGTGGAAAAAAGCGTGTAAAAAGGAAACTATAAAATATTTTTCAACTGTGAAATAATGTCTTAAAAGATTAACTATCTGTCTAGCTTTTCAGTAATTAATATTTGAAAAAACTTTATTAACATTTAACCAGGGGTCGTTTTTTAAAAAAATGTCGCGTGTTACAACTTACCCCGTATTTGGGGCTTGTTGTAACAGCCATGGGGCGTGTAGTAACAATAAAATACTAATTAGATTTGCTAGAATTTCGGACTTTTATTAACGATTTACAAGCGTATTTAACTTAAAGTATGTAACAACATTCAGATAAGCTTTAAACTAAAATAAAACTGTACTTCAATTATGGAAAACTGAACAATATAACTATTTTCTTAATCATATTAACTTAACATCTCTTTTTATATTTTCTTATATAGTAATAAGGCACTTTAAATCTCACAGACATTGATAATCTTTATAGTATTAATCAGACTTCTGGGAATCCTTTTATATTTTCTTATAAAACATTAAACATTAAACATTATAAGTAACAAGTCACTTTAAATCTCACAGACATTGATAATCTTAATAGTACTAATCAGACTTCTGGGAATCAGTTTATATCTTAATCTACATAGTTTAATAATATAATTATGCTATGCATATGCATTTCTTTTTTATTTAAACTAAGTCACTTCTAAGAACAATGCAACAAAATAAATCAATCTTCATCTGAATCACAATTTAAACATATAAATGAAATCGTATCTCCTGTCGCACATCTTACGTGTGCCCACATCTTACACCTAATACATTGTACCCATTCTTCATTCCTAGAATCTCCATAGGCTTCACCACAAGCCAAACAAAACCATTCATCCGGTTCTGATTCTGAATCAGATATTAAAACTTTTTTTTTAACTTTTTCTATTCCTCGCACGTTTTTAATTTCTGTCTTACTATTTTTCCCTCTTCCCTTTCCTTTCCCCTTTCCTTTCCCCTTTCCTATTCCCTTTCCTTTGTCTTTTCGGTTATTTTTTGATGAACTATCTGGCTTTTTCTTGCTCATTTTCAGTTTATGTTCCTTTTCTAACGCGTCTTTTTCCGGTGTATCGGTTAAAACACAGCATTTCCTTTTACGTTGGACACGATTAGTTTGTTTACGCGGTGGAGCTTTTGGCAAAGGCCTAATTTTTGATGGTGAAAAATCTTGGATGGATTGGAGGCCTGAAGGACCAGGAATTGGCTCATTAATTCTTTCAATCGGTTGAAATGGATTATTTAAGGGAGGTGTAGTTTCAGAAAGTGAATTATTAACGTTATTACCTGGTCGACTAGAAGATGGTGGGGTAGATTGTTCAATCACATTTATAATTTCAGTTATACTGATATTATCTATTTCTGGAGCAGATTGCAACAGTCCGGAATTGCCGAGATCCAGTGTCAAATCAGAAGCATTTTCAATCACGTCATTCTCATTTATGGGGTCATTAGCAGGATTTGGACGATCTGTTACGTATGACGGTGCGAAGTCTGAATCTTGAAATATGTCTACGTTCAATGGCCAAATACCACTTGCTTTGAATCCGCTCATCACATTTGCAGGATTTAATGCCAATGGTAAGGCATTTTTGACAATACCCGGTATGTCATATATAGTCATTGTCTTGCCTGGATTGCTGTGCATCCAAGCAGTTTGTGTTCGGTTCAAATAATTTTTAAACGGGCCATAAACTCCCACGTCCAACGGCTGTAAATTATGTGAACAGTGAGGAGGGAAAGACAGCATGATAACATTATTTTCTTTTGCTTTATTAACTACTCCTATGTTAACATGTGAGGTGTGGTTGTCCAGTAGTAATAACACAGGGTCTTGTGCCGTTGGTCTCACAAATTTAATAAAATGATCCATAAATAACATGAATTCTTTTTCGGTCATCCACCCTGAAGAATTACCGGCTCCAATACAATCTGGCGGTCCACCTCTGACGAATATGTCTGTGTACCTCAGCCTGGGAAAAACGAACATAGGTGGTACGAAATTCCCAGGTGCATTAACTGCGCAAGCCAGCGTCACAAGGGTACCTCTTTCTGCTGAAGTTATAGCTCCAATTTGCTTTTGCCCACGCGCAGCTATGATTTTTTTAGGTTTTTGTACGGTGGTAACACCAGTTTCATCTACATTGTAAATACGTGATGGTGAAAACTGGTATTTTTGAAGCACATCCTTATATTTTCTAAAAAAATCTTCAACGTTGGTCTTGTTGAAAGAAGTAGCCCGGCTTAAAGATGTCGCTTCTGGGGTTCTGAGCGACAGCCTTGGATTTCTTTTCATAAAGTTTTTGAACCAATCGGGTCCTGCCATGTTATTTATGTGCCACGAGGAAGGTATATGTTTTGCAGCAAGTTTAACAGCACATTGATATGCCAACTTTCTGACCTCTATTGGCAGCAGTCCAAAATAAATGTCCGCACATGTCAATAAATATGAAGATATTTTCTCTTCCACTTCCTCTGGGAATACTAGTCTTGGTTTCACATAGCCAACGGACGGTGATAGATTTTTTTTCTTTTTCGTTACATATCTATACAGTGAGACATGACACAGATCAAAAGTTTTAGCTGCAGTTCTAATACTGGCCATTTTTCCAAAACCTCGATGGCAGCTAACTCGTAAACTTCTTTACTTTTAGTCCCTCGGTTAGATTTTCTTTTATAATTTCTCATTCTGGAATAGAAACAAGTTTATATAGATATCGGTCAAAAGAATAAACACAAACATCTACACTGAACAATAAAGCGGGGCAAGTTGTAACATGTTACATCTAGCCCCACAATTTTGTTACAACTTGCCCCACGGTGTCCTTTCTTACAAAAACTACGATTACTAAAAATTTACATAATTTCAACAATAACGCAGACTATTAATACAAACTGTAACAAATTCTCTACAATGTTTTATTAAGATACTAATAATAATCTTTTAAACCATTGCCAAAAAACAAATATTTACGAATACAATTTATTCCAATACCTGGCAGAATCGAAGCACGTGCTCACGTCCTCTAATCGCGCCGTCCGACGGGTCACTGGCGGTTCCCGGGTAATAGAACACGTTATAAGGAATATATAAAGTCGATAATCCTGTGTAAAAATGTTCATTCACTAGGTAAAAATTGAGCGTTACTTCTTACCCCTGCTACAACTAGCCCCCCGCTCCCCTATCGTATAACGCGGCCATAGCTGACTCGACAAGGTGTCAGCAGCTAACCTGCTGATTGAGAAACATGGTTATTTTAACATTTCATTTTAAGTAAGTATTTTTTTCTACTCGCGTACTATAAACCGCTAATATTGATATCGTAAATGGTGTCAGAATACCACCTATAGCGTAACCGAGGAGTAAAAACAATTCTATAATGAGCGTTGCCATGGTAATAACAGTTCTATAATTTATTATAGCATTGTTATTACCATGGTAACGGTCATTCCGGATATCAGTCTTGGCGTTTAGTTAGCACTTGACATCCTAATAATTTGTATAATGAACCGTTAAAAATATTTTAACACCAATTACAATTACGAATATTAAAAACAAAATTAATTTTAAGACTAATTATGTGTTTAAAATTACATTTTTATTAGATTGCTAAAAATAGATGGTAAATATCCATCGATTTGTTATTTGGTTACCATGGTTACCTTCAATATGGATATCAACAAAATGGCGTTTCGTTTGGCATTGCAACTTGTTAATGATAAATTGACAGAACTGTTTTTAGTGCCTATTAAAATTCGCATGTAATTTGTTAACATTTAACAATAAAATTCACAAACTATTAACGCGCATAGGAATAGTGAAAATGTCTTCGCTGACAAGTAATTTGTTGGCAGCGGCAGAAAAATCGACTAAAGTATACGAGAAAACTTAGCGATGGTTTATTTTTATCATTATCATTTTAAGCTTGTAGAAAAAGTTATGTATGCAACGGTTCATAATTAGCTCTTAAGGTACTCGTGCCTGTAATTAGAGCGCTCGCAAGCTCGCGCTCTAACCTCGGCTCTCGTACCTTAAGAGGCTTCATTATGTACCAGTTACATAAATAACTATTTTAATACTAACATATTACTTATTTTAATGGTATACATTTCTGGTAAAGTTGTAGATTTACAATTCAATTTATTTAACGAGATTTGAATACATTCGCTTATAATTTATAAAAACAATACAATATCGATCTATGACCCCATGCTTTAGTTGAAATTTTGTCTTTTAATGTAAGTCGCTTATCGTCTTTACTGGATAACGCAATTTTGTTAACAGTTTGCGTAAAGATTTCATGTTTAATAGATTTAAATAATATATTTTTTTTCCTAATAACCGTATTCTTGAACAGAACATCCTTATAGTCATCTAATGTTAATTCTCGGACACCAGGCTTTTTTACTCCTTTTGCTTTTTTGAGTAATGAATTTTCGCTTTTGATACAATACAACTTGGAACGTAGCCCTACAAACTCAGTGATAAGCTCGCCCCCTAACTCGTCTTTAAATAATCCCGGAACCTTTTTATTTATCAAGGGTAGGTATCTAAAACTCATTTTCTCCCACATGCTCGGAAATGTCAACCTTACTGTCGTAAAATCAGCCCGCGAAGTTCTGAGTTCCAGGTCCAGGCAAAAAAAAAAAAATTATTATTTACCAGCGGCAGCGGCCGCGAAAATGTATACAAATTTCATTACGTACCTGGTGTTTTACTTTTTAAAACCCCGTTTGGACTAGGATAACTAACTCCAAACAGCCAAACACTCGTGCAATCAAAATTCTTCCTTGTATATTTTACTTTTTAAATGTCATAGACTAAAAAGTTAAACATTTTCAAACAGCGTTTACAGCGTATTTAAAAGTGTATCAAATAGTTTGACGTTATTTTTTAATAGAAATTGTGTTCGTAAACAAAATGAATTGCCGAAATAACATAAACCCGTAATAAATGTTATAATTTAAACCATATTTTATTCAAATTGAATTTATTACGTTTGCTTGTGTGATTTTATTTAATGCTTTGTTTCAGTACTTTTAATCGTACGTGATTCTGTTCTTTTTTTTCAAGGAAATTTTGACCTGTTTAATATTTTAACAATTTGTGTTATATTTTCTCACATTGTTGGAGAAAAGCACTATACAAGCCTCGACCGGGAAGGGCGGTTGCTGGACTCGTATATAGCGCGGCCTCGACTGCGTCTCGGCCACGCTAACTCTACTCGTCCCGCAACGGCCTATTTCCCGGTCTGTGCAGTAATGTACTATTGATTTGTTATAATTACTTGTATCAAAATAATGTAGGGTGATGGCACCAGTAATGAACAAGGACCAATAATGGACACTTGATTCTTATGGTACAGAAGATAAGGGTTATTCATTTATTTTGAGACAGTCAATTTATAACCTTATGACCTTTGAATTAAGAGTTAAGTGTCTATTATTGGTGCCTTCAGCTAAAAGTGTCCAACATTGGTGCCGTCACCTATAAACTGATTTTTCAAATCGTCGTAAAAGTCAGTGATATAAATATTATAAATGAAACTGTCAGTATCTGTATAACAGAGAGAAACACTTTCATTATAATAAGGTTTTACAGAGTAGTGGAATTGATACATGTGACTCTTAGAAAGCTCGAGTATCGCGAATCCTATGTTTATCGGTTTATCTTAGACAACTCTCTCCGGTTTCATTTGAACAGCGCCTAAATTATCCAAAAATATCGTTGCGCTGTGAAAATTTGGTCGTGCTATTAATTTACTTGCTGTTACAAACTTCTTTGTAGAGTTTCTCTCATCACACCACTGATTTACTAACTTAACATCTACACGTAGTTCACTATCCTCGAGAGTCTTGCCAAAAACAGCATTATTTTTTAATTTAAAAAGATTCTGTTGAAATGGAGTTTTTGCATTTTTTCTTAGTTCTGTATTTAAATCTATATATTTTTTCAAAAAGGGGCTTTGTCGGAAGGTGATTACACAATGAATTTTATTAAGAGTCAAACCATTACGCAAACACGTTTTTAAATGTACATAATGAATGACGTACTCATATTTATCTTATAAATTTGGGATTAATTTCGAATTTTTCCCTCCTGTGGCCCGTTTCACGAACCTTTTGCTAGAAAAAGAGTTCCACTTGTAATTTGTAACTTGTAGCTTCGTGAAACGGGCCACTGGAAGTACAAATTTTTGTGCACAGAAGGGATAATCGTTATGCAAATGATGTA
This sequence comes from Acleris cristana, assembly GCA_948252455.1. NCBI lineage: Eukaryota > Metazoa > Arthropoda > Insecta > Lepidoptera > Tortricidae > Acleris > Acleris cristana. The sequence continues at coordinate 39,193,997 of OX411771.1, forward strand.
ACTCTTTAGGGTAAACTAAGTCGACCTCAAGAATAAATCCAAATTCTGCATCGCCTGAAATTGACATAAAGTCTGATTGCTCTATTTCCTCAGAATCTAGAAAGTGAAAATCAGATATGGGTAATGAATGACTTATACTATATCCGTATAAGTTGTTACAATCAATGTATACAAGAAACGATTCGGGTTTACTGTCATCATAAGTTTTCATATATTTATTATTAGCAAGAGCATGTCTGGTAGACCACATGCAAATTCCGCCTCGAATGCCTTTTTGAATAAGACGAATGATTTCTAAATCAGATATCAACTCTAATTTTACACCAGTTTTCAATAACATCGCGTCAAATGACAAACTCGGCACGTTTAAATAGAATGCGGGATCTAATTCATAATGAATCTTACAAATTTTTCGAAAATTTTCAAATATGTCTGACAAAAGCAAAACGTCAGTTTTAATATAGAGATCTGTATATTCACCCATGTTTCTTATTTGAAATGTATCCCATACACGTTGAGCGTGCTCATAGTCAGAGTCTGTAATTTGTTCCGCAGAAAGCGAGTTATAAAACGAACTCTTTTCAGGTAGCTCAATTTCTGTAAATTTATCCCAGCCGGTCATATAATCGTAACGATATACTCCTTTGCGTAGTAATAAATTAAACTCTTCTAATCGAGGATAAAAGTTACTTAAGTGGAAAAACTCTGATCTACATAAACCCTTAGCTAACTCTTAGCACCTAAATTTTAAAAAAAAATTAAATGAGTCTACAAACCGTATTTGCACATACTGATCATTAAATAACCTTAAAATTTTTGTAAATGAAATATAGTTTTCTTTATTTTTAGGTATTACTTTTATAGGTCCAGAACATTTACCCAGTTCTTTGATAAATAAATGACAGTCGTATCCAGACAAATTGTGGAAAAATATAGGAATAAGTTTAGGCACTCGAAAACGTAAGTTACAGTATTGATGGGTCGCTCCGCGATAAAACCCTGTTAAATGACAGTGATCTCTAACTTTATCACCAAACAAAGGGGTTTTGCAAATGTGTCAAATTTTTGCATTTTTGTATGCTAAAGCATCTTCATCGTCAAAAATCATACGAACCTCTTTATTTAAGATCTCATGTATTTCATTTACATGTCTGTACAAGTACTCTAAAAACTTGGATACGCAATCGGGTCCGCGATACTGAATAAAACGATTCAGACTTCCGTCATAAGAACAAACTATGTAATACGCAAAAGCTGCAGGCTTATGAATTTGTTTATTTGAGGTGAAGGTAATCGATGGTGCTTGCTCGCAACCCTGGTAAGGTTTAAAAATAGTTTCAAAGTCAGCGTACACTACAAATGGTACGTCTTGTTTACTATCAATTTTTTTAAATTGCAGATATGTACCTTTCTCTGAAAGTACAGTAGCAATTCCACTAAAAACATGCATATCATATTTGTATTTCGATACAAAAAATATGAGACAGTCTTCGCAAAAATAAAGTTTACCATGATGCTTAGTAATTTGAGAACGTACAAGACGCGACAAGTCACGAATCAAAACATAATGCGAGTTATTACCGCGCTCGATTAAAAGTAAATTGATCCTATGTTTCCTTTTGTACTCGGACCTGTAAAGAGGTCCTACAACAGTTCGATTGTTTTTTAAAGAATACACATTAATACTGATATCAATATTATCGGATTCAAATGTCTTAATATCAGCAAAGGTGACAGGGAAACTCATATTATCAGTTTTTAAAACAGTCTTAAAATAGGGATACGACGATGTACGCTCACTATGATGTTGAGGACGGGTAAATGGCGGCAACAATGCACCAGATAAAACAATAATAATCGTTTATTTTTTATTAATTTAGGCAAATCCACGTAAGATGACGCTTTTAATGGATCAAATTTATTGACATTTATTTCTAAATACAAATTTGATAAAAATGTCCAACCAGAATCGCGGTCTTCAAATTCCTCTACCTTTTTTCTTATATTTATAAAGAATTTTTGAAAGAGCTTCTCCAAATCATAATTTTGATGCACAGAATTTTTTTTTGTTGCGAAAGACTTAATTTCTTGCCTGTCATCTTTGAATAAAAGAAAATTGCAAAAGTATTCGAAATTAACTTTAAGGCTCACTTGTTTTTGAAGCGCATTTTGCAAAATTCTTAAAAAAATGCATTTCAAAGAGTTCAAAAATACGTCAGGTAAACAAGTTTTAAAATCATCAGTAACAATTATCCTATATGACGATATGCGACCTTTAAAAGCTGAGGAAATTTGATAAACCTCATCGTTTAGTTCTACAACTGAATTATTTTTATGTTTATTACTTTTTAAATGACCCACCCACTGTTTTCTTTCTACTCTGATGGAGCACTCTAAGCAAAAAGGCATATTTATGTAAGTTTATTCAGATTACAACACAATAAAAAATAATAAGAGCAAACAGACATTTTACGCAAACGTTAAAACAATACTGAATTACTTGTTGTTAGAGTAAAATTTAACGTCAGCCTCTACAAAAAGTTCTTGAAGTCGTTGAACAAATTTTTGCAACGAGTTCCACTGTGGTGTTTCACTGTTGATTTGAGCCTTAACTGCAAGAAGGGCTTTCTTCCAACGCTGATCGGGCAACTCACCGCGAATGTCTTCGGTGTGAGACACCTTCAGCTCCACGAAGAAGTCTCCCTTCAGAATGCATGCTCGTTTTGTTGCTCCTGTCGGCAGTCGGTTTATTATAGACGAGTCGAGCGCATTTGAAGAAACAGAGGGTTTCGGCGTAATATCAAAATCTTCCGGGAATATACCAAACAAATCATGAGGGTTTTGGTTTCCTTTTATCTTCGATGCGGCAGAACTGTAAAAAAACAATTAAATGAGTACAACCACTTTGATGTTAGAAGATTTACTAGAAGGTTTACTAGAAGTACCTTTTAAAAAGATAATGAATAAGATAGTAAAAACAAATACCTGGTTGATGATGATTTTCGTTTCTTAATGGTTTTTTTCGATTTGAGATTATCTCGGCTTACGCTGTCCTCTGAATCAGATCTAAAACAGGATATATGGATAAATATTAATCGTTTTTGTTTAAAAACATACATTAACAGTGAAAACAAGTCAACGGGAAATATACCTATTAGCTGCACTTCTTTTTTGTTTTCCAAATTTTGAGGTGACGGGGGTCACGTTAGCAGCAATGATGCTTTCAAATTCGGTATCAGACCTATAAATAATAAATAATGGATATAATTAAATCACTGAAACATTTTAAAGTTATTTGGAAAAAGTGTACTTACTCATATTTTAACAGTAGCGAGATGAAACAGCAGGAGGTGGTAATGCACTGGGCGGTCAGCTGGCGGACGAGGTGTAGGGCGGCGGTGGCGGTAGCTGGAAGTCTCGGAGCACAAAAAGAACGCAGTTGTGGAAGTTGACAAATAAATAGCGAATTCTTGATGACTTTGTTACATACGCCAGGGGTGTTACTTGAGTAATTTTGCATAAAGTAGTTAATATCGCTATTATTAATTTAATATTATTGCTATTTTTATTGCACTGGAAGAACCAGTGACAGAAGATTCCATCTTCACATCCCTATTGTGGTAATTAACATTATTTTTATTATAAGTGTAAATTGTTTTTTTTCTTTAAGCGTACATGTTGTGATAGTTTGAATGTTTATTCCAGTAACTGTTAACATTTAACTGGGGTTTCTCACTGATATAAAATAATTATATCAAGTTTAATGAACGAAATGTATTCAAAATGTTCGACACAATTAAAAGTAATGTTACCAATTATAACATTATTTGATACATTTACGATAGTGCCAGCCCTCAAAATGTATATTCTTGCATATTTTTAATGGGGCCACCGGCGCTGTGCAATTTCCTTCACATCGATTGAAAAAAACATGTTGCGTTATTGACCAATGCCTAATTAATGAAATGCAGGAATATTTGTTAAATCATCAAATGAAACATTGCCTATTTAAAATAATAAATATTAATATATATATACACTAATTGAAATTATTTACGCAAATGTACTGGAGACGGAAAAAGTATTTTCCCGAACATGCGAACTTGACAAATCGATTTCTTAATCCAGAAAACCCCTATAATTGTAAATTTATTGTACCTAATTCCAACATTGAATACAAAAATTAATTATTACCAATATAAAGAATTTTACAATGGCTTCATCATAAGCGCCCTCTGCAGGCTAAGTACTGAACTAATTTATTAGCTTAATGAATGCATTACACTTTCATATAGGTTGCAAATGGTTTCGATTAATTCCGATAGATTAAGCAAAATATTCGTTATTCTACGCCACCTATGTTCATTTGCGTGAAATCATCACAATAATAGCGAGCGTACATGGCTGAAATGTGATCGCGGATCTCATACCGCACGGTCTTCGAGTTCTAATTACAATTACGCAAAACATTGTATGTCGCATTCGATTATATTTTTAGCTAAGCTAAATTTTGTACAAATTAAAACTGATTTTACATCAATATGTTAAAGTGAGATATGTTTTTTTGAAATGTATTAATATATAACGTTTCCATAGATGGCATTACAATAGCATTAACATTAGTTAGTAGTAGTTTTCTTGCGTTTTGGTTTAACAAACCAAAAATCAGTTGAACTAACGAATTGTTTATAAAACATCTTATAGGTTCGTAATTTAAATGATGATAAGACTGGTTTTATACATCCGAAAAATGAAAAATGAAAAATAATGTAAACTCACCATGTACACAAAAGCGATCATAAGACCACCGGGAACTAAGCGTCCTGGGTGACCCGATCTTGTCTGTGGAGCCTGATCACCTTCACGACAAGTTGTACAAACGCCTCTGCGCTCCGGCCAAGTGCGAGGTGTTTAAGCTTTTGCATTTTACGAAATCAACTAATATTTTTAGTTTAACTCGGACTTTAAGAATGTATAAAATCTATACCACCATTTTACGCAAACCCAAATTTTGAAATCTACAAATAATGTCAGGCATTTGGATCATACGAGTGAGGAGGGCGAATTCGCTCGATATCGAAAAAGGTGGAACAGAATGCATGCATGAATTTCATTTTGCGCTAATCCAATTTACGTTACGACGTGTTATTTGTTAAATACGCATGTTAACGCGAGAGATAATCGTTTTATTTTAAGCACAAACCCAATTTCCATTAAATGTTGCGAAACGCGCACGTTAGTGCGATTATTTCATTTTGCGCAAACCCAAATTTTGAAATCTACAAAATAATATTGGGCATTTGGATCACACGAGTGAGAAGGGCGAAATTTCGATCTAACGAGGTGGGCCAGAATGCCCAATATTATACTACTAAGATTGTACTGACCCCCCCCAAAAATCAGCTTTTATAATTTTATATATCATATATATTTATATTTATCTTTATCTTGGCCTCATATTTAATTTACTATCTTGGCCTCATGATCGTCTAATAGAACCCTACTTTGTGAACCGAATAGTAAACCAAAGAACTTTAATGAGCGAGAGATTATTATTACTAGTCTATTATGAAGTTCCTAATTACTCCTTCCTTCTGATTACTATTAGAGAATACCATTAAACTTGCCAGCTAACATCTATGTGTTGATAAATCAAAACTAAAAGCATTAACTATTCAGTATAGAATTGTATTAATAAAATTCCTAATTGAAACAAGGTTCAAATTATTATAATAGTCTATTGGAAAGGATTAATTAACCTAACATTCTATTGTTAACCAAGGAACAGAGTTATAGCTAGCATGAATATAGAAATCCTAACATAAAATATAATCATTGTAGAATGATTATAGATAATTCAACTGTAGTGTTGAAACAAAATATCTATAGGCAACTTAGAATATTACTTGGAGCTTCAGATATAAACTACATAACTATGAACAAACTCTAGGATTAATTCAAATTTCTTACTATTTCTACTCTTATAAAATGGCAATAATATATTAGTGGTTAAAGGAACTGCTCTTCAACCATAACCTCAGAGCCCGAGACAAACTCAAAGGAATAAACTCTTTAATTCAGTTATTCATTTTACTTTTCAACACAAAATAATATATTAGAACAATATAATATCAATGCTTAATTTTGGCTTTATTCTTATTTCTTAGCCTGTTACTTCTTACTTATAGAATTTTACTCAATATGCCTATGACAAACTTTGTGTGTCTTTCTCTATAATTGATAGTCATAACTACCAAACTATTTAGTAGTATACCTACTGTAATTATCATGTAAATGTAACCCTACTAGGCGGGTTCTACAACCTTTTATTCTCTGGATTGTAGTATGAATTATTGAATCACTCAGATTACTATAATTCAATTTCAGTACTATATCCCTAGTACATTCATAACTTAGTCTGAAACACTATAGTGTGAATTTTACATATACCATCTACTTCATTGAAATTGCCAACTCTAAATTATATCTAAAATTAATTAGCCCTAGTAAGTAGCCCTATAATTGATTAAGTGCGCTTTCAGATATCCTGTTTCAACACTTAATTTAACTAAATTAGTAGCCCTTTGGTTTTATCACTAAATAACTTCTTTAATAACCTTAATATTCTCACAAAGGTGGTGTGTTCTTGAACCACATAGTGTATACTCAACACTAGGGTTCCTTCAGACAACAACTAAGCATATGTGTAAGTACAGTGACCACTGATTGTCCTTGGACAGAGACAGTAAGCCGTAGCTAGGTATGTACCGCACATCTATAGCTGTTAAAGGTGTATTGAAAGGACAGACCAACTCGTAAGTATCACTTTGAATTTTACCTATACAAAAGGACTACGTTAACCTAGATTTATTCGCTTTACCTGATGTTTAAAGATAATATATAGCTTATAATGATGACGATTTCATTCTTACAACTAGAACCTCTTCGGATTAAAATCTAAATATGATAAGCCTAGCTTTTCTTTTAGCAGGTATGTAACCGTACTTATTTACCCTTACTATCCTAGAAAGTTAATAATAATACCATAGACTCTCGTTATGCTTAGATGACTTCTATGACAACAACCTGGTGTAAATACACATAGCTAACTAATTACTTTTATTCGTTTGAGACAGTTTTAACGTGAACTCTTTAATTTACCCTTACTATCCTAGAAAGTTAATAATAATACCGTAGACTAATAAGTTTCGTTACGTGCTTAGATGACCTCTATGACAACAACGTTGTGTAAATACACATAGCTAACTAATTACTTTTATTCGTTTGGGACAGTTTTCACGTGAACTCTTTTTATACACACTAACTGATAGTTAGCCGCCTAGGTTTATCACTAAGGTTAGACGCGAATGCTTCTTAAACTTAGATCTCTACCTATCTGCTAATTATAACCACTAAAATACCTTTCATGTTAAACGAACTCCCTAATCATACCAACACGGGGTTATCGCACAACATACATACTCCGCAGCCTAGCGCTTTATTTATTTTCTAATTAGACGGACGGTCTTAGAATTTGACGTTTCTGACAGGAATAGATAGACCTAACCACAGACTATCAAAATTACATTCAATAAGTAAGTTTCGATACCCTAGATCGAATTTATTGACATTTATTTCTAAATACAAATTTGATAAAAATGTCCAACCAGAATCGCGGTCTTCAAATTCCTCTACCTTTTTTCTTATATTTATAAAGAATTTTTGAAAGAGCTTCTCCAAATCATAATTTTGATGCACAGAATTTTTTTTTGTTGCGAAAGACTTAATTTCTTGCCTGTCATCTTTGAATAAAAGAAAATTGCAAAAGTATTCGAAATTAACTTTAAGGCTCACTTGTTTTTGAAGCGCATTTTGCAAAATTCTTAAAAAAATGCATTTCAAAGAGTTCAAAAATACGTCAGGTAAACAAGTTTTAAAATCATCAGTAGCAATTATCCTATATGACGATATGCGACCTTTAAAAGCTGAGGAAATTTGATAAACCTCATCGTTTAGTTCTACAACTGAATTATTTTTATGTTTATTACTTTTTAAATGACCCACCCACTGTTTTCTTTCTACTCTGATGGAGCACTCTAAGCAAAAAGGCATATTTATGTAAGTTTATTCAGATTACAACACAATAAAAAATAATAAGAGCAAACAGACATTTTACGCAAACGTTAAAACAATACTGAATTACTTGTTGTTAGAGTAAAATTTAACGTCAGCCTCTACAAAAAGTTCTTGAAGTCGTTGAACAAATTTTTGCAACGAGTTCCACTGTGGTGTTTCACTGTTGATTTGAGCCTTAACTGCAAGAAGGGCTTTCTTCCAACGCTGATCGGGCAACTCACCGCGAATGTCTTCGGTGTGAGACACCTTCAGCTCCACGAAGAAGTCTCCCTTCAGAATGCATGCTCGTTTTGTTGCTCCTGTCGGCAGTCGGTTTATTATAGACGAGTCGAGCGCATTTGAAGAAACAGAGGGTTTCGGCGTAATATCAAAATCTTCCGGGAATATACCAAACAAATCATGAGGGTTTTGGTTTCCTTTTATCTTCGATGCGGCAGAACTGTAAAAAAACAATTAAATGAGTACAACCACTTTGATGTTAGAAGATTTACTAGAAGGTTTACTAGAAGTACCTTTTAAAAAGATAATGAATAAGATAGTAAAAACAAATACCTGGTTGATGATGATTTTCGTTTCTTAATGGTTTTTTTCGATTTGAGATTATCTCGGCTTACGCTGTCCTCTGAATCAGATCTAAAACAGGATATATGGATAAATATTAATCGTTTTTGTTTAAAAACATACATTAACAGTGAAAACAAGTCAACGGGAAATATACCTATTAGCTGCACTTCTTTTTTGTTTTCCAAATTTTGAGGTGACGGGGGTCACGTTAGCAGCAATGATGCTTTCAAATTCGGTATCAGACCTATAAATAATAAATAATGGATATAATTAAATCACTGAAACATTTTAAAGTTATTTGGAAAAAGTGTACTTACTCATATTTTAACAGTAGCGAGATGAAACAGCAGGAGGTGGTAATGCACTGGGCGGTCAGCTGGCGGACGAGGTGTAGGGCGGCGGTGGCGGTAGCTGGAAGTCTCGGAGCACAAAAAGAACGCAGTTGTGGAAGTTGACAAATAAATAGCGAATTCTTGATGACTTTGTTACATACGCCAGGGGTGTTACTTGAGTAATTTTGCATAAAGTAGTTAATATCGCTATTATTAATTTAATATTATTGCTATTTTTATTGCACTGGAAGAACCAGTGACAGAAGATTCCATCTTCACATCCCTATTGTGGTAATTAACATTATTTTTATTATAAGTGTAAATTGTTTTTTTTCTTTAAGCGTACATGTTGTGATAGTTTGAATGTTTATTCCAGTAACTGTTAACATTTAACTGGGGTTTCTCACTGATATAAAATAATTATATCAAGTTTAATGAACGAAATGTATTCAAAATGTTCGACACAATTAAAAGTAATGTTACCAATTATAACATTATTTGATACATTTACGATAGTGCCAGCCCTCAAAATGTATATTCTTGCATATTTTTAATGGGGCCACCGGCGCTGTGCAATTTCCTTCACATCGATTGAAAAAAACATGTTGCGTTATTGACCAATGCCTAATTAATGAAATGCAGGAATATTTGTTAAATCATCAAATGAAACATTGCCTATTTAAAATAATAAATATTAATATATATATACACTAATTGAAATTATTTACGCAAATGTACTGGAGACGGAAAAAGTATTTTCCCGAACATGCGAACTTGACAAATCGATTTCTTAATCCAGAAAACCCCTATAATTGTAAATTTATTGTACCTAATTCCAACATTGAATACAAAAATTAATTATTACCAATATAAAGAATTTTACAATGGCTTCATCATAAGCGCCCTCTGCAGGCTAAGTACTGAACTAATTTATTAGCTTAATGAATGCATTACACTTTCATATAGGTTGCAAATGGTTTCGATTAATTCCGATAGATTAAGCAAAATATTCGTTATTCTACGCCACCTATGTTCATTTGCGTGAAATCATCACAATAATAGCGAGCGTACATGGCTGAAATGTGATCGCGGATCTCATACCGCACGGTCTTCGAGTTCTAATTACAATTACGCAAAACATTGTATGTCGCATTCGATTATATTTTTAGCTAAGCTAAATTTTGTACAAATTAAAACTGATTTTACATCAATATGTTAAAGTGAGATATGTTTTTTTGAAATGTATTAATATATAACGTTTCCATAGATGGCATTACAATAGCATTAACATTAGTTAGTAGTAGTTTTCTTGCGTTTTGGTTTAACAAACCAAAAATCAGTTGAACTAACGAATTGTTTATAAAACATCTTATAGGTTCGTAATTTAAATGATGATAAGACTGGTTTTATACATCCGAAAAATGAAAAATGAAAAATAATGTAAACTCACCATGTACACAAAAGCGATCATAAGACCACCGGGAACTAAGCGTCCTGGGTGACCCGATCTTGTCTGTGGAGCCTGATCACCTTCACGACAAGTTGTACAAACGCCTCTGCGCTCCGGCCAAGTGCGAGGTGTTTAAGCTTTTGCATTTTACGAAATCAACTAATATTTTTAGTTTAACTCGGACTTTAAGAATGTATAAAATCTATACCACCATTTTACGCAAACCCAAATTTTGAAATCTACAAATAATGTCAGGCATTTGGATCATACGAGTGAGGAGGGCGAATTCGCTCGATATCGAAAAAGGTGGAACAGAATGCATGCATGAATTTCATTTTGCGCTAATCCAATTTACGTTACGACGTGTTATTTGTTAAATACGCATGTTAACGCGAGAGATAATCGTTTTATTTTAAGCACAAACCCAATTTCCATTAAATGTTGCGAAACGCGCACGTTAGTGCGATTATTTCATTTTGCGCAAACCCAAATTTTGAAATCTACAAAATAATATTGGGCATTTGGATCACACGAGTGAGAAGGGCGAAATTTCGATCTAACGAGGTGGGCCAGAATGCCCAATATTATACTACTAAGATTGTACTGACCCCCCCCAAAAATCAGCTTTTATAATTTTATATATCATATATATTTATATTTATCTTTATCTTGGCCTCATATTTAATTTACTATCTTGGCCTCATGATCGTCTAATAGAACCCTACTTTGTGAACCGAATAGTAAACCAAAGAACTTTAATGAGCGAGAGATTATTATTACTAGTCTATTATGAAGTTCCTAATTACTCCTTCCTTCTGATTACTATTAGAGAATACCATTAAACTTGCCAGCTAACATCTATGTGTTGATAAATCAAAACTAAAAGCATTAACTATTCAGTATAGAATTGTATTAATAAAATTCCTAATTGAAACAAGGTTCAAATTATTATAATAGTCTATTGGAAAGGATTAATTAACCTAACATTCTATTGTTAACCAAGGAACAGAGTTATAGCTAGCATGAATATAGAAATCCTAACATAAAATATAATCATTGTAGAATGATTATAGATAATTCAACTGTAGTGTTGAAACAAAATATCTATAGGCAACTTAGAATATTACTTGGAGCTTCAGATATAAACTACATAACTATGAACAAACTCTAGGATTAATTCAAATTTCTTACTATTTCTACTCTTATAAAATGGCAATAATATATTAGTGGTTAAAGGAACTGCTCTTCAACCATAACCTCAGAGCCCGAGACAAACTCAAAGGAATAAACTCTTTAATTCAGTTATTCATTTTACTTTTCAACACAAAATAATATATTAGAACAATATAATATCAATGCTTAATTTTGGCTTTATTCTTATTTCTTAGCCTGTTACTTCTTACTTATAGAATTTTACTCAATATGCCTATGACAAACTTTGTGTGTCTTTCTCTATAATTGATAGTCATAACTACCAAACTATTTAGTAGTATACCTACTGTAATTATCATGTAAATGTAACCCTACTAGGCGGGTTCTACAACCTTTTATTCTCTGGATTGTAGTATGAATTATTGAATCACTCAGATTACTATAATTCAATTTCAGTACTATATCCCTAGTACATTCATAACTTAGTCTGAAACACTATAGTGTGAATTTTACATATACCATCTACTTCATTGAAATTGCCAACTCTAAATTATATCTAAAATTAATTAGCCCTAGTAAGTAGCCCTATAATTGATTAAGTGCGCTTTCAGATATCCTGTTTCAACACTTAATTTAACTAAATTAGTAGCCCTTTGGTTTTATCACTAAATAACTTCTTTAATAACCTTAATATTCTCACAAAGGTGGTGTGTTCTTGAACCACATAGTGTATACTCAACACTAGGGTTCCTTCAGACAACAACTAAGCATATGTGTAAGTACAGTGACCACTGATTGTCCTTGGACAGAGACAGTAAGCCGTAGCTAGGTATGTACCGCACATCTATAGCTGTTAAAGGTGTATTGAAAGGACAGACCAACTCGTAAGTATCACTTTGAATTTTACCTATACAAAAGGACTACGTTAACCTAGATTTATTCGCTTTACCTGATGTTTAAAGATAATATATAGCTTATAATGATGACGATTTCATTCTTACAACTAGAACCTCTTCGGATTAAAATCTAAATATGATAAGCCTAGCTTTTCTTTTAGCAGGTATGTAACCGTACTTATTTACCCTTACTATCCTAGAAAGTTAATAATAATACCATAGACTCTCGTTATGCTTAGATGACTTCTATGACAACAACCTGGTGTAAATACACATAGCTAACTAATTACTTTTATTCGTTTGAGACAGTTTTAACGTGAACTCTTTAATTTACCCTTACTATCCTAGAAAGTTAATAATAATACCGTAGACTAATAAGTTTCGTTACGTGCTTAGATGACCTCTATGACAACAACGTTGTGTAAATACACATAGCTAACTAATTACTTTTATTCGTTTGGGACAGTTTTCACGTGAACTCTTTTTATACACACTAACTGATAGTTAGCCGCCTAGGTTTATCACTAAGGTTAGACGCGAATGCTTCTTAAACTTAGATCTCTACCTATCTGCTAATTATAACCACTAAAATACCTTTCATGTTAAACGAACTCCCTAATCATACCAACACGGGGTTATCGCACAACATACATACTCCGCAGCCTAGCGCTTTATTTATTTTCTAATTAGACGGACGGTCTTAGAATTTGACGTTTCTGACAGGAATAGATAGACCTAACCACAGACTATCAAAATTACATTCAATAAGTAAGTTTCGATACCCTAGATTGAATATTTGCCTAATATGAATTAAATTTAAAAGGCTTACTTTTGTAACATGAATTAATTATTACTAGTTCCTAATTTTCCTATTGGCTTTAGAAGGCTAATTTAAGTCTTCTCGGTTCAATATTTACAATTCTTACGTCGACAGGAGCTTGTTTTACTATGCCAGTAGTAGAACAAACTTTGTCTACATATACCTAGCTAGTCACATTACGTGTTTATAAGCTTACCTCGGTGTAAAGGAAAAGCTACTGACTACCTATAATCCCTAACCACCTATTGTTCTATTGTTTTAGAGCAATTAAAAGTCCAAAATGACTTTTACAGTTACGTTAAACGTGTGAGTAGTGTAAAGGAATTCCGGTGTAAGAAAACCTTTGCTAGACCAACTAAGACCTAACATAACCTCGATTTCGGAAGTAAAACTTCCTGTGTGTAGTCCTAAGACCCTTTAGACCCTATTTCTAGCCTTTAGTTGGCTTCCAGGTGGGGAAAATACCTACGGTGGTCTATATATACATATATAAATAAGGGGATCAATGCCAAAGGTACTTTATATGGCCACACAACAATCGCAAACTGATTTCGGATCCACTTCTACGGGCCCTGAAGAGGGACCATAAAAAAGTACCATTCAGCAGAGCCTGATATACCGAATAAAGGTATCAGGAAACCTTGTACGCGTACCTTCCAAACTCACTCAGTTAATGAGTTAAAACCGTCCGTTTCAACTCACAACCAAAATGTGAGTGTAGGTATTCAATTTCGTAAACTACAACTGCCTGGAGCTCTGCGTAACCGACTACCATTTGTGGCGTCGTTACAGAGTTCTGGAAAACAAAACAAGGTTAATAAACATGTTAAAACAATCCCGGAACACACAAACACCAGTTATTAAAACATTCTCACAATCCTAGCAAAAGAAAGTCGACTACAACATTCCTGTGTAGCGATAATCGTTAACTTGTAGCGTTACTCAAACGCAACGTGAAGCGACGAACAAAATAATATCACCTATAATAATACGAGCACAACACAAATAAATAAAACCAACAAGGCAAAAATGGACGATACATGACACCTCTCAGCAAAATAACAACTCACCCCTTCGACGACCGGAATAAAAAAGCCCCGCTCAGACCCCCGCCAGACTTTATATAGAAAACCCTGAGCATGCGTAGAAACCCTTAATTTTCGGACCCGCTGTATGAAACCTGCGTATAAGATCGCTTGGATGTGTAAACTTTTCCCACAAAATAAATTTCAATTATTCAACTTTAGTGTCTATTTCATCATTTCAAGTAACAAATAAAGCTCACTTTCGTTTGAACTCATCCCTCCTCATATTAGCGTCTCTCTAGCGTGCCCTGCGTATAAAGTAGCTGGGATGCGTAGAAGTTTTCCCGCAATAATGCATTTACTTTTCTAATGACAATGATTATTCTAACATAACATGTAACAAACAAAGTTCATTATCCTTTGAATTTGACCCCTACTCATTTTAGCAACATAGCGGTCATAGCATTATAACCGTCATTTCTTTTTTAATTCCACTTCCAGCCAATTCTTCATTACAAAATAATTTGTGCAAACTTTCCCTCTTTAATTTATTTTACTAACATAACGAAACAAATTTATTTATTTCTAAATTCTAATTAGAATGATCTGTTTTTTTATTTAATTTCAACCATTTCCTTTGCTTGCACCACAGCGCCATCTAGGTAATTCAAAGTGAACCCATTTCTCTGCTAGTCGCTCAGAATTAACCTGTCAATTTTAATGTCTAATCGTTTAAATAGTTTTTTTTTTTAATTTTTTTTAATTTATTTAGAACACAAACAGTCACATAAACAAATTTAGATAGGGTACACATAGAGTACCAACACACATAATGTTAAAGACCTGGAGGTTCATTAATACTAAGATACTTGTAATTTTGCTAACAAAACAACTAAAATAAAAAGTGGAAAATTCTTCAGTTAGATTTTAAGGAGATCTGAAAGTTACAGTTACATTAGGTAATTACTTAATTATTTCCCTCATGGATTATTTAAAAAGTAACTTATATTTTAATAACAATTTGGTACTTAACAATGATTTGTGAAAAGGATCTACATCGATCAGATACTTATTATAAAAGTTGGGAACTCGTCTGAAAAAAGTATGCCGAGAGTATTTCTTGCGGGCAAAACTGATATGAAAGAGAGATCTAGAACGTAAGGGACGATGCGGGCAACCAAAAGTAACCAATTCCAAGAGGTTTGGACAGCGTATCACACCCTTAAGAATTTTAAACAAGAACATCACGTCTAAAAACTGTCTTCGGCTATGAAGGGAAGGAACACAAAAATGCTTCGCAGCTGATGCGGAATGCTCGAAATAATTACCTGTCCTGTAACACAGTGACTTCAGGAAAACATTTTGGATTCTCTCCAAACGATCAATATGGACTTGGTACTGAGGTGTCCAGACAACACAACCAAATTCAAGAATACTCCTAACGAAAGAATAAAATAATAGTTTATAAGTATTTTGGCGCTTAAAAGGCTGCCCGATCCGAAGGAGCATCCCTAACTTTTTATAAGCTCGCTTACATAAATGATCAATGTGTACATTAAAGTTTAATTGCGAGTCCAAAATAACACCCAAGTCCCTGATAGAAGATACCCGTGCTATGTTATTCCCAGCTACGGTATAATTGAAAATTATAGGATCATTTTTACGGTTAAAACTGATTACAAAACATTTTTCAGTATTCAAGAAAAGCTGACTATTAGAGCAGTAAAGGAAAAAGTTATCTAAGTCCCGCTGTAACGCATGGCAATCTGCTTCCGATGATATAGCTTTATAAATTTTTGTGTCATCTGCGTAGATGAGGTGTTCAGAACTACGGAAACAGGTTGCCATGTCATTGACATATAAGATAAAGAGTAAGGGCCCAAGGTGTGACCCTTGAGGTACTCCGGACGGTACGGGAAGAAAACAAGAGGTATATCCCTTCAAGGCTACCGCCTGACTGCGATTAGATAGGTAGGACTTTATCCATCTAAGGAGGTCACCATGTATACCGAGTTCTAAGAGTTTCTTGATTAAGTTGTTATGGTTAATTTTGTCGAAACACTTCGAGAAATCGGTATAAACGGCGTCCACCTGACAGCCGGATGATATTCTATTGATAATAAAATCGGTAAAGGTCAGGAGATTGGTATCAACGCTACGACCTTGACAAAAACCATGTTGACTGGGTGCAATATGTTGATAAAAAGCAGCAGTAATTTTGACGTAAACGATTTTTTCAAAGATTTTTCCGAAAATATTTAACTTACTTAATAGTTGTCAATGTTTTCCAGAGAGAGCGCTGTTTTCAGTTTGTTTAGAAAATCTAATGACTAATTTCTAGCTGTCTGATGGCGAAGATTAACCTGAGTTTTTAAAATGGATTTTAAAAAGGACACTACACTCGTGTACCAGTACAAGATCATCCTGGCCTGGGAGGATGTTTAACTATAAAATTACTTAAAACACTTAACTGCGATAAACGAGTTCTACGCGGACGAAGTCGCGGGCAAAAGCTACTCAAGGTAATAGTTTATTTGCATACGTGTCATTTAGAGTTCCGTATGCATGCGTTTGAAATAAGTAAAACTAAAGTTGACTTATTATTACTTGGTACTCGTCACAAACTAAGTTATGGACTAATAAAACAAATGTTTAATTATTTTTACATGTAATTCATTTTCACGATATCTATTTTATGTGCATAACAAAATAATCTAAATATTTCAGTTATCTACTCGTATTAGTAATTAACATTGGCTAATCTTTTGTCAATTTTATCAACTAGTCCTTCCGTGGCTCTTAATATTTCATCATATTCATCTTCAACTACGTACTGTACGGCAACCTCTGTAGACTCCTTGTTGAGTTCAAGATTTGATATACTGATTTTAATATTTCGCCTGCCTGTTTTATTTTTTTTAATAACGTAGGAGTTCAGTCCTTTATCTAGCTATTCCGTAGCTAGTCTTCTTTAAAGTTTTCTTAGTTCCTTTTGTAGCCTTTTGTAAAGAAACATCCGGAACTCTACTTAAATATTCATTTTGGTACGTCAAGTAAGCGTCTACATCTTGAGAGCAGGGGAACGTATCATCAAATCCAGCTTGAGTATAAAAAGTTGACATCGTTAGTTCATTAGAATCTTTTGAGTTGTCAATCGGTTGTGAACTGGATTTACTCTGTAAACAATCAAAGAAAAATTATATTATTTATTCACAAAATCTGAACTGGTAAAAGTTATATAAACAGCAAAGATCATTAATTTCAATTTTTGTGTGGACTTACCATTTTATTAAAGTCGGTTAAAAATAAATGTAAACGCTTCTTTTTTTAAAGTTGGTTAAAAATAAATGTAAACGCTGGCAGTCACGAACGAACTGCGTTTGTCTTAAGGTCAGCAGTAGGAATGGCTTACTTTCGCTCAAGCTTTATTGAATATGTTTGAGTGAGACGGAAGTTAGTATTCGATTTGTGACGTGCATATGCAGGTATTGAATCACCGCGTTCCTTGAACATAGAGCGGCGGCTTTGAAATCGGCGGCGCTTGCGTAATAAATTACCTCTTTAATATGATACTTTTGTTTGTCACACATTTGCTTACTTTACATTATCAGCATCTGTGGTATTAAACCTTTAAAAAACCTACAATTTTCATATTTTGTAGTAAGAAACTATACGCGATAAATATTTAAAGGTTGAGAATTACTGCAAGTAGCATTTTAGCTGATCAGTGTTTTACATTGCAACTTAAATATTACATTATCTACTTTCGAGGAAGCAGCACTACAATACAATAAAATAATGTTCGTAAGTTTTTATATTTTTGGTATTACTTACTTATAGCATCAAAGTGTATGCTAGTGTATTTTATTTTAAAATATTATTTTTCTTTGCAGGTCAAACAAAGAGTACAATGCCAAAAGTTTTAAAGAGGATCAAGGTGATTCTGGGGACGATACCACGTCGAAGAGGTAATATTTTATGTTTGAATTGCACTTTTCTTTTTCTTTTCTTTTAATTAATAAGGTAATATGAAGTTGATGGTTAATTTCAGGGACCAACCAAAGAATCCAGCAAAAAGGAAACGCGCATCTTGCCAACTGAAACCTGCCCCGACAACTGGTTGGTTTTCTAACGAGGATCAAGGTGATTCTGCGGATGAACTTGTTACAGATTAATCTATAATACTGCTATTTTAGAACCGGTGGCGACATCTCTGGACAACAAGAGATAAAACTTCGACTCGCCGATGGCTCGGTGTTGCCGCTTGGTTTAATTCGTAACTAATTTCTTCTGCATTCAAATAAATGTTTGTTTTATTTTAGGAAAACCCTTCTGGTAGGTTCTATTTATTATTAGATATTGTTAGGATCGGTTTCTTCTAATTTATTTAAATCTAAATATCTGATCGAAG
The DNA here is from genome assembly GCA_948252455.1 of Acleris cristana. Taxonomy (NCBI): domain Eukaryota; kingdom Metazoa; phylum Arthropoda; class Insecta; order Lepidoptera; family Tortricidae; genus Acleris; species Acleris cristana. The sequence goes on from OX411771.1 coordinate 39,212,783, forward strand.
TGTCAATCGATACATTTAACTCTAGGTTTGATCATAGACGCTTGTCTACGGTAGGATAGTTTGGGAATGGGCTTGTCACTCTCGCAGCCGCTACCGATATGTGAGCACGTCCGCCACTATTACTGCAGAGTCTCGCTACGGCCGTATGGCCATTTTGTAATTTAGCTTCATGTAAAAATTTAACAAGCTCAATGCATCCTTGTTAAATACTAAGTGTTTCTACGTAAGTATCTCGTGTGTGCTAGAACTTGGTCGACATTGTCGTCAGGTGCTTTTATTTTTGTGAATTGACGGGATTTTCTTGTTGTAGAATGAAGATGTAAGGAGGACACAATATTTCTAAATTTAAGGCGAGCATCGTCTAGAACATGGTAAAGTCGCCGCTGCCTTGATATCACTTTAACCGGGTAAGTGTATTTTCCTAGCTAAAAAGCCTGTCTTGTTTTACGAAGCGTGTTGTTTATACTGTGACTTTCGTTTGCTTAAAGTTTCTATTCGCAGGTATAAAACTTATGTTTATACAAAGTGCTAATGCCAACAATCTTTGCAGTTACAAACAGCCGGTGTGTCTCTGTGTGTGCGAGTGTGTCCCTCTGGTTACACCTGTCTATGTGAAATCTGCTTCTACTGGGTGCTCTTGCCACGCTGTCTTCTTTCTACGTGGTGTTGCTTCGGTCCATGCTTCTCTGTGGATCCACGCGCTGCATTTCTACTTCATCTGCACTTCTTCATCTTGTGGCTGGAGACGAGTGAGGCACCGAGAGGCGTCATTTGGTGATCCACGTCTAATCATAAGGTGAACTCGTTTCTTACTACACTTGCAGACATAAACAAGAACGCTCGATAAACGTAGAGAAGTAGGATTTAACTTGCCCTGTCACCGTTACAGCGGAATAGCTTTTAAGAACGCTCGATAAACGTAGAGAAGTAGGATTTCATTTGCCCTGTCACTGTTACAGAGGAATAGTATGTAAGAAAACGCATGATAACGTAGAGAGGTATGATTTAAGCAACCCTGTTATTGTACAGTGGAATTTTTATGTAAAAGACTTTCAAAAGGTACTAGTACGAAGGTACTATCTAACTTGTACTGTGTTTCTTTTCTAAATAAGACAGATAATAAACTCTGTTGACAAGGTTCATGTTTGTTTACTTTTAATCTCTCTCTAGTTTAAATTCTATTCCTATCTTTGTTGGTTTAGATTAAAACAGATGGCACCCTTTTCTTTCTCATTTCTACTAAACGCTGCACCAATTTTGTGCCACATTCTGTGATAAGTTGTTTTCATACCGGACTGAGCTCAAGAATCCACGACCCTAAATTGAGTCAATCAGCCACGGCCTAACATCAAGTGTGGACAGAGATCTGTCAAGTCACCTCACACATCAGTAACCACTTATACTGCAATATAGTGTTACATTTTGGCGGCCCAACGCTAGGGGCAAAGCTTAGTTTTACCAACAGTGTCGGTGAAAGCAACTTATTATACCGGTTTCTTTAAATAACTATTCTATGAACCTTAACAGTTCTCTTGCTGTATTTTAATTTATACTATGTGTGATAACAGACTGTATTGCTCTCTTTTGACTTCTTTGTGGATCTGATAAATATTCTGCTTTTACTATTAACTTTTACTTTAAACTTTTAAAACATAACAGTGAAGTGAATTTAGTCTTATAAAATTTAAATAAAAGTGTTCCTTTGTATCTAATGTACATTAATTAAAATTTTACAAAAAAAAAAAAATGTACCTAAAGTCTTATACTACATAACTATTTCTGTTTCTATAATTTTAACTGTTAGCCATGGCATTACATGTAGATGTTGACTGTTTGAATAAGGATGAGCTATTGTTTGAACTAAGATCCCGGGGATTGGAACCTGATGAGGAGGATACTGTAGACGATTTGAAACGTCGTTTGAGAGCTACTAGGGGTATAACACTTGACACTGACAAAGTCAATACATACATCTTAAGCTTGTCTCTTGACAACGAATTTCAGATCTGCAAAGAGAAAGTTGAGATGGTGCTTCAGGCTGATCACTCTTCATCGTCGTGTCGTCGCAGGTGTCTATCAAAGTTGTCACACGTCATATTAAGGTTGGAGAAACTTAACTATTTGACATCTGAACAGCAGCTTGCAAAGATAGCCCTTGTCTCACAGGCGTATCACGCAGTTGAAACTCTCAAGTGTAATCAATCTCCTGGTCAATCTTCTCAAGCTGTTGTGAGAGAATCTGTTGAGGTGGCTCCTTCAAATTCTTGTTACAAGCGTGCTTCTCAAGTTCTCAAGTGGAATCTTATTTATGATGGTCGAACACCTGTTCATGATTTTATATTTCGGTTACGTGAATTGAAACACTCCTCAGAGATCACTGACATTGAGCTTTTAAGGAACTCTGTTCATCTTTTTTCTGGTGAAGCGCTGATATGGTTTAGGACTAATAGGTCTCACTTCGAGTCTTTTGAAAATTTGATTGAATCACTTAAAGCTGAATTTCAACCCATCGAATATGAACGTTGTTTGTTGAATCAAATTAGGACGCGCTTACAAGATACGAGTGAAAATATAAAATCTTACATTATGGAAAGTTTGTTCTTACGACTGTCTAAACCGTTGAGTGAATCAGAACAGCTGGAAATTATTATGACTAATATGAGTCCTTTCTTCATATCTCGTTTAGCTTTAACGGAGGTTAACTCGATTATGGGTTTGAAGGGTATCTGTTTACGTTTAGAGATCTCTAAATTTAAGTGTGAGAATAGAGGGTTCTTAAACACTGGCAAAGAATCTATTTTGCCAAATTGTAGTGGGGGTGAAAATTTCAATTCATCAACTTCTAATGCTAGAATTCGTGTCACTAATCTTGAACAAAAGAATACTACTGTTTTATGCTTGAAATGCGGAGGTGCACATCATCACTCTCTGTGTGATGTACACAAAACACCAATATGCTTAAAGTGTAAGCGACCTGGTGTTATTACTAAATATTATCCTTGTTCAAAAAACTAAATAGTAGGTCGGAGGATCCTATTACTACTATAGATAAAAATATTACTTCTAACTTTTCTAGTACCTCTGACCGGTACACTCAAACAAATTTGACTATGACTAATTTTGATGACAACAATAATTGTTCTTTTTTATTTAAAGAAAATGTGGGCGATCCCAGACCATTTCTATCTGTAGGTATTTTAGGACTAGAGTGCAATGCATTGGCTGACAATGGAGCTGCCATGTCATTAAGAAGTGAGTGTGAGTAGTATAATATTGGGCATTCTGGCCCACCTCGTTCGATCGGGCGAAAATTTCGCCCTCCTCACTCGTGTGATCCAAATGCCCAATATTATTTTGTGGATTTCAAAATTTGGGTTTGCGCAGAATGAAATTCATGCATGCATTCTGTCCCACCTTTTTCGATATCGAGCGATATTTGTGGATTTCAAAATTTGGGTTTGCGCAAAATTAAATAATCGCGCTAACGTGCGCGTTTCGCGACATGTAACGGAAATTGGGTTTGTGCTTAAAATAAAAAGATTATCTCTCGCATGCGTATTGAACAAATAACAAGTCGTAACGTAAATTGGGTTTGCGCAAAATGAAATTCATGCATGCATTCTGTCCCACCTTTTTCGATATCGAGCGAATTCGTCCTCCCCACTCGTATGATCCAAATGCCTGACATTATTTGTGGATTTCAAAATTGGGTTTGCGTAAAATGGAGGTATAGATTTTATACATTCTTAAAGTCCAAGTTAAACTAAGAATATTAGTTGATTTCGTAAAATGCAAAAGCTTAAACACCTCGCACTTGGCCGGAGCGCAGACGCGTTTGTACAACTTGTCGTGAAGGTGATCAGGCTCCACAGACAAGATCGGGTCACCCAGGACGCTTAGTTCCCGGTGGTCGTATGACCGCTTTTGTGTACATGGTGAGTTTGCATCCTTCACCAGGGACGAGTTCATCCGTTATCTACCACCGCATAGTAACAGAATCCCTCCCAAATATTCGAGATAGTTCAGCAATACTCAGTGCAAGGGTGATCAAATCGAGCATCGAGATTGACAAGCTGGGACTTAGCACAACCAAGCCGGTAGGTCACAAGGAGTACTAAGACACTTATGCATTTGGTAAAGTTCTTACTATATATATCAACCTGAGTATAAAAACTTCAATAGCGTGATGTAGGTTTTAACTGGTTTTCGGTTGTATAAAACCAGTCTTATCATCATTTAAATTACGAAACTATAAGATGTTTTATAAACAATTCGTTAGTTCAACTGATTTTTGGTTTGTAAAACCAAAACGCAAGAAAACAACGCATAAATGTGCTCCAGTTAATTTTAATGCTATTGTAATGCCATCTATAGGAACGTTATATATTAATACATTTCTAAAAAAACATATCTCACTTTAACATATTGATGTAAAATCAGTTTTATTGTGTGCAAAATTAAGCTTAGCTAAAAATATAATCGCATGCGACATACAATGTTTTGCGTAATTGTAATTAGAACTCGAAGACCGGGCGGTATGAGATCCGCGATCACATTTCAACTATGGACGCTCGCTATTATTGTGATGATTTCACGCAAATGAACATAGGTGGCGTAGAATAACGAATATTTTGCTTAATCTATCGGAATTAATCGAAACCATTTGCAACTTATATGAAAGTGTAATGCATTCATTAAGCTATTATATTAGTTCAGTACTTAGCCTATAGAGGGCGCTTATGATGAAACCATTGTTAAATTCTTTATATTGGTAATATTTAATTTTTGTATTCAATGTTGGAATTACAATAAATTTACAATTACAGGTGTTTTCTGGATTAAGAAATCGATTTGTCAAGTTCGCTTGTTCGGGAAAATACTTTTTCTGTTTCCAGTACATTTGCGTAAATAATTTAAATTAATATATATATTTTTTTTCATTTGTTGATTTAACAAATATTCCTGCATTTTATTAATTAGGCATTGGTCAATTACGCAACATGTTTTTTTCAATCGATGTGAAGGAAATTGCACAACGCCGGTGGCCCCATTAAAAATATGCAAGAATATACATTTTGAGGGCTGGCACTATCGTAAATGTATCAAATAATGTTATAATTGGTAACAATACTTTTAATTGTGTCGAACATTTTGAATACATTTCGTTCATTAAACTTGATATAATTATTTTACCAGTGAGAAACCCTAGTTAAATGTTAACAGTTACTGGAATAAACATTCAAACTATCACAACATGTAAGCTTAAAGAAAAAAACCAATTTACACTACTTATAATAAAAATAATGTTAATTACCACAATATGGATGTGAAGATGGAATCTTCTCTCACTGGTTCTTCCAGTGCAATAGAAATAGCAATAATATTAAATTAATAATAGCGATATTAACTGCTTTATGCAAAATTACTCAAGTAACACCCCTGGCGCATGTAACAAAGTCATCAAGAATTCGCTATTTATTTGTCAACTTCCACAACTGCGTTCTTTTTGTGCTCCGAGACTTCCAGCTACCGCCACCGCTGCCCTACACCTCGTCCGCCAGCTTACCGCCCAGTGCATTACCACCTCCTGCTGTTTCATCTCGCTACTGTTAAAATGTGAGTAAGTACACTTTTTTCCCAAATAACTTTAAAATGTTTCAGTGATTTAATTATATCAATTATTTATTATTTATAGGTCTGATACCGAATTTGAAAGCATCATTGCTGCTAACGTGACCCCCGTCACCTCAAAATTTGGAAAACAAAAAAGAAGTGCAGCAAATAGGTATATTTCCCGTTGACTTGTTTTCACTGTTAATGTATGTTTTTAAACAAAAACGATTAATAATTATCCATATATCCTGTTTTAGATCTGATTCAGAGGACAGCGTAAGCCAAGATAATCTCAAATCGAAAAAAACCATTAAGAAACGAAAATCATCATCAACCAGGTATTTGTTTTTACTATCTTATTCATTATCTTTTTAAAAGGTAATTCTAGTAAACCTTCTAACATCAAGGTGGTTGTACTGATTTAATTGTTTTTTACAGTTCTGCCGCATCGAAGATAAAAGGAAACCAAAACCCTCATGATTTGTTTGGTATATTCCCGGAAGATTTTAATATTACGCCGAAACCCTCTGTTTCTTCAAATGCGCTCGACTCGTCTATAATCAACCGACTGCCGACAGGAGCAACGAAACGAGCATGCGTTCTGAAGGGAGACTTCTTCGTGGAGCTGAAGGTCTCTCACACCGAAGACATTCGCGGTGAGTTGCCCGATCAGCGTTGGAAGAAAGCCCTTCTTGCAGTTAAGGCTCAAATCAACAGTGAAACACCACAGTGGAACTCGTTGCAAAAATTTGTTCAACGACTTCAAGAACTTTTTGTAGAGGCTGACGTTAAATTTTACTCTAACAACAAGTAATTCAGTATTATTTTAACGTTTGCGTAAAATGTCTGTTTGCTCTTATTATTTTTTATTGTGTTGTAATCTGAATAAACTTACATAAATATGCCTTTTTGCTCAGAGTGCTCCATCAGAGTAGAAAGAAAACAGTGGGTGGGTCACTTAAAAAGTAATAAACATAAAAATAATTCCGTTGTAGAACTAAACGATGAGGTTTATCAAATTTCCTCAGCTTTTAAAGGTCGCATATCGTCATATAGGATAATTGCTACTGATGATTTTAAAACTTGTTTACCTGACGTATTTTTGAACTCTTTGAAATGCAAATTTTTAAGAATTTTACAAAATGCGCTTCAAAAACAAGTGAGCCTTAAAGTTAATTTCGAATACTTTTGCAATTTTCTTTTATTCAAAGATGACAGGCAAGAAATTAAGTCTTTCGCAACAAAAAATTTTTCTGTGCATCAAAATTATGATTTGGAGAAGCTTTTTCAAAAATTCTTTATAACTATAAGAAAAAAGGTAGAGGAATTTGAAGACCGCGATTCTGGTTGGACATTTTTATCAAATTTGTATTTAGAAATAAATGTCAATAAATTTGATCCATTAAAAGCGTCATCTTACGTGGATTTGCCTAAATTAATAAAAAATAAAAAGGCTTGCATAAATATTCGCAATAACGATGACTATTGTTTTCTCTGGTGCATTGTTGCCGCCATTTACCCGTCCTCACATCATAGTGAGCGTACATCGTCGTATCCCTATTTTAAGACTGTTTTAAAAACTGATAATATGAGTTTCCCTGTCACCTTTGCTGATATTAAGACATTTGAATCCGATAATACTGATATCAGTATTAATGTGTATTCTTTAAAAAACAATCGAACTGTTGTAGGACCTCTTTACAGGTCCGAGTACAAAAGGAAACATAGGATCAATTTACTTTTAATCGAGCGCGGTAATAACTCGCATTATGTTTTGATTCGTGACTTGTCGCGTCTTGTACGTTCTCAAATTACTAAGCATCATGGTAAACTTTATTTTTGCGAAGACTGTCTCATATTTTTTGTATCAGAATACAAATATGATATGCATGTTTGTAGTGGAATTGCTACTGTACTTCCAGATAAAGGTACATATCTGCAATTTAAAAATTTCGATCGTAAACAAGACGTACCATTTGTAGTGTACGCTGACTTTGAAACTATTCTTGAACCTTACCAGGGTTGCGAGCAAGCACCATCGATTAGCTTCACCTCAAATAAACAAATTCATAAGCCTGCAGCTTTTGCGTATTACATAGTTTGTTCTTATGACGGAAGTCTGAATCGTTTTATTCAGTATCGCGGACCCGATTGCGTATCCAAGTTTTTAGAGTACTTGTACAGACATGTAAATGAAATACATGAGATCTTAAATAAAGAGGTTCCTATGATTTTCGACGATGAAGATGCTTTAGCGTACAAAAATGCAAAAAATTGTCACATTTGCAAAACCCCTTTGTTTGGTGATAAAGTTAGAGATCACTGTCATTTAACAGGGTTTTATCGCGGAGCGGCCCATCAATACTGTAACTTACGTTTTCGAGTGCCTAAACTTATTCCTATATTTTTCCACAATTTGTCTGGATACGACTGTCATTTATTTATCAAAGAACTGGGTAAATGTTCTGGACCTATAAAAGTAATACCTAAAAATAAAGAAAACTATATTTCATTTACAAAATTTTTAAGGTTATCTAATGATCAGTATGTGCAAATACGGTTTGTAGATTCATTTAAATTTCTAGGTGCTAGTTTAGAAGAGTTAGCTAAGGGTTTATGTAGATCAGAGTTTTTCCACTTAAGTAACTTTTATCCTCGATTAGAAGAGTTTAATTTATTACTACGCAAAGGAGTATATCCTTACGATTATATGACCGGCTGGGATAAATTTACAGAAATTGAGCTACCTGAAAAGAGTTCGTTTTATAACTCGCTTTCTGCGGAACAAATTACAGACTCTGACTATGAGCACGCTCAACGTGTATGGGAGACATTTCAAATAAGAAACATGGGTGAATATACAGATCTCTATATTAAAACTGACGTTTTGCTTTTGTCAGACATATTTGAAAATTTTCGAAAAATTTGTAAGATTCATTATGAATTAGATCCTGCATTCTATTTAACCGTGCCGAGTTTGTCATTTGACGCGATGTTATTGAAAACTGGCGTAAAATTAGAGTTGATATCTGATTTAGAAATCATTCGTCTTATTCAAAAAGGCATTCGAGGCGGAATTTGCATGTGCTCTACCAGACATGCTCTTGCTAATAATAAATATATGAAAACTTATGATGACAGTAAACCCGACTCGTTTCTTGTATACATTGATTGTAACAACTTATACGGATATAGTATGAGTCATTCATTACCCATATCTGATTTTCGCTTTCTAGATTCTGAGGAAATAGAGCAATTAGACTTTATGTCAATTTCAGACGATGCAGAATTTGGATTTATTCTTGAGGTCGACTTAGTTTACCCTAAAGAGTTACATCATTTGCATAACGATTATCCCTTCTGTGCACAAAAATTTGTACCTCCAGGAGGGAAAAATTCGAAATTAATCCCAAATTTGTATGATAAATATGAGTACGTCATTCATTATGTACATTTAAAAACGTGCTTGCGTAATGGTTTGACTCTTAATAAAATTCACCGGGTAATCACCTTCCGACAAAGCCCCTTTTTGAAAAAATATATAGATTTAAATACAGAACTAAGAAAAAATGCAAAAACTCCATTTCAACAGAATCTTTTTAAATTAAAAAATAACGCTGTTTTTGGCAAGACTCTCGAGGATAGTGAACGACGTGTAGATGTTAAGTTAGTAAATCAGTGGAGTGATGAGAGAAACTCTACAAAGAAGTTTGTAACAGCAAGTAAATTAATAGCACGACCAAATTTTCACAGCGCCACGACATTTTCGGATAATTTAGTCGCTGTTCAAATGAAACCGGAGAGAGTTGTCTTAGATAAACCGATATACATAGGATTCGCGATACTCGAGCTTTCTAAGAGTCACATGTATCAATTCCACTACTCTGTAATAAAACCTTATTATAATGAAAGTGTTTCTCTCTGTTATACAGATACTGACAGTTTCATTTATAATATTAAAACCACTGACTTTTACGACGATTTGAAAAATCAGTTTATACATTATTTTGATACAAGTAATTATAACAAATCAAATGAGTTTCAGATACCCTTGATAAATAAAAAGGTTCCGGGATTATTTAAAGACGAGTTAGGGGGCGAGCTTATCACTGAGTTTGTAGGGCTACGTTCCAAGTTGTATTGTATCAAAAGCGAAAATTCATTACTCAAAAAAGCAAAAGGAGTAAAAAAGCCTGGTGTCCGAGAATTAACATTAGATGACTATAAGGATGTTCTGTTCAAGAATACGGTTATTAGGAAAAAAAATATATTATTTAAATCTATTAAACATGAAATCTTTACGCAAACTGTTAACAAAATTGCGTTATCCAGTAAAGACGATAAGCGACTTACATTAAAAGACAAAATTTCAACTAAAGCATGGGGTCATAGATCGATATTGTAGTTTTTATAAATTATAAGCGAATGTATTCAAATCTCGTTAAATAAATTGAATTGTAAATCTACAACTTTACCAGAAATGTATACCGTTAAAATAAGTAATATGTTAGTATTAAGAAACAATTTATGATTATATGTTATGTAAATACCTATTAGTACTGCTATTTGAATAAACGTACATATGCCTAGTGCAATTTGTGTTTGGATTTTTAATTACCTAATTACTCATAAATAATTGGTTCTCCATTTCACAAGAGGTGTATGTTTATTTTTATTTTTTTATTTAACTCCAAACTAATTAGTGAGCTATTTGTGAAATGAATGAACTTTAATTTATATGAGTAAAATACAAACCTATTCATTAAAATGATTTATATTTCTTTTTTTAATTAAGTGAATTTATTAGCTAAAGAAAGAAAGACAGTTAAATGTTAAAAATAGATTTTCTTCAATGATAATCAAAGTTTGCGTGAAAATTAAAAACACCGGTATTCTAAAATTTATTGTCTTTCTAATTAGCCGATAAAAATACTTACTTAAAATGAAATATTAAAATTAGCATGTTTCTCAATCAGCAGGTTAGCTGCTGACGCCTTGTCGAGTCAGCTATGACCGCGTTATACGATACTGACTGAAATTGTTCGTCAATTGTGGTGTAATTTTGTCGATTCATGAATTCTAATCGTTATAAATAAAGGCTCATATAATACTCAGCCAAACATCAGTCTATCTTCAGAACGAAGTTACAAGTTTTTACAAGTTGTTACGAGCTTCATATCCTCAGCCCCGGTGTGGTAAGCAAACATTTGATATATTTATATATTAACAATTTATTCAAGTTAGACTCGATCTATTTATGTAAATGTTATCGTCTTGCATTTTTATTTTTATTTTTTTTGTCTACAAATAGCAAGCAAAATATTAAAATATTTATTTTGATTTATCTTGTTTCAGAATATGGAAGGAACACAAGACACTTTCCTATTTTCGCAATATGCTCAGGATCCATTGGAGGAATTCCTAGTGGAAGAAGAAGAAGACAGCGAGCTGGTGAAGAAACTTAAAAGCGGAATCCAGAAAAAAAATAAAGAAAAAAGATCAAAACGAAACTTTTCCAATAAAGTTTTTAAAAGAAGTGGTCACGACCGTCTGCCATCATTTATAATAAATAATAAAGCAGGGAAAGGTACGAGACTACTAAAAATACAGATAATTGACCTGAACAAAGACAGTGATGATGAAGACAAAGTGATGTTGAGTGCTCAATATTTGGCGGACGATAATTACGATGAAGTTATAGATCATGCCGAAAGTGTGATACATAAGATTTCAAAAAAACTGAGTGGATACAGTGCTAGTTTGTAGTTTTAGTTTAATTTTGTTGTAATTAACATAGTAAGTAAATAAATATAATGAAAATAACTTGTTGTTTCATTTTGCAGTTATTAATGGCCCCTTGCAGCTTTTTTAAATTTCGATATAACTTTTAAACTAGATTTAACAGTAATAGTACCTATCATATATTTTAACATTACTGGACTAAGAAAAAGCTGCAAGTGACCTTAAGAGTTTTTTTTTTACCGACACGTTTTTCTTCATCTCGACTGACAGCGATATTAATTCAATTTAGTGGAAAAACTTTTCGGTAATTGATAATTCTCTTTGAATAGGTGAAATAAAAAATATGTTTGTCAATAATATCATTTATTTTGAAATCAGATATGAGAATACAGTTCTAAATTATTTTCAAAGTACCATTTTTTAATGCATAATACATTTTTTAACGCACAAGTTTTTTTATGAATTAAACAATTATATGTGCCGCTGTTTTTACAATATTTTTGATGCATTGATTGAAAATTAGGAAGACCTTTTTCACCCAAGTCTATTACAGTACAATTATCACACAAATCTTTAACCCATTTAATTTTTTCTAACCCTTTTACAAATATTTTCTTATTTTCTAAGTGAACATAAATCATTCTTTTAAACTCTCTATAATCAATGAATCCTTCACGCCATAAGATACCGAGGTTTTTCTCTATCCATATAACATTACTTTTTTCTTTTTCCGATAAAGTAAAAAATGCATACGGAGGTTTTATTAAAAATACTTGCGTGTATTCATTTGTACTATACGCAAATTCTTTAAGAATAAATTCATTTGTAGATGATTTAAACCCCTGGAGATCTACAAACAAGCAGTCTGAGCTCATGATATCCTTCGGGTAATATTGGTCAACGGTTTGTATTCTACAATGCTATCATTCAAAATAAGACAGTAAGCCGCAGTATTACCGGGTATGTCCTGTTCACACTCTAATTCAACTCTCACATCTATTGAACCCGTTTTTAAGGTTTCGTTTTGCCGAGAGCAGTCGATAACAAACAGAGGTGCTTTATCCTTAAATTCTTGCGGACTTAGCAACGGCGCTTGACTGCGGTTATAATACGACTGTTGGAATTTAGCATACTGATCGTATAATATAGCGAATTTTTCAGCTGCGAAACTAACATTAGAACTTTCATACGGAAAATAGGTTGAATTTAAAAAAACTTTTACATCTCTTAAATGACAATGATCAAAGTGTGTCATATCTTTGTTAGTCATATTTTTTCTATCTGTTTTTAATCCGATAACAACATATCGTGGCTTTTCAATTTGAGATGAAGTTTTGATTGCCCAGGAATGTTTTGATGTTTTCGGTAAAAGTGGATACTCATAAAGATCCCAGTTTCTAAATGCTATCTGAATAGCACGATCTTTTTCCAAGCACTTCATTAAATTTAACCTTTCCCGATCAGAAACTTTTATATGTGGCATACGCCATACTATTTTAGATATCGTAATGTTATCTATATATTCATTTGTATTTAATGTAACGCTATTTAAATTAGTATTGGATCTCAAAAGAATAAGTTCATGCTTACAGTTTATAACTATTTTATTGTAATCCTCTGCAAAACCAAGAATCTTGTTTAAAGGAATGCATACAGAAAACGACCCATGCGTAACTTTTGTACCGTTGACATCCCAACCCCATGACTTTGACATTCTCGATTCATGTTCATTTAGAGATAAGAGAGATTTCATAGTAGTTGTAACTCCAGCATTTTTAATTTTGTCTATTTCGATTCCATTAAGCTCATATCGAATATCTTGAAACAAATGAAGTATAGGGTTATTAGTAAACTGAACACTGGCCACCGGTAGTTTTGTTTCTCTGTTGACTACTACCATGTTTCCCTCTATGTATAAGGCACTCTCAGAAGGTAACACGTATAGATCTTGTTGGTTTATTGGTATACGGATTTCATCATTAAAATTGAAACTTGTTACGTAAGGTTTGTAGGAATGGAATTCAAAACTTTCTATTGTGTTATCGTAGCCGAAAGTTTCTGTTAAGTTTAGAATACTCATTTTAATAAACCAATAGTTTTAAGAAATTCTTTATTTTCCTTGGAAAGCCTCGTAAGCTGATTTTTAGGTGTTCTTTTCTTGACAGCACAATGCGTACTAATAATTGTACTGCGCGAAACTAATCTTTTATTGAAATCTATCATCTTTTCCTGAGATGCAAATATATCTGGATCTCTTCACCGCGTAAATTGATTAAGTTATCGTTTATATCCAATATTCTTAACTTTAAAGAGCTTAAACTGTTTTGATTAAGAGGAAAATAAATAACGTTTTTAGGTGTTTCTATAATCCGATAGCCTGGTGGTACATTAGGCACAAACTCGTGAATAATATGACTTGGTTTTCCGTTAATAAATGAACCACTCACAATGTCACATTCAACTCGCACTATAGTTGTAGAGAGAATGGACACAGGAAAAGGAGACTCTGTTAATATATTAGCTTGAATAGTTTCTTGACCGAAACCTAGTAAGTTACCAATCGAATTTTCTTTATTAAAATACACATTTTTAGAACACAATATAGACGTCTTTAACGTATTATTATTACATGTCAGTGAAAATGAACATCCTTTCAGATGTCTTTTCAGGTAATCGTCGAGGTCTTGAAGTTCGTATGACCCTTCAGGAATTTCAACTACTTCATTTTGGCCATAATAAAACATATTATTTCTATAGTCTATATTAGGTATAGAGTTAAAAGTCGAAAAATATAGTAACCCGCATTCATATTCACCATTTAGTTGAAAAGCTGGTGAATGATTTGTGATCAGGGTAGAAGAGGTTCCAGTTATGGACAAAGTGAAAGACATCATGTGAATGATATGGTTTTTATTGAACAGAGATATTTAAACGGTTACTCCAAAATTGCTTTAAATATTTCAAACATAAATGACCGCAATTTACAGTATTAAACTTTTGATAAGTGACATAGTTGTATGAAATAATTTTATTTTTTAAATACTTTATTAATTCTATTGGAGGCTGAAGATCGCCGTAACTATCGAAATATTCACAGTAATTATTATCTTTGACATAGGCTACCCAGTGTGTCCCTTGGTTTTCAGAACTATCTAAATTAATAATTGCGCACTCTACTCTATTCGAACGCTTTGGCAAATTATCTCTCATATAAACGCCACGGAAATGAGGAATATCTGAAGAGTGTTTTAAAATATCTATATTAGTGAGAGCACGTCTGGGAAGCCTGTTGACTAGTTTTTTGAGTATTCTAAACACAATCCCTTTCCATTTCTGTACGGTTTAATGTGCAATCCTTTACCTAATGCAATAGATTCCATCATTTTGTTGTGACGTTGTGATTCGGTTAAGTTTTTCTTTGCAGCTTTGTAATCACCAACAGCTTTAGCTATCCCAGCAGCTCCTCCAGCCAATGATCCCAACGCAGAAAGTCCCGCAAAAATAGGTATCAGTGGTAATATACCGCCAGTTTTCGGAATCGGTATTAAACGCGGAATATGAATTTTACTGTTTCTAGTAAATACTTTCTTTGCGAGCGCAAGAGCTCGGGTGATTGTAGTGCCTTTATCTTTTGATTTGTTTCTTTTCAGTTCCTTCCGCATCTTTGTAACCAAACCTTTAAATGATTTTATGCCTGCACCAGCTTTCATTTTAGATTTCATCACTTTGCTAACTAACCATGAAGCAAGTTTTTCTCCTTTTCCAGCACTTTTCGACTTCAACCTCTGTTTAGCCATTTTATAAAGTTCTAAATCTGCGCGGTGTCGATCTGTTAGGTTAGAATGTTTATCATAAGCTATATCGTGTTTCATGCACGCGTCATCCAATTCATTAACTCCTTTATCACCTCTTAATAACCGTTTATGCAATTTAGTGCCTGGTCCGCAATAATTGTAACCAGGTAAGTGTAATTCAAAAGGCAAGTGATTAATTACACTGTTTAAAAGTCCTCTTCCTTTCATATCCTATATGTTAATGACATTTTTTGTGCGAGTAACTATATAAATATATTCATACAATGGCACTTCTATTAATCCAGCTGTTCTCACTATCATTAAGTCCTAACCACTTAACGTATAATTTATTCCCTTTTTTTTTGACCACCTTTTCAATGAGATAAACGTCCGGGTACTTAGTTTTTTGAAGTTCTTGTTCGTAAAATGTGCCCAGAATAGTGTTTCCTCGCTGATCTTCTATATGGTACGTAAACGGTTGAGTGTTACTGACTTGTTTAATAGTAAATAGCTCTGTTGACCAATTAGGCGTATAACTTTTATGGAAAGCGCTTTTATACTTGCTTATACGTACACGATCTCCCACATTGAATTTATTTAATTTATGATATAGATTTTGTTGACGTTTCTTAATATTGTTCTTTACTTCCGATTCATTCTCAAAATTAACATCATTTGGTCTAAATTTTGTTGTACTATGAAAAGTTTCATTATAAGATTTGACTATATCATCTAAAGGTTTTCCAACCCATTTATAATTTCCAATTAAACTAAAATATTTGTACAGTTTGTTTTTAAGCGTCTTTATTAACCTTTCAACAATTGATGCCTTTTTAATTGAATAAGTTGAATAATGATTTATTCCTAAAGATTTTAAATAACAATCAAATTCACTATTGTAAAATTCTTTTCCAAAGTCTGTCTGCAAGTTTCTAGGAATTTGGATTGCTGACTTTATAATTTGTTGAAATGCATTTTTAACTTCTTGTCTAGTTTTCGATTTTGTCGGAATACACCACGCGTACTTTGAAAATGCATCAATGACAACTAAAATATATTTATTTCCTTTATTTATTTTATGGAATTTTTGTAAGTCAATCAAATCTGCTTGCCACAAATCGTGAATGCCTTTTAAAACAACTGCTCGTCGCTTAAAGTTTTTACGAGCTGATCTGTGGATCTCGTTCACTACTTGTTCTTTTGCCATTGCTTAATTGTTTTACAATGTTATCTACCTCGTTTTTTGTATAAAAGTTCAATTTCAACTGAGTTGCGAGCTGATGAATTTGAGAATTTATAACTTTGATTAAAGAATCTAGATACTTCTTGTCATAAATGTTCTGAACGAGCTGATCGACGTACTCCTTATTTACTGCATCATCAGCCGACAAAGGATGAGCAACGCCTTTTAATCTCAGTGATTGTAAATCAAAATCTCCGTCTTCTGAACGAAGCAAAGCCTGACTTTTAAGTTCGTTGACTTCAGATACACCTGCTACACGTAAACGTTTATGAACATGGTGACCAAATTTATCTATGTTCATTTTATGATATATTTTTACGCCAAAAGTTCTGCTTCGACTAACGATAATAGTAAAGTAACTGCTTTATATATTAACATTGTTCACTAATCCCGCTTCTTGTAGTTCTTCAATAATAGATATGATTTCATTATCCAATCCTGTATTACCAGCATCACGAGAAGCTATAAGTAATTTTAACCTTTCTACTAATTCGTTTGGGTTATCCCAATATACATATGACACATCGTTTTTAACATTTTTCATCGTCGGTAGTCCTTCACCACTTACTGAACGTTCTTTAGCTAATTTAAAAAGAGGTCTTATTACATATAAATATTTCATGCCTTTGTTGCTTTTTATTGGTTTATTAGGATTAAACTCTCTTCTATGTGCATTAGTTTCTAATAATAAGGTTTTATAATTACATCTGTCATCCTCAGTTACAATATCTAAATCCGGTACTTTCTTATATAGCAGTTCGAATAAACCTGGCGTTAAATAGTAAGTATGACCATTTACTTTCAGTTTTTTGTCATTTGTAGTGTATACCGGACAGGTTCCCAACATTAGCTTGTCCCGTTCCGTTCGAATACCAAAAGGTATATTTAAGTTGGTAATATATTGCTTTTGAAATTTAGGATCGTCACGAGGAGAAGCGTAAGAATCAGTCGTCTTAAATGAAATATTATTTGAAGAATCCTGATCATTAAAATGTTCACTTTCCACTTCATCGCTTACATCACTTTCATTATCTTTTGATGTCTCATCCTCATCATTTTTATTAACAAGGCTAGATTGAGAAAAATTCCTCACAACCGTTTGATCAGTTATAGATTCCTTCTTTTCTTCACTTGGGCTATATTTAATTCTTTTTACTAACTTTCCCCATTGCAATCCGTCATCAAAATCATCATCATTAGTATTGAAGTAATTATTCTCATTTTTAACTTTAACTATTTCATTAAGCGGTTCTGTAATTGGTTTTAAAACAGATTCCAGAATCATATCATTGTTTGTTTTTACATCGCGAATAAGTTTAACCTTCTTTTTAACTGCTTCGGCTGACCGGAGTATCTTTTCCTTTAGCACTTTATCTTCATTAACTTTCTCGACTTTCGAGCTCATGTCCGTTCTCTTTGGATTCATTTAATATAATAAACGATTATTCGAATACTATTCAATAAGTATGTACTTAAGTATATTAATCTACAGTAATGAATGTATCAAACCCCATTCTATAACATCCAGAATTTTTGTTACAATCCTTGTTTATAACCAAGTAGCTGAAAGGTGCGTTCCATACTTTAGCGCAAATTTCACGAAACTGCGACCATGACATATCGGTTCCAACGTGCTCATCATAAACATGACGTAAATTAACATCATCTTGCTTAAAAAGAATTATTAAATTAGCATTATCCCTTATTAATTGTTTTGGTACTTTACTGTACGTTTGATTTAAATAAAAGCTATCAATATTTTTATGTCTTCCCATTGCAAAGTAATCCCTTATGTTGTTTTGGTTTTCACAAGCCACATCATCAAATATCATGATTGAGTTATAGTTAGCTTCGTTTGGGCTAAGTATTTCTTCATTTTCACAATATTTTTGAAATGTAACCGTTGGAACTAACGCTAATACTTCTTCTAAAAATCGATACATAGGTTGGAAAAGGGTTTTTGAGTAAACATAAACATTTTGGTACCGTAACCCTTGTTCATGAAGTAAAAGACCAACCATTAAATTAGTTTTCCCGCAATTAGAAGGACCGCAAATTATACTGCGAATATTGTAAGGTAAAAGTTCACCATGACGTACACAAGGCTTATTGCGAGCTGAAAAAACAAGATCCAACTGCAAGCTCTGATTTTGTTTTACAAACTTCATATTTCTTCAAAATTTCTCAAGCGATGCATAGGTACGTTTTACTTGCATGAAAGACTTATTCCAATTAAGGGAAATCACGACTACGTTTTCACATATATATAACAATTTTGATGCGATTGTTTTTAGCTAATAATTCCCGTTGCAAACGTGCACGTTAACGCGATCATTTCATTTTGGGCAAACCCAATTTCCGTTACGACGTGTTATTTGTTAAATACGTATGTTAACGCGAGAGATAATCGTTTTATTTTAAGCACAAACCCAATTTCCGTTACATGTTGCGAAACGCGCACGTTAGCGCGATTGTTTCATTTTGCGCAAACCCAAATTTTGAAATCCACAAAATAATATTGGGCATTTGGATCACACGAGTGAGGAGGGCGAAATTTTCGCCCGATCGAACGAGGTGGGCCAGAATGCCCAATATTATACTACTGAGGTCCTCTCCCATGAAAGAGATGAAGGGCTTCCAACGGACTCGATATGAATTCTAATACGGATTCACGATAACCATTCCATATTCACAGAGTTACTTTCCCAAAGTTACAAAATAAACACGATGGAAAACAAAATTCACTTCGATTCCTTGTAAAGAGGGTGCGTTACTGCGTTATAACAAAAAATCGAAATACGCAAATTTGATCCAAAACCTCGGTCTCGACGCTCACACTCTCGCGGTGATACGCCTGACACCCTAATCAAATAAATACCTTTAACCGGGACCGTTTGGCTTTACCCAAAACCCGACGTTGTAGTGCGAAGTTACGGTGCACTGTCGCCTGTTGAGGGGGTAGGCTGACTGGCTTCCGCGTAAAACGTATTTGTAGGAAGGACGACCCAGAAAATGGGTATAATATACTCACACTACCGCTCTTCCTCGCCTTATTCTCCCGTCCCCCAGGAGTCGGCAGAAATTTATATAACAGGCCATCTCGTCGGGCGCGGTTATTGTGGAGAAACACTGCCTTAGACATTATTTTTAATTAAACACAAGTATGGTCCGGCTACGGCCGTAATCTAAAACCGCCCGCCCAAATGAAAATTAAAATGAATGCGAAAAAAATGTGTCCGAAATTACTCACCGTAAAGTTAACCCAAAATAGAAACTCGTTGGTAAATTTAATATAATTTTATATAAAAACGTTTGAAAATTACTTTGCAAAGTTCTGAGATGTCTCGCTAAAGCTCAGATAGCAACTTTCATTAATTAATTAATGTCTAAAACAAGATTAATATTTTACGCATTAAAATTAAAACGGCCTTAAATACATACAACATGTTGGCTTAGATAGCAACAAACTTAACAAATAACATCAAATGAACAAAGTTTCGGATGTTCATAAAAAATACCTAATTACTTAAGAAGTGTGGTGTCTTATCATGTTTAAAAACAAGTTCATACCTCTTAAAGCCTCTTTCAAACCAAATTTCACATTCAATCACTTGAAATTAGTAGGGGTGGCCTCCCCTCGGATGTTCATACCGCGGCGGCATCGAGGAGCTACTAAGGATTTCCTTCTCGACATTTCCACGAAAACAATCCAAGTCTCTCCAGCGGTGGATACCGAGAATCTCCGGTACACAGAACTTCAATTTTCCTCATAAAGAATGAATTTACTTCCGAGCTAGCGTTATTTAACATGGTAAATAAAGTAGATTTACTAAAGGCTAACATAACTTTCAGGAATTACAGTATTTCTTTGGAATCTCTTGAATCTTCAGAGTTGATGTTTAGATATTCAAAAATAGAATTGAATGTTTTTTACCATATTATGTTATGTATTTATAACAAACTGTATTTCTACTTTGCTTAACTGCGCAACTACAGCAATCAAACAGCAATATGGGATATGCTCTGTCGTCCACATACAAAAATTCCGCGTTCAAATACTTATAACAAGATCATCAAAACAAAAAAAGAATTTTAATATCTATGTTATTCTTAATTGTACTGTTTCTCTGTAATGTTTTTGTTTCGTGCATAATAAAGTGTTTTGTATTGTGTTGTATATCCTGTGATGGAAAGATAAATCCCATCCCCTTCATTTTAAATAAATATCTAGAAGGCTGGCATTTAATATGTTGAAATCTGCCGCCAGCAACGAAAACTCTTAGTTTAGATCCACTCACACCCAGGTGATATTTCAAGAATTTTCCAAGAAAGGATTATCGTATTGCTCTCGATAAAAAGTCTTATAAGTATATGATTCTAACAAAGGGTTAACGTATTGCTCGAAATAAACTCTGATCTGTCCCGAAAATAGTTCACGCACCCGCAGCCTCTAGACGCCCGGCCGACCTGCAGACGCTCCGAACAAAGTGTCAAAATAACAATTACAGAACATCTACTGACTTTTATTGCATTCGAGATGATTAAACGTATTCTTTACTTTATAAAAGCTATTGAACGGCCACTTTGCTATACTCGTAAGTTAAGTACTAAATTAATTTGATTCTTGTCACGAAGTACAGAGCTTTGCGAATAAATTGCACATTAAATGTTTGTAATTTTTCTTTTGGAATACGGCAAAAAAACGGAAGAAGTATCGCTTTTAGTCCCAGCCATTTGATATGGCCAAACTGATGGAATGTGAAGCCAGAAATCGCCAGTTAGCTAGATATGAGATGGCCACGAGACGTTGCGCGAAGCGTTGCAGCGGCAATGAGGCGATTTCTATGTACTCATATTTGTTTCCACCGCCCGCTGCTCACCGCCACCCCGCAGCTTAGTATCATTCAGGCTATAAGTAATATCATAGTTGTCATCGCAGAAGGTATAATTTTATTAATAAATAGCTACTGCCTGCGACTTTGTTAGCATAGATTTCAACTATCGTTATTCCCTGGGGAATTTTTAAATTTTACGGAATGAAAAGTAGACGATGTGTTAATTCAGGGTATAAGCTACTTCTATTCTAAATTTCATCCAAATCCGTCCAGCCGTTGCATCGAGAAGGAGTAATAAACCAACACACAAACTTTCGCATTTATAGTTTTAGTAGGATAAGTACCTAACCTACTATCATAATATAAATAGAAAAGTATTCGTCTCCGGCCCTTTAGGAGTTTCTGATACCTATTGCCACTCGGACGCTAGAGATGCATCGATTCGCGTTGCTCGATACTTCCAACTTCTAATTCAATATGCAAGCAACCAACCAAACACGGTGACGGCGCGGCCCCGACTAAACCGACTAGGCATGACTTGTTGAGTTCGCTTGTAGAGGCTCGCGGCGCGTACGGTCATATGTAAGCCGCGCGATTTACCTTTATTTGAAGACGAACTACTGTCTAATAGTAAGGTCTACGTCCGCGTAGAACTCGTTTATCGCTATTCCTAAAGAAATATACAGTTTCCTGGAAATAAACATGTTCTATGTCCTTTATAATAAGAATTAAAAAAATAAGTTAAAACTATCTCCATTACAAATTTGATTTAAAACGGTTAAGCGGTAAATCAACATCGTTAAATTTGCATATATAAACTTAGTAAGGAGCATTGACTTTCCAGTGTTAAAAGTAACTTGTATCGTAATGCCAGCTAAACTAGCCGTAAATGTAGGTAATTACAGGTAACTTTAGCTTGGATCGTCTTGATCCAGGTGGAGCCTTGTCTTTAAGAAGCCACGGGAATCAATTGGATGCGGGCAGAGGAAGACCGATCGCTGTGATGGCCCTTGATGATGCTTAGGGTTTCCCGAAAGGAGCTGGTCCTTCG